>JARHVA010001212.1:1262500-1935000 GCA_037957365.1 Torreya grandis | reverse complement strand
TTGTGTAGAATAGTGATAAACTACATGTGGATTCTCCACTCCTTAGGAAAACTTTGGTTCTCAAACACATTTCTTGATCAACAAAAGAGACCATTTGATTTTATTTTATCTTGCATGAATTGTCAAGCCCCAATTCATCTAGGTCGAAATAAGTGTTGAGTGTGAAGCCAAAATTCATAGTCACTACTCACATACACTATTCATGGTGACAGGCATGTGGTTGATGTGGCATGTGGTATGCAGGTGTTGCATGGTGGTGTGGTTTACAGTTGATGCAGATGATGTGGCATGTAGGGGATGTGTCACACAAGTGATGTAAAAAGAAGGTGATGTGGCATAGGCCCATGGAGGGTCCTTTGATTGATCAGGATGATGTGACAAGTGTGGGGCATAGCACTCCACTAGAGGACATGGGTTTTGTTCTTGGTGAGTCACATGGGTTTATCATGTGGTGTAAAAGACAAGAGGTCATGTATGGGTCAAATTTATAAGAGGACTCATTATTCGCATGTATGGGAAAGTCAAAATGTGATTATAACACCTTTTGGACTTGTGTGTGCACATGGATGAAGAAGACAAGAAGAACATTGTTGTTAATTTTCCTCACATGTGTGAGTCACATGGGGTGGTTTGGATCTTGTCTAAAGTAGAGCATCTACTTTTATGACTCTTGGAGATGAAGATAAGATGAACAGTATTGGTGTTTGGACTCACTTGTGGAAGTGGGGTGCAAGTTTTGGATCCACATGGAGATAGCCCATGATCTTGTCTAAAGGTGGATCTACCTTTGTGGACTTTTGAAAATGGAGAAAAACTTGTTGACGATCATTGTACACCCACATGGAGTGTGGAAAATTTGTTGGGCCACCCATGTTGATTATCTTTCTCCCTCTCTCTTCTCTCTCATTGTAAAATGTTGTAAAGAATTACATTTTCCTTTGTATTTGTCAATCCATTTGAGTCCATTGCAATCCTTATGGATTCATTTTGAGGATCCATTCAAGCCTTGGGATTACATGTTAGGAAGTTGGATCTTGGAAGGATTGTAAGCTTAGCTCACATAAATGCTTGGGTCATAAGCATTGCATTCTTTGTTGTAAGCATGGATATCATTGAGGTTAGAGGTTAAAGATCGGAAGGTTGTTATGTTTGGCTCACTTAAATGCTTTGTTGTTAAACATCGGATGCTTTGGATGTAAGCATGGAGATGGAGGTTGATGCTTGGAGCTCATCTTGGATGCTATGGTTGTTAGCATTATGTAAGAGCTACATGTTATAGCAAAGGAGTTGCTGAGAGGATGTTATTGTATAGAGTTTTATTGATGCAATAAAAAGTCTAGAAGCTATCACTGCGCTATGGTTTTTCCTTGCTATTTTTTCAAGGGTTTCTATGTATATCTTGTGTAATGTGTTCTCTCATGTTGTGTTGTTTTTGTAGATTATTTTATTCTGAATTAATTCTTTCACATATTTTAGGATTATGTTTTGGTTCATAATAAGTGGATTCAAAGCTAGGTTTTAGTTGTTGGTACCTTAGCCATGCATGTGTGTAGATCCTAAAAATTGGTATTAGAGCAGTGGTAATTGGTTGATTTGTGCAAGTGAGATCTATAGGTGGAGAGACCAAGATATTAAAAAAAAAATTATGGTAGGTACAACTTATGGTGGAGCAAGTTGGTCTCCACTGTTGTAGATGGAGGGTGATGACAAGGCATGTACCTTGTGTTTCTCGGTTGGTGAATGGGTATAAGTTGTTGGATCCTACTAACACAATGTGTTAGCCAAGATGATGTTTTAAAATCCATGGAAAGGAGGTACAAAGAAACTTAAAATTTTACCTATTAAATTAATTTAGGATGATGGAGAATATCAAGTGAGACATGGCGTTCCTAGAAGGATAAGGTGGGTATTGAATCAATCCAAAACACAAAGATGTATTGAGTGAAGTGTTTGGTGGTTGCAGTGTAGTGAAAGTGAGTAGCCAGGAGGGATATGGCGTAGCTGATATGAGTAGCCATGTAGATCGATGCATGGAGTAACTCTACATATGAGTTGTTTTGACATGTGATAGAGAAATATGCAGTTCAATTATAGGCTCAAAAACTTGATAGGTGTAATGATGCACTAAGTATCATGATGACTTTACTAGAACTGTTGACAAGTACCATGTTGAGCATGGTGGGTAATGGTTTGTTATGTGTAGAATTCAGGTGTTGATTTATATGGGTTCTTCTCTTTCCTTTTGTTAACTACTATCAAGAGTATGGTGTGCACTTTTTGCTATTAAATATTGGAATAATGATTTTCCTACATCATGATCTCGTGATGAGATGGAGTATCTAGAGGGCTATGTGGATGAGGCAAAGAGTTGTTGGTTTGTAGTTTGAAGATTGTACAGGCTGAAGTAGAATTACAGATGGAGTAAAATGGTACCTTCATGGAGAGCCAAAGTTTTTAGTAAATTGTATTGCTATGGATTGATGACATGTTGGTTTTAGACCCCAACATGATGAAGATCAATGGCATGATGGCTTGGGTGACTATGACAAGATGAAGGTGGTAGCAGCAAACCAAGGATGGAGATGCATAGTGACATTAAAGCAAGGAAGAAAGTATCCCTCTTCTTAAGGTATTAAAGTTTTCTTCCAGAGTGCTCTAGAATAGAAGAGAAGACATAGTTGCCCTGTGTATTGTATTCATCAGGAGTAGGAAGCCTCATGTATGCCATGGTGTGCACTAAACTAGATACTTTTAAGAAGTGGAAGTGGTGAGAAATTCATGGTAGAATCCTTGGATGAAGAATGGATCTATGCTAAAGTGGGAGTCACTTCAGATGCTATAAATCTACTATGGAAGAGTAAATGTTGACAAAGCTAGTCAGGGCAAAGGATTTTTAGTAGTGTAGAAAACTTCTACTAGGCTTGTTGTTTGGATGGTGGAATACATATGCATGGTAAATTCTGTGTATATTGACTTCAAGTGGGATATTGTTGGGTGTGAAGCTAATATTCATAGTCACCATAAATGGCATACAGGTGATGTGGCATGAAAATGATGTGGCATGTGGTATACAGGTTTTGTGTAGTGGTGTGGTTTGTAGGTGATGAAGATGATGTGGCATGCAAGGGATGTGGAATGCAAGTGATGTGGTAGGAAGGTGATGTGGTGTAGGCCTATAGAGGGTCCTTTGATGTGATCAAGATGATGTGATAAGTTTGGGGCATAGCACTCCATTAGAGAACATGGGTTTGGTCTTTGGTGAGTTGCATGGGTTTGTCATGTGTTGTAAAAGACAAGAGGTAATGTATGGGTTGAATTTATAAGGGGACCCGTGATTCAAATGTGTGGAAAATTCAAAAGGTGATTGCAACACCTTTTAGATTTATGTGTGCACTTGGAAGAAGATAAGAAGAGCATTGTCATTGATTTCCCTCACATGTGTGAGTGGGGCACAATTCTTGGAGTCACCTGGGGTGGCTTGGATCTTGTCTAAATTAGAGCATCTACTTTTTTGACCCTCGGAGATAAAGACAAGATGAACACTATTGGTGTTTGAACTCACTTACGAAAGTGGGGCGCAGGTTTTGGAGCCACATGGAGATGGCTTATGATCTTGTCTAAAGGTGGATCTACCTTTGTGGACTTTTGCACATGGAGACAAACTTATTGATGATCATTGTACACCCACATGGAGTGTGGCAAATTTTTTGGTCCACCCATGTTGATTCTCTTTCTCCCTCTCTCTCTTCTCTCTCATTGTAAAATTCTATAAAGCATTATATTTTCCTTTGTATTTGTGAATCCATTTGATTCCATTGTAATCCTTATATATTCCTTTTGAGGATCCATGCAATCCTTGGGATTCAATTTTAAGAGGTTGGAGCTTGGAAAGATTGTAATATTAAGTCACCTAAATGCTTGAGTCGTAAGCATTGCATGTTTTTTTGTAAGCATGGATATCATTGTGGTTAGAGGTTAGATCATGGAAGGTTGTTATGCTTGGCTCAACCAGATGCTTTGGTGTTAAACATCGGATGCCTTGGATGTAAGCATGGAGATGGAGGTTGATACTTGGAGCTCACCTTGCATGCTATGGTTGTTAGCATTGTGTAAGAGTTGTATGTTGCAGTAAAGGAGTTGCTGAGAAGATGTTGTTGTAGAAAGTTTTGCTAATGCAATATGAAGTTTAGAAGCTGCGATTGCCCCGTGAATTTTTCCTTGCTAATTTTGCAAGGGTTTCCATGTATATCATGTGTAATGTTTTCTCTCATGTTGTGTTATTTTTGTAGCTTGTTTTATTTCTACATTAATTCTTTCAAATGTTTTAGGATTATGTTTTGGTTCCTAACAAATGGTATCAGAGCTAGGCTTTAGTTGTTGGTACTTGAGCCATGCATGTGTGTAGATCCTAATAATAAGTATCATTTGAAAAGTTTAGAACTTATTTTTTCCACATACCTGCAACATTTAGTCCTTTCATGTGAAGTTCTCTAATCACCTAAAAATTTATTAGACAACCAATCGTAAATATTATTTTTTAACTACAAAAACTTTCTCCACAGTCAACCCAGGTTAACTTTGCTACCCATTTGCAAATATTATATTTTATCAATCATATTTGTAAATTTTATACATATAAAACATTTGTTTTATAACTCTAAACTCCCTAATTCTTTATTTTATAAATATTTGATTTTTTTTGGTATTTGTAAAGATTAAAATATCTATCTCAACAAGTAGCATATGAGCCTTGGAACCTCTTATCCATTCATCTGAACTGCAAGATACATAGACTCTACATTTTGCTCCTTTATTTTGTCAAGCAAATAAGCAATAATGTCCCCCGTTGTGGTTATTACTCCTCTAGCATGTGGTTTAATGAAGCAATTCCCAGATTTATTTTTCCCCTGCCTAAAATACAACCCAGAATTGATTATAAAGCCATCTTTACCTTTCACAAAGCACAATTCCAAATCTTTATTTTTGCAATTGACTTCCTCAAACCTCGAATGACTATATCACAAAGATTAAAATTAAAAAAATTGGTTTTGGAATTCATGAAAGATGTTGCTTTAATTTGATCTATGCAATAAATGCATATCATATAGGTTAAATAAGACCTACAATATAAAAGATTGAGTGGAGATCAAGAAGTGCACATCCAAGGTTTATATAAAAGAAGGAATCTTTGACTAAAACTAGAAAATGCGGACAGTGCACTACCACCAATGACCAGCCCAAGGAATTCCACCAATAGGGGACTAAGAACAATGAGCAAGTTAAAGAAATACTTAGATATTATGAAGTAAAACTCACCAATGGATATGTCATAATAACATTTGATAATAATTATAAGAAATAAATATTATTAGTATCCACAATTTAATTAATTAAGTCAATAGATTGAAAAAATATAACAATTTTAGAGTGATTAAAAGAAATCATAAATATATTAAAAATTATGTCGTAAGGATGAAGTTAAAAGAAACATAAAAATATTTGAATCATGTTAGTGAAGGAGAGGATCATGATAAGCGTGATCGGTAGTACGTTTAGTATGTGATTGAGTATTTGTTATTTCAAAGTTAATGGTTCGAAATCTATATTCCTGAGGTTTCATTCATTCCAATTAAATTTTATCGAGATGAGAATGGGTTATAATAGATGCGAACCTTAGTCAAAAACTTAAATATAACAAAAACCAAATAAAATGAAACATGAAAGTGGCTGATTAATTACTAAAATAGAACTTCAAAAAAATGAAATGAAACATGAAAGTGGCTAATTATAAAAAAAGGTATACCTTACAAAAGGTGAACCACCCATACTTACTTCAAAATCAAATAAATATCAGTAAGAAGAATCACTCGATTTTGCTACTACCATGTTTTTAAACTTTGTTGTGTATTTTTCCAAACAATCTGTAAAAAAAATATATAAAAAATATATAAATAAAATAATAATAATAATAATTAAAAAATAAAATTAAAAAGACGAACTAGTTCTCACTTGAAATTGGGATGAAAAGAGAGGATCACCTCCAAGAAAATTTGGTTTGCTTGGGCCAAAGGCATGTGCCTGGAGAGCTGAAACTGAAGCTATAATACAAGCTGAAGGCCTGAGGAATGCAGCAACAGCCAGGAACGCCCCTTTCCAACCATGGCCTGGGAAAAGCCCTGGTATTCCTGCACAATTGCCCCTATTCATGCCCTCCATCTGTTTGGCTATATCTTTAGTAGACCTCCACTTTTTAAAAGACCAATATCCAATCTCATTTATTTCCTGTTCATGCATCTAAACATATATATTGTCAGTATAAGCCAATTCTTTCAATACAATAAAATTTATGTTCGTTTTATCAATAAAAATATTTAAAAAATTGTAATTCGACTGATAAAAATAATAGTTATTTATATTTATCCATCAAAATACAAATCCTTTTACCTCTAAATAATGGAAGCAGACAAATTATCCGACCTATAACACAAACAATGATAGCTGCAGACATATATTCCACCAGTTGATTGTTTATCCCCAAGTACCCACTTACAACTGGCACCAAAAACTGCTCCTTACAATCTACATTTTAAACCAATTAACAAGCAACCCATACCGACATTCAATTTGCTTTCAGACTGTACTGTGTAATTTGAAGTAAACGATAAAATTAGGACATGATGGAAATGTGAAGTGCAACAACCTATGTATAAGCAATCTTTCTTTATAGCTGCGTCATTTTTGTACAGCATGACAAATATAGATGCTGTAATAAATAATGTCCGTATGTTATTATATTCCATTGTCTCCGTCATTTGAAATATTTATATATTTTTAAAATTAAAATTATCTCTTATATTTTTTATTTTAGTTGATTTTAAATTAATATAATAATTAATTGATTGCAGATAAATATACTTGCTTGTTCAACGTCCTTTCTTCTTTTATATAACTTAAAAAATCTAAAATAAAATTTTCTCCACAAAAAAAATTCTGGAAATAAGTTATGACTTCAAATTAGATATGTGTAATCTGTGCATCTTCTCCAATTGTAAAATCTAAGTTATGACTTCAAATTAGATATGTGTAATCTGTGCATCTTCTCCAATTGTAAAATCTTTATCCCTGACTTAAAAATTTCCTTACAACAGACGTCTGAAAACATCTTATTACCTCAAATGTGATTCACCTAATCTGTGCATCTTAAAATTGCTTTCCTACTCTAAAATCCATACATCTGTAAAACTATTTATGGGATAAGCGTGCAATACAATAGAACTACTTATTCTATACAGAACTCTATATATCTGAATCCCTGGATGAGCGCTTCTAGATTTTATAAATGACCTAGTATTTGACTTATATTCCTCTTTAGTGGATAGTAGTTGTGTGGTGATTATGCTTTTATTAATGGAGAGGTCCCATGCAGGAGGTTAGTGTTTCTATAATTTTAGTTAAAACTATCTCATGTATTATCAGAGGTTTAAAAATTGTTAAAAAATATATTTTATCTTAAAATAAAGAGTAATTATTGTTTAGTTAAAAAAATTAAAATGTGACATGTATTAGAGTTTTTTTTTGCAAACATTTTTTTAAGTAAAATACTACTAAGTTTGGTGGTCATACACCCCTTTCGTATATCCAACGTTTCAGTTAATAGTTTTCATGTTGTTTCATCTGCCAAACAGTCAGATCAAAGATGGGATTATTCTGATTGCATCAATGTGGGGAATCCGTTCTATGCATGCACTGATTTTTTTTAAGACGAAGCTGTCGTTTGGTTCTAACGGTCTCATTCCCTATATGGTGCCACCCCTCGCCCCCTCCCGCCCACCACCGTTCCAAGCTCTGACTCCCACTCTTTCTTATTGGGTGACATTTCGGTTTCTTTCTCATCCTAGAGGTGGATTTTTCAAATCAATCCATTCAAGATATGGACTTGGACGTTTGTTGCAGGTGTTTAGTCGACAAATGTGTGGGCTCTCCAATCACACGTTATGACCTTGTCAAATGGGTTGCTTCAGTTGGGAGTTCCTTGGAAGCCCCTTCATTCACCCTGTTTAGTCATGTTTTTTTCCATGTTGTGTTTTACAATGTCGTTGATCAGGTTTTGGTGTGAATGAAGGGCCCATGGTTTTTTCGTAGATTTGGGATCTATTTCTATCTTTAATCCTTTTTTTTGACTTTAAAAAGGAATCAATTTCTATAGTTCCTTTTTGGATTAGATTGTACAATATTCTACCACTTTTGAGAAATGAGGAGCACATTAGAATGTTGGTTAATTGGGTGGGTTCCTTTGTGAGGCTAGACAAAAGCTCTATGCGTCAAAGGTTCATGCGAGCTTGTGCAATTGTAGATCTATCCAAGGCTATTTGTCACTTGATCAACCTTTTTTCCCCTCATGGTTCATGGGTTCAATTTATCAACTTTGAAGGGCTTTCTTTCAAATGTTTTCATTGCAACTACATCAAGGAACACGTTGTTGGGTGTTCTGTTAGGTTGTGGAGCTAAAAGCTTCACTGATGCAAACAAGGGAGGAGGTTGCTGAGTGTCACAATCACCGGCGTCGGTTAGGCCAACCGACGTCGGTCAGGGGTAGACAGGAAGGCAACCGACATCGGCAGTATTCGATCGACGTCGGTCGCCTGTGCGGTTCGAAACTGCGAGTGTTACAGACAGTTTGTTAATGAACCGGTTGTTTGCATGAAGAAGGCTAATTTTAGTCTTGAGTTGCGGATCTAATTATTGTAATTAGGTGTCTAATTATTGTTTGCATGAAATCTATTTAAGAGACTCATGGGTTGTATTGTAATTTGTTCTAGTTGAGTTGAGCAAGGTTAGCTCCTTCTGAGAGTGAAGAGAGCAAGGTGTGTTCCTCCTAGTTCCACAGGGGTGCCG
The DNA here is from genome assembly GCA_037957365.1 of Torreya grandis. Lineage (NCBI taxonomy): Eukaryota > Viridiplantae > Streptophyta > Pinopsida > Cupressales > Taxaceae > Torreya > Torreya grandis. The sequence continues at coordinate 1,926,105 of JARHVA010001212.1, read as the reverse complement.
AGTGTGTATGATCAGGTTGGTTTGCAGGTGTGCTAGATCAGGGAGAAGATCCACCGGGGTACTAGTTTGGAGAATCATAAGGACTTGGTGAGGTAAGAACAAGGGTTCTTTAGGGTGTAGAGAGATCTACATGGTAAGTAAGATCGTTGATCTGCAGGTGTGTGTGTGCAAGGTCAAAGCAGGTCTGCGGGGTAGCAAGATCAAAGGTGACAGCAACATATCAAGTAGCAAGATCAGGTGAGATCTACTTGGAGTACATTGAGTACTTGGAGTGTGTGAAGCACTTGTGGAGTGGCAGTGGTGATACTGACTGGTGGTACTGGCAGTAGTGATACTGACTGGTTGGAGGTGAACACCAACTCTGTGTTTGAGTTGTGTGTTGGGACCGTAAAAGAGAGAGTGAGCTCTTGAAGAGATTTACTGTTTATGCCCTAGAGGTGTGGGAGCCCTAGAGGTGTGTAAGGAAGAAGACTGTGGCATCTTCTTTGTTGTATTTCCTTCTGGAAGAGTATTAATACAATTGGGTATTGTCTCTCATATTCTGTATTATTTCTGAATTCTAGTTACTTTCTACTTCTAGTTTAATTCCGCATATTTAGTTTCTTGGTAATCAATTGTGCTTCCGTGGTCCTAACAGTTGGTATCAGAGCATGTTTGTTGTTCTAGGTGCCTGACAAGTGGTATCAGAGTTGAGGTTGCAGGGAGCAGGTTTGTGTTTGATTACAGGTCACTCTCAGGGGTTTCTGATGGAGTGGGAGTATAGCAATGGCAGAAAAAAGTACACTAAGAATGGAGGAATTGAAAAGCATGAATGGTCAATTATGGTGTTATGGAAAGAAAGAGCAGGTAAAGAAATATTGTTGGTTGGTAGAAGATCAGCATGAAGGAACTGAAGAAGTAGATGTTGCAGGTGTTGTTGCATAGGATGCTCTGGGATGTTCCTTGGATAAAGTAGAATCTTGGTTTATAGATTATGTTGCCTCTTTCCATACAGCCCCAAATAGAGGGGTTGGTGAGCCTTGTCAAAGTATTGGCAAAGGGGAAGTGTTGCTAAAATTGCAGGCGGCCAACACATGGGTGTTGAAGAAGGTCATGCAGGTTCCAGTCTTGAAGATGCGGCTAATTTCTTCAGAAAAGTTGGGTGATGAGAGATGCACAAAAACTCTCACAACGGATGCACTTGAATTAGCATGTGGTAAGAAAGTAGGTACTCTTTATCTACCTGCTTGTATTACTGATTCCACTTTTGTTGCACAGGTGTGGCTTTGTAGGCTTGGTCACTTAAGTGAGAAGGGAATGGATGTTCTTAAGTCAAATGGTAAGAGTTCAGCTTCGGAGAGCATAGACCGAGATTTTTGTAAGCAGTGGGATGCTACAAGAAAGGATTAGATTTATTGCAAGAAAAGGAAGACTGATGTATTTGATAAACTTAAGAACTGAAAAGCCTTGGTGTTCTTGGAGGAGATGACGGACAGAGATCAACGGATGGGACTGGATAACTCTAAGTAGGGCAGTTTGGACAGGGTTTTGATTCAAAGTAAGCTCGCGGGTAAAAAGTCATCACTCACAGGCGAACACAGGTACCAGCATCAGTCAAGAGGAATCATCATCGAACAGACAGGTACCAATGTCGGTCATGTGTAGACTAGAGGAGTCGGTGGTGTCGGGAAGGTGGAGACCGATGTCGGTAGGATAACCGGCGTCGGTGACCTGGACAGTCGCATGGAATCGACATTGATCGAATGCAGACTGTGTGGTGATCGAGGTCGATCACTGGAACGGATTTTGAGTGGACAGCAAGCTGTCAAGGAGTTTCAAACGCCCATGTGGAGGACTGAAAGGGTAAGTAAGCCTCAAATTCGTTATTCCTCTTTTTTATACTCGTTGCTCACTACAGAGCAGGAAGGATCCAGGAAACAGTGGGAGCATGGCATGATCTCTTTGGAGAAGAACCAAATGGGAGATTTGGTAGGGTTGCCAGGGTATGAAAGCACTAAAAGACGAATGGATACCTTAGTTAAAGAATAGAGAGAATGGATACGTGAGACGGAAGGCCAGGTCATATGGTCTTGAGGAAGCTGCAGGACAGTGGTACAGGTTTGACAGGTGGATGACAAAGCACAGCTTTAGTCAATGTAAGTGTAACCATTGTGTTTGTCTTACCAGGGTGGATAATGATTGCAACATTATCCTATTATTATATGTGGATGGTATGCTAGCTAGCAAGTTCGTACATACAGGGTTTTGTTGAGTTAAAGGTAAGGTTAGTTCAGTGGTTTGCCATGAAAGATTTGGGAGCAGCAAAATTCTTTGGCATGAGTAATCCTAGAGATAGGGAGATCACAAGTTGATGTTGTCACAGGATGATTGTGTGAAGGTAGTGCAGGATGTTGAAAAGGGCAGCACACCTATGGATGGACAGTTCGCAGAATAGGGTCCCCAATCACATGATGAGGTTGAGTACATGTGTACTCCCTGAGTTTGCCCAAGCAGTGGGTGTTGTCAGAAAGTTTGTAGTCAATCCAGAAAGGAAGCACTGACAAGCGGTTCAGTGGGTTCTCAGGTATCTAAGAGGGACCAGCAGCAAGGATTCATGCTATGCAGGGTCAAGTACTTTGGATATGGCAGGTTACTTGGATGACAGGTGTTGCACCACATGATGTGTGGTGGTTGGTCTTCAAGGTTGAGCTTGAAGAGGGATACAAGCCAGGAAACAGATTAGACGGTGTACAGGTACAGGTACAGTGCAGTTGTATCTCCAAGTGGGAGATTGTTAGGTTGTGGAGCTAAAAGCTTCATTGATGCAAACAAGGGAGGAGGTTGCTGAGTGTCACAGTCACCGGCGTCGGTCAGGCCAACCGACGTCGGTCAGGGGTAGACAGGAAGGCAATCGACATTGGGAGTATTCGGCCGACGTCGGTCATCTCCAGGCATACAGGGACCAACGTCGGTCGCCTGTGCGGTTTGGAACTGCGAGTGTTACGGATAGTTTGTTAACGAATCGGTTGTTTGCATGAAGAAGGCTAATTTTAGTCTTGAGCTACGGATCTAATTATTGTAATTAGGTGTCTAATTATTGTTTGCATGAGATCTATTTAAGAGACTCATGGGCTGTATTGTAATTTGTTCTAGTCGAGTTGAGCAAGGTTAGCTCCATTTGAGAGTGAAGAGAGCAAGGTGTGTTCCTCCTAGTTCCACAAGGGTGTCGAGTGTGTATGATCAGGTTGGTCTGCAAGTGTGCTAGATCAGGGAGAAGATCCATCGGGGTACTGGTTTGGAGAATCATAAGGACTTGGTGAGGCAAGGACAAGGGTTCTTCAGGGTGTAGAGAGATCTACATGGTAAGTAAGATCGTTGATCTGCAGGTGTGTGTGTGTGCGAGGTCAAAGCAGGTCTGCGAGGTAGCAAGATCAAAGGTGACAGCAACATATCAGGTAGCAAGATCAGGTGAGATCTACTTAGAGTGCGTTGAGTACTTGGAGTGCGTGGAGCACTTGTGGAGTGCATGGAGCACTTGTGGACTGGCAGTGGTGATACTGACTGGTGGTACTGGTAGTAGTGATACTGACTGGTTGGAGGTGAACACCAACTCTGTGTTTGAGTTGTGTGTTGGGACCGTAAAAGAGAGAGTGAGCTCTTGAAGAGATTTACTGTTTATGCCCTAGAGGTGTGGGAGCCCTAGAGGTGTGTAAGGAAGAAGACTGTGGCATCTTATTTGTTGTATTTCCTTTTGGAAGAGTATTAATACAATTGGGTATTGTCTCTCATATTCTGTGTTATTTCTAAATTCTAGTTACTTGTTACTTCTGGTTTAATTCCGCATATTTAGTTGCTTGGTAATCAATTGTGCTTCCGCGGTCCTAACAGTTGGTATTAGAGCATGTTTGTTGTTCTAGGTGCCTGACATGTTCCTCTAAGAATCATTACTCAAGCTTGGTGTGGAGGAAAAAATAAGGAGCTTTGGATCAAGATTTTATCTGATGCAACCACGACATCTTCTATCATATTTCCAGTGTGATTCCTCCTTTGTCTAAGGACACCTCCCTTCCAAAAGAGGATCCTCCGAGGGCAGAGCCTAAACCTAATGAAGTTTCAAATCCTTCCCCTTTGTTGGTAAATGGAGATGTCCATGCCCTCTCCCTGATGGCGAAGCTCAAAGCTCCTTTGGACTCGACAGTCAAGATGAAACGCAGAAGAATAGATGCTGAAAGATTCAGATTGGATTTTGTTGAATTGGTTAAGGAAGGATCTCAATGGACTTTGGAAGGGATTCTCTCGCGTTGGGGAAGAAGAGGTCTAACCAAGGGTTAATTGTCTGGCTCTTCTTCTTTTGTTTGGTTCGCTAGTAATTGTTTTTTTTTTTGTTTCAACAGCATTTGTGTTGTGTAATTGGTATTGATCTTTCTCTTTGGTGCTTCTTTTGGCCATCTTCCACCTAACTTCGAGCAAATCTTCGATAGAATATTGATTGATTGTGGATGGTTGATAATTTTTAGTCATTGGTTGTACTTGTTGTCTTTTTCAAAAGCTTTGTTGTTTAGATGTTTCCTTTGATGTTTTATATAATTTAATTTAGGAAGAGTTGGTTTGCTTATTTTTGTATTAGATTGTAGGACTCCATCAAAACTTTCATATTTACCCTTATAAAAAAATTGAAAAAAAAAAAAATCAAAAATATATAATACACAAAATTTAAAACAATACTATTTTAAAATAATTAGCTTAACCCCTTACATAAAACTCCTACCTAAATAATTATTACTTAAATAATTATTAATGAAAAGCCTTTTTTCATAAATTTGTATAAATATTTATGAAAAAAAAAAAGGGTATGCAGTGCGTACTTGCCTTTCAAATCCTCAAAAACATAGTATCTTGCTATATAATATTTAAAAGTCAACACAATATCGATGATTTCCCAATGCTTCAGAGCATGTCATATTATGAACAACTTAGAAATGAGTATGATATGGGCACGGTTGAAGACTAGCAAGAAAAGAAGAAAGATATATATGAAAGTTAAAAATATGATATCAATAGTTATATATTCTTGAGATTTTAAAAGGTGTGGAAAATACAATCAGATAGATATTGAAAATATTGGAATACAAAGAAATTAATATAATAAATTTTAATGTTGTCGAGATCTATCAAAGATCAAGGAAAACGATCTTCTCTAATTTTTATTGACTAAAGTTTAAATTTAAAATAGTAATAGTTTTTATTAATCCAGGGTAAAGTATAATATTAATATTTTCACTTTTTAATTAATTATTTTTATTTTTGTTAATCATTTTTTAAATGTATATGATTTTAATAATTGTAATAGATATTGAAAATATTGATATAGAAAGAAACTAATACAATAGATTTTAATGTTGTCGAGATCTAATACAATAAGTTTTAATGTTGCAGAGATCTATCAAAGATGAAAGAAAATGACCACCTCTAATTGTTATCAAAACTAAAGCTTAATTTTAAGACAATGACAACCACCTCTAATTGTTATCAAAACTAAAGCTTAATTTTAAGACAATGACAACTTTTATTATTTATAGCATTGAGGAGCCTTCTGGATCTCATTTTAAAAATTTGATATTTGATATTTTGAAGAATCTTTTAAATTTGTTGTAAAATTTGATCGTGTTAAAAGTTTAAAGTAGAGATATAAATTTATGGATTGTAGATTTAAATAAATTTTAAATGTATTATAAAAATTGAATTAATATTTGTAATGTATTATAAAAAAATTGTATATCATATATATTAATGATATACTATGCCAGCTATTACGTAATGTCTAATTATGTATCCTTTTAACTATTGAATGTCTTTCAATTACTAACTTCTCTCTTTTAAATGATGTTGTTCTTTGTTTTGAATATGTTGTTAACATATTTATACAAATTATATGGAAACCAATAGATAAGCTATCAAAAATACAAATTAAATCTTTTTATTTAGATTTTTATATTTGAAATGCTTTCAAAATCAATCTAAATCTTTAAAAAAAAAAATTAAATGTTTTGGTGGGATAAAACTCTAATCTCAAAAATAAAAACTATTATCCAAATTTTAAATATTTAAAACTATTTAATTTTTAATTTTTAATATTAACATATGAATAAATTAACATTAATAATAATCTTCTAAATCAATTTTATTAAGTTAATGAAATTTGGATATAAATTTATTCTTTTTAGTTCAAACTAATCATGAACTTTATGAGATTTTGATATGAATTTATTCTTATTTATTCAATTTTCAATTTCTCCCTTTGATTTTGAAGTTCGAGATTCTCTTTTCTTTATATTTCCCAAGTTTTCTATATTTTAAATTCATAACTATGCCTTTTGAAATATTTATGTTTAATTATATTTAATCTACCCAACCGAATTCCTCCATTTCTCGCTTGTTGGTGGTCATTAATAAAAGGAAAGAAAAACTGCCTAAAAGGCAATGCCATAAGTCAAAATAAAAACTAGCAACAAAATAGAGTAAAAGATAGAGATCCATGTGTGTAGCGATACTTAACATGCAATGCTATGAAGGCCCAAAACCTTACAGTGATGTTCGTGTGGCATTTTGGGAACGTTTATTAGATTTTGGGCTTAAAGAGGAGCCTGTGGGAAAATACAATGTATCTCTGATCTCTGTGTTTGCCTGGATTTTTAAAAACATCGAAATTATATTTATAGTGATCATATATATATATATAAAATAAATAATTTATATATAAATTTTTTATGTTATCAGAAATGAGAAATTTTAAATTGATAATAAAAATTGAAAAGATTAAATATAAAAAAACATATATATTGATAGATAATTGTTTTTAACCAAAGTTATGAATTAGATCTAGGATACAATAAGGGGGCCTAGCCCTCAAAATTTATTAAATTTATATAAATGGCCACCACCGACCACTATAATTACTAAGCCAACTCAAATGGCTATATCCGACCTACAAATGTCCTGTGAGATTCGAACCTGGATGGGGCTAGACAAAACCAACTCATTTTACCAACCTTTCTACATCTCATTAGCTAAATTGGGTAATAGATTTTTTTAACTGAAGACAGAACCGACTGTGAAGAGTAACCCTAGCCATAGACTGTGGACTTGTCTTGTCGCATTGAACATAAGTTTCAAGCCACATACTAACCCCTATTGCAATGAACATTGAACCAGCGAGTTCATCATATTAGGTACCCTCATGATTAACCTATCAGAGCCTATGTGGGAATGACACTATATAAGTGGTCACCCTGAGGAATGGACCCTTAGACCTCCCACTTCTAGCACTCAGTTCACAAATCGATAGGTTATCTCCATCGGGTCTAAAAAAGTTGGGTAACAAGATTTATTTAACCAGAGCCAAAGCCCACTGTGAAGAGTAGCCCTAGCCATAGACTATGGACTTGCCTCGTCACATTGAACACAAGTTTCAAGCCACATATCGACCCTCATTGCATTGAACACTGAATCGACTAGTTCATGGCATCGAATACTCTCACAACTAAACTGACGGAACATTATGTGGGAACAATGCTATATAGGTAGTTAGCCTGGGAAATGAACCCTGAGACCTCCCACTTCTAGCACTCAGCTCACACGTCACTAGGCTATCCCCACCGAGTCTCAAAAAAATGTTGGGTAACAAGTTTTATTTAACCAAACCTAGAACTATTTGTGAAAATAGCCTTAGCCATGGACTATGACTTACCTCATCGTATTGAACGTAGATTTCAAGCCACCTACAGACCCTCGTTGCATTGAACATAGGTTTCAAACCACCTATCGACCCTTATCGCATTGAACACCAAGTCGGCTAGACCACTACATTGGGTACACTCACGATCGATCCATTGGATCCTAGTGTGGGAACGATGCTATAAAGGTAGTCAGCCTAGGGAATGGACCCCAAGACCTCCCACTTCTAGCACTCAACTCACACACCATTAGGCTATTCCCATCGGGTCTAAATTTGGGTAACAGGTTTATTTAACTGGAGCCAAAAATGATTGTGAAGAGTAGCCCTAGTCATGGACTGTAGACGTGCCTCATTGTATTGAACACATATTTCAAACCACATACCAACTCCCATCGCATCAAACACCAAATCAACTAGTCCATTGCATCGAGTGCCCTCACGATTGACCCACCAAAGCCTAATGTGGGAATGACACTATATAGGTGGTTAGTCTAGAAAATGGACTCCAAGACATCCCACTTCTAACACTTAGCGCACACACCACTAGACTATCCCCACTGAATCTATGAAAAAACATATATATTAAATATATAAAAAGAAAAAAAATTCTATTAATAAATTGTAAAAAAATATAATGTTATTATTACAAATATTTATAAAATTAATTATGATCTTAATAAAAATTAATATATATTAATTTAATTATATAATTCAATATTTTATATTAAAAGATATTGAAACTAAAATAAGTTTTAATATATATTAATTGTATATAAAAATTTTAATTAGTTAGTTTACCACTGTATAAGTAGGGAAAAGGTCTAGCTAGCCGGGCATCTTAACTTTAGACAACGAATTAAGGTGCCATAATATTACATTAGATTTCGAAATTTTTACCCATTTTAATATGTCGTCTTAACTATTTATAACTAAGGTTTCAAGGTCTAACACAATATACATTTTATGATATAACTGATTTTATCAAGAGATCATAAAATACATTTTTTAAACTTATGACTGAAACAATCTTTGGAATACCAATACTTATACATTAAAATATCAATATTCGAATCTTACTTGTCAATATGTAATTGATTACTTTTGATTTTATAAAATAAATGTTGAACAAATATTAAATATTATAATTTTTGATACATTTTAATATTTATACACATGAATATATTCCATCAATAAAATACATATTAATAAAAATCTTATTCGATAATTAGAACATGAACAGAGATTAGAACCTTTTCCCAAGATAAGAGTGTCATACTCCACCAAAAATCAAATGCAAGACCTCTATTCAATGTCATGCTTCCCACTCAAACAAACAAAAAAGGCCTCCATCTTGATTTGTAAAATCAGATTAAAAACAGCATGAATTTGTGATAATATAAAGAATTAGGTAAAGATAAAAAGAATCAGATAGAAGATGTGGAACAAAAAAATTGAAAAAGTAGATGTGGAAACGCAAAAACAGCGTGTAATTTTAATGGTCGATCAAGAACACTAAGAACAAGAACAAGAACACCATAAGCAAGACCCTGTTTCAATTCTATTTAAGGCTTATGGATTACAATGTAATCATTATTTAGGGATTGTAAATCTTGCCCCTGCACTTGCATCTCCACGCCTCTGGATAATACTCCTCCGTGCCATCTGGCTGGATGTGAATCTCCACTGCTCTGCAGGGTCTGCAGTTTCCACACTTATATATACAGTGTGCCGGCGATGATCCTACTCCTATCACATTTCTTCGCATCTCTTGCTTCACTTTTTCCTAAACACAAGCACAAAAATATCCATAAACATAATAATATATCAAAGATCTGTTACTTTCACAGTCTATATAGTCATAAATAATTTTTTATAATTCTTGATGTTCAATATTTAGGATCATCTTCTGTGATTTTTCATTAAGAAAAAAATATTATAATATTACCTCAACGAATTTGAATGAAAGAGATTCTCGTCGAGTAACGCCTGCCGATGCACTCAAGCCTGGGTGGTGCATTGGAATGAGAATATAAAAACTTTGCAGGAATAAACCATTCTCTGCAAAAGAGTAAATGGATTTTAGAACTGTGATATTGGGAGAACTCACCTAGACTGTCAGAATTTTGGCTGCCTTGGGCCAGATTAGAGAGATGACTGGACAACAGCAATGCCATAAAGCAGTAGTTAGCAACGATGAACCCTAGTTCCCGGATCATACAGTCTCCTCTTTCTCTGTACAACATCATCTTATTTGAACTAAACCAGGCACCATATTTCTGCTATCTTGTAAATCTCTATCTCCCATGTCTAGGGGGTCATAGGTTTGGTGACGTTGATTTTGACAGACTGGATCTTTTTAAGCAAGCAAATGTTTCGTGACAAATCAGGACGGCCTTGAATCAGAAGATTTGACTGACAAAAGTTGTTTGGCTTGACAGACGACATCATTCTGCACACTGATTATTAATTCCCAAGTCAGCTCGCTGACCCTGTCCACCGTTGTTGTTTCTTGATTCCATATCAACGGTGCAGAATTAACGCCGATATTGGTTGATGCCATTGATATGGTTGAGATTGTGGTTTCAGAAATCTTCCCACATGCAGAATAGGAAATACAGACGTAGTTCCTTACTGAAGAAGAAGGTGGGTTTGTTCTCAGAATTGATGGTACTCTTCCATGGTGTCAGACTGTATTTTATTCTGTTACTGCTTAACTGACTTTCTGATTGGACTCCTACTGTAGCCATTTTACTAGGAATAAGTTGATGACAGTAAACATGCAGATGGTACATGGGACATATATGGCAGCATGTCGATGTCACCTTTTGAGATACTTTATTTTGAGGGGGTTGGGGGGAAATTAAATTAAATATTTCTTACTGTTCTTAGTCCTCTGGTATCATTTTTTAATTATTTATTTTTATTCTGAAATTATTTTTTAATTATTTATTTTTATCCCGTTAATTAAATAATTTCGTATATATTTTATTTTAAAATTTATTTAATCTTATTTAAAATTTGATATAAATATTGATATATTTTTTAAATATTATTTATTGATTTTTTTTTTTAATTTTAATACAATTTTAAATGTTCCATTATCTTCCCATATATTGATACAAAAACCACAAGTGATTTTAACTTTTAATAAAATAAAGTTACTTTGCCATTTAAAAGAATGTTTACAAAAAGATTACTCTATATAAGTTAATTATAGGTTCTCTTCTTGAAAAAAACTTTGGCATTGGATATCAGTTACTCTTCCATTGAGAATATGGAGCATGATTTAGGTTGCAAATATCGATTTCGAAAGTGTGTGATATTTCATCATTCCCTTGATGAGTTAAGTCTAGTTGGAGCTCAATAGTTGTCCCTTCTTTTTTTCTACTCACATTGAGTTTTTTTAATGTTGTTTTTCAATGTTATTCAAATAAGGATTTTGTTTGGTCTTCTGGATTATGGTTCTTTGGTAATTCCGACTTCTTTTTTTCGTTTGGATGCTTTTTTTCGAACCAACAAAGATGAAAATTTTAGAAGTTCCCCTATGAATCATATTGTATCATCTACGACCTATCATGAGAAAAGAAGAGCATATAAATATGTTGGTTAACATAGTGGGGTTCTTGAATGACCTAGAGGCAGAAGAATTGGTGAGAGACATTTCTCAATGGACGATGAAGGACCTCCTCTTTAGACGTGAGAGAAGACTAGATTTAGCTCGTGACAGATCGCTACTCTGTTCTTGAATGGTCTTATCCTTGGTTGGTTTCTTCTTTTGGTCGTTGGTTGGGTGTTATCTTTTCGCTGCTTTTTGGTAGAAGATTTGCAAACTAGTGTCATGATTACCTTCTTTTGGTAGGGATGTGTTTCTATCATAAGAGATATATCATGTTGTGTTAGATTTCTATTTTTGATTTATAGTTTATTTTATGTTCTTTCCATTACAAGCGCTGAGCGCCTGATTTGTACTCCAAAACTAGTTCATAATTTCATCAAAAACGTTAACCTTATTCAATAAAAATCATATGTAACCATAAAATTCCCTTAATTTAAACCATTAAAATAATGTATGATTAAAAGCGGGGCTTCATTACTGCACATTTATTAATTTATGAAGATTCAATCATTTTTAAAATCTTTGAATTTGAATTTCAACCAAGATTATTATTGTTTAAGAAGAGGCCAATTACAAGTCACAATCACTCCAACTCAATCCCACCGTTAAATCATTTGGGAAAGAAGTGATTCATACCCTGTTTTGGGAATCTGTGGTTGAAAAGGCCAACATGGCCCCACCATAGTGTCTTCACTATAAGAATCTATTTTCTATATTTTTTATTAATTTTTTTTGGGTGCAGAATCTATTCACTTGTGCTTGTTGTTTTCATGAGATAGGTGGTTGGTTCCCTAGATGTTTATTACATATATTGAATCCTTTTCTTTAGTAATTCAATGTTTTGTATCTTCACTCAAATTTTCAATATTGAATCTCTTTAAGCATAGCTGAGATGTATTTTAGGACTGAAACCACGCGTGCAAATGCAAAACGGTTGGTCACATAAGCCGTACGAAATGAATATTTCTATTTAGTTGTAAAAAAAAAAAAACAATGCTTAAATCCCTAAATTTAAAGTCTATTGACTAATATGGACACGTTGGCCCCACCAATTTTTTAATTATAGACCAAAAATTATTAATAAAATATTATATGTGATTGTTGACGTGTGTGACAATTAAAACCCTAAACCCCACACATAAACGTGGTGTGTTTTTTTTTTTTAAATAAAATATTTAATCTCTGTCTGACACTATCGGCATATAAGGTTGTTCGCCATCCCACGTGTCATCAAATAACCAACCATAGTTAAGAAAAACAACATGAAATACTCTATGAGTGATTAATGTGCTCTCTGTTTAACCATACAAGTACAACTTCAAACATAAGAAGACCTGCGCAAAATGCCAACAAGGATGATATCTCGTTATAACATGAACAACTTATTATATAAGTTTATAAGATCACGCATACCATCAAACATAAGAGAATGACACACAATAACAAAGATATAAACTTTATGTTTCTACTTTTGCAAGGTTTTATTATACTTTTTATTGCCATTCACATTCCTTCTTAATAATTTATTTGTTATCTTAATATTTTATATTGGTTGATGCATATGCTTTTGATGATAATCGAAAATCAATAACATCATAGAAGATATAAGATCAACAGAATTATGTCCGCATCATCTCATGAGAATTAACTTAGTTCATGGTAGAGATAAGACACTACATAATAACAATTCAAAACCCCGATATTGGTTATTACACAGTGTTTTTCACAAGTCTTCTACATTGCTATATTGGATTTATTGTTTCAATATATAGTTCCAAACTTTTTTTTTTATATTATTTATTTGCAAATAACATTACTTGCATTTAAATAACATAATTTGTTGATGTAGTGTTTTCTTAACCATCTTCAAAATTAACATTTTGTATGCATGACCCCTTACCTAAATTGAAATTTATTCTAAATGGTAGCTTACTTAGGGGTAAGTGCATGGAATTGGGGGGAAAAAGGGGGTCTTAAGTGGACATGTTTTTCTTGAAAAATAAAAAACCTCAACTTGTGCAGATTATTTGAGACACCTACATTAAAAATTTGAAGATGTCATAGGAACATGAATTGTATCATGTCGAGTCTAGTTTCTAAACTAATAAATTTTTTTTGAAATGGTTAAGTATTAGTAGGTCAAACAACAGAAATTTGAAGAGGTAATACTATTTTTTAGAAAAATCAGAGTAGATAACTTTCAGTGTGGCCTATCATTTTTTAAACATCGTTTAGTTTTTTTAAACCCTTTGGTGGAAAGTTGAATGAGATCATCTAGTTTGCAACCTATATATTTTTAAAATTAATTAATGAATATTTATTTTTTATAAATTTCACAAGTCAGTAGACCCTGAAATATGATCAATAATGTATAGCCAAACTTGCAAACCCCCTAACTACCTCAAAAAATATAAAAAAATTGATTTTTTTTAATGTGCATAGAATTAGGTTTAGTTTGCAACCATATAATTTTTTTTGGATTTGAATCGACAAATCAAAAGATACATAAGCAAAGATGAACAAGTATAGTTATGACATATAGCATTATAAAAAGACAGACTTATAAATAAAGATAGATAACAACCTTAAATTAATAAAAATATTAAAAAATCATATATTTAGAAAGAGGAGAGTGTAGTTGATGTTGTAGTAATATTTTCAAGAAAAAGTTTGATAAAATTCATAGTCTTTATCATGGCCGAAGTTGTATTTTTTAATTTTTAGTTAAAACTGTATTTCATTGTGTGTTTACAGGTCTATGCCTTAGGTTTGGGAATCCAAGCCATTCCCAAGCTTTCAAACATGTGCTTTAAAATTCAATTATAATAACCACATAAGTGAAATTAACATGTATGCAAAACTACTGCATATACAGAATATTTTACTTATTAAAACCACATACGTGGTTTTAGTCTTTAAAACCATGTACATGGTATTAATGTTATAAAAGTGCATATACAAAGTAGTTTACTATTACATTGGCATGCATAATATATAAATAAAATAAACATTTAAGTATAAGTTTACATTTATATAGGGACATATACTTTCTTATACTTTAAGTTATATTTTATTTATATTCTCTCAGGATGTTTGAGATTTGTTTCAAACCTCTAAGAGCTATAATGCAAATTCTAGGTTTTGGAGGATCTTATCATATTTGAGACTCGGTCAGATTTCAGGGTTTCAGGGTTTTAGACTTAGCCATATTTTAGGGTTTCAAAATTTCAAGGAGACATCATAGGAGGTACGAAGGTTGCATGAAGGGGTATAGGTATGATAGAATAGTATGATAAAATCTCTCACAAAGTGCCTCAAGTCACCACATTCCCTTTGTACCCCTTAAGGCATACACTCTGGGAGAAATGCATCAATGAGCCCCTGATGCATACAGGGACCATCTAATGCACAAAGGTATGCACAACATGATTTTCAGTTATGGGGTGCATTTCTAACAGTAATCTCACAAAAAAAACACATGCATCATTTCTTTCATTCTATAGATCTTGGATATTTTAGCTATATTTTGATAAATTTAAGTATTGGTCAATTGGTGCAGTTAGTAATGTGATTTGGGCCAAATTGAGCCCTATGAACCTAATTCTTAGTCTAAATGATGTTAATTGGGGATAAAACATTTATTTTAGGGTTTAAAGAGTTTATGATTTAGGGTTTAGGGTTTAGGGCATAGGGTGTAAGGTATATGGTTTAGGGTATATTGTCTAATTATGAAGGCATTTGAGGCTAATTTGAGCTCATTGAACCTACTTGTGACTATAGAATGTGATTTTGGGTACAATTAGCCCCAATATCATCACATGTTGAGCCAATTAGTCAATTAGAGTAATAAGTGATTTGACTTGTGCTGAATTGAGCCCTATGAAAATAATTATTACTCTTAAGATGTTAATCAAGGCTAAATCAATTGATTTAGGGTTTAGGGTTTAAGGTTTAGTGCTTAGGGTATAGGGTATAAGGTATAAGTTATAGGGTATAGGGTTAAATATTGAAGGAAATTGGGGCCAATTTGAGCTCGTTGAACCTATTTGTGACTATAGAATGCGATTTTGGGCTCAATTAGCCCCAATGTCATCACATATTAAGCCAATTAGTCATTTGGGGTCATTAGTGATGTGATTTTAGCTAGATTTAACCCTACGAACCTAATTCTTAATCTAAATGATGTTAATTGGGGCTAAAAGGATTGATTTAAGGTTTATAAAGTTTATGATTTAGGATTTATGGCTTATGGATTAGGGTTTAAAGTAGATGGTTTAGAGTTTAGAGTATAGGGTATAATCATGAAGGCAATCGAGGCCTATTTGAGCTCGTTAAACCTACTTTTGACTATAAAATGTGATTTTAGGCATAATTAGCAAAATGTGATTTTAGGCACAATTAGCCTGAATGTCATCATAGTTTGAACCAATTAGGCAATTGGGATAATAAGTGATATGATTTAGGCTAAATTGAGATCTATGAAAATAATTATTACTCTAAAGGATGTTAATTGGGGCTAAATAAATTGATTTAGAGTTTAGGGTTTAGGTTTTAGTATTTAGGGTATATGGTATAAAGTTTAGGTTTTAGGGTTAGGGTCCAATCACAAAGGTAATTGGGGCCAATTTGAGCTCATTGAACTATGACTATAGAATGTGATTTTAGGGTCATTTAGCCCCAATGTCATCACAAACTGAGCCAATTAGTCAATTAGGGTAATCACTGATGCAATTTAGGCTAAATTGAACCTTGTGAGCCTAATTCTTACTCTAAAGGATGTTAATTTGGTTAAATTGATTGGTTTAGGGTTTAGGGTTTATGATTTAAGGCTTAAGGTTTAGGGCATATTATTTGAGGTATATGGTTTAGGGTCCAATTGCAAAGGTAGATAGGGACAATTTGAGCTTATTCAACATATTTGTGACTAAAAAATGTGATTTTAGGCTCAATTAGCCCTGATGTCATCACAAATTGAGCCAATTAGTCAATTAGGGAATTAGTGATGTAATTTGGAACAAAGTGATCCCTATGAACTTAATTATTAGTTAAATGATGTTAATCAGGGTTACAATGATTGGTTTAACATTTAAAGACTTTACAATTTAAGGCTTAGGGTTTAAGGTATATGGTTTATGGTATAGGGTATAAGGCTATCACAAAGGTAATTAGGGCCAATTTTAGCTAGTTAAACCTACTTATGACTATAGAATGTGATTTTGGACACAATTAACCCCAATGTCAGCACATGTTGAGCCAATTAGTCAATTAGGGAAAAAAGTGATATGATTTGAGCCAAATTGAGCCCTATGAAAATAATTATTACTCTAAAAGATGCTAATTGGGGTTAAATCAATTGATTTAGGGTTTAGGGTTTAGTGTTTAGGGTATAGGGTATAATATTTAGGTGTTAGGGTATAGGGTTAAATCATAAAGGAAATTAGGGCTAATTTTGAGCTCATTAAACCTATTTGTGGACTATAGAATGTGATTTTGGGCTCAATTAGCCCCAATATCATCATAAATTGAGCCAATTAGTCAATTGGGTAAATTCATGATGTTATTTAGACCAAATTGAGCCTTGAAAATCTAAGTATAACTTTAAAGGATGTTAATTTGGGCTAAATCGATTGGTTTAGGGTTTCAAGTTTAGGGCATAAGGTTTAAGGTATAGGGTATAGGGTTTAGGGTATAGGGTCCAATCATAGTGGCAAGGATTTTTTTAACTAGATATTAATTAACATGGTGGTTGATTAACTGAAAATAAATGACAAAGTAAAAAATGCTTAAATTTATCAAAATCTAGAAGAAATATCCATGATCCATGGAATGAAAGAAGTGAGGTGTGTGTTTTGTCCATGAGATTATTGTTAAAAATGTATCCTAGAGCTGTAAATCATGTTGTGTATAATTTTATACATAATATGGTTCCTAAATTCATTAGGGGCTCACCAATGCATTTCTCCTAGAGTTTATGCCTTAAGGGGTGCACAAGGAATGGGGTGGGATTGACTTGTGGGACTTTGTGAGAGATGTTCTCATACTATAAAATCATACCTACATCCCATCATGCAACCTTCATACCTCTTATGATGTATCCTTGAAATCTTGAAACCCTGAAATATGGCTAAGTCTAAAACCCTAGAATCTAACTAAGTCTGAAATATGATAGGATCCTCCAAAACCTAGAATTTGCATTATAGCTCCTAGAGGTCCCAAACCACTCTCAAACATATTGAAAGTATAAAAATAAAATATAACTTAAAGTATAAGATACTATATGTCCATAGCTAAATGTTAATTTTATTTATATACTATGCATGCTAATGTAATAGTAAACTATTTTTGTGTACACACTTTTATAACAATAATACTATGTACGCAGTCCTGGCTCGGTAATTTCCAAGCCTATGTGCCAAGACCTGTATGCACTTTTTTAAATTGTGTATGCAAAAATGTTGAAATCTATTTGAACACAAAATGTGTCCACATTTTGGTCCCCCAACTCCATGCACTTACCCTTAGGTTTTCTAATAATATGTACCTCTTATAGTATATGACTCTAATTAACAATATATGCACTTATGGTTCTCATATTTAATGAACATAGATAGTTAGGCATTGATCCTTTGACCATATAATGACATTTGGTTTCAATCATCATCTTTGTATTGCATTATAATTCCCACCAAACTTTAGCTTTTATCAATACATGTTTTAACATTTTTCCAATTGCATTCATGCAGGTGGAGGGAAAATTGAAAATTAAAAATATATATTCCAATCCTTTTTAAGTCATTTGCAACAAATATAACTTTGAAATTCAATCCTTGCAACCACTTCAAGGTAACATTGTTCATTGTCCTTTGTGTTGCTAATAGAGCTCCTACACCTATTTTTATCATCTATTACATTTGATTGTTGTCTACTTTATTATTTCTCGTTTACTTTTCACATTTACATTTTAGCATATTTAAAACATTAATAACTTTTTTTTTACTTTTATGCACTTAATATCTATAAGTTACAAATAGTAGCCACTACCATTTTCCCATAGATTATTATTTTTCTTCATTTACTCTTATTAGTCCCTACCTACAATTCATTGATATAATAAACTTACATTATAAGTTACATATAAAGTGAATCATAAACAATTTACAATACTAAGGCAGTGACTATTGTTAATAGAAATGGTGAGTACCATTAGCCTTACATGGTTTCTCTCTCTCTCTCTCTCTCTCTCTCTCTCTCTCTCTCTCTCTCTCTCTCTCTCTCTCTCTCTCTCTCTCTCTCTCTCTCTCTCTCTCTCTCTCTCTCTCTCTCTCTCTCTCTCTCTCTCTCTCTCTCTCTTGTTAGGTTGTGGAGCTAAAAGCTTCACTGATGCAGACATGGAGAAGGCCATTGGAGGGGTCGCTGAAGGTTGCCGAGTGTCAGAGCAACCGGCATCGGTCTGATCAGCTGACGTCGGTAGGATAGTGAAGAGAAGCAACCGACGTCGGTCAGGGATCGGCCGACGTCGGTCACCTCCAGGCAGACAGGGACCGACGTCGGTCGCCTGTGTGGTTCGACTGCGAGTATATTACGGGCAGTGGGTTGATGAACCAAGTGTTTGCATGATGAGAGCTATTTTTAGACTGGGAGCTGCGGATCTAATTATTGTAATTAGATGTCTAATTATTGTTTGGATGAGATCTATATAATAGACTCATGGTTGTATTGTAAACTTGTGCTAGTGAGTAAGAGAGCAATATTATAAGCTCCTTCTGTGTGTGAGGTAGAGCTATGGTGTGTTCCTCCTAGTGCCACAGTACTAGGTGTGGGTGTTGGATTGGAGAATCAGCAGGGTTCTTCATGTATGTATGATCTTGGTCATCAGGTGAGCATGGCCTTTATAGGAGATCTGCATGGTAAGTAAGATCATTGATCTGTAGGTGTATGTGTGTGCAAGGTCAAGGTTCATAGGTGTGCAGAACCAGGTTGATTTGTAGGTGTGCAAGATCAAATAAGACAGCAACACAACAGGGAGCAGAATCAGGCAGGATCTACTTGGAGTATAGGTGTGTACTCAGATAGAGCAAGGGAGTTCCTTCCATAAGTATGGTCTGTTGAATTGCAGGTTGTTGCAGGTTCATGGGAGATCTACTTGAAGTACCTTGAGTACTTGTGGAGTGCGTGGAGCACTTGTGGTGTGCTGGAGCACTGGAGGTGAACACCAACTCTGTGTTTGAGTTGTGTGTTGGGACCTAAGAGAGAGAGCTTTGAGGAGAGAATTACTGTTCACTTGAGGTGTGGGAAGCCTCTAAAGAGGTGGTGGAGAAGAAGTGGCATCTTCTTTATTGTATTCTTTTCTGTATGAGTATTAATACAAGTTGTGTATTGTCTCTCATAACTGTGTTATTCTGAATTCTAGTTACTTGTGATTCTGGTTAATTTCTACATATTAAGTTGCTCGGTTTGGTAATCAATTGTGTGCTTCCAGTGTTTCATATCCTGACATCTCTCTCTCTCTCTCTCTCTCTCTCTCTCTCTCTCTCTCTCTCTCTCTCTCTCTCTCTCTCTCTCTCTCTCTCTCTCTCTCACACACACACACACACACACACACACACACACGTGTAATTCTAAAATGGTTTCTTGGATTTTATTTGATATTAATTTATGTTGATTTTGTACATTTGTTTTAGATTGAGGTAAAAACAGGTTTTGAAGGGGCCCCAAAACCCTGATACAAAGGATGAAAGAAAGAACATCTAAGACCATAGGCAAAGCCTAACAAACACTACAAGGAAGTAGCAAAAATAGGTTTTTTTAAAAAAGACCTGAAACCATCAGAGAAGCATCCGGTCAAAACCTAGAAACAGAGATCTGGTAGCACATCAGACAAAAGATAACAAAAATAAAACAAGATCAGCAGTTTCTAAACCAACAAGAAGGACCAGATTATTCATCCAGTTCCAGTATCAAGTTCATGGCTTCTTTTCCTTTCAAAGCAGTTTCCTGGGTGGTAGCCTCCAGCAAAGCTCCTTTTTGTGTATCTTTCTTTCTAGAGCTTTGCCTCGTCCTTTTGCTGGGACCCTCTAGTGCTTTGGTCTCCTCATTGGCTCGTTTACCTATATTGATAGCAGCAGCACAAATGTTGGACGTTATTTCCTCCATTTTCATTCTGTTGTCTTTTATAAGCTCCCAGAGATTGTTTTCATAGGCTTTAAGCTTGACAGGGATCTCGCTTAACTGATTTTCCATGTTGTTTATTTTATTCCAAGCAGCTTTCA
This sequence comes from Torreya grandis, assembly GCA_037957365.1. Lineage (NCBI taxonomy): Eukaryota > Viridiplantae > Streptophyta > Pinopsida > Cupressales > Taxaceae > Torreya > Torreya grandis. The sequence goes on along the minus strand of JARHVA010001212.1, from coordinate 1,905,506 downwards.
TAGAATCTTCCAAAGTTTCCGCTTTTCTCTTGAGATCAATGATCTCCCTACACATCCATGAATCAAAGTTGGAAGAAGCCTCTGCTTTACAATTAACCCAGGTCATAGGAATGTGTGTTTCATCATTCTTATTCTTCCCTCTCCAATCCTCAGACTTTTTATTGGGACTATTCCTGGCTTCTTCAAAGATATCTTCTCGACTCTTTTGTTCCCGCTCTTTGATTCCAATTTGAATTTCCGTATCCATATTTTGAATGTCATCCTGAACAGAAATTTCCTTTTCATTCTTAGAAGTTGGGTCCTCAATAGGATCTTCCTGGACAAATTCCTCCTCTGACACTTTCTGGTTTTCCTCCATATCTATAGTTTTGATAGCAGAATCCTCCTCTGTATTGACGATATCTTTTTCAATTTCCTCAGAACCTTCTTCATCATTACTAGAGTTGGTATCCCAACTCTCAGTTCCTTCTTCTTCCTCTGGTTTTTCCTCCTCAGTTTCTTCAATTCTCTCCCGTCCCCTTTCTTCTTCTACAATCTGCTTATTAGGACTAGGGGACTTAATTTTGCCTCTCCTGATAACATTTTCATTCTTTTTATTTCCTGACAACTTATTTTTCCCCTGTTTGGGGTACTTAACCAGTGCCCTATTCTTGCAGTAGCCTTCAATAAGAAGAATAAGGCCTTCATGGAGGATCGGGCGCATATCCTTTTTCCTATGAGCATATAAACTTTGGATCAGGGAATAGCGAAGATAGAAGGGAAAAGACAAGCTAACCTTATGCCTGAAGTGGTTGAGGAAGACAAAGTGGAACTTGTGCACTCGTTTGCTTCTTCCGTCTAGGATGAAGTACTCCCTTATACAGCTTAAGACATCCCTCCATATCCCTTTAATCTGGTCCAGCTCATAGAAATCCCCATTTTTGACCAGCTTCTGCTCCTCCTCATCCGTTTTGGGGAACTTACAAAAGGCCTCATTCGAACTGCTAGTCTGATTTTGTACATTTGTTTATGTGTAGTTAATTTCTTCTATTTTGAATGACATTGGTACTCTCACTTATTTTTGAATGCTAGAACCTTCTTTATGCATCCCATGAGCAACCTCCACATAACCTTTTGGTACCTATGATGCCATTATTTAGACCATACAATATAGTCATGATACTTTATTTTTACCATATTGTAAGTGTTTCCAATTATTTCCCTCTCCCTTTTCATCTAATTATGATTGTTGTTCTTTTTTACCTTTCTCATTTATATCTATTAGAAGTAAACACACATAACAATATTGTGAAATTTGAACTGAAAGTCACCTATAAATAGATAAGTGTTTTGAATCATTTATAGATGTCAAGAACACTATTGATTAGACATCTAATATTGAGCATATTTTTATTGTATGAGAGGCACATAAGAGGGAAAATGTGTGATTCTAAGGTTCTCAGTGATTTATTTTATGTAATTCACACACTTTAACTATTAGAGGGTTAGTTAGTAGACACTAGCCACCTAAACCCTAATGCAAACTCTAATCTATGTTTCTTGATAGTCTAGGTCAAAGATTCAACCATTCCATGTACACAAAGTTGAAATATTCAAACTAAGGGTAGGGAAATAAAGAGCAAAACTAGGTGAACAAAACCCAATAGAAAACTTTATATTTTTGATATTTTCACCAAATTCTAAAAAAATTTAGTAGAAACTTAATTGAATTGAAGTGTATTGTTTTGGTAACCTTCTCGAATCATATCCAAAATTCTAGGTGATTTTCATCTTGAATTCATCTGTATGTTTTCATATTCAAAATTTTTTGAAACATTTTCTAAACCATTGCATACAGTGTAAACACAAAGATACTCCATTTCTATCCATCCATATTTACTATGTTGTTCTTCCACTTATTAACTAGTCATTAAAAATGTATGACCCATGTATTGTGAATGCTTAATTAAAACTAATTCCCTTCATTAATTATATTTTGGTGACCCTGCATTGGCTTGCATCTCTAAGGTTAGATGTATTCATGATATTACCTCATATTTTGTTGAATCTCAATTTCATTGTGTTTCTTAGGGATAATTATATTACATGCACTTATAGATATTTATTTTTATCTAGACATTTTATGCATTATGTGTTAGATCTAAAACCCTAGGTCATTCTAATTTTTTAAAATTTATATAACCCTAGTGTGTTGTATAGTGTGTTTCTTCATGCTTGATTTATGACACCAAAATTGAATACATTTGAGATTACGTTTAGAAAAATGGATATACTTACTCAAATAAGACTAGTTCATATTGTTCAAAAACCTCTTTTTATATATAAATTAGGTGTGAAAAATAAAATGGATTTTGAAGGTGTTTGTAAAACGTCCAAAATCAAAGTTTATTTTCCAAATGATGTGAATGTGAATTATGCATTGTGTGATGATAATGATTTTGATCATGAGGAGTCTTTGAATTCCCAAGATAATTTTAATGTTAAGAGTTGTTAACCATCCACATCCAAAGATTGTTCAAAAGAGCCTCCTACTATGAAATTAAGGAATTTTTTGATAGATAACCCTTAAGAGATCCCATAGATAACAAATACTTTGAAAGAACTTGATTTTACTTCTTTAGCCATTTTTTAATCATCTCAAGATCCTGTCATTTATTATTTATCACATCATATTAGATCCTTTCATAATTTGTGATTGTATTTTTCCCATATGATAGATTTTTAACCAAGATCTTCTCTATAAGTCTAAAGGATTATACTCTTTAATGGTTATATTCCCTCCCATGTGAATTAGTCCATTTTTTACCACCATTTTGGGTGATTTTGAGGTACACGAGAAGTAGGGGGCAAGTTAATACTTGCCTTGTTCCCCAACCTAGATTTGACTCACTCAAAATGGACATACTTTTAGACACAATACATGATTAGACAAGGAATCAAGCACACATTCTTTATTGCATTAAAGGAAAATTTTAAAAATATTACGCACACACTTGTCATGCTTATTGAAATACAACTTGACGAATAAACATCCCAAATTTTGTCTCTTAGTGGACTTGAGACACTTCTTGTAATATTATAAACACACACCTCCATAATAAGCTTATTTACTCCCTCTTTCTGCTATCTCTTAAAATCTAACTAAAACTATAACTAATCAAAGATTACTCTCTTACTAACTCTCTTTATCTCTTGCTAATTAATTTGAATCTCTTATAGCTACCCATAACTGCTAGAGCACCTCTTCAAACTCCCAAGTGTCTTTAAAATTGTCTACATGTTAAAATCTATCACCTTGGGAAGTTAATTTAGCTTTAAAACTCTATGGGAAAAACCATTAGTCCCTAAAGACCTTTAATGGTAACATAATTGTCGGCTGAGGTAGACTTAAAAAATTGAAACAAACTCTTGCATTAAAAAATTGTTTCCTCATCTTCCAAAGGGGTTAATTTAACCTCTAAAAGATGACTAAACCCTATTCCCTTTTATTTACTTAGTGTTTGAGTTCTATATTTGTCTCTTGGATATGTTTCTAATTATCTTTGACATGCACAACCATGTTGACATTGTCAACAAGTCACAAACATTCATAAACATTGACTCAAGTTTTTGGTTGATATAATGTTTATTTTTTGGCTCAGATGAACCTACATCATAAAACCTTAGTAAATAAATTTATCCTTGATATCATACTCATGAACCCATCCAATAGTGATTTTCCATAGTTGACAATCCAAGATGTAATCATCCAAGATGCATTTATAGTTGATTTATCCTTTCACTTGACCAAATATTCATTGTACACATTTCCTCCTTTTGATCTATGTGTAGCTTACACAAAATATTACACACTTCTCACTTGTACCTTTAGTTCCCCATGCACATGATATCTCATAGCACACACAAAGCTTTGGAGTACCTCTTTGATTTTTTATATCACTTTGTCACTTATTGACCAAATTTGACTTTTAGGTCAAATTGGGGCACCCCTAGGTAAAAACATGGATTTTTAGATGTTTAGGGGGTATAATACCTATTAATGAGGTGTTTCATAGGTCATTTGATGTCAATTAATGTTATATTGTCCTTGGTCATAAGTTTTCTTAGGTCTATTTGTCATTTTGGGTCATTTTAAGGGTCAAAATAGTGTATTTAATGCTTTGTACGGGTTTCTTGAGAAGTGTGAAGGGTCAAAGAGATATGTCACATTACATGTGTCTTAGGAGGTCTTTGGTAACTACTGCTAACTAAAAATTATGAGGTTACTCAAAAAAAGGAAGTTTTCTTCAAGTAAAAGGTGATTCAGCACTTGTATGACCTTCTTGAGAAGTGTGCCACATGAAAAAAACTCATGGAATGTAAATTCATATTCCATACACTCATATCAATGATTTACATGCTTTTCACTTCCATTTCTAAATAAAAAATGTTCATCTTTCTTTTCACCTTCTTGGCAAGTAAAAGTGACTTGGAGGTTTTTGTTTGGTACGAACAGCTCAGGATGTTTCAGGTAAAATGATATTGGAAAGTTGTTTTAAAATATAATAAATTAATTTACATAAAATAATTTTTATGAATGATCAACTGTGCTTTATAAATCATTTGTTTGAAGTTGACTATATTTTTCTGCTTGCAAATTTGTGAACCCTATAGGTTTTGCTTCATCCTGGGCAAGTCCATACAAACCACTTGTTAATTTTGGTTATATAGGATGTTTAACCTCTTAAAAAATTATTTACATGCTTATTTTTAAGTTTAAATTTGATTTTATGAGCTAATATCCTCAAATTTGTAGACTGGTCTCTTTTGAGTGCAACAGGCATGTTTTCTTCATTGGCAGAGTTTTCATGTTTTGGAAATGGTTCCAAGAGATGGAAATAAGTTAATTATCATGTCATATATTCTCCCATGGTTCCCTTCAACATAAAACTTCATTCTCCAAAATAATCTTCCTAGTTTTCATGCATAGACACACTTCACCTAGTATTCCATTGGAGTATGCATATGTAGGTGGTTGTAAGGAAGATTTACACATTGGAAACGATGTGTTTTATATTATTTAAAGGTGTTATTAGTGAATTTAATGAATTTAAAGAAGTTAAAAATTAATTTGGCTGCCCATAAGGCCTTTTCCCATCCTTGTTTCTCCATTCTAGACACTCAACGCCCATACATATAGCCAATACACACATACAGGAACCTTGATGATGTCATACTAAAGAAATGGGAATTTTGATGTGTGTCATTAGCCTCTTGGTATGGTTAGAATTAAATTTTATCTCTCAATAAGAATATAAAGTTAATAAGCACTAGAGTCTTGCATACTGTCTATCTATCCTTACCTTCACTGCTTGTATGAGCAAAAGCCACCTTTAAGTGGCCTAAATAGAGGACTGAGATGTTCAATGGAATGTTAAGGCACATAGTGGAACCCTTTTAGAAACCCAAAATGTTGAGAGGAGAATCGAAGAATTTTTAAAGGGTAGACTGAAAAATTGAAGTAAGTTTTCCGTCAATGTATGATGACTTTATGAACTCAGGGACATTTTCTAAAAAAATGCAGAACAAAGTTCCAGGCCTTCCTATGGAGATCTTAAGACATGGTTAACAAGTGAGAAAAAACCTATAAATATGTTTATCTACAAGCCTATAGTATAGATAAGAATATTTCAAAGTTTGAAATGGAAAATATTAGTGGAATATAGTGTTTGAGAGCCTCAAAGTTGCTTCTAAAAGTACTGAAACCTTGCAATGATTTTTATAGGTTGTGTCTTAAATGATTTTTTTATATCTTAAAGAGTAGGCAAGATACACTCTCATGTTGGAATTATTCCATTGAATAAATATTTTATATGAGCAGGAGGATAAATTAAACATGGTAATATGTTGAACTTCAACCCTATTAGCACTTATAGTCCATACATAGGTCTAATGTGCATCTATAGTAGGGTCTTAAGGGTAGGGGTCAGATAGGTAAGATGACAAACATGACTTATACATGTTTTGGATGGTGTTTAGATTATATAGGATGATTTTTAGGTAATTAAAATATTATGTGTCTCAAAATGAAATAAATAAGGCCCTTTTCTCATCACAATCACTGCATCCAAATCCATGTGAGTACCTACAACAGGCCTACAAGCAGGACATGTTAATATAGGTCAAATGTTTTTTGTTTTTGTGTTAAAATGGTGTTTGAAGGCCTCCCAAACAAGGATATTGGCTCAAAAACATGGTGTGTGACCTCAAAATTTAATTTAAAAGATTTTTCATATCAAAACTTGGGTCTAGGGAGTCCTTATACACACCTATTATAGTTTAAACAGGGTTTCCTAGTTACCTTAGTAAAAACTCAGTTTAATGAGTTTAGAAGTGCATGTGAAATGATTGTAAATATGACATGATGGAATAAACAACTAGACACTTTACCCATGGATATTATGAGTTTAATAAACCTTAAACATGCCCAACCACCCATGGTCATCACTCCAAAACAAGGAACAAAGTCAATTGTATATGACTATTTCTGAGCATTTCAACCTCAAAGTGATGATCTATCTAGCTAAGAAAGGTGAAAAAGTGGTGCCAAACATTAGTAAAATGATCTTATAATAGATAAATAGGTCATATGCACCATTATCAAGCTTCATCTAGGCACAACCACCTACAAGATTCACAGTTAGGAAAGAAAGGTAGGGTAACTCAGTATTGACTGAGTCAAGGTATGTGAGAGGTATATAAGGAGTGGAAATGAGAAAAGGAACTATAATAGTTTCATGTTGATAATTATGACATAAATAGTCCCTCATGACATGGAAAATAAGTAAAAATGACTCCAAACCCATTAGGTATAGTCTAGGCCTAGGACCCCTACACAGTCTACTCTCCAAAGGTTGGTTTTGGTTTTGTGGATGGTTGCAAGGTCAAATGGTTTGAACAGAGGCTTGATTTTTTTATATGTAATGTATGAGACTTGAGGAAGCCTATAAAATTGATTTTTTTGTTAGATAAACAAGGGAAGTACCCCCTATTTTGTCTCATATAGGTGGTACTTCCCCTTATACCAAGACTGGCAGTTTTGGGGGAAAAGGATAAATGATGAATCTAAAAGGTGTATAGACCCTTAAAGAAGGTTGGGAAAGCTAAAAAAACACAAGAAAGCATGGGAAATCAAAGGAAAAGAGAGGAAATGTAAAAAAATTCTATAGGTGATTAGACTTGCAGGCAAGTCTACTAGACATAGTTAGGCCTAGAGTTAAAATGAGTTGTCACTTCCACCTCTAGATATTAGTGAGATTTATAACTCATTTGAACATGATTATGGGGTGTATAAGCTATTTTAATATAGTTAATCCATCAAGGAAAGTCATTTTGAGAAAAGGTTATAGGTAGGCCTATTGGATATAACTAGACCTAGTGTCCAAATGGGGGTCTATCATCACTTATAGCATGAGTTAAGCCTTCCAATCTATTGAAACATGTTCATGAGGTTAGTGAAAAGGTGTTGAAACTCTCAGAGTGTAAAGAAACCCAAAGACTAACCATTTTTGGACCTTGAAGTAACTTAGACTTATAGGAAAGAGGAAAAGGATCTCGATAGGGCAAGATTGGAAGCTTATATCTTTCATGATGCTTTGCAAGGGGGATAGAGAAGTTTGGGAAGGATAGCAAGGGTATTGAATAATGTAATTGTGAAATTTTTTAGAATTTTGGATGTGACATCTTTATTAACCAACCTTAAGAGCAGAATGAACTTAAAACCCTTATAGAGACAAGTTTAGGAAGATAGAGTTGGATAGCTAATATAATGAGCTAGTTTGATTAGAATAGTTATTGGGCCTTGTAGAGGACTTATTCAGGTTACTCCCCATGCCTTTTGATTGTATGGACTTGTATGGATGGGGATAGAAGTAGGGTTTTCTCATTGTTTTGTGTATTTTTTAGGATAAAAGAGGATTTAAGAGATGAAACAAAGTTTAGAGAGAATATTGAAACTTTTAATAACTATTAATATTCATTTCATTCCCTAAAACAACTTCTAAGTTCCCCAACTAGGTGATTCAACTCAGCCAGTCAAATCTTGCATATTGGACAAGCTAAGGAGAAGTGTGAAAACTTCAAGTGAATGGATTTTTAAGGTGTCCTTGGTGATTATAAGGTAATGGATGGTATTTAAAAGTGTCATTAACTTCCTCCCATTTATTTTCATGAACAATTGTAGCCAATTTGGAAGCCAAGTGTGCAGGGTGCATGGAAGAGCAGTTTTCTAGACAACAAATGATGATTACTTCTCTCCAAGTGATTATAGATGACTAGGACTACAAATAATGCATGGAGAGGCATGTATAATGTCCTTAAACTTACTTCAAATAATTTATATTGATCTTCATTAGTTATAGTATGTTCAAATAGCTCCAATCATGAAGGAATTTTTCTATGCAAAATGGAGAATTTTATGCCATTTTTCATCAATTTAGTGACTTTGATTGACACTTGTAGCTTCTAACATTACATGTTTCATCCCATATTATTCACATATTCATAATTAACTAATTATCTTAACTTGAAAAGTGTCATTATGACCCTTGGAATTCTCTTCTTCTCTCTCTCACACAAGTTCTATAAGATCTAGCCATTTTGGCATTATAGGGATGCTCCACCTAAGTATCAAAAAAACCTACTCATTTTTATACCTTTTGATCAATAAAATGAAAAAATTTTACCTATTCCATGATTTTTCATATTGTGCTTGACTTGAATGTTGAATTTTCTTAGTGAAGACTATAAATTTCCTAGTAAGTTACCATATTCTCTCACCTATTTGTAGCTTCTTCTTATAGGGCATGTGATGTGTTCTACAAAATTTCAAAGTTTAAGTGAGTTAGTCTCTTCATTATTACCATTCAAGGCATCTTTTCTATTCCTCTTAGTTTTTCACATTCATCCATAACCCCACAATGTAACATTGATGCAAGAAGACATAGATTGGAGATTGTATGATTAGTTGTCATTTGATTTAAAGTGTAATATGCATATGGTTGGATGTCGTCAATGTATTTTGTGTATCACATCCCTTAGGTTAGTTTTATTTCAGTTATCTCTCTCCTTTTTCACCCCCAAAGTTAGTAGTATTTGTAATCCTAAGTGGTACATCAAGGGAGCTAGCCCTATCTAGAGACTCACCTCACCCTTTAGGCTGCCCACAAGCCTAGAGGTGATTTCATTGTGACACTTGGATGAGGAAAGATTTTAATCTCCTCAAAGGGTGAAAATACAAGTGAAAATAGTTTTTATCATGCCTGGTGGGACTCTTGTTCCAAGATATTGAGATATTTTTGGTGTTATCTCTCAACAATCAACCTTTGAAGGCATTTATTCAAGCATCAATGGTGACTCTGAAGCTATATCAGCTTCTCAAGAAACCCAGGTGATCCTTTGAAGATTATTTGTAATTTTTTATTTTGTGTTCTTGTTTCCTAATGAAGTTTCATGGCTGACCTTGGTGTTGAGTACAATTTCACACAAGTTGGTGAGACCTTCCAAGCTTATGGCATTCCCTATCAATATGAGTAAGTTCATAACCAACCCTATCATAAAGTGTACCCACCATAATATTGTTATTTCCAGCCTCAATATGATCATATCTATCATATTCATGATTCTTAACCGTCATATAGCTAGCCTTCTCCATGTCTTGCTCCTAGTCAACCTAGCCACTCCTCAAGCCAACCCATTTCCACCTTCAAGAAGACACTCTTGGACTATGAGAGATATATGTTAGAGCTTGATACTCTTAGGGGATGTAGCCAAAATATTCATAATAATTCCATCTATCAATTTAGAAATGCATTAGATTTAGTCAATAGGGAGTGGGCACCTATTGAGAGAGCCAATTGGCAAAGGCTCACAAGTGAGATGCTAGATGTGAGTGGTTTAGTCTCTTCCTTACAGGATCGGATATAAATTCATAAAAGGAAACCTCACCAAACCTATTAGCCTTATTTAAACTTCTAAAAAGTTTCTATCAGTCCTACATGGTTCCCACTCATGAACCCAATCAACCTTACCAAGGCCATCCTTTTCCAAATCAAGTGGAGGAAAGAGTTGAGAAGAATAACCTTATGTTTAAAGCAAACCTTGATAGGCAAATTGAGTTGGAAAATATGCATATGAAATAGTCCATGTTGGAAGAAAAAGAAGTGGATTTCAAACCCTCATTACCCTCTCATATTGTATCCCCACCACCTAAAAAGGCAATCTCTAATCCTAATACCCAAGTTAGAATAAGATAGTGGAGTCATGGGGAAAGAAAGAGGAGAAAAGTCTTGACAAAGAGTGTGAAATTTAAGAGAAGCTTGATCTTATAAAAATACCTCCCACCATTCCTCTAGAAGAGAACTCAAATCCTAAGATCCTAAGTTGGAGAAAAATAGTAGAGTCATGGGGCAAGAAAGAAGATAGAAGCATTGTCAAAGAGTGTGAAGCGGAGAATAGAATTGAACCTTTGCAAGTCCCTCCCACCCTTCCTCAAAAATCTTCTTGTATTACATAGAAGCCCTCATGTACTCCTTAGCCTCATGATGATTCCTATGATCTTAAAGAAAGACTTTTTCAAGAGGATCTAGTCAATAAAATTGAAGAGTTAGAGTCAAAGATGAAGTTGCTAAGTCAAGGTGTGATGGAAGGTTTAGACCCGTAAGAAGATTTTATGCCTAAACACACCCCATTTAACCTCCTTTAAGAGATTTCACAAGTTGAGTCAAATGTGAATAAATTATATTTCAAGTGGAAGGAAGATAGTCAAGTTGTCTCAGCCCAAGATCAGACTTCCCTTCCTCAAGAGCTCTTAAAATACTCTTTTATTTTTCATTCTCAACCTGATTTTGAACTCTATGTTCCACCTCTACCAACTAGTTCTTTGTGTCCTCATTCCATCACCCTTTGCCTTGATGGACCTATGGTGTGGGAAATAAAATAAGATCAATTGGTTACAGAAAATTTAGAAATATTTCTTGAAGAAAATGCAACTCCTTGGCAGCCTTATTGGGCTAGGTCACTGGATTTTGAGATGCCTAGTCTTGGCATCACTAGAAAGGAGATGGAAGATATTTCAGCCCTTGAGAATTAAAGTCATGATATGGTAGTTGAAATGTATATTGATAGCCTTCAAGGGGTCCTAACTGATTAAGAAGATGTGAGTTATTGAGTTGAATCTCCTTGTTTGGTTGATGATGAAGAATATTTTCCTTGTGTTGAAGAGCCTATCTTGAAAGAAGCAAATGAAGAATAGCAAGTCCAATTCATAGTTGTTAAATAAGACCTCATTAATGATTATGAGGAAGATATTACCATAGGTACTCCCTTTGATGAATAAAAATACAATTTATAAGCTCTTATCTCCATATTTGAGGGTATGTGTATTCATGAAGCTAACTTTGATGCATCCATCCTTGAGGAGTAGTGCATCTATGAGGAAGGTGGCCAAGACTTGAAGAAAAAATTACATGATGAATACTCCATGCTTGATCATGATGTTTTGGATGACTTTTTCAAGCATGAAAAGGTAATGGTATTAGATGACAAAGCAAACAAGGATGATTGGTAGCTATAAATGGAGCTCTTTCAAGAGCTTGAAGAGCTTTGCCAAGTTGAAGGCCAAGTATATGACAAGGTAGAGAATGAATATTCCTTGGAGAACAATAATGAATATTGGGAATAATTTTAAAAACTCCTTGATGATCTAGAAGAACTTATAACTAAGAGGAAACCCAATCTTACTGAGAGCACTATGGAAGACAAGAAGGTATGTCTTGTTGAATCACCATTAGAGTTCATTGTTGAAGGATCACATGACAAAGTTGAGGATGTTTGTATGCAAGAAGAGTTCATTTCCTTGGTCAATTTATTTGAAGTTTCTTGGTTCTAATTGAATATCATGCCAATGAAGTTGGTAAATGTTGTGAAAGAGTTGGAGGCATCAATGCTAGAGTTTAAAAAGGCTACATGCCTCATTCAATTCTCCACGTCATGAAGCAAGAATAGTCTCAATCTTTCCTTTTGATCTAGGGGGAGGTATGATCATTTCTAGTTGTACATAGTAATGTGTTCTTTGCTTCCACTAAGTTCTTTGAACACATGTGTGTTTGATTTATTAGTGTGTGTCTTTTGCTTTGTGTGGTTGAAGTAGTCATTAGTGTCTTGTCTTGATCAAAGGTTTGTGTTCAATGGTCAAGGTCTCCTTTCTTTTCTTAGCTTCATATGACTCATAATCACAATGGACTGATAAGGCTATGGTTTAGTTAGTATAGTAGGTATACTACCCCTATGAATCACCAATTTGTTGACCAAATTTGACTTTTAGGTCAAATTGGGGCACCCCTAGGTAAAAATTTGGATTTTTAGATGTTTAGGGAGTATATTACCTTGACATGAGGTGTTTAATAAGTCATTTTATGTTAATTAATGTTATATTGGCCATGGCCATTAGTTTTCTTAGGTCCATTTGGCTTTTTGGGTCATTTTAAGGGTCAAAATAGTGCTTTTAATGCTTTGTATGGGTTTTTTGGGAAGTGTGAAGGGTAAAAAAGTATGTCATGTTTCATGTGTCCTAGGAGGTCTTTGGTAATGGCTACTAACTAAATTTTTTTAGGTTACTCAGAAAAAGGCAGTTTTCTTGAAGAAAAAGGTGAGTTTGGCACTTGTACAACCTCCTTAGGAAGCATGCCACATGGTATAAACTCATGGAACATCCATTAATCTTCCCCACACTCATCTAAATGATTTACACGCTCTAAAAAGTTCCATTTCTTGATTAAAACCATTCATTTCTCTTTTCACCTTCTTGGTAAGCAAAAGTGACTTGCAGGTTTTTGCTTGGTACAGATAACTCAAGATGTTTTAGGGAAAATGTTTTTGGGAAGTTATTTTACAATCCAATACCATAATTTAAATATAATGATTTTTAATAATGATGAACTTCTCTTTATGAATCATCTGTGTGAAGTGGACTATATGTTTCTACTTGCAAATATGTGAACCCTATAGGATTTTCTTCATTCTGGGCAAATACGTACAAATCACTTGCTAATTTTGGTTCTATAGTATGTTAAACCTATTCCCAAATTATTTAGATTCTTATTTTTAAGTTGATTTTATGATCCAATAACCTCAAATTTTTAGACTGGTCTCTTTTGAGTGCAACAAGCAGGTTTTCCTAATTTGCAAAGTTTTCATGTTTTGAAAATGGTACCAGGAGATGGAAATAAGTTCATTATCATGTCCTAGATTCTCCCATGTTTCCCTTAACCCTAAAACTCCATTATCCAAAACAATCTTCATGGTTTTCATGCATAGACACACTTCACCTAGTCTGCCATTGGAGTATGCATATGTAGGTGGTTACAAGGATGATTTCCATGTTGGAAATGATGTGTTTGATCTTGTTTCAAGGTATTATTAGTGAATTTAATTCATTTAAATAAGTTCACAATGAATTTTTCTACCCATAATACCTTTTCCCATCCTTTTTTCTCCATTATAGACACTCACTGCCCATACATATATCCAATACACACATACAGGAACCTTGCTGACATTATACTGAAGAAATGGGAATTTTGATGTGTGTCTTCAGCCTCTTGGTATAGCTAGAAGTAAATTTCAAATATTATTAAGCATAGAGAGTTAAATAACACTATATTCTTGCATATTGTCTACCTATCCTTACCTTCACTTTCTATATGAGCAAAAGAAACCTACAGATGGCCTAAATAAAGGACTGAGATGTTCAATGGAATGTTAAGGCACATAGTGTAACCCTTTTAGAGCCCCAACATGTTGAGAATAACATGGTATAATTTTGAAAGGGTAGACTAAAAAATTGAAGTAGTTTTTCCCTCGAGGTATGATGAATGTATGATCTCAGGGACATTTTATAAAAAAATGCAGAATGGAGTTCCAGGCCTTCCTATGGAGATCTCAAGACATGGTTATCAAGTGAGTGGAAGCCTTTAAATATGTTTATCTAGCATACTATGGTATAGAAAAGAGTCTTTAAATGTTTGAAATGGAAAGGATTAGTGGAATATAGTGTTTGACAGCCTCAAAGTTAATTCTAAAATCACTAAAACCTTGCAATGATTTCTATAGGTTTTGAGTCTTAAATGATTTTTTTATATCTTAAAGAGGAGGAAAGATGCACTCTCATGTTGGAATGGTTCCATTGACTAAATAGTGTATGAATGAGTAAGAGGATAACTTAAAAAGGCTAATATGCTAAACTTCAACCCTATTAGCACTCATAGTTTGTACACAAGTCTAATGTGCATCTACAGTAGGGTCTTAAGGGTAGGGGTCAGACATGTAAGATGAGAAACATGACTTATGCATGTTTTAGATGGTGTTTAAATTATCTAGGGTGATTTTGAGGTAATTAAAATATTATGTGTCTCAATATCAAATAAATAAGGCCCTTTTCTCATCACAATCATCCCAGCCAAACCCATGTGAGTACCTACAATAGGCCTACATGCAGGACATGTCAATATAGGGCAAATGTTTTTATTTTTGTGTTCAAATGGTGTTTGACTGAATCCAAAATAAGGATATTGATTCACACACATGGTGTGTGACCTCCAAAGTGAATTCAAAGGATTTTTCATATCAAAACTCAGGTCTAGGGAGCCCTTATAATCACCTATTGTAGTTTAAAAAGGGTTTCCTAGTTACCTTAGTAGAAACTCAGTCTAGTGAGTTTAGAAGTGCATGTGAAATGATTGGAAAGATAACATAATGGAATAAGAAACTATACACTTTACCCATGGATATTATGAGTTTAATAAACCTTAAACATGTGTAACCACCCATGGTCATCACTCCAAAATAGGGAATAGAGTTAACCTCAAAGTGATGATCTAGCCAGCTAAGCAAGTTGAACGAGTGGTACCAAAAATTGGTAAAATGATCTTATAAGAGATAAATAGGTCATATTCACTATTATCAAGCTTCATCTAGGCACATCCACCTATAGAATTCATAGTTAGGATAGAAAGGTAGGGTAATTCAGTATTGACTAAGTCAAGGTATGTGAGAGGTACATAAGAAGTGGAAATGAGTAGAGGAACTAGAATACTTTCATGTTGATAATTATGACATAAATAGTCCCTAATGACATGGAAAATAAGTAAAAATGACTTCAAACCTATAAGGTACAGTCCATGCTAAGGACCCCTGCATAGTCTACTCTCCAAAGGTTTGTTTTGGTTTTGTGCATGGTTGCAAGGACAAATGATTTAAACAAAGGATATTTTTTTAGAGGGAATGTATGAAACTTTATTAATCCCAATAAAGTGATTTTTTTTGTTAGAAAAACAAGGGAAGTAGCCCTTATTTTTTCTCAGACAGGGGGTACTTCCCCTTATACCAAGACAAGTAGTTTTGAGGGAAAAGGATAAATGATGAAGCCAAAAGGTGTATAGACCCTTCAAGAAGGTTGATAAAGATAGAAAACAAATAGGAAACCATGGGAAATCAAATGAAAAGAGAGGAGATGTAAAAAATTAGTCTAGGTGACTAGACTTGCAGGCAAGTCTACTAGACACAGTTAGGCCTAGAGTTCAAATGAGTTGTCACTTCTGCCTCTAGATATTAGTGAGATTTATAACTCATTTGAACATGATTATGGGGTGTATACAGATGTGTATAAGCTATTTTAATGTAGTTAATCCATCAAGGAACATCATTTTGAGCAAAGGTTGCAGGTAGGCCTATTGGATATAATTAGACATAGTGTCCAAATAGGAGTCTATCATCACTTATAGCATGATTTAAGCCTTTAAATATATTAAAACATGTTCATGAGGTTAGTGAAGAGGTGTTAAAACTCTCAGAGTGAAAATAAATCCAAATAGTAACCATTTTTGGACCTTGAAGCAACTCAGACTTGCAGGAAAGAGGAAAAGGAGCTCGATAGGGCAAGATTGGAAGCTTATATCTTTCATGATGCTTTGCATGGGGGATAGAGAAGTTTATGAAAGCTATCAAGGGTCTTTAATAATGAAATTGTGGAATTTTTTGGAAGTTTTGACCTGAAACCTTTATGAACCAAGCTTAAGAGCAGAATGCACTTAAAACCCTTGCAAAACCCTTGCAATGACTAGTTTGTGAAGATGGAGTTGGATAGCTAATATAATGAGCTAGTTTTATCATAATAGTTATTTAACCTTGTAGATGACTTAGTAAGTCTAATCCCCATGCCTTTTTATTGTACAAACTTGTATGGATGGGGGTAGAAATAGGGTTTTTCTCACTATTTTATGTATTTTATAGGATACATGAGGAGTTAAGAGATGAAAAAAAGTTTGGAGAGAATATTGAGACTTTTAATAAATCTTAATATTCATTTCATGACCTAAAACAATTTATAAATTCCCTAACCAGGTGATTCAACTCAACTAGTCAAATTTGGCATATTGGACAAGTTACAGAGAAGTGTGAAAATTCAAGTGAATGGATTTTTAAGGTGTATTTTGTGCTTATAAGGCCATGGAGGGTATTTAAAAGTGTCATTAAATTCCTCCCATGTATTTTCATGAACAATTTATGCCAATTTGGAAGCCAAGTGTGCAAGGTGAATGAAAGAGTAGTTTTCTAGATAGCAGATGATGATTGCTTCTCTCTAAGTGATTATAGATGACTAGGCATCAAAATAATCCATAAAGAGGAATTTATAATGTCCTTAAACTTAATTTAAATCATTTATACTACTCATAAATTATAGGATGCTGAAATAGCTCAAATCATGAAGGTAATTTTTCTATGCAAAATGGAATGTTTTATGCCACATTTCATCAAGTTGGTGACTTGGATTGAAACTTGTAGCTCCTAAAATTGCATTGTTAATCCCATATCATTTTCACATGCACAATTAATATCTTATATCAAATTTACAAGTGTCTTTGTGACCCTTGGAATTCTCTTCTTCTCTCTCACAAGTTCTATAAAAACTAGCCATTTTGGCATTGTAGGGATGCTCCACCTGAGTATGGTGAAGCCCTAATCATTTGTATACCTATTGATTAATAAAATGACTAATTTTTACCTCTTCCATGACTATTCATAATGTTCTTGAATTGAATCTTGAATTTTCTTAGTGAAGACTATGGATTCCTTAGTAAGTTGCCACATTCTCTCACCTATTTGCAGCTTCTTCTTGCAGGGCATGTGATGTGTTCCAAGAAATGTTGAAGTTTAAATGAGTTAGTATCTTCATTAGTGTCATTCAAGGCCTCTTTTATAGTCCTCATAGTTTTTTACATTCATCCATAACCCCATAATGTAACATTGATGTAAGAAGACATAGATTGGAGACTGTATATATAGTTGTCCTTTGATTTCAAGTGTAATATGCATATGGTTGGATGTCATCAATATATTTGGTGTATCACCTCCCTTAGGTTAGTTTTATTTCATTTTTATCTCTCCATTTTCACCTCCAAAATTAGTATTAGTTGCAATATTAAGTGGCATATCAAGGGATCTAGCCCTATCTAGAGACTCACCTCACTCCTTACACTACCCACAAGCTTAGAGGTGATTCCATTATGCCACTTAGATGAGGAGAGATTTCAATATCCTAAAAGGGTGAAAATACAAGTTACAACACAATTTTTTGCATAGATTTCCAACACTATTCAAGCACATCTAAACTCCACACACATCACATTAACCTGAAGCATGTGTGCATCAATTGAATTGTCTTTTGGTACCTCTATGCACTACCACATTACCGCATAGGTTCATTTTGTGCAAAATAAAACAAAAAATAAACATCCATGTGGAAATTTCCTCTTATTATGTTCCATTCTAAATGGAATCCTCTAGGTCTATGGCACGTTATATAATCTATTAGTAGAACCTCATAATTGGAAGTCTAATTGTGTACCTTCAATAAGTCCAACCACTCCTCATACCATGTGTTATACCAACTATAATCCTCCATGTTTATAGTATGTCATGGAATCTATTAGTGGAACCACGCAACTATAAGTCCAAGCATACACTTGTAAGAATTCCAATCATTACTCAATTAAAATATGAATTGCTACCCTTTTGTAATCTTTGTTAGTTGTAATCACTTCATGTAATGATGTATATATTTTAAACATATGCGATAAGTTATCAAAGATGAAAGATATCAAATAGGATATTATCATCATGCTTTATTAATCTAACATTCACACACATATGTAGTTCTGCATTCTTTCATTAAGTCTAGATAAATTAACAAGGAAATATTCAACTTCTAATCACATGAATTTTCATTCCTAAAATTGCTAAATCATGTACACATGGGTAAGTGTATGAAATCGGTGGGCCAAAATGGGGTCTTAAGTGGACTTTATTTTAATTGAAAAACAATATTCAACTTGTATAGATTATTTGACATGTCTACATTCAAAATTTGAAGATGCTATAAGAACATGAGTTGTAGCATTTTTAGTAAAGTTTAAGAAACATACTAAAATTTTGTCTTTGGTACTTAACAATAAAAATCTTGACACAAATTTACCACACATGGCTTGAGAACTCAAAAAAGGTTATAATCTACCATCCTCTCACACTTGCATGTTATCTCATGAGTCAATCCTTATGTTTTATTATTATACACCTACATGAATATTATTGTCTATTATAAACCTACTAAATATATTGCACAAACATATCTAAACTCACATTTAAATCTACCTATACACATGTTAGTTCTGTCACATCTAGTCAATACCATTAGTTGATACAGACTAATATGGTCAAAATTGACTCACCCCAGCAATGATCATTTTCTAAAATCAAACCCATCCTTAAGGTTGGCTCATAATCCTATTGTGTTAGTGGCATGAGGAATTATTCAATTAGATCCATTTATAAACAGATAATGATATCATTTAAATTTTACTTGGAATTTATCTAATATGCATCTATACACTATTGCACACTAAGAAAATATACCCTATTCTTCCCAATTTACAAACCTATCACTATGAGAAGTCACAAACCAAGTTTGAAACTCTCAAAATCCAAGTCAAATCAAGCATTATCAAGTTAAAAAATCATATCATTAGTTGCATACATGTAGCAGAGGAACATATTTGAAAAATCACACTAGATGGGATAACTACATGTGGTTTTATTTCCATCCTTGAAGTATTGGATACATATATAAAAATCAATCATCATAAAAGGGTGATTGGGGTTAGGTCATCCCATTACACTTCCCCTATTTTTTTAAATTTTTATCTCTCATAATCACATATATGGTTTCAATTCAAATGACATTGATTTTTGGATCTATGCACATCATTAAAATGTTTTTCCCTTGTTCTTTTGAATACCAAAATGTCAATAAGGGTTTCAATACTTCATTCATCAATATCATGAATGTAATTGGTGCATTGGCTAATCCAAATGGAATAAATAAATACTAATACATTCATTCCTTTATCTTTAATGTTGTCTTCCATTCATCCTCTTTACGGATCCTTATTTGGTGATATCCTCTCTTTAGATCGATCTTATTGAATTGCATCACACCACTTAAACAATCCATCATGTCATCCATGCATGAAAATGGAAACCTATAATTGATTGTGATCTTATTAATGGCTCATGAATTTATGCATGATTCATTCTCCCCCTTTATTAGGTGCTAATATTATGGGTGTTGTGCACATTCTCAAACTTTCCCTTATCATCCCCTTCTCCAATAAGTCATGCACTTTCCTTTGTACTTCCTCATTTTCCATTAGCATCATCATGTGCATGGTTTTTTTTAACAAACTTACTTCAAAAATTAGATCCATGTGATGATTGATGTTCCTTAGTGGTGGCGGGTTTTCTAATAAATCACTTGATCCAATGTCGATAAACTCATCATCAACTCTTTTAGTTTTCATGAAAGTGTCTCTTCATTTTTGTTAGCTTATGTGCCAACTTCTTGCACCATATTTGGTATGAGTGCATAACATTTCTTAACTCACACCACTTCTCTCAAGAACTCTCTATATGACACCATCAATATTCTTTCACAAGCACTACTATGCCTTATTTCTTCTTAATCTTTAAAGAGACTTAGGATGTATTTTCTCCCATCCTTATCCAAGTGATAAGAATTTTCTTAAGCATCATGTAATGTTGTACAATCAAATTTTCAAGGTCTCCCTATAATTACTTGGTATACATCCATTGGCATCACATTGCACCATACCTTGTCCTAATATACACTTATTTCAAATATCACTAGGTATTATTCATTAACCAAAACATGTTGACCCTTGAAAATATGACACTATATATGGGTTTGAGTTCACCACTCTCTTCAAAATCAATTTGTTAATAATTTCATTTGAGACCAAGTTATTTATGTTGCCACTAGCTATTATCTCTTTGTAACATTTACCTTTCAAATTACACATAGTTTGGAATATACTTTTCCTTACATCAGTTCCTCTTCTTCTAGTGATAGTTTCAACAATACCCTTGTCAGCATTGGTGCTTCCCCATGCTCAAGTTCTTATGAATTATTGATCGATCCAATTGACTCCTTGTCTCCGTGGGTGATATGCATAAAAATATATGTTCTTATACTTCCTTCACTTTGTTCTTGAAATCATTCATATGCTTGATGCCCTAGTTTTATATGCCTAAAACATATTCCTAGGAATCCTCTTCCCATTGACCAAATCTTCCTCATCCTGAGTTGGGTAAAATACACCTTATCCATATGTGTTCTTTGCTCAAACTTGTATGTCCCACTTTGATCTTGGGTGTGTGTGTGTTGCTTTAAATTCTGAATTTTACACCTAATCTATGTAGGTTCCTAAACCTCTCCTCCTCATTTCAATAATCTCCCCTTGCCTCATGCATTGCTCTATTATGTATGCAATAACTTTTCCTCTACCTTGAGCACAAACTAGTAAGCTTATTCAACTATTTAAATCCAAGCCATACTTTGCTCCTCTTGAATTACAAAGTGTAATACATTCAGTTATTGTGTAACATTCTCCTTATCCACCTCTATATATCCTAATTTAATGGTGATCTCGTATAACTCTTTAGTGTATTCTTTGACCAACATCTCATTTTGCTTGATATTTTGAATTATTTTGAATAGATCCATCTAGTAATCTTCAAGCAAGAATTTTCCTCTCAATTTAACAACCATCATATCCTATCTCATTATATTATCTTTAACTTTTTTTTCATTCATTATGATCTTCCTTCCACTATAGTGATGCATGTCCTTTCAATTTTTCATGTGCCATCTTAACGTGTTGTGGGCCACCAACATATTCATATTCAAAGTACTCCTCCATGTCATTGGTACAATAAACAAGTTCCTCCAAATTCATATTTTTAAAAATCTAAGGTAAGTCCATATTTACACCCTTACCAATATGAAAGATAGCTCATAAGATCCTCTCATCACCAGTGTCAATTTTCTCCTTAGGATCTCTTTCACCCTCACCAATGTCTACTCCCTTAGCATGTTTTCCCTCACCTTCATCATCTCTTGGGATGAATCCTAATTTTAGGTCCTCGTCAATGGTATCTAGGTATGTTTTCATAAGTGAAAATACATCTATAAATTCATCTAGTCTTCTTAATATGAATGTAAATATTGCACCTCTACCAGTGAATCTTCTTAGTGGCATCTTCTCCACTAAGTTCATGATCTATTTTTACAATTCCTCTACCCATAATATTATGTATGAAACATTTATGTTTTTTCACCAAGGTTTGAAAATTGCTCTGATACCAAATTTGTGTAATTCATGTATTAGGCTCCTAATAAAGAGAATCTGAACCATATAAGTGATTCTCTCACCCTTATATCTTGCACACACACACAATGTCAGAAACTTAGAAAATATCAATATATTATTCAAATCAAAATTACATATGTGATCTCATTCAACATGAACTATAGGATATGTTGTGATTAGGTTATCATAAGTAGACCTCAATATTATAATGATTAAGTCCTTAGACTTTCATATAAGGCAATTCTATCAAACCTTATCTCTCTCACTCTCTTCAACTGCTTATAAGGAAATTCTATCAAACCTTAATCTATAAATTTAAATAGAGATTCTCCTAATTCCCAACCTTTACTATGTAGAATGAACCTAAAATCCTAATTTTATAGTATATTGAACTATTCTAAGACTCATCCTACCAACTAGGCAACTACCATATTAATCATCAATTAATGATTTATCCTCCCACATAAATAGTTTAAGTAGGATGGTAGGGATTCACATGAAATTGGGCCACTAAAACTACAACTAATTGATTTACTTTCCTTTATTTTTGGGTTCTTTCATCTTGTGTTGATGTAATTCATTTTAAAATTTGGTTTTCCTATAGACTAGTTACAGTGATGTGGCATCTAGGTCAACTTGTCGATTGCCCATTAGAATGCACCCAGTAAGCTTTTATGTGCTCATCCTTATAGTTTTCACCAAAATAAACTTTCACCATTCTATGGAAGTGATCTCATGTGCATCAAAGAGATATGTTTACACACTAATTTGTGTACATGACTCTGACAAATAACTCATGTATGATGCACTGGTTAGCTATTCCTTTCTTAGGCACACTCATGTAATTAGGATTTTTTTGAAAAAATGCATTCATTTTTATCAAAATGATGTAAGATTTCTTTGCATTTAAGATGTTCCTACATCATGAAATGTGTGAGAAATGGCTCCACAACACAGGGGTTATTTAAGGCTCTGTAATCACCAAAAACATCTAGTTTCTTTTTTTAGTTGTAAAACCATATGGTTTACCCAATATAATGTATCTACTAATTAGATGAGACTAAATTTAGACACTCTATAAATTTACCTATTCACCTTGATCTTCATTTTTGGATTCAATATGTATGGCATTTTCTCTATAGGTTCAACTCCTTATTTTAATTCAATCTTCATTAAAACTAAATAAGGATCGACATATTTCATTGAACATTTTTGGAAATATGTCCTAAAATTCTTTAAAAATTGGAGCATTTTTTATATCTTCTTTTATTTCCATTCATATCTTATGTTTTCCAATTTTAGGACTTATTCTATCTTTGTGTTCACAAGTATCACGTCTTCAACAATTCTTTAAATATTTTTCCATCTTCATTTACAATGTAATCCTTTAGATATCACTCCTCTTCTGCACCTTAAAACTAATATTTCACAAACATTCTTCTTCTTCTTTTGATAAGTTAAAGAGAGTTTAATTAGGGCCCTCACCCTTGAAAAATTGAATATTTTCAATTACATAGGTTGTCATATCCCATCATGATTGACTAGAAAAATAAGATTAGAGATAGAAGAAATGAAAATAGTATACTAGAGTAAAATACAACAATAAAATGTAGGTATAATACTAGAATTGAACTATGTTTCTTCATTGAGTGGGTACTTATCAACGAAGGCTTGAATCCTTTTGTAGTACTCACCAAAGTCTTATGTGTGAATTGAGGACCCAAGAAATTTATTGTACAAAGGTTGCACATATGTCATATTTGACTATGGTTTTTTCCATAAGAAGTTGTGACCTGGCTAGAATTTCCTAAATGCTTGGGTTGCTTGGCAACTTCCCCTTATGAATTTTTATTCAATATGTGCTATCAAGACTCCCAATGATCTAATTTTTCCTACCTCTTTTATTATTTTAAATAGTTGCAATGGATTTTTTCTCTGAAGATGGGGAATAAAATTGATTGTGTGGTTTAGATTTCCTTCTATGCTTGGTAGGTGCTAGAGTGTGTGAAGGAAACCAAGATTTCAACTCTAACTCTAATGTGTCCATATGTAAAAGTGTGAGTGGTGAATCGAGTTCGACTCTCTCTTATGACTTATTCTTGTTTGGGTTCTATTGAGGTCAACATAACCCCATTTTTGAAAGAGGAGGACCCTTGTGTTAAAATTATGCTAATTTATAATTTAAAGTTGAAATTCACTTGATCAGAGTATTATTAACATGTTTACACATTACTTGTATTTTTAGATCATCCACATCCTATCCTTGTTAGTCTATCTATTTATAATTCTACTTCAAACTTGCCTAATATTTCTAACCTTGATCTTCATGTTTCAAGTTGTAGGTTTAATAGAACCCTCAGAAGAATGGATCATGCCTAGGATTTTACAATTCAATCACACCTTGGGTTTTTACTAGCCTTTGGTCTATGTAAATCCAAGTTAAATCTATGTTCAAGCTTCCTGAAACCCTCATACATAACCTTAGCTTAGACCCTTTGATTTAAATTCAAAATTGGTGGGAGAAAAATTGGCTTGAACACTTTAAAAATGCTAAGGACTTAAGGTTAATTATTATACTAAGGCTTAGTCATGTTTTTAAACACAACCAAACCTTGGCCTAAAAATTATAAGCTTGATTCCCTTTATGTCTTAAACCCCTTTATTTCCCTTTATTTTAATATGGTCTAACCTTTTATATGTAGGGTCCTTTTCAAATGTTATTAACTTAGATTAATGTCTTAGTCCTAAGGCCCCATTCATGTTTATTAACACAAACAAGACCTTAGTATTAATACTTTATCATAAGTATTATATGGTCCTGAGCTCACTTAATCCCTTTATGATTATAGGAGCCAATAACATCCAATCACATGGATCATAATCAATAGCCCACATCTATTCTAGCAGAGCTACTCGGACATCACGTATTAAATTGAAGTGTCTATGGGACCCCACTATGTTTCATGAGACTTGAATTTGAAGTTCTCATGCCCTTCATTTGACATCTACGAAGCCATCATTGATGTTTGAGAAACCATCAAATTTTATCCCCTATGGTTAGCTTTATGAGATTTAAATTTTATGTTTACATGCCCATCATTTCATGTCTATGAGACCATCATTAACATCCACAAGACCATCAAATTTTATCCCCTATGGTAAATTATGAGAGCTTAAAATTGAAGTCCACATGCCCATCATCGGATGTCTATGAGGCCATTAATGACATTTGTAAGACCATCAAATTTTATCTCAATAACCAATCTTGCTTGGAGGAATGAACATGTTTTTATTTGTATTGCAGGATCAATGGAGTCTTATTTGGAGAATAAAACATGTTTAGGGTTATATAATTCATTGTCAAAATTGATCATTTATCAACCTTTATCCCATCATAGACCAAGTTTAAATTTTGCATGGGATTGATTATAAACACCATGAACCTAGCTCAAATTTTATCCTAAAGTGTGGGCGTGTTTTTAAACATTTGACTAAACTTTGGTCTAAAATATCATGATTGGTATCCATATGTCCCATGATCTTATTTGGGTCTATTCTATTGACTTAACCTAACAAATGCAAGGTATTGTTATTAAAAATTTAGCTTAGAACTTTTTACCCTAAAGTTTTATTGTATTTATTAATACAATAAAACCTTAGGCTAAAAACCATTTTACTCAGTCCTTTTATTATTAAAGGTCTCCTTTTATCATGATCTAGACTTAGCTTAAATACTTTAGCCTAAATTTTATATCATGTTTATTAACACAAAATAAACCATAGTCTAAAATCTTTATCCTAAGTTCTTATATGTCTTGATGCTAACTTAAACATCATTGACCTTTGCAAGATCTAAGGATTGCATGTGACCAAAAGAACATGATCAAATGGAACAAGATCCATGTGGACTATTCCATGAAACCTTTGAGGACCCATATGATTACCATGTGGTGAGTGTGCACTAACTGATGGAACTGACAAGGTGTAAAGCTCAAAAAGCCCTGCAGGACTACCAAATGGTGTAACCATAGGGCCTAGTACAAAAAGTGGCCAATAGTGTGCAAATCACATGATTGATAAGATGATCCAACAGAGCAAGACCAAGTAGTATTTTCAAAGGGCAATGGTCATTTTTTAAACATTAATGAATAAAGTACCATGAAAGTGCCAACTGCATACCACACAGATGCCACCTAAGAAGAAAATGACAAAACCAAAGATTTTATGGGCATGAAAAATCAAAGGTATAAAGGCAAAGGTCAAAATCAAATCCAAGGCACTAAATTCACTTAAGTCCAAAAAACCATCGCCATTAAAGCCTAAAAAAGACCTGCAAAGAAACGTTAGCATCCACAAAGCCCTAATTTGATCTCAAATTGACCATAGTTGAACTAGAGAGAGCTCAATTATCATCTGAGCAAGTGAAGATTAATCCATAAGAAATTTGTAGACCACTAGTGATAAATTTATAAAGCTCATAGTCATGGCCGCATGGAAGCAACATAGAGCTCTACTTAACCACTAATTCTGAAGGAAGGGTCTTTAAAGACAATATTTAATGCCATGGCATTGAACATTAGAGATAATAATTGGTCCAATATATTTTAGGTAATTGAAGATTTGTAGCCCGTAATAAAAGAAGATGAGAAAATTTCATCCTTTAAGACAATATATTATGACCTAGTTGCATCAAAGATGACGAGCCTTCACCATGTAGTGGAAAAACTAGAGATACTTTACTGTATAAATGTCCTTATTTTTAAAGAATGTAAAATTAAAAATGGTATGTTAATAAATGAGCGTACTTGTAAATATATTGCTTATGTGTCTCCCATTTCTTTTGATAACTATTATCAATTACCCAATCCCCAAGTAAATGTACCCACACTTAATGAATGGGCTAAGAAAAATGACCTCAAAACCATCATAGCCCCATGTTTATACTCTGGAAACCATGTAAATTTTGAACTTAGTGGAAACATTCCCATCAGCCAATTATGACCTAAAATTAGGATGATAATGACCTTGATGAACATGCTATGTGGAATCCCCAATACCACTTATGTTGACAGCATTTGGGTACCCCTGGTATACTTTATGATTGAGAAGGAGCTCACTCCTTTCATTGGTGAAGTTATCAACACATGTTTATGTAGATAGATATCCACAGTCAAGAAAGGGTCTATGAAAAACTTCTATATGATGTCTTATCTCCTGGATTCCCTACTTGCCACAATTAAGATCCCCAACTTTAGGGGATGGTCACCTAAAAATACATAGATAGTGTCTCGGTTCTATTCAAAGTTGCATAACTTCAAGTATAGGGACCATATTCATTTTATCTATGATTGCATCTATCCTATCTTGACTGAGGCTATAATAAGAAACCCAATGCCAAGAGTCAACCCATTGGCAAATAATTCTATTGAGGACATCTAGTTTTATCTAGACTACATAATCATCAAGATTGAGGGAACATAGTGTACTCCACTTAGACTACCAGTTCATGTTCCAAAAAAATTAACTGAGTAGGAAGTTGCATTCCAAATATGCAATGGTATTGATGGTGTTTGTAGAGGCAAAAGGAAGGGACTATTTCATACTCCACCCTTAGCTATTGGTAGAACTATCTTCGATTATTGGGACAACATTAAAGATGTTGCTAGGCATAGAACATCTCTTAAGTTACAACATGATGAATTAAGATAGTGCGACCCCAATGATATAGTTGGGAAACATTTGAAGGCCAAACAAATAAATTTGACCTATGACCATTGGCCAAGAGTCTATAACTCAATATACACCAAGGCTTCATCCTTCATAGTGGTATTGGCAAGGTTGAAGAAATGTGGCATCAACCTAGAAGCTAGACTGATGAGGGACCAAAAAGGAAGTGATGACATTTGGCAACTTGGTCTAAGGCAATATCACTTATTAGGATATCAATCCTCTAAATCTCCCCCCATTTAGCCACAATCACAAGAAAAAGTACCAAATCCTAAAGTAAATATGAGAGACCCGGGGAGGGGACATCATCTTCAACCCAACCCAGTGAACCAGGATCTCCAATTGAGTACATTGATGTGGTGGCATTTGACCCAGGTGAGATAGTGGAAGATGCATTGCAGATGTTATCCATTGCTTATCAATTTGATTAAGAGGAAATGCAAATAGAAGAACCTCAACCCCAAGTTGAGGAGGTAGGGAAGGAGAAAGGAAAAGAGGTAGCATTGGACCTAGTTACCATTGCTACTCCACCTAAGAGGAAAGTTAAACTTACATTGGTTCCAATAGGAACAAATAGACCCAAATTGACCTTCACTTGCCCTTTGAGTGAGCTCAATGTCTTTAGTGAATAAAATTTGCTACAAGGACCAACCATCCCTGAATGGTTCATATATGGTAAGTTTCAAAAGGTTCCTACTCTACAACACTCTTGGGCCATGACCAAGTCAGTAAACATAAATATTTATGATGACCTTAATCCATGGATAATTTGACCTAATGAAAGAGGAGAAAGAAAGAAGGGTGATTTCCCTTGGGGAGGCAAGTGTCACATATATGTCTTTTATTAGGACTTCAAGTGAGACATAAGTAAAGACTCCAGAGCCTCCTCAAATAACTCAATCATCAGTTAGAGTCCAGTTCAATCCCAAAACTGCAAGTTTGGAAAGGGTGATTAAAAAGAGAGCCATGGTTGTTGGTGAAGAATTCATTTTTTAGAAGGTGGAACCATTTGTTGGTTTAACTCTATTAGGAGGTCAGAATCTAGGTGAATACCCCACCTTTTAATAATATATAATTGGATTATCCCAATCTCAATTGGCCCGGCTGTAAACTGGCATCAAGAGCATGAAAAAACAAATAGAGAACCTAAAGAAACAAAGGGAGAATTTAGAGAGACACACTATTTTATCTATCCTAAACCTTATGATTGAAATGTTTGAGGCATCCTTATATGATATGTTCAATTCTCTAAAGATAACAAAAGCAAGATAAGGTGTATTAGGTTAGAAAGATGCAACATCTAGGGGTTTAATTACTCAATGGTAGAGTTCAAAAGATAAGATGAAGGATTTAATTAGCATCTTGATAGGGGATAAAATCATAGGTTTCAAGACCATCAACCTATCCCATCTCAACATAGTCATGGGACTAATTGTAGATAAAATTCAAGGATTGAGCATGTGGTCTAAGAGCTTGGAAAGACTCCTTGGGGATGATAAAGAGTTACTAGATAGGATAGAAAAATTCTTTAAGACCATGATTGCCAAACCTATAAAACTTAGCTCCATGGGAATAATTATAGATAATGAATTCAATCATAGGACCACTTTGGTCATGAAAGAGGTAAAGAGTAAGAGCCAAGGTAGGTCTAGGACTGACAATAATAGGGTCATCGATATGATCCTAACGGTAGAAGAAAAGATTGTCGATGTAAAGAGCATTAATGAAGATTTGAAGAGAAATAACAGGGACCTTAAAGACTTAGTTGAGCAAGAGGATGAACTCTTCCTTAAACCTATAGTTAATTTGAGACTTATTGATGAGCAACATCAAAATTCAATAAGGCTACTTCAATAGAACCAAGGAACTTCATTAGCACAGGGTCCACCAGTTAGTTAGGAATATTCCCTTTTATTGAAGCATTATAAATTTTGAAAATGGGATATTCTATTGTAAAGGCATGTGCATTTTGTTAGCACATTTGCCTATAGGTTAGTTCATTTTTTAAAGTCTAGTGTATTTTAGAAACTTTATAGAAAGGATAGTTGTCCTTTACATTTGTACACTTGTAAGTTAATGGAACTGATCGACATACTTCCTTGTTTCTATAAAAGGAGAATTATCTATTGTAAAGAGGAAGAAGTTTTGAACTAAAACTAGTGTAAACTTTGAGTAACTAATGCAAGCACAAAATTCTGAAAGGATTATCATATTTTGTCTATGTGAATTATCATATGGCTTCTATCTCAATTGTCTATTTTGGATTTTAGATTTGAATTGTTCTTGAGAATTATTGGTGTGTACCTTTGAATGTAGAATTATTAGCTTATGATTATGCTAGGATAACTAAAGGTTCTCTATTTTACTTCATTTTATTTATTCTGCATTTGTATATGTGCATTAGCATCTACTTAAAGGAGTAAATATTTAAAGTAAGCTTAGTTCTTATTTTCATTATTTCTTATCTTCTTTAGAAGTTCACCTGATAAATGTTGTGAGTTAATCTTAAGCTATTTTAATTCATATGCTGGTTTTAAGTGCATACTTGGGAAACATTTGAACTTTGTCATTATGTTTGAGATAAAGATCAGTCACATCTTTCTTCTCTGCCTTACCCTAACTTTTTACTTTTTTTAACCAGATCACTTTATTTAAAATTTCATTGTAAAATATTCAAATAGATTAGTCTTAGCTCAAATCCAAGCATAATTCACACTAATTAGTGTAGATTACCTTCTTATTTACAAAGAGATAGGCCAAGGTGGCTCCCAACCACCAACTAATATAAATATTATGAAATAGTCATTTGTTCTGCCTCTATTCCACCATAGATAACAAGATTATCATTAAATGCAACTCATGCTCTGAATTATTTTTAATTATAAAATGAGAAGTGTTTGTTAATCACTCTAGGCACCTATGGTACATATTTAGGCATCAACAAGAGAAGCTTCATTAGCGCTAGAAGGAGGTCCATTCTTTATAGATTTGTAGTTCTTAACTAGTTTTTATGCATTCTATTTAAAGATCACTTTACTCCTCATATATTTGTGTTTCTTTTAGCATAATCATGTAAAGGTTGGTGATATTCAAGTTTTTATACCAGTCTTTGTGCTCATTTAGACAAATATTGATACTCTTTGAAGACATATGTTAGATTTTGGTAAAGATAGCTTTAGAATTGAATTCAATAGGTTTGAGGTTAGTAATAGCTATTTTTATCAAAGATTCATGAATACTTTTCCAGTTTGAGTTCATCTAGACTTGAACACATAAATATCATTCATACTTACCTATTTGGACACATATTTTGTTAGGTTGTGGAGCTAAAAGCTTCACTGATGCAGACATGGAGGAGGTTGTTGAGTTGCAGAGCAACCGACGTCAGTTTGATCAGCCGACATCGGTCATATACAGTGAGAAGAGCAACCGACATCAGTCAGAGATCGGTCGGCGTCAGTCACATCCAGGCAGACAGGGATCGACGTCAGTCGCCTGTGCGGTTCCAGAACTGCCAGTTCACAGACAGTTAGTTACCGAACCAGTTGTTTGCATGTCAAAGGCCAATTATAGACTTGAAGCTACAGATCTAATTATTGTAATTAGGTGTCTAATTATTATTTGCATGGGATACATATAATAGACTCATGGGCTGTATTGTAATTTGTGTTAGAGAGTAAGAGAGCAAATATTAGCTCCTTCAGAGAGAAGAGAGCAAGGTGTGTTCCTCCTAGTGCCACAGTGCCAAGTGTGGGTGCTGGTTTGGAGAATCAGAAGGGTTTTTCATGTATGTAGGATCTTGGTCAGCAGGTGTGCAAGGCCACGTTAGGAGATCTACATGTGGTAAGTAAGATCGATTGATCTGCAGGTGTATGTGGGTGCGGGATCTAGGTGTGCAAGTGTGCAGAACCAGATTGATTTGTAGGTGTACAAGATGAGGGAGGACATCAACACAATAGGTAGCAAGATCAGGAGAGATCTACTTGGAGTACAGTGTGTACTCAGTTAGAGAGCAAAGAGGAAGGCAAGGTAGATCCTTCCAAAGTAAGATCATTTGAGTTGCAGGTTGTTGCAAGTTCATGGGAGATCTACTTGGAGTGTGTTGTGTACTCAGTTGAGTATGTGTGTATACTCGGTGTACTGGCAGTAGTGGATACTGACTGGTTGGAGGTGAACACCAACTCTGTGTTTGATTTGTGTGTTGGGACCGTAAGTGAGAGAGTGAGCTCTTGAAGGTGAATTACTGAACACTTGGTGTGGTGAACCTGTAAGGTGGAAGAGTGTGGCGTCTCTTCATTGTAATTCTTTTCTGGAAGAGTATTAATACAATTGGGTATTGTCTCTCATATTTTGTGTTGTTTTTGAATTCTAGTTACTTGTGATTCTGGTTTAATTCCACATGTTAGTTACTTGTATATGGTAATCAATTGTGCTTCCTAGATCCTGACAAAGTGGTATCAGAGCAGTTTATTGTTCTAGATTACCTGACATATTTGAGCTAGTTTAGTTAAATATTATTATCCTTCATTATTCTTTACATGAATCTTTTCAAAATTTGCTTAATGTGCAAGTCTAATCATTATTCTTTGTAAATATTGATTTGACACATCATATTTTAAATAGGATTCAAAATTCTCAAACTGGAACTACCATGAATCAGAACAATGTCATGTTTAGATACCAGGGAACTTCTACTTGAGTTATAAGTCCATAGAAGAGCTAGGTGGAGCAAAGGTAAGCATAGGATTTCAAATTCTTTACCAACTTCACCACTTTAAGGTGCTCACATATTCAACCCCAATCAAGGTATGGCTTGGTTGGGTATTTCTTCTATCAACATACCAAGTGTGGTACATGACCTTCCTCATAACCTTGAGAAATATTTTCCAATATTTAGTCCTAATAGTATTGTAACTACAAAGGAACATATTAAGTCATTCAAAGCTACATTAAGATTGCTAAATGTAGTCCATGAAGATGTAAACTATTAGACTATTTCCTTTTACTTTTAAATATGCTACGTATGAATGGTTTTTAAATTTATGTGAGAATTACATTAATAGTTGGGACCATTTTAAAAATGTTTTCATTGACCAATTTGGAAAAATTATTAGTCCTTGTGTATTGTACCAATAATTTACCATGATCAAAAGGGATGCAAATGAACCTATAAGAGCATTTAATGCTAGGTTCCAAAATATGTATAGCTAGACCATAGATCCCTACAAGATTGATGATGCTTTGGCTCTGGAAATCTATAAAGATGTTTTAGATCCCATGACCTTTGTTTTCATAAAGAGGGTTGTTGAACCTATGAATACTCTAGCCTTAGCTTATTTTAAAGTAGTGATCATCAATGATCAAATGTAGCCCCAAGGTCAGATGGCTTACTCAATTCTCAATGTCAACCCACATTTGCCTACCTTGAATATCTTCCCAAATAACAACCATAACATACATGTTTTGAATCAAATCCCAACTTTGAACCCATTACCATTAAGTCATTCTCATCATACCCAAAACTTAGGATTATTGAACCATACTGCAACTGGATTTAATCCAAATTATCAAAAATCCTTAGTACCAACCCCTTGTACTAATAACAATTAGGTTCATAATTCTGATGCATATAAAAATGAAATAAATCTATCTTTTAGATGGTCCAAAAGTTAAGCACTTATTTTCTTCAGTTGCAAAAACAAGTTGGTAATACTGGAGAGAGCTTGGGTA
This sequence comes from Torreya grandis, assembly GCA_037957365.1. Taxonomy (NCBI): domain Eukaryota; kingdom Viridiplantae; phylum Streptophyta; class Pinopsida; order Cupressales; family Taxaceae; genus Torreya; species Torreya grandis. The sequence goes on along the minus strand of JARHVA010001212.1, from coordinate 1,872,231 downwards.
GGAAATTTTCTTGTCAAAGGTTTAACAGGCCTAGTAATAGATTCTATAATGATAGTTATAATAACATAATAATAATGAGTCTTCTGTAAATAAAACAATGGATATAAATCTTATTGATATTGATTTGCCTAATTATTGTAGAGTACATTGCAATTCTAGACATGGTGAGATAGACTGAATTGAATTTTTGGCCTTTGAGGCCTTTCAAGAAGAAATGGATACATTTGAAGTGGTTTCTAACAAATATAATGGTGCAAGTACATCAAGATCTAAATCTATTGACCAAGCCTTCATGGTGGAGACATTTGACTTCCCTTTCTAAGAAGACAATGAACCTGATGATATTCTTAAAGAAGCCCATGCTTTCCAATAGTTCCTAAAGAAGACCTACCCCCTAAGGAACAAAGAGAAGAATAAGCCTCTAACTACTTCAATACCTCTAAACAAACTCAGCACTCCTTCGGATATCACCTCAGATAATAACCCATACCCCCCAAAGGGAAGTACTTCTAAACCTAGTATTGATGCATTTAATTCTTCCAATAAAATTGGATATAATATTATCAAAGACATGAAAAAAATAAAGGATAATATCACATTGCATGAGTTGACACATATTAATGAGCAAAGGGACCTATTGCTAGAGTTCTTGTCTAAAAATATTAGTAGGCCACCAAAGACTGACAACACCAATGTTGTTATGTATAAAGCTAAGACTGAATCCCCACCTTTTCTAGTTACTATCAAAATGTTTGGTAAGAATTTACATAACTGTTTGTTAGATTCTGGTGCATCCATAAACATTATGCTAGTAGGTATTTCTAAACAACTTGGCTTGATTCCTATTAAATTTGATAGAGTTGTCACTCAGTTATATAAGTCTAGAGTCAAGGTAATTGGAGAATTATTATATGTTCATATGCAACTTACTTCTAAGCCTAGAGTCCCGTAATTTATTGTCATCTAGTTAGTAGACATACGTGATGCTTATTGGATTCTATTAAGTAGGGAATGGATAATGACCCTGAATGGATATAATTTCACTGACTATTTGCATTTTTGGCTGCCTTGAAAAGGAGTCCCAAATTAGATTAGAGTGGAAAGAGAGCCTAGGATGAAGCATATGATCACATAATATAATATTGTGAATGAAAGGGTTAACATGTTAGACTCTAATGAGATTAACATGATGGACTCTGAATTAGGAGTGTATACTCTCGAGAATTCTAAGGTATGTAATTCTAAGACTTCTCATGCTTTGCCTAGAATTTGGAAATTACATTTTGATGGTGTTAAGTGTATGTTTGGATCTGGAATAGGAGTTATTCTGACCAATCTTGTTGGGAAAAAACTAAAATCTACTTATAGACTTTAGTTTCCTTGTACCAATAATCTTGCAAAGTATAAAGCTTTTTTTATAGGATTACAATTTGCCATAAGGCATAAGGTTAAAGAGCTCTTGGTTCATGGTGACTCAAAACTTGTAGTCAATAAAGTGAGGAGTAAGTACCAATGTAAATTATCATATCTCAAGAGATATAAGTTCAGAGTCTAGGATTTTCTAGAATCTTTTGATGCATTCAACATTGTTTCCATCCCTAGGGAAGAAAACAAGGTTGCTAATGAGATTGCCTTATTTGCAACCAATCTTATGCCAAAACATGAATCTTAAAACTTTAGCATTGAATTGGTCCTATGCTCTTTAGTCCCAGATAATGTGAACTATTTGTAGGTTTTTAATGATGACCAATAGATCCTAGATTTTATGACCAATTTAGGAATGTTTGAGGCCCATGTCGTAGATGAGGCCAATGAGAATGCTCTTAGAGAGGATGGTAGATTTGATAGAAAATTCATTTAGTTGAATGACAACAAAATTTCAAAAGGCATGATTGCCTTGGAGAGGTTATTTTATCAAGATAAGCTAGCTTAAAACATTAATATTCCAAAATCAAGTGGGAAGGATTATAAAGTTGTTGATCTTGGACCTCAAGATCAACCTTAAATAGTTAAAATTGGCACAACAGATATGAGCATTGAAGATAAAAGGGCCAAAGACTTGATGACAAACTATAAGGACATAATAGTATGGTCCTATGATTACTTAAATATTTTTGATCCAAAATTCATCACTCATACCATACCCTTGAAGAAGGACTGCAAACCTTTCAGATAAAATCAGAGGCCTATCAACCCTATTTTAGAGCCTATGATTTTCAAAGAAGTCTAAAAGTTGTTAGCTGCCAAGATTGTATTTCCCATTAGGCACTCTACTTGGGTCACTAATTTGGTGCCAATTATGAAAAAGAATGGTGAAATAAGACTATGCATTGATTTTAAGAATCTAAATAAGTCATCTAAAAAGGACAACTACCCTTTGCCTTCTCTAGATCAAGTTATACAAAACATTTTTGGTTATGCCATGATGTCCTTTCTTGATGGATTTTTAGGGTATAACTAGGTATTAGTGAATTAGGAAGATAGGATGAAGACTACTTTTACTACCAAGTGGGGCACATTTGCATACAAAAAGATGCCATTTAGACTAATCAATGTAGAAGAAATGTTTTAAATGGCCATGGATCATGCTTTCCAAGGTTTGGTAGGTAAATGCATTATTTTATACATGGATGATCTGACTATTTTTTCTAAAAATAGGGAGGACCACATCATGCATTTATAATAGGTATTTGAAAGGTGCAGAAGGTATGAGATTTCCCTTAACCCAAAGAATATTATTTTTTGTGTTACTAAGGTAAAAATTTTAGGCCATGTTATTACTAAGGATAGAATCTCTATAGATCCAGATAGAGTAGATGTTATATCAAAGATAGAATCCCTTAACCATAAGAAAGAACTGAAGTCATTCTTTGGAAAAATTATCTTTGTAAGGAAGTTTATTTCTAGTTTTGTATAAACTATCAAACCATTGAATGACATGCTAAAAAAGGATGCCAAAATCATTTGGAATGAGGAAACCAAGAAATCCTTTAAGGATATCAAGGAGGCAATTGGTCAAGCTCTAGTATTGATAAGTCCAGATTTCTGTAAGGATTTCCACCTTTACTCCTTTGCTTCTAACCATACTATTGTTGTAGTCTTAACTTAGAAAATTGATGGATGTGATCATCCAATTGCTTTGATGAGCACAATTTTCAAAAAATGTTAAGTTAAATTATTCTATAATTGATAAATAAGCATGTGCATTAGTAAAGGCATTAAAAAAATTCAAGCTCTACATTCTTAGGAATAAGGTACATGCTATCTTACCAAGCTTTACTACAAAGCTCATATTAAGCCAAAATGAACTGGGAGAAAGGAGAGGTAAGTGGATGTTTGTTCTTTAGTAATATGACATTGAGATGAAGATTACAAAATTGGCAAGGTGTCAAGGGTTTATACAATTGATTTTCAATACTAACCCTAAACTAAATGTCATGCAAGTTGAATAAGAAAGATTTTAGTCCAATGATTGGTATGATCCAATTATCTATCTACTAATCAATGGAACTTGTCCTTTCGGTATGACCAAGGAGAAAAGAAGAGCCCTAAGACTTAAGACAACCCACTACCTAATTAAATATGGAGTGTTATACAAAAATAACTTTGAAGGAATTATATCATAGATGTGTATCCAAAAAAGAGGTAGCTGAGATCATGAGCACTTTTCATGAGAATCTTAGAAGTGGACATCCATCTGGAAGGACAACTCACAAAATTGTTAGAGTTGGTTATTATTGGCCCACAATCTTCAAATATGCCCATAAACATGTAAGGCAATGCCATTTATGTCAAGTTTTCAACACAAAGGAGCCTAAGGCAGCCATGCCACTGCAACGAATTATGGTAGATAAACCTTGTGCTCATTGGGGACTAGATTTTATGGGGGTAATGAACCCTAATTCATCATAAAGTCACAAGTATGTTCTAACAGCTACTGACTATTTCACTAGGTGGAATAAGGCAGTGGCCACTAAGCAATGCAAAATTGAAGAAGTGATCACTTTTTTAGAAGAAAACATATGCACCAGATTTTGTGTGGAAGATAGGAATATTGATCTAATGATCTAGATATTCTTGAGTATGATAATTGATTAGTTTGGCATAGACTGAGGTAATTCCTTTAGGTGATTGATAGAAACTATAGAAGATCAGACCCATGAAAAGCGTGTGGGTGTGAGACAATGGTAATAAGAGTCATATATGTATGCACAAGTCATGTAGGTTGAAGGTAGGTCAAAATTGACATTGCCAAGTATCTAATACCATATTTTAGTATCTATAGAGATGAATCCCTCTCATGTGACAGGGTCATCTATAAAATTAAGAATAATGGGTTTTCACTCATATAAAGCTTTGTTATTGCTCTCCAAACCCACGTGATTATTTTCTCTTTTGAAATTTTCCTCTTATCTCTACCCCCACTCCACCTAGAAATATATCAACACCATCTAAAAGGCTTAATGTTCGATGGAAAACTCTATAACTTGGTCAAATTAAAATTAATCTTGACAAAGCATCTAGAAGTAATTTTGAGATTACAAAATATGGCTACATTCTGTGATTTTCATACAGGGATTTATTTGTATCCTCCTTCTCCCTCTTCCCAATTGCAACAAAAAATGAATTACAAGTTTAAGCCTTAATTGAATGCTTCCACCTTTCAAAAAATCACAATGTTGAGAACCTTGAAGTTGAATGGAATTATATGTTGGTCATTAATGCTCTCAACAAGGGAAGCACCCCAAATTAAGATCCTAACTCTCATCTCTACCTAGATTATGATATTAAATTATCATTCCTAACACCTCTCCTTCTCTCATTGCCTCATAAAGATAGCTTAAAATAAGTCTTGTTAGCGGATGCAAGATTCTACATAGGCTTATTCTATAAATTTGGAAGTTTTTAACCCTTAGTGTTGATGCAATGGATTGCACCCAAGGCAAGGAGGTCGAGCTCCTACCTTCCACACGCAACAATGGAAACTCCCCTCTCACCTGTGGGACCGGCGAAGCAGGAGGGGAGAGTCTTTAGGTAAGGGTTAGCTCCCTTTGATGCATCTGATTTGTTCTAGTAAGTGCTAACATATATATATATAGATATATAATGGGGGGATGAAAAGGGAGAAATATTGCAAGAAAACAAATCTAATCTAAAGGAGGTGATGCACCAAAATGATCCGACCTTCTCACACTCACACTTAAAATCAGACAAACACATACATACACTTCAAACTGGTAGAAGGACCAGGCTACAAGAAACTTGGTAGGGAGGCTTTTAATGGAAAATATAGAAAATAGAGATTCACCATAGGTGCTGTGGAAAGGCACACTGTATCATAATTTCTCCTATTTTTGCACTTCCAAATATAGCTCTCCTTGTCAGTTGCAGAAATGGCACCTTATAGACACCAGGTATGTTGGTGTTGAACTTGTGGAAGCATCATGAAGCAATGACTAAACACAAACTAACACTCAGACATACACAGAGATATCTAGCCAAGATAGAGGTAAAAATGTGTTTTATTGATTCAGGTGAAAATTTTCCAGGGCTACGCCTTACAAATGTGGAAGATCCTTTCTCAAATGACAAGTCTCCAATATATAGAGGAAGAAAAGAGGCCTTTTGGCACCCTTTTTATAAGTGACCCATGGTAGGCACTATGTCAACCACTGAAACAACTTCTTGAATCGACACCTTCCTGCGTCACTTGGATTACTTCATCTATTGCTGCGTGATGGCCATTTTGCTATCAGGATTTGAATTTATGAGCCGTGTCATTTTCTTGCTCTGCAGTGTATATTGAAGAAAACCAGTCACATCGATCACTGTTGTGCCTCTTTGATGACTGCATGGTAGGCACTGTGTCAACCACTAAAATAACTTCTTGACACCTTCCTGCATCACTTGGATTGCTTCGTCTGCTTCTGCGTGATGGCCATTTTGTTGTCAAGATTTGAATTTATGAGCCACACCGTCTACCTACTATTTGTTCTCTAGGCTCTTTGTCCTTTTCTACTCCTTCAGCCCTCAGGGGCAATCTTTTGGCAGGTCGTTGCATTCTTTGGGCTCATTCCATGGTTGGCACTCGAGCATTTAAAACCAACAACTTTTTTATTGGCTTAAATTTGACATTCACACACCCGTAGCCCTTGGACTCTCCTTCAGCTTCCTGCTTTTCCCCTTTTTACTGAGAGCACATCTGCCCTTGACACGTGTCATAGTCCACTGCTTGGGCACTTAGAAAACACTTTGAAACATGAATGTTGACATGTGGTGGCTTTCACTGAGCTGATAATGAGATGTGGCAACATCTGCTTACATTAGAAGGCCTTTTAAGAGTCAGGCAGAATTTGACACGTGGTCGCTTTCGTAGAGCCTTTAGCTACCTTAGAGAAACTTTCAAGCCCTTTTCTAGTTCTTCATAGATGATGACACTTGGTACGCTCCACATAGCTCCTAACAACTCATTCAGGTCTACCACAATCTTCTTTAAAGCCAACAGGGGAAACCCACAGATGTTGCCACCTGTCGGTAATTCCACCGAGCCCTACAGAGGACATGTGGCACATTTTGCTGCTCCTAAAAAGCATGTTGAAGTCCTTTGTGGTTGCCACTTTGTGCTTTCTATGCTCTGACTTCCCTGGTGTAAAATTTGATGTTCTCAGGCCCATCACCGTCCTTGGCAAAGTTCATTGGGCCTTTTTTCATGGCTTTTTTGCTTCGGGCCCTTTGGCTACCCTCTGTAAGGGCTTTTTTGGATCTTGAACTGCCCTTCGACTGTAGGGCACACCCTTGAACCAAGCCATTGAACCAACCCATTGAACCAAAATTTGGTTCAACAGTTCAATGGTTCAAGGATGTGCGCTGAGCCGATTGAACCATTTACTTTGAACTGAATGCCGCTTGAACCAAAACGATTAAACCAAGCCATTGAACTGCAGATTGAACCAAGGCTTTGAACCAAAGTTGATTAAACTGCCGATTGAACCAAGGCTGTGAATTGAAGTGATGGTTCAATAGTTTAAAGATGCCAACCTTCCTTGTAAATTTTCTTCAGACAAAGGCCCAAAAGAACCTTGTAAACCCTAGCACTTTCTGAACTGATTCTTCATCTGCCAAGGATTACACCTGCAGAGTCCGTAGAAACCTGCAGAGTCCATAGAATACCAAGCTCTGTAGAGTCTGTAGAAATTCTTGGACTTGTGCAAAAATCAAAAATGATTGGCCTTGAATAGCAGGGGAAGAAGGGGACCAATTTTTTGGCCTATTGGGTAAAATGGTCAACAAATTAGCGACTCCCAGGGGAAGCATGCCTGCTATGCTTAAAAGCCAGTTGCCTTAAAAATCCATTGGGCACGGGGTCAGATTGTAACTTAAAGATCAACAATAGCTCTGATAAATCTAGAACCAATCCTGTAGATTCACCTCAAAGGGAAAAGAAAAAAAACACACAAAACTAAGAAAACTACTTGTGCAAACAACACTTAGGGAAAACAGGGAAAGAAAACTGAAAGCAACCTACTATATACAGCTAACCAGGTATTTTTTATTCTCTCCTGGATCAAAGGGAAAGCTTCTAATGTCTCCTTCATCTAACACACCCAGTATCGATAATGGATCCCTCAAGGAAATATTTATGGGCAGCTTCTTCACCTGGTCTACCATGCTGATCTGCGGATTGCTCCCTTCCATATTTTCTTTGGGGTCGCTTGCAGCCTTTTGAGGCATAGGATGGGGAGCTGAATGTGTGACTGGTGGCCTGAAATTTGGGAATTTTTGGTTCATCTGTGGTGGAAGATATGGTGTGGCCGTTTGAATAGCTGCTTGAGTTTCTTTCATAGCTCTCCCTTTGGATCTTGTGTTGGCTGCAACACAGTCAACTTGATTGTCTGTAGCACCCACATAATTGATTGCGCAAAACTCACCTTCTAGGTGGTTCATAAGAGTAGAGTCAGGCTAACTCTGACTACTGCTTGTGATGGGTTGCATTAGAGCCTTGAAGACCTGGGAATGAGCAGCTGCCTAATTATCTAGCACATTTGGGTAACAACCCATCATCTCATTTTTATAAATGGCTTGCTCCTGACCATATCCTGTGGTTGAACAACTTGGTTGTTCCTGCACCAGATTGTTATGAACGGGCACCATGACCTTAGATGATGAAAGGGGGCCTCAGTTGTAGCCTTAGAAAGGTCTGGTCTGAGCTTGCTGCCTTTTAAGAGCTACAAGTTCATTTGACATACTTTGTAACAGACTCTTAACTTCACGAAGCTCATTGGATGGAGTAGCAGCTGGTTTCTCTATGCTAGGTAGAGGAGCTAAAGTGGGAGCAACGGCCTAAATTGGAGGTAGCATTTCTAGGAAAAGTGGCATATGGGGTCTAGGGGCTATTTTCCTAGCCTGTACTACGCAATATTCAGCTGCTATGGCTATGTCATAGGCAGCAGGCAGAACATGCCCTCCCATGGATTGTATCATAACAGCAATATCACTGTTTAATGCTCTTAAATAATACAGGAAAGCATAACTAGCAGTCGATCTTACCAGAATGGGGATTCTATCCCATGTCTTCTGAAACTGCATGTAAAAATCTTGTATATATTCATGTGGGGCTCTCTTCATGGTCGTCAGCTGCTCAACAAGCAAGAGGTGGTCGTTCTTTTCTCCAAAACAGTCTGTCAATTGAGTACCCAATTCATTCTAGGAATGGATTGAATTTGCAAGCAAAGTCTTGTACCAGTCAAGAGCTTTGCCCTTGAAAGACAATGCCAGCAATCTGATTGCAATATTCTCCTCAGTGACACTATGAATATTGTAGAGGTTAGCAATATTTATGATGTGTTCAATAGCTGTAACGGGCCCCTCTCCATTAAAGTGAGGCACACTTTTGAGGACCACTCTTGGAATTGGGTCATAACACTGGAGGTTCAAGGGACTCTGACCATGAAAGCTCACAAAGGGTAATGCCGTAGCTATAAGGGGATTCAAACGGGGTACTTCTCCTGTGAAGGAAGCACCTATAGCCGAACTGGGAAGATGACTTGCTAAATAAGGATGAGTCCCTTTGAACCTTAGTCACTTTGCTGAGTTGAGAGGTAATTCAATGAATTCAAAAGGGACACCCTTATTAACAGATCATGTGGTGACTTTAGGCATAGGAAGTCAGATTGGTCTTTGATTAGGAAATGAGGTTATAACCAGTGGAGTCGCCAGATGTTGTAAATAGTTGATTTGATGTAACAGGACCAACATCAATCCTAAAACCTTATTGAGTGTAAGACTAAGTCCCACCAGGCATGCCAAAAACTGTTGACGTAGTGGATTACACCTGGAGCAAGGAGGTTGAGCTCCTGCCTTCCACACACAATAATGGAAACTCCCCTCTCACCTGTGGGACTGGTGAAGTAGGAGAGGAGAGTCTCTAGGTAAGGGCTAGCTCCCTTTGATGCATCTGATTTGTTCCAGTAAGTGCTAACATATATATATATATATATATATATATATATATATATATATATATATATATAATGGAGGGGATGAAAAGGGAGAAATATTGCAGGAAAACAAATCTACTCTAAAGGAGGTGATGCACCAAAATGATCTGACCTTCTCACACTCACACTTAAAATCAGACAAACACATACATACACTTCAAACTGGCAGAAGGACCAAGTTGCAAGAAACTTGGCAAGGAGGCTTTTAATGGAAAATACATAAAATAGAGATTCACCAAAGGTGCTGTGGAAAGGCACACTGTATAGTAATTTCTCTTGTTTTTGCACTTCCAAATACAACTCTCCTTGTCAGCTACAGAAATGGCGCCTTATAGACACCAAGTATGTTGGTGTTGAACCTATGGAAGCATCATGAAGCAATGACTAAACACAAACTAACACTCAGACATACACAGAGATATCTAGCCAAGATAGAGGTAAAAAATGTGTTTTATTAATTCAGGTGAAAATTTGCCAGGGCTATGCCTTACAAATGTGGAAGATCCTTTCTCAAATGACAAGTCTCCAATATATAGAGGAAGAAAAGAGGCCTTTTAGCACCCTTTTTACAAGTGACCCATGGTAGGCACTGTGTCAACCACTAAAATAACTTCTTGAATCAACACCTTCCTACATCACTTGGATTGCTTTGTCTGCTTCTCCGTGATGGCCATTCTACTGTCAAGATTTGAATTTATGAGCCGTGCCATTTTCTTGCTCTACAGTGCATATTGAATAAAACCAATCGTGTCGATCACTTTTGTGCCTCTTTGATGACCGCATGGTAGGCACTATGTCAACCACTGAAATAACTTCTTGACACCTTCCTGAGTCACTTGGATTACTTCATCTACTTCTCCGTGATGGCCATTCTGCTGTCAAGATTTGAATTTATGAGCCACACTGTCCACCTGCTCTTTGTTCTCTGGGCTCTTTGTCCTTTTCTGCTCCTTCATCCCTCAGGGGCGATCTTCTAGCAGGTCACTGCATTCTTTGGGCTCATTCCATGGTTGGCACTCGGGCATTTAAAACCAATGGATTTTTTACTGGCTTAAATTTGACGTTCGCGCACCCATCATCCTTAGACTCTCTTTCAGCTTCCTGCTTTGCCCCTTTTCGTTGAGAGTGCATCTGCCCTTGACAGGTGTCATAGTCTATTGCTTGGGCACTTAGAAGACACTTTGAAATGCAGACATTGACACGTGGCGGCTTTCGCTGAGCTGATAATGGGACGTGGCAACATCCACTTACATTAGAGAGCCTTTTGAGATTCAGGCAGAAGTTGACACGTGGTCACTTTTGTAGAGCCTTTAGCTGCCTTAGAGAAACTTTTGGGCCTTTTTCTGGTTCTTCGTGGATGTTGACACTTGGCACGCTCCGCATAGCTCCTAACAACTCATTCGAGTCCACCACAATCTTCTTTGAAGCCAACAGGGGAAATCCATGGATGTTGCCACATGTCAGCTTCTACCGAGCCCTGTAGAGGACACGTGGCACATTTTGCTACTCTTAAAAAGCATGTTGAAGTCCTCTGCGGTTGCCACTTGGTGCTTTCCGTGCTCTGACTTCCCTGGTGTAAAATTTGGCATTCTCGGGCCCATCACCATCCTTGGCAAAGTTCATCAGGCCTTTTTCCATGGCATTTCTGCTTCGAGCCCTTTGGCTGCCCTCCGCAAGGGCTTTTTTGGATCTTGAACTGCCCTCCGGTTGTAGGGCACACCCTTGAACCAAGCCATTGAACCAACCCGTTGAACCAAAATTTGGTTCAACGGTTCAATGGTTCAAGGCTACACACCGAGCCGATTGAACCATTTGCTTTAAACTAAATGCCACTTGAACTGAAACGGTTGAACCAAGCCATTGAACTGTAGATCGAACTAAGGCTTTGAACCAAAGCTGATTGAACTACCGATTGAACCAAGGCTTTAAACTAAAGCGATGGTTCAATAGTTCGAAGATGCCAACCTTCCTTGTAAATTTTCTTCAGATGAAGGCCCAAAAGAGCCTTGTAAACCCCAGCACTTTCTGAACTAATTCTTCATTTGCCAAGGATTACACCTACAGAGTCCGTAGAAACCTGCAGAGTCCATAGAAAACCAAGCTCTGCATAGTCCGTAGAAATTCCTGAACTTGTGCAAAAATCAAAAATGAGTTGGCCTTGAACAACAGGGAAAGAAGGGGACCGATTTTTTGGCCTATTGGGCAAAAATGGTCAACACTTAGATTAGGATAGTCTTGAGGAGATCCTTGCTCAAGTTGGTGCTTCTTAAATTTCTAAATGGTGTAGTTTAAATATTTTTAAAAAATAACACAATCAAATATTTTAATTAGAAATTATTTGTAAGCCTCTTATCATCTAAAAAGTGACTCCAATCATTCATAGATTTTCTTATGCACAAGTATTTATTACTTCTTCTTGGGATATATTATATTATATGTTTACATCCTTTCACTCATCCTTCCCCTATGATGAATTGTTAGATTCACTCTGCCATCCCATCTCTAACTTTAATGGTGCTTATGGTAATGTGTTTTATCATCACTAGCTCTATCTTTTGGGCACCCCTTGTCATCATTATTCTTATTTTTGAATGTGGATGATTGGGTCCATGGTGAGAAAGGGTTGGTCCCTTTTGATGTCCTTCTCTGTGGACCTTCTCATACCTATTTGGAGATTCAAGATTTAAACAGAAATCCAAAATTTCCCCATTTCATTGCCAACATTTTCGGAACTCGAGAAAATTGAACTTAATTTTATGCCAAAATCATAATTTAATGGCATAATCAAAACAATTGAAGATATCCCATGTTGATTACTTCACCTTGGAGTACCAAGGTATAAAACAAATGGATGCCTCTTAAATTCTTATGGGTCTTTATTTTTTATTATTTGGCATAGATTATTCTTTGGTCTATCTATATCATGACACTTTGGTAATTTAGTTTTGTACCCTCCATCCTATTTCTAGCCGGTTCATATAGGCTAAGTTATATTTTATTCGTGTTTTCTTTTTTTAATTTAAGAAATAACATTTTTTTATTTAAATAATGGGTGAGGTCCTAAATACGATTGTCTAGAAAAATGAAGTATATTAACAGTTTCATCTTTTTATAAATTATAATCAAATTATTAATTTGAAAATAATTATAAATTAAATAAAGGTTTTATTTAAATAAATATATAGTATATAATTTTTAGAAACTCAATAAAAATATTCAAACTCATTATAATTAATTGGAAAAAAATGTATAGTATAAATAAATAATAATAAATTTATCGATGATAATATCATAAATAAATGGCATAACGTATAGTATAAACTCAGAATATATATATATATATATATATATATATATATATATATATATATATATATATATATATATATATATATATCAAATACCATCACTAGTAATTTTTATAACATGCAATATAAACACAGCTAGTTATAATTGATGCAAAGCCAAATTTAAATACATAAACAAATAAAAGTTGTCATTAAATTTTTGTAGTAGATATATGCTTAAAATATAAAATTAACAAGTGTAATTCATTCATCCATTACTACGGTTAGTAGACTCAAATGTTATGACCATTTCTTTAGCCACACTCAATTCATCTTCGACGTGATTATTGTTATGCTCCCCATTTTATTTCTCTTAATTTTACTTATTACATTTCTCTAGATGTTATTATGCTTCATCTTCAATTTTAACATGCTTATTGTTGGGACTCAACCAAAATATTTTTTTCCCTAGGGAAGCTTGATGTGTCATAATGGTCTCTTGATCTGACATGTGAAGCATGTGAATATTTTAGATTCAATATTGACTCAATACCATACTCCTCGTTGTCCAAATGTAACATGTGAATTAAATCAATTCCTAAGATTTGTGCCAGATCAAAAATAAAGTAATCAATATTTTTTATGACCCTCAAACATTTATTTTCATCCTTTAAATAATTTTTAATATATTCATGCAATCCCATGCTCTTTGTGAGCTTATTAATTGAAACCACCAACTTATCTTTCAATTCTTTATAAGATTTCAAACCTACATTAGCTTTCACTAATGTATTATTTTTTTCTTCATTCTTATCTATCAATTCTTTGTTTTTATTCTTCAATTCATCATTTATGTTATTCAATACATTTTTTCTTCTTTATTGTAGTTATATTCTCATTAAAAAATTCAACATACATGTTACATATCATTATTTTCATACACAAATTATTTATAATCATATATGACTTATTCAAGCTTTTTTAAAGGTAACTTCTAAATCCACCTTAAAACATGAAATTGAAGCTCTTTTTCTTTTGCTTCCTTCTCTCTTTTTCTCAACTTATCATTTAGAGCCTTAAGTCTTTGTACACTTAATTGACTTGCAAAGTGGATAATAGTAACTACTAATTTTAGTTTTTCTCATGATTGGGTTGGGAATTTTGCATCTTCAAAATGTAATTATTAGTATTTGCTACCCAAAAAAAATTAATAATTTTGAAGTACCAACATCAAAGTTGTAATTTGAGTCATTATAATCAACAAAAAAAATCATTTTAATCGTTATATACCAACATAATATCTTCCTTTAATATATGTTTAATAGTGTTTTCCTGTAATGGTTCATCAATTCTCACAACTACATGTTTCTCTTTAAAGTCAATCACACAAACATCAATTCATTTTTTTTGAAATTTTTTGTTGTTGCTATAACAGTGTCCAAGTACAAAATTATATGTCCTTCACAACATCAAAAAAACCAAAGCAACTAAAAACCACCACATGATAATGTTTTGGAAAATATGCTCAAGACTTTCCACTCATTTATTGTGATTATCATTGTCTGAAAGATTATATTCTCCATTCCATGCATGGGTGTACACTAAGTATTTTGGCTTGGGATTAAATTATAAGTATAAGAATGTCTATTATAAGTAGTAATTGACGTGTTTCCGAGTGAATTATAATTTTTATTTGGCCTTATTTTATTCCTCATGCTTCTTTCATTAAATATTTATTGTTATTAAAATTTATGATTAATAAATGATTGTTATCAGTTCATTAAATTTAATTATAATTAATAAAAATATATTAAAAGCATTTTTATTGCATATCATTTATGTGTTAATCAATAAGTAATAATGTATACCTTTTATTTCGTAAGTGAATATGTTAAAATGAATTATGTATAAGCTATTAGTATATAATATATTTTCTTATTGTAGACTAATACTTATAACTCAGTACATGAATAATAATAAGTTATTGTGTATAAATTATTAATATTTAATGTAATCACGTAGTAGCTAATACATATATATTAATTGGTGGATAAATATGAATAAGGCACTACTTATTAATTATTATTATATAATATATTAGTCTATTAATTAATACATATTTTTTAATTGGAAATATGAATAAGCTATAATGTAAATAATTTATGAGTCTTATTTTTATATTGTTAGTTGAATGACATATATAATCAAACCTTTGAAGGCATTTTTAGTGTATAAAAAAGAATCTTTTTTTAAGTATTGTTATTATTAATCGATTAATTAATATAAATTTTGAAAAAGAAAAATTATTATGTGTGATATTTAAAGTAAAGCACATAGAAAAACATTTTCATGCACAATTAAATTATTTAAGAGTTTTGGACAAGACCACGCTAATAATTTAAGTTTTGAAAATATAATAGATGCATTCTTAACTATCAAATAAACATCATGTTACCGTGAATATTTCAAACTTATCCCTTACAATTTAACTCAAGTTAATGATGCAAAAAAAATAATCGATTGAAACTAGTGTTTGATTTTTAAAAATGAGAAAAAAAAAGAGGAAAGAATAAGTAAAAAGGTGAAACAACAATGAATAATGAAATAAAAGCTATGAAGTTAAAAATAAGGTTACCTCTGATAAAAAATGAGAAGATTGAGGTGTATTTATTTTAGAAAACTACATCTATATGAGAAACAAATATTTTGTAGGTAGTAAGAAAGGGGTGCAAATAGCCACCATTACAATTTTTGTAGATGACATTGTTGAAATTATGAAATTACCTAATAATAGAGATAGTCTATGTATCAATTTGAAGAGGGGTAAGAAAATTAAATTGAATTGGGTATTTTTGTATGTGTTTAATATTAAGGAGGAAATAGGGAATAACATCTACTCAATATTTTTTTAGTGCAAGGTTATCATATATATGATATGATGTTACAGATATGGTAAGAAGATATGTTTTTCAAAAAAAAAATTAGGTATATTTTATACAAAATTTCTTTTAGTATTAGGTAATATTAAAAAATAATCAAAAAATAAATTGTGTAAGTTTCATTTCTTACGACATAAAATAATAATGAGAAAATGGAGAGTTGGTGACTATAAGAAGATAATACACTCTTGTGTCATACAAGTTTTAATAGATCATGAAAAAATAAAAATAAAAGAAAGTTCAAGTATAAATATTATAGAAGAAGCTAATATATTAAGTTGTTTAGAGTGAATAAAAAGGTGAAAGAGGAGATATTATATCTAAAGAGAAATATAGAATAACTAATATACATATCTTAGATAAATATATGTAAAATACACCGATAGATATCATTCTCAAGATACTTATATCATATTAAATTGTGAGTACATCGAGAATGATAGTTATCGGTATATTTTACATAGATTTATCTAAGATATGGATGCTAGTATTTGTATGTTTTTATTTTTTTTAACTTTTATGTTTATTGTTTTATTTTTTATTTAATCATGTCGGCTTCCAAACCATTAAATTATTTTATTTTTAAATAATTAAATGTTATCATTCTCATGTCATTACAACTCCCAACGACCATCCATGTATGCCATTGTAGGAACATCTATCGATATAATAATAAGATAATAAATAAGAAATAAAAACTAATAATATTTGGAAAAAACAATGGCTCGCACTTTGACTCATCTCCCACCCATCATCATTTCAAATGGCGCATAATATGCTACTCAAACAGATCTACTTGGAGGCACCAATTCCCTAGTTATGCTCCAGTTGTCATTGCTACCAACTACCCCCAACCACTAGCAACCTGGATCTATTTTGATAGTTGGGAAGAAGACTTGGGCAGGTCATGCAGAGTCAAACCCTTTTAGTGCGTCTAGCCCAGCGGGGATGTCATGGTAATGGAGGCATCGGTTAGGTTGGATTCTAGATGTAGGCCCACCTCTTTCATTGATGTTGTCTTCTGCAGGCCAGTTCCTAGAACATATCCCAAACCTTTCATCCTTACTTCTATTGATCCAGTGGTGATTTTTGATGAAGAGGAATCCAGGCTTGTTCTTAAAATGGAGGAATATTTTTCTAACAAGTGTATCATCTAGCCAAAACTCCAAGATCTCAAAATTTGGATCTCAAAGCAGTGGAAACCCCTACTCTTAGGTTTTCTTAATATTTACCCTTTGTGTTAAAATCTTCTTTATTATTGTTTTTTGTAATATTGATGATAAGAAAAAGATTCAGAACCAATCTTGGAGCTTAAATTACCACCCCTTGGTCTTGAAACAATGGTCCCTTACCTTCAATCCCCTCATTGAACCTTTGCATGTAAAACCCATATGGGTTCGTCTACCTAACCTCCCACTACAGTTTTGGACTGATTCAAGTATGTAAGCTATTGGTAGATCTGTGGGTGAGTTTCAACAACTACATCTAAATACCAATAGTTTTTCTATCACTACATTTTCTAAGATCTTGGTGAATATTGATACCTCCAAGAACCTTCCTAAAAAATCACCCTACAAGTTGGGGATCTGGGTTGTCTCCCTCTCGATGATGAAGCTTACCCCCCATCATCTCACTGGAAAAGAAAAAACTTATATAAATGTATATAGACCCAAAATATCAAAACTCATTGCCCACAGATAGAGAAAGATTGTTTCCACATCAAAAATAATAAAAACTAGAGCAAACATATAATAACGAGTTGGTTGGTGATTAGGCTAGGATTAGTGACTAGCCCAGCCTAGATTGAGGCTCATTACCATAACTGTACCACCCCATCTATCTATAGGCAACTAAAGGCTAGAGGCTAGGCTCACTCTATTTGATAAATTAAGTCTAATAATAATCAATTCTGCACTTCAAAAGGCCTTGGTAGGTATGGGGCACTTGGTCTCAAGCTATTGACTATGAAGGTTTATTATTTCGCTGTCGCAGTTGTTTTGGCACTGGGCATTTGATCAAAAATTGTAGTCTCCTCATAAAAAATAAGGATTCTTCCTAGTGGAAATAATTTATTCCCAAAAACCTTATGATGTTGACTGCAAATGAAGAATGGGTTACTAACAGTGAGGATTCTATCTCTTCTTCTGAAATCCCTGCTTCCCCTACTTCAAAAAAGGATCCCAAAATCTCTTCACACTCTGAAGAACTTGTAATGTCCCCAATTTTCTATTATAATGATTTAATTAATTAATTAAATTATTATGAAAATAAAATTGACTTCTTCTAGAAGTTTCCTGGGAAGGCTTTAAAAAGAAGGGGAAAGCAAAGCATTGGCATCATCTAAATATCTTCTTTTGCAAAAATTATTCTGAGAAGCTTGAATCGGTGATTCAGCTGGAATCTCTGAGGACGAAACCTTTCAGTAGATTGGCGAAGAGTTGGACGAAAACCCAGCGCTTTGTCAGAGGTGGATTCGAGACGGAATCTAGATTGTGCATAGTGGTCAGATCTGAAGCTTCAGAGGCCATTCACGGAGTATACCAGGGTTCAGCTTATGCAAATGGGTTCCAGGTATTTATTCATTGTTTAGCCTCCAGATTTATATATTTTATTTGCATATCAGGTACGGGTACGGAATCCGTACAGATTGACAGATCGGCACCAGGCCGTACCAGTAGGGTCAGGGATAGGAAAGGGCTCAGTTCGGACGCAGGGTTATACAGAGACCGACATCGGCATATAGACCGACATCGGCCGATTATCTACCGACGCCGGCAGTCAGGCAGTCAGATAGAGGCAGAGGTCACCTTCAGACGACCGACGACGGCAGGGTATCGACCGACGTCGGCATCCTCAGAGACCGACGTCGGCGCCTGTGTTTTTCTGGACACAGCAGGCCGAGAGTACGCAATCCCAGGTTTTTATTTCCAGTTTAGTAGTTATTATAATAATTGGGTTTTGAGACCAATCTGTAATAATTTTATAAACATCTGGGCTATAGTATCAGCTACATTCGGTTTTATATCTTTGTCCAATTGATTGAATGCTGTAATTAGTGGAAATCAAATTTATTTGCTTTCAATCCTAGTTTGGGATCTTTCAGTGGTATCAGAGCCATGCATCTTGCCAGCCTGTAGGGGTAAAACTGTTTTATTTCTATGCACCCTGGAAGATTTGATAGAAGCCATAGATATTTTACACGTAGTAGAGCTCAGTACGAGCGAGAGTTGGGTTTAGGACAGCCACCTATCATGGCCGAAGAACAGAGGAATGCCCATAGAAACCAGGATGAAGAAGAAAGGGAGATGATGAGAACTCTCATCACTACGCAGCCCAGGATTGTTCAGGCTCTAGACCGATTACAGGATACCATGGAACGTTTAGAGGTGGATAGACACAGAGGTAGAAGGAATAGATCAACGTCAGTGACTAGTAGTGATCATACCCATCACTCCAGTCAGCATAGTCACCATTCCCGTTCTTCAGTGGGGAGTTCCCGTCATTCCTCTAGGCGACATCATCATCATACACCTACTCCTAATAGACCATTACTGCCTCAGTTTGTACCAGGTGGACAACCAGCACAGGGGGAACCACCAGAGATGGGATTCTAAGAGTCCGTTTTGGCAGCCACAGCAGAGTGGAGAGCTTTACCCCCAGAGGTTAGGGAGGTTTTTCCTCTTCCCCAGTATTGTGAACAGCGTAGGGACACAGCGAGACTCAGGGGAGATCGGGGTAATAGACCACCACAGCAGCAGCATAATCATGACCTCAATAGAGCTACGGGGAAGATTACATTGGCTTCATATAATGGCACTGGAGAGACTAGTGCAAGAGCTTGGGTCCACAAGCTGGACATATATCTTTCTTTGAGGCCCATGCCTGAGCGTGAGGCCATTTAGTTTGCAGTGTTACATCTAGAGGGGATTGCATATGATTGGTGGCACCATGGATTGGTCACCGAGGATCACGCCTTAGTTCACTCCTATGCTGAGTTCACGGAGAGACTTATTGCACGGTTTGACCGTAAGGATACAGAACTTTACTACAGGGAGTTGGCTCATCTTAGACAGAGTGGACACGCAGAAACTTATATTAATGAGTTTCAGTGTATTGCGGTTATGGTACCTGATATGCCTCAGAGACGGAGTGTGATGTTATTTATTGAGGGGTTACAGGATAGACTTAAGGGACTGGTACGTGCTTTCCAACCAGCTACTCTTAAGGATGCCATTGATGTGACATTGAGACTGGATACTGTTCCCACTTCTTATCAGGGTGATAAGAAAATAGCTGCGGAATCTCAGCCTATACAGAAGGCCAATACACCACAAATTAAAGAAGGGCCATCCTCTACAAATCCTTGGATGAATCAGGAGACTAGGAATGACTTGAGGAGGAAAAAGTTATGTTTTTCCTGCAAAGACCCATGGGAACCAGGCCACCGTTGCATGGGTAAAGGAAAGGTTCATTTGATTGAAGTAACTTCTGAGTGTGGAGATGAGGAGGTTCCTGATACGGACATTGAGGATAATATTGAGCAGGATCAGATACAGTTGGAGTTAGACACCCCAGAGCCTTTGGCATCAGCGAAAGCAATTATGGCTACTCTCTCCAGTTATCCTAACTTTCATGCCTTTCAGTTGAAAGGTAAACTTGAGGGTAAGTGGGTAGTGAGCTTGGTAGATACAGGTGCTACACATAACTTCATTGACCGGAAGTTAGTGGGAAGGCGTGGATTACAGTATGAGAAGTTTGGTGGTTTCGGGGTAAAGGTGGCAGATGGTGCAGTATTGGGTTGTACCAGATGGATTCCACAGCTCAGCATTCAGATGGGGACTTACACTTTGACCGATGATTTTTATGTGTTTCCTTTAGAGGATTATGATGTGGTCTTGGGCATGCAGTGGTTACAGGGTATTGGGCGCTACATTATTGATCACCGCCGTATGCAGTTAGAATTCCTTTCTGGGGGAAGGAAGATTATCTTGAAGGCAGCACAAGATGGAGAACCTAAGGAGGGGTCATATCACAGGATGGAGTCTCATTTTACAGGCGATGTGGTAACTAATTCTATTTGTTGCAAGGCATTTTCCTTTCCAATTATAAGTCAACATCCTTATGGGG
The DNA here is from genome assembly GCA_037957365.1 of Torreya grandis. Classification (NCBI taxonomy): domain Eukaryota; kingdom Viridiplantae; phylum Streptophyta; class Pinopsida; order Cupressales; family Taxaceae; genus Torreya; species Torreya grandis. The sequence continues at coordinate 1,851,381 of JARHVA010001212.1, read as the reverse complement.
ATTGTGAGAGTTTGTTAATCAGAGTAGCGCAGCGGCTTTTTTCTAAGTCTAAGGTATGTGATGGTGAATTTGCTAATTACATATTGAGGATTATCACACTACTCTCTAGAAGAAACAAGGTGAATGTAGTCACAGATATTTTCCAGCCTAGTGTTTCTGACAGAAGAATTTGCAAGTTTTCGAGAATAACATGGGATCCAAGAAGTTGGTGTTGGAAAGAATTGCTTGAGGACAAGCAATCTCCGGGAAGGGAGGACTGTAATGTCCCCAATTTTCTATTATAATGATTTAATTAATTAATTAAATTATTATGAAAATAAAATTGACTTCTTCTAGAAGTTTCCTGGGAAGGCTTTAAAAAGAAGGGGAAAGCAAAGCATTGGCATCATCTAAATATCTTCTTTTGCAAAAATTATTCTGAGAAGCTTGAATCGGTGATTCAGCTGGAATCTCTGAGGACGAAACCCTTCAGTAGATTGGCGAAGAGTTGGACGAAAACCCAGCGCTTTGTCAGAGGTGGATTCGAGACGGAATCCAGATTGTGCATAGTGGTCAGATCTGAAGCTTCAGAGGCCATTCACGGAGTATACCAGGGTTCAGCTTATGTAAATGGGTTCCAGGTATTTATTCATTGTTTAGCCTCCAGATTTATATATTTTATTTGCATATCAGGTACGGGTACGAAATCCGTACGGATTGACAGATCGGCACCAGGCCGTACCAGTAGGGTCAGGGATAGGAAAGGGCTCAGTTCGGACGCAGGGTTATACAGAGACTGACATCGGCATATAGACCGACATCGGCCGATTATCTACCGACGCCGGCAGTCAGGCAGTCAGACAGAGGCAGAGGTCACCTTCAGACGACTGACGGCGGTAGGGTATCGACTGACGTCGGCATCCTCAGAGACCGACGTCGGTGCCTGTGTTTTTCTGGACACAGCAGGCCGAGAGTACGCAATCCCAGGTTTTTATTTCCAGTTTAGTAGTTATTATAATAATTGGGTTTTGAGACCAATCTGTAATAATTTTATAAACATCTGGGCTATAGTATCAGCTACATTCGGTTTTATATCTTTGTCCAATTGATTGAATGCTGTAATTAGTGGAAATCAAATTTATTTGCTTTCAATCCTAGTTTGGGATCTTTCAGAACTATAGGTCGATTTAATCTCTCCAAGGAAGGTCGTGTCAATTCTAGCCTCCTCTAAGGAGATACTAGATTTGGACTCTTCTACGGTAGATATTAATCTTGGGTCAATAGCAAAAGACAAATCCCAACCCTGCATCCCATTTGAGGAAGCCTCACCAGCGTTTTAGGCTGAGAACAAGGAAGGATGGTCCATGGTTTAGAAAAATAAAAAAGGAAGAAAAGCAATGACTCAGCCTTCCTGTATGTCTCTCCATTCAGGGGGACCCCGTGATAATATTCTAAAAATTAGTGAAAAATGGGTCAGATCCCCAGGTTAAGTTTGGCAGAAACTTCGTAGAAGTTTATTGGATAAGTTATTTTATTTATGTTTATTCTTTAGTGGAAGTTCCTGTTGTGTAGGTTTCTTGCCAACCATTTAGTTGCTACTGACAGAGGCATCCCATCAAAATGTTAATGTTTTATTTTTAGATTTCTCCATTATATAAGACTCCAAGACCTTTCAAACCTGATTTTAATCTATCTAATTTTAAAAAATAATAATATTTAAAAAATCTATTATCAAATTACAAGCATAAATAAAACTAAAAGGAGAAGAAAACAAATTTGTCAATAATTGTTTAGAGCAAAAGGAAATTCATGTTAATTTAAAATTTAGATAAAACACTACATAGGATGAGTTGCCACCAAAAAAATAATACAATCAAACATAATCTCTTCTAATAAATGGTTTAAAATATTATAAGAAGATATAGGACATGGTTCCAATATAGGACATGGTGAAACTGGTAGATGGACGGTTCCCAAAGAAAGATGGGAAGATAGGACTTGCATTTTTTGCAGTGATAGAGCAGTTGAAATTGAATGACACTTCATTAGAGAGTGCGATGCGTATAAGGATATATGTATGCAGCAAGATAACAACGTGAATCTGGGTAGTTTTAGTGAGTTATTTAAGGAAGAGAGGCTACACAACATGGCCCGACTATTGGTAAAGATTCATAAGAGGCGAGATGACATCGAAAGGAATTTGAAGAACTCCTAATGGTCTTGACACTTGGTCCCATAGACTGTTTGGTCTCGTGGACGTTATTAAAACTCATTCATTCATTCAATAAGAGAGGTATGAAGGACATTATGAGACTAACCATGACACATTTCAATTGAAAAACTTTATCCATAAGCTAAATCATGATGTGGTATGCCATAAAAGCCATGACTTTGAAGGTTTATTACACCAACAAAGAAGATTTGGCTACCATGAAGAGGATAGCATGGGAATATTGAGCGCAACAAACATGAGTTATGCATTTATTTGGTTCCCTTCTTTTTGTATTTATTTATAACTATTTGAGGTAAAGAAAAATAAGTTAATCAGGATTAACAAAATAGCGTATGTGAGAAAATTAAGGAACAATTAGATGGGGCTGAAATTATTAATGATATTATGGAGTCGGGGACTACGATGGAAAATATGTTAGCATGGAGACACCACATTTCAAATGTAGTTATTGATAATTTTAGGGATAAGATCCCATTTTAGGTAGACAAAGACCATATATATTTACACCCATACAAATTTCTTGCAAACCCAATCCCACCACTACTCTATGAGTTTAAAAATGACCAAGTGGAGAGGCTAAAATAGGTATTAGGGAACTCCCAATAGATCCTTAATTACTAGTTCCCCTAGATAGAGTGAGCATATATTATAGAAGACATGGAAAGTAAGGTTCACAGAGCTAAAGCATGAAGAGGGCATCATAAGTTTGGTCATACCTTTAATTTTATATTTAATTGAAAAGATAATTTTGAAAGCATTGATCTTTTATATTTAGATAGGTCCATCTATGTGAAAGATAAAAAATGGAAACAAATGATCTTAAAGAGATTGAAACATTTTTAAAAGGATAAATAGAAATATTTCTAAGAACTATCACCGCTCAGTAAAAAAATAATATAAGATATCACATCTTTCACAGTGCAGAATTATACCATATGTAGAGTACTCCAAAAGAGTAAATAGAAGAGAAAGGGACTCTTCCATATTTTTTGAGGACAAGGAAAGAACCACTAGTGGAGAAGGTGCCTCTAAGGTGGATAGAAAAATAAGGATAAATGATGATATTGTGATATCTGCCACACCTTCAATAGAGGAAATAGGTGAAACTGTATTGCATATGAGAGGTAGTAAGAGAAAAAAGATTTTCTCACCTATGGAAACAAGGGGAAATAATAAAAAAACAAAGGAAAACATCAAGAATCTACTTGATTGAGAATGCTTATTCCAAACCACAAGAAAATGATTGGTAACCTATTCAAAATCATTAATTGAAAAATCAAATAAAGAACAAGGACACAATCATAGAGGTGGTATTAGTGATGAAGAAAAGGAGGTAGGGCATAAAATTCATGATACCACCACACTCATCTTAATTTGATAGAACATAGGGGAAGTGGCTAATATGGAAATTTATATGAAATGAATAATAAAGAATGAAAGACAAACATGATCTATGATCTTTTAGAATATACAAGGATAATCCAATACACATTAGATAACATCATGGAGGTAATAACATCTAAACTTTAAAACCAAATCATTGAAACACAGTAAAAGAGGAAGAAGGATAAGGAGACTTCCTAGGCATATCAAAAAGAAACCCTCTATAAAAAAGTAATATGAAAATAGATGACCCTTGAAGACAAAGAAACTTTGAGAAAATTATAAGAAAAATGATAGTGGACCAAAAATAAAATGAAAACATTGGATCATGAATGAGAATTGGAACCATTAAATCAAATGGAGATAACTGCAACACAACATAGATTAGATTTGGAAAATGAGCTAGAGGCTCAAAAAGAGGAATAAAGAAAGGATACACATTTAGCCACTTAAGTAGCATAATATTTTTTAGAAAAGGAAAAGCAGGAGAGAGCAAAAGTAAAGGAAGAGATAAATAAAATAATAATTGGAAAGAAAGGAGTAGAATAATGAGGTAGTTGTAGTAGAGCAAAAAAAAATTAAAGAAGATAAGGTAGCTGAGAATTCCAAAAGAAATAAAAATAAAATATAGGCAAGGATGAGTTCCTAAGGAAACTATAGGAGGAAGAGGCTAGTAAAAATTTTGGGGAATAAAAGTTTAAAAAAAACATAGCAGGTTGAGGAGACGAGGTTGGTGGAGGAGGAGAGAAAGAATAAAATACAAGGGGAAATGACATCATGCAAAAGTAAAGGAAGAGATAAATAAAATAATAATTGGAAAGAAAGGAGTAGAATAATGAGGTAGTTGTAGTAGAGCAAAAAAAAATTAAAGAAGATAAGGTAGCTGAGAATGCCAAAAGAAATAAAAATAAAATATAGGCAAGGATGAGTTCCTAAGGAAACTATAGGAGGAAGAGGCTAGTAAAAATTTTGGGGAATAAAAGTTTAAAAAAAACATAGTAGGTTGAGGAGACGAGGTTGGTGGAGGAGGAGAGAAAGAATAAAATACAAGGGGAAATGACAACATGCAAAGGAGTTGGGGAATCACGCAAAGAATTACAATCATTAGTAGAACCATTTGGATTTACAAGAATAAACCCACCTATATAAGACTCTATGTGTGATCCCCATATCTAGAATTAAATCTCTCATCACCAGATAATGCTAAGAAGTAAAAAAACATCAAGATTTCCTCTAAGATGTTGCAACAGATATTATAAAGGCAGGTAGTAGATCTAAAAAGTCATATCCCCATATAAAAAGATCATCTATGGGATATTATACAATAGATTAAAATAATAAATTGGATGTCATAATGCATGTAGACGGAGAAAGACATTATAATAATAACCAACACCCTCATTACTGCATGGCCCCATTATAAACCTGATTACACATTATCAATCAAGAAATAATTGAAAAATATGATGTACAACTTCCTAAGATATGTGCATATCTAAAATGAGGAAAGAAGGAGAATTGAGGAAAATATGGTTACAACATATGAGATGGAAAAAATAACATCATTGTTCTAAGCAAACACAACCAAGAAAAAGAGAATTCAAAGTAGTACTATGGAAGCTCTAGAAACTCATAGGAAATGCATCAACTTTCTTTACATAATCCCTTAATTGGCTAGTGATAAAGTGAAAAGAGAAGGAATAATTAGATAACTTTTAGAGTAAGTTAACAACAGCTTCCCTTAGTTATCATGCAAGCATAGACTCTAAAGGGGTAAAAAATAATTAATTATTAGATTTTGGTGAATAATATAGGGCAAAGCAAATAGAAAGGGTTGATACCATAAATTAATTGGATGAGTACGACATTTTGGTGAGTAGATAAATAGATAAAATAGAGATGGTCACTATTAAATATGAAGACTCTCTATAGTGCTTAAATAATTAGGTAATTTCTTAAGGCATTATTGCAATCACCATTAAGAATTCTACATTGGGACACATGTTGTAAATAGAGAAATTTTTGTCGACAAATTAGGATAAATTCTAGAAGATGATGGCTGACAAATAAAATAACTTAATTCCTTGAAGTGAGGGATTCCAAGCTAGGCACTACAATTTTAAATTCATTGTGAAACACCATCCTATAAATCCAATTGGGTAAGTCAAGTAGCAGTACTTTAGTATCTCATGCCAAATGTCCAAGTTTTTGGTTGCTGATAGACTTTTCGACCCTTAGATAATTTTTTTTCAAATGAGATTAAGGAGCTAACTAATTTTTGAATTTTTCCTATTAGGATTCTATATCACATTTACCCTGAAGATGAGATAATGTTTCAAAACTAGGGTAAACATCGACATGATTCTTCATCAAAGTGATTTTAGCATTCTAGCATACTACAGGGACTCCATTCATGTTTTGACATCAACAGTGGTAGCATATGGATAGATCAAGGTATTTTCACTTGTGGACTATGTGGTTTCATATGATACTTTGTGGCACCTCTTATATAGTTGGATGAAGATGAAGCGTGTCATAAAGACATCACCTTTGACTATTTAAGTTTATTTTGTTCGTACATATACCCCATCAACATAATAGGTAGAATATGCTTATATGAGAGAATACATTATATGTGAGAAGGTAAGAGTGAGGTATATAGTAAACATTTGTATTATAAGTGAGAAAATGAGGTATAGAGATAAAGAGTATTTCAAAATTGTAATGAATAATTATATATGAATAAAGAGAAGATAATTTCAAAATATTGTGTTATATGAGATATGAATGGAATATAGAACCTACTTCTTTTAATTTATAAGTGCCCATATAGTAATCAATTAAAGTGTATGGGTTTAATCTTCTTTATGCAACATCAACTCTAATTCAAGTCTTCTAAATCAATAATTCAATACCTAATAACTAATTTATGTCAACAAGTACTTTGTCTAGGTGTAGTCACTCAAATTTGGTAATGAATACTTAATAATGTTAGTTTTGGCCCAATTTTAAATTAATTAACATGAGCACTTAATCTTAACTTATTTCTCCACCTCACTCTATCCTAAGTACCTATACAAACCTATCCATTTCTACTTTTCTATCTTACACCTATAGAAACGTTCTTAATCCCTAAAACCCCTCTAAGAATTTGTACAGACATCCGAGATATGAAATTTCACATGTTATCCTTAAGGACAAAATTAACTAATATGGATCAATAGTGGTAGTCAATCTTGACCCCTATGGGTCGATCATGTTCTTCACCTTAGCAATGACTACTTTTCAAATTTATAACCTCCCTTACAAGTTGGGTCATATTTTTAAGATAAGTAGTGTGAGGTTTTCTCCTTTTGGATTGACATAAATTCACATATAGGTCACCTATTTTACCACTTATAAATTTTAATATTGAATTACACTTATACTATTGCACACTGAGCAAAACTTCCCTATTATTTCCAAATTTGATTTTAATCATTTGAAGTAGTCCTTCACTAGTTCAAGATCCTATTTTATCCAAGTCCAATTGAGGATTATTAAGTATTCAATACATATCTATATGCATTCATGTAGCAAAAGGATCACAATTATACAAAGCACTCTAAATGGGAGGACTACGTGGGCTACATTTTCCTCTTTGGATTATTGAATATGTATGTAGAGTTTAGTCATCACAGGGGTGATTGGGGTCATCTCAGCACATTACACTCCCTCCTTTTATATTTTCAAGTTTTTATCCATTGTAAGCCCTATTAGGGTTTTAACTTTGAATAAATCATTTGTAGGTCTTTCACAAACATTTGAAGGTCAAATTTTCACACACAAGTGTGTTTCTAGATATTGTTGATGATTGTGCCTTGATTTCCCTAATTTTTTAGTAGAGGGAAAAAATGACCAACTCAAGAAAATAGTGTTAGTGGATCTTATCCCATTTTAGATGATCTCATCCCTCATCAGTCTCAGACACATTTTCTATGGAACTTGTAGAATTAGTCTATGTTGGTCAATTCCACCCTCTGTTTAGTTTCACATAGATGGATCACATACTTTAAATAATTATGTATTTTATTTTATTCATAGTTAGTCTTATTTCATTCAATTTTTATTGTATATTTTAATAATTTGCTTTGATTTTTTTGTCATAATTTGTTTTAAAACATCTATTATCATTATATTCAATTTATCTGAATTAGGGTTAATTCACTCATTAATTCAAAATTTTGATAAAAGCAAAGAGACGATAAATATCCTATAAGGCTTACTTTACACCATATTTATGGACTTATTATGACTATATAAAGTGATAAGACCCATGAATCTAATTTAGCTAAGAACAATAGATTTCAACCTATTGATGCAAAAGAATTCAGTGAATACATTGATGCCCACCTTGATGAAATTGACTCTTTGTTATTTTTAGCATTACAAGACTAAAAGAAACATGATCATGCTATCACATCTTAAGAATAAAATAATTATGCTGAGAAACCTCTTATTAACCATACAATAGTTGTTGCTAATTATAATGTTGATAATGTTATCACATCTATGCCTTTGGATTTGGGGGAACACAAGGTTTCCAATAGATATATATGCCCATGCTTAACCAAATAACTCATGAAATACCTTTGATAGTTATGCATACTACATCACATACCTTTCCTACTACACAATCCATCATGTAAACTATTTCACTTTTGTATGCTAATATATCGCAGTCAAAATGAGATATACCAAAATCTAACCAATCAATGGATTCACAAACCTTACTTCATAATCCATTGGTACCTAATATTGTAACATATTTTTTACTAATAAGATTTTTAGCTCCTAAACTTCCATTATATGAAGGTAAAGGAGATCCAAAACAACATCTTAGATCTTTTCATGTGACATGTTTAGATTATGCTTTCAATGAAAAGTTGCTAATTAAGTTGCTTCTAAAAAGCTTAAAATATTATACCTTGTATTGGTTTTATGATATATCTATTCAATCAGGTAAATAATTCAATCAACTAGTGGATCAATTTCTTAAGAATTTTTCTATCAACATTGATTAAAATATTTTTTATGTGTAAATTGTTAAGCTTAAGCAAGGAAATAATGAGCCTATTAGTGACTATGTACTTTATTACAATATTATTCTTGTCAAAATGACTAACACCTTTGAAGATAATGAATTACAAGATATTTACAAATAAATTTTACTTGCACCTTTGCATGAGACAATTATTTTCAAAAACTTTGGATCATTTGATGATCTTTATCATACAATAAGAGAGAGAAGTCAAGATTATTGCTTTGAACAAACTCAAATATGCACCTGCATCTACTTCCACAACAAAGTTTTAAAGTAAACCATCTTACAAATCTAAGAAAATATTAAATTTGATGCAAAGACCATAGTTAATGATATTTCTCAACCTTCTAACAAGCTTGTTTTATCAAATCAACTAAAAAGGAAATGCTCTAAATTACCATAACCACTTCATAAATTACTACAAAAGTTACTTGAGTGCAGTCTAATTACTCTAACTCCACCACTAGAATATGATATGAGTAAAACTCAAGGTAAATATTTAGATAACAATGCATATTGTTATTACTATGGATGCAATGGTCTTTGTACTAGTATATTTTTCAATCTTAAGGGATTATTCAAAATCTTATCAAAAATAATGTCAATAAGCTAGGTGTCCCTATAGAAGAAACTAAGCCTTGAAATAATGAAAATGCTAAGTTGGATATTTTTAGTGAGCCATTTCCAAAACATGATATAAGGATAATTTAGTAGGGCATCATACCTACATGTATATTTGCCTCCTGAGTCATATAATCATCCATTAGATGGAATTATTGAACAATTATTCAAACTACTCAGCCATGTCATATGATTACTTTTGATGATAATGAAATAGTGGATGCTGATTTTGAATTTTATGCATTGCATAGACAAGCATATATTTATCAACCCATTCATAGTGTGCTAGTTAATAATGGATCAAGTGATAATGCATGCACAATGACATTACTCCATTCAATGGGTTATGCACATCATGACATACAAGAAACATATAAAAGTGTCAATACATTTAATGGGAAATAATAAATCACTTTGGGACACATTATGTTGTATCTCCAAGTGGGTTCTACTATACTATCTACTCCTTTTCTAGTTCTACCAAAAAATGGGGTCTTTGACATGATATTAGGATGCCCTTAGTTACAAAATTTATGTTTTACCTTCTATAGTACATATATGCCTAAAGTAAATTCATTGAAATAGAGTTATTACAACTTTAAAAATTAGATATGATTACTCTCTACAATCTATGGTACATCCTCCTCGCCATCCAACACCGTAGATCATTGATACATATGTGCAAGCACCAATCACATTTATAGTTGGTGCATCTATGAAAAAAATATATTCAATCATTTCAAAAACAAGTACAAAAATCTCAAAAGTAACTAGTGCAAAAGAAAACATATCAAAAAAAGTGTCAAGTTCCCAACAAACACCATTACATTTAACACCTTCTAAATTGGTGATACATAAATTTCATCATGTTCCTTAAATATTACAACATTTGGCACAATATCATACCAGTCCCCATAGGATTTCAAACCATTCTAAATTTCTTAGAGTAATCCAAAACTCAAAAGTTTTGGTTGATAAATATTTCAAGAAGACAGAAATAACACGGTAACAATTAATTCTCTGAGAAGAGATGTATTAGTACTCAAGATCACAATACAACTATATGCTTATCTCTAGGAAGAGATGTCTGATTTTATATTTCAAGTTACATCTTCATTTATACCTATTTTGAAAGTATGGGGAGGATGTGTAAGGTCACAAATCTCGAGGAAGATTAAGTGGTTTGACTTCCATGCTTTAAAACAATATAGAATTTGAGGAATTACTATTTTTAAAAACTTACTATTTTTAGACTGCACTACTAAAATTGAAAATTGGGGAACTTCCATTGGGTTTTCAGAGGTAAAAATTCATTGAACAAATATAAATTCCATCTCACATCTTTCTCCTCATTCTTATCTTTCCAACGGTTCAAATGGCGAGTCAATTTGAACTACGATGAAAAAGTTATGGCTCTCGAAAGTTCCATCATCAATTGCGGTGGAACTGTCACCTGAATTGTCACCTAAATTGCTGCCTAGATCATAGAGCTACTCCTCCAACATCATATTACACGATTAGTGATCTATATAGTTTCATTACAACACATGATATATTTTCTAATTTTAAGTCATACATATATGACACAGTTCGTTCATAAAATATGATATTTATACCACTTATTTATAATCTTATTACTCTCATCTTGAAAAGATCATTGGTTAGCATGTTGTATTTTTAAATATTCAAAAAATTAAAAAATATTTAAATTATTTTTAAAAATGAAAAATGGGATTGTACATAGCTTCTTGATTATTTCATCATGTTATTCTTCTACTCTTTACATATGTGATTGATTTGATCAATTCTTCTAAGCCCTTGGATCTTACTAAATTTTTGGCCTCTTGAATTTTATTTTTCACTTTCCAAATTTTAAAAATCTCACACAATCATCTATACTACCATATTTTTCCATTTACCTTATTATTTTCACAGTCTAAATTAATAAAATTGCATATTTTGATAATGACATTATTGACTAGTATGGGATAGGACCAATTTCTAGTACTATAATAAGTTTTTTGATCCTATCCTATACCATTTTTTAAATTCAAATTTGAAATCGAGCACATGAACCTTAAAATTTCCAATTTTTTTATATCTTACTTAGTTCCAGTATACAATATTTTACTTATTTATGCAAAATAATTATTTTCATGTGTTATATTGCTCATATATGCACATTATATATATCTAAAAATGTACATTTGATGAGATAAGGATGTAATATTTCATCTACATATCTATTTAATTTTTACCACAAGCATTTCAAAGTTATGATTCACATATACACTAGAAGCATCTTGCTCACACATGGCCATGCCATCATTTCTACTACATAGTTCACATTGATTGTTCAAATCTTCCTCCTTTATTCTACTTTTTAACCCATGGTTATCACTAGTTTGTTTACTTATAGTTTTAAAAAATTTAAAAAGTATGAAAAAATCATATATTTCAATAATACAAAAACATTTAAAATATTTTAAAAATCAAAATCAAGAACTTGAGCATGATCATACATCTAGTTTACATCATTGGCATACGTTATTTTTATCATGATTGGTAGATAGCATAATATATTTCTATCACACATGAATTTCACTAGTATTCATGAGTGTTATGTAAGACATACATATTTTACATGGACTATATATTTTTCTCTACTAAATAGCCTTGTTAAATTAGGGACATATTTTCCATAGGGTTACCTTATTTTCAAGTGTTACCATTCTATGACTCCTATACATAGGTAGCAATCAGTCATCACAGAGGTGATTGGGATCATATCAGTGCATTACACTCCCCCTTTTCTATTTACATGCTTTTAGCCATTATAATCTCTATTAGGGTTTCAACTTTGAATAAGTCATTTATAGGTCTTTTGCACACATCCAAAGGTAATTTTTTTGTAGACAAATGTGTTTCCAGTTATCACAAGTGATTGTGCCCTTATTTATTTGATTTTAGGTAGAGGATATAATTGAAAATCTTAAGAAAATATTTCCAATCAGTCATGTCCCATTTTGGATGATCCTATCCCTCATCAGTCTCAATCACAATTCTTATGGCACTTGCAAAATCAATCTATGTTTATCAGTTATAACCTTTATTCAGTTTCACATAGTTGGATCATAGACAATAAATAAGTCTTGTGTTTGGTTAATAGTAGTCTTCTTTCATTTAATCGTGCATTGTTGATTTTTATACTTTTCTTTCATTTTTATTGTCATAAGTTGTTAGTAAAATGAAAGAAAAGTATTAAAAAACCCTAGATACTCATGAATTTTATGCCTCAAGGGTCTAACTAATTGCATCACAAATTTGGAATGGTATTTTGACTATAAAAATTTATGACCTCAAAAAAGGGAGGTTTTCTTGCATCAAAATAAAGGGACATGCATACTTATGGTGGACTCACATGAAGTTGAAAAGTGTTAGAAGAGGAAAAGATAAAATATAAACTTGTGATAATCTAACATGGTTGAAATTTTGAAAAGGTAAGTTTTTACCTTTTGATTCTTGACTCATTTTATACCCTAATTCTAGATTTACTCAAAATAGGAACAAAGTAATTGTAATCAGATAGATTTAAACAAACATCCATGAAAGTACATATTTGAGATCTATCTAACTAGCTGGGGTCAAGTAAAAATTAAAAATGATCAAACAAAACTATGTTATGCAGAGTAAGTACAAGAGGTTATAGAATGATCATTCTTGATTACTATTCCATAATTTTGAACCTGTAGAATGACTATATAATTTTTCTAGATCCTGCTTCTAAAATATAAGATTTTACAATTGTTTATGGGAAAACATGCACATGACACATATTTTCCCTAGTGTAGGCACTTATATTTGGTATTAGACACTAGATAATGTTAGATTTGACTAATATTTAACATACTTGACTTATACATGCATACATGAATCTTGTTCACATTCTTTCTTAGTTATTCATCCATATATGGGCTTGGCCTTCCTGAATTATCATTACTAATAAACAATATTTCCCTAATCTCTTCTTGAATAAATTAATATTTGTATCAAACTATCAATCTCTTATATTATAGACAAGTGCATGCCTCCTCAAATAGTTTTTCACCATGGACCTATCCACATGGGTTAGATCTATATTTTTGCACTTTGACGGTCATTTTCACAAATTCAAATTCTTCATATGGGTCATCACATATTTTTTACATGTTTATTCATAATAAATTACCCAAAGAGTCAGGTATATAAATATATCAATCATAAGCTTATTAATATCTAGAACTTATCTATCACTGGAAATCACTATGCACATTAAGAGGATCTATCTTAAAGTTTCAAAATATTAAACCCCTCAAAGGAGAAATACCTAAGATAAGTTTGAATATAGTTACAAGGTCAAATCATGGGTTTCAATCATTGAATCATATATAGTATTGCACTACATGCTATCATTACATTGATTGCACACACTTGGATAGGTAGAAGAACTATGTTTGGTTTGAATTCCCTCTTTGAAGTATTGGATACATAGAGAACACTTACCCATAGGGGGTGGTTGAGGTTATCACAACCCATATTTTTCACCCATTTTATCCATTCATGATGATTTCATCTTACAATTCAAAGAGATAAGGTTTCAAGGCAAGGAGAATGAAACAAAGATGTTCATGCTAGAACACATGTATCTTAACATATAGGAAGTTGTTTTCCCCATATATCATATTAATTTATGCTTGATCCTAAGTTATTTTGATGTTTTTCATGCTCATATTCTAATCCATCTAAAAAGGCTATTTCTCTTATCCCTATAAGGCATAGTGCTAATTTAAGGGATGTTGGAATTGAACATAATCAATTTTATTTAGAATAATTGTGTGTGTCTAAAAGGGATAAAATGTGTGAAATGTGAATTGATTCTTACCCTCTTAGTTAAAATGTTAATAATGAGTACATATAAGTGCAAAATGTTGTTAATGACAATATTCCAAATCTTAAAACTATTTATTAATAAGATAATGAACATAATAATGAATACATTGAACGAATACATCATGATGACCTTGATGGTGTAGACCTTAACCAAGTTTTGAATCTTTCCACATTTGGAGAACAAATATGTTTACAAACTTATGATTTACACAAGGCCCTACAAAAAATCCTATAATTTAAAACACAAATAATGTTAAGGTTATCACATATAAAGAATAACTTTCCTAATACTGACACCCTTTTGGAAGTATTGATTCCACAATAGGTGTTCAGACTAATACTATTAATATTATTTATATGTTTACATCTCTTGATACATAATTTATTCCCACCCAAGGTATGGGGTAAACATAAGGTTTTCCTTATATTACTATTATTATCCGTTCACAACATTTTGATGCATAGTTTGCATAAGCTTCTACAATTACTATTCATGTCACACCATTTGTTGATACATAGTTTGTTATGTTGTATGATCAAACCCTTGTGTAAATGATTATTGATCTACATAATAATATTTTACAATTACAACATAATTTTTATAGATTAGGCCTTACCATTTATTCTCATGTATTATTACATAATCCACTAGTTCTTATGGTCTCACCTTATCCCTTACTAACAAGATTTGTGTCACATAAGCTTAAATTATATAATGTTAAGGGTAATCAAGAATAACATCTTCAAGCCTTACACACAACATTATTTGACTATGAATCCCAAGATAAGTTATTGACTAAGTTGTTTCCATGGAGTCTTAAATACTACTCCTTACATTGGTTTTATGATCTTCCTTTCAAATCAATTCATGCATTCAATCCTTTAGCCAATTAATTTATAGGGTTATTTTTCATTAACATCAATGAGAAGATTTCTTATGCTCATATTTAAAAACTTACTCAAGGATCCAATGATCCTATTAGTGATTATGAGCTCTATTGCCAAACTATGCTTTCTAAACTAACAAATCTAATTGTTGATACTGAATTACAAGATATATTCAAGCAAATCTTGTTTTCTCCTCTACATGATTCTATTATGTGAAATTGATTCCAATATTTTGATGACCTATGTCACACAATTAAGGATAAATAATTTAAAATTATTACTATGAATATGATAAAGTATGGATCCAACCACTTCTAATGTAAATTTTCTAAGTAAACCAACTTTCAAATCAAAATGAAGTGATAATTAGAATGATGCAAAATCAATAGTTAACGCAATTTCAAATCCAACTAATTGGATTGTGTAATCATATTTACCATGACCCTATTCCTCCTGATGATTTTACATTAGCTCACATGCAGACTACCAACCTTATCATCCAATTTATGACTATCTACATGCTTGGACACATCCTTAGCCCATTTTTCACCCATTTGATCCTTCCTTGCACTCTTCAGGACCTTCTGCTCACTCTCAATATCATTAGATTCATCTCGGGGGACATCAAAATCCCATGGCGACCTAGGTAGTGGGTTTTGGCCTAAAATCCATGGCATAGGCTACACATTTTAGCCAAAAACTTGTGGCTTAGGTCACAGCTTTGGCAAATAGCTATTTTGACATGGATTTGGGGTTTGAATTTTACCTAAATGATCATAAAAAAGTTCTTTTTGTTGATTCTACCCTTTGATTTCCCTACATGAGTCCAAATCATTCATATTTACCCTTTTTCAACTTCTTGATCATTTTTGCTCTCTTCCCCCTTGAATCTCTCTTAATTCACTCTTGGTGATTGAAGCATCTATTATGACAAAGGTCCATCTACATTGTTGAATACTGATTTGGTGACTCCATTATTACTCATGGTTGTGCTTTCTCTATTGTGGTTTTCTCCCAACCTCTACAATGTGCATTGTACCTTACTTGTGCACTTATCTTGGGCTCATACACTCTTGTAAGTTCTTGTTTCTCCTCCTCCTTGATGTTTGGACATTGGTTTAGACCTAAATATACATTGTAGCCTTGTCTTAATCCATAGCTACATCATACTTAGATTCATGGTTGGTAAAATGCCTGCACAATACTTTGATCTTGATCTCAGGGCACTTTATTATGTAAAGTGAAATTCCATAGTTGTAGAATAATGTATTTGCTAGGTTTTACTATTTTTATGCTACTTTATCTCATTTTAAACATATTTTAGAGTATATTCTAAAGTTTATGCATCATCTCAAACCTAAAAACATATTTCCTCTTGAAAATGCCTTTAATTTCATAGGCTTACTTAATTCTAAATCATTTTAATGCTCAGTAGATGCTTTCTTGTTCAAATAGCTTAATTTACTTGCTTAAAGTGCCATTCCCTTTGTTAGGTTAGATATCACATGTTAGAGATAGTTTTGTTTAAACAAAGGCATTATTTTAGGTTTTTGAAAGTGTATACTCTCTCTCACATTCTTGAAAATGTCATTTCCCTTTTGAAATCATCTTTTAATTACTAGAGTTTCATGTTTCTAAAACACATTTCTTTCATGGTAGTGTCATTTTGTTTAATTAGTTAACTTTACCATTCTTTAAGAATTGGGTTATCCCCCTTAGATACTTTTTATTCTATGGTTATACTTGTTAGATATATTTTTTTCCTTTGTGAACTTAATCTGCTAACCCTATCCTTGTTTACAAGTCCATCTATAGTTTGGTGCAAGTTGACAATTTGGATAGCCTCTAGTGTTTGATTAGGACCCTATACACCCCTTTACCAAACCCTCATGGATCTATTTGGATTATTGGAGCTATATTATAACATTCCTTGTGGGACCTCACATATAATCCCATGCTAGTTCTAACCTATTTAGAGCTCTTTTAGCTAGTTCCCCATTGATATTTTTAAGGTTGTGCTTTTAGTTATGTTTTGGCTCCTATCTAGGTTGTTTGATATTGATTTGGTTTTATGTTCTTTTCCATATTGGTTGTCTAAATATTTGAATTTTATGTTATCTCCCTATTTTCTCTTGTTTCAATACATCTATGGTTGGTCTCCCACCCTTAGGATACAATTCCCATTGGGTTTAGGGTCTTGTCCCTGAGCTCACTCATGAGAAGGTTAAGGTTGTATGGAATGCCATAGACACCATAGGACCTAAGAGATTCCCTTGAACAAACAAAGTGACCTTGACCCTCTCATGTTATGTAGGGAACAAGATTGGAAAATCTACAACCAACAAGCTCACTCACCTTTTTAGCATTATAAGCTTTACTTGTAGGAGGATAGCACCCTGAGACTTGAGACCACTTTTCATTCACCTATTAGGGGTGAATATGGCCCCATTTATTGATTAAGCCCTGATGAGTTATGAAAAATCATTAATTATTTTCATAGGTGGCTTCATGTTAATGAAGAACAACTTCCTTTCTTCTAGAGATAGACATCGCACCCAATCTAGTTTAAGTTCCTCAACCATTTCTTATGTGAGTCCCCACCTATTAATCGATGAAAGACTCTATAGTGAGAATCCTCTTGTGTCCATGTTGAGATACATGGGTATTCCAACTTGACTTGGAGTCCACCTCCCATGGAGCCTTCACATCTTCTTAGTCATTCCTTTAGGGTCTTAGATGAGCGTGTTGATTTTGACCTTCATTTATGGACTAGGGATCTATGGGATGCTTATTTTGAGCATCAAAACCCTCATGTGAACCCTCATCTTACCACATGTGTCCAACACCACAAGGATTTAGGTCATCATGACCATCCCCCTATATAGGTTGTATTATCTTATTCTCCCCATAAGGAATGATATCCTTCCCGTGGATGTTCACCATCATGCGACTAGGAGGATCCTTGTCATGAGCATCCCCCATATTGGGATCTACCTTGATACCATCTCCCATATGATAATGGTCATGATGACCCCTATAGGCCACCTTAGGGATTATCACCAACCTACTATCAATTGTGCATATAAGGATCTTTGTAGGAATCCTCTATCCCCTTGGGTGCATGTTATTCCTATTCATACTCAAATCCCTTAACTACTAAAGTTTAATGAGACTTAGGATTCTAGTCCCATGGAACATATCATGACATTTATGATGGTGTGTATGGATTGGGAATAGGATGAAGGCATGATGTTGAAGATATTTCCTCATTCCCTATGATCTAAAACTCTTGTTTGGTTCAAGGATATACCACCAAATTATCTTTCTAGTTTCCAGATCCTTCTGGATGAATTCCTCCAATAATTTGATATATGTGGACTATTTATCCTTGGCATCCAATCACTCACCTCTATGGTTTAAGCCAAGGTTGAATCTTACTTTGACTCCATATGTAGGTGGTATTCATCTATCCATATGTGTAGGATAAACTTCTCAGATGATCAACTCTATGACATGTTCACATGAGCTTTGAGACATGAGGTCCACCTTGAGGTCCTCAAGTGTGAACCCACCTCTTATGATGAAGCTATTAATGAGTGTCTAAATATTTAGGTCTCCAAGGTGCATACAAGAATTTGGCCCATACCTAGCCAAAATTCATCCTCTTTGTGTGATCATAATCATAATGCAACTGGTGATGGTGTCACAAACTCTCCACCAGAGAAGGATAATAAGGATGATTACATGGTCATCACTCTAAGAGGCCAACTAAAAAAAATAAAGCCCCTAAAAAGAGTGTAGAATGGCAGTGAGTGTCATATCCCTATGACCTCACCAAATTCTACAACTTCTACAAGATTAAAGGGCATTTTGATTGGGAATGTGTTGCCCAATAATCTAGTGTGAAAACTTCAACCACCCCTCAAATCTCTCCACTTGTGGAACCCAAATTCAATTTGAATGTGTTCAAGGAACCTCTTCCTGACCATGATAAGGAAAAGAAGAAGTATCCAAGGCTAACACCTATCATTCGACTTCTCACTCTTCTACCTTTTTAGGTTCCTCTTCCTTAGCTAACCTAAAAGGGAAGGATAAGCATGAGAGTAGTAAGGTAATTGTTTCTATTGACATAGCCTCTACTAGGAATGAGTGTTTTGTTAATAATCACTTGGGTCAGGACATCAACCCTATTGAATATACTAGCAGCATGGGGCCTACAACTCTGACCTTAGGAATGGGAAACCCTAAAGTTAGATTTAACTTTCAACATAATATCCCTCCCTAAGATAGGCAATGCCCTTACTCTATTATAGAGGAGTTGCAATCCATTTCCACTAGTATCTATATCTAGGACCTTCTTCACCTTTACCCCAAGTAAATAGGGCTCATATTTGATGAGTTTGGTCTCTCTCAAAATGGTCCACTATGGGATGACATGGAGGTTTTATTAAACTCTAATGTATCTGATCACCCTCAACCTCCTATGTTGTCCTTTGACCCCACCTCATTGCCAGACACTTTAGTTCTTGTAAAGAGGGATAGGTTCCCATTCTACATCAAGACCTCGATCGATGATTATCATGGAAAGAGATGCATCATTGATGAGTGATCCACATTAAACATCATGTCACTATAGGTGTTTAATGAGCTCAACATTAGTTACAAGAAGATCTCTGATTCTCACCACAAATATGTTGGTTTCATTAATGATATAGTTGTGCATATGAGAAATGTGAATCTCCAAGATAAGTTTAGACCCAAGATAGTAAGGATTGAGTTTTATGTGTTAGACTTAGATCTGTCATACAACATGATTCTTGGCCATCCTTAGACTATTACCATGCAATTCATCATGTCAATAATGTTTCACATGGTCTAATTTATGCATGAAGGTGAGGTTCACACCTTAGAGGTAGACCCAAATATTTTCACATTAATTTATGCTAAGATAAATCCCTTTGATGAGGTTTTAGTTGTCTCCTTATGAGGCCTTGTAGGTTCACACAAGGCTCCTGCCGTTGAATTTTACTTTCTCAAAGATTAACAATTTGACCCATTGTACACTATTCAATGCCTCATTATAGGAATTAAGCTTGTTATGCACTCTTTAAAGACCTCTTTCAAGGTGTTTCCTTGAATGTAGAGTCTCTCTATTCTTTACAATTTTCTCATCGTGGCATTGGTACTCTTAATGTCTCTCCTAGTGAGGTATCTCGAGTTGTCATGTTAGATCCTGGGTGTTATTCCATGTTGTATCATATGCAAATCAATGAGAGGATATCTTATAATAATCGCATACCCATGCAACATATACTTTTCCATCCTCTTACTTGTCTAGGTTCAGAAGTCTTATTCATTAATAATGACCCCACCTTTGAAACTCTCTAATGTTTTAGGTCATGACTTGTGAACCTAAAGATATGGATGATCCATCACCTTCTTCCCACATTTTCCTTGATATTTGGCCTATGTGGAGGATAATAAGTGGCCCACCTTGGGGGTAGGCCCCTAGTTAGGGTGAAGTGGTGGCTTGCCCTTAGGGGAAGGCTTAGAACTAGGCTTGCAGTGTCTTGGTAAGACCCAAAGCTTACCATAACACCCTCCATAGGCCCTTGATTTATGGATCTCTCATGGTGTATTTTTTCAATCCTTATGGAGCTTTATGGTTGTTTGGATTGTGCACTCCTCTTTGGATGCATCTTGGGATAGAGGTAGAGTATTTTGCTTCTTTTAGTCAGTGGTACTACTGTTTGCTTACAGTTAGTCCTCTATTGACTCCCTTTCTCATTTGATATAGTTCCTAAAGGAGGTGTGGGTTAGTGGTTGTGTTTATTTGAGACTTGATTTATCCTTCTCTAACTAGTCTTTATCTATCATAGGCCTCCTACCACCCCTCTTCACCTATCACTTTGGTTGGCATTGGGACTTTCTCTCTCAATTGGCCACTACATAGTGGTGGTGGTTCTACCAGTTGAGATGCCTTTTTTTCCTCTATCACTCTAAATCCTCTTTATGTCTATAGCCTTACATGACAAGTCAGGATATTAGTATGAGAAAATCAAGTGAAATGTAGGTATGCACCTATTATTTTACTTTGCCTCCTTTGTTGGCCTGTATGGCCTTTTTTAGGCCCCACTAGGTAGTTTTAGAGCTACATACCCTTGGCCTGGTAGTTTTATAGGCCATACTTTTTGTATCCTAATAGACCACCAGGATGTAGTTTTTACCAGGCAAGCCATGACCTAGGGTGTAGTGGTCGGGCAAGCCCTAGGGCTTGATTAAACGCCTCCCCCAAGCCTTTATTTGGCCTCTTTCTTCCCTCAGACTATGTGTAGTCCCCTTATAGACATTTTGGCTAGATTTTTTGATTGATTAATCCCTCGAATCAATAAAAATATATAAAAACATTCATAGTTCATTCCCAAACCCCCAAAAAACTAAAAATCTCTACAATTAATATTTAGTGTGCTTACGTAGATCATATCAGGTACCTTGTTCTCTCACATCCTCATAAGCTCTATGTGGGTCTTTAGCTCCTTTTGGCTCTCTTTTGGTGGTATGAGGGTGAAAATGATGTGAAAATGACTCTTTTCCACCCTTTTCACTCTTTTTCCCACCTCTTTTTAAGCCCTCTTTTTGCTCCATTTGGATAATTCACCCTCTATTGCTAGTAGGATCATAAAACCTTTGTCTTAGGGATTTTGACCTATTCTAAACATAATGGTAACCTCAATTTTTTGATCTTGCTAGTCTCTTGGACCCTTGGGTCCCTCAGCCCTTTAGGGCTTGTGTACTCCCTTTGAGATGCACCTTGGGATAGAAGTAGAGTTGCTTGCTTTTTTTTGTCAGTAATTTATCTATTTTCTTATAGTAGATCCTTATTGACTCCCTCTTCCCCTTTTATTATGGTGTTTACAAGTGTGAAAATTTATGGTTGTGGTTGTTTCTAAACTTGCTCTAGCCTTTATTGATCGGTCTTTGTCCTTTATGAGCCTCCTACAACCCTTCATCACCTCATCCCACAACTAGTGTCCACCTTATCCCTTTCATTGTGACTCAGTGTTATTATTTATCTCCCCCATGTAGCTTTTTTATTCTGCTATGTACTAAGATAGTCCTCTTTCGATGGTGTCTTGAAAATTCAACCCCCATCATGGTGCCCCTCTTAGTGGTGATTCATACTAATGAAAATAGTTGAGGCAACTCAGAACCCATCATTGTAGCTTAGATTATTGATGACCCATGGGGCCATGAGCTTGTTTTAACTAGTACTTCCTTACTAGTGAGATGATTAACATGATCGAGTATCACACAATTATTAGCATTTTAACCAAGACTCATGCACTAGCCATGTGTTATGTATAGTTATTCTTTGACTCACTCTTAGCTTTGTCTTAGCTCACTAGGGTCTGTAATGTCTTTAGCTCTCATTTGTTCCTCATCTTTAAGGTGGTGCATAATTTGTTGATGTCCAGATCTCCCACATCCTTCGTATGGGGAACACTAAAGCAGATGCTCTAGTAAACATCATTCTATATTTTATGATTTGATATCAATTGTGTCCCTTATATGTAAGAGATAGAGATGGAGTTAGATTTGGATTTGGATTGTGCAGATTTTGCACTTGTACATGTGGATCAGGTCGTTAATTATTGTTTTTACCACTATCCCTATTAGGTAAGTGTAGATAATTTTTTCAATTTTTCTTTTATTCTTTATTTTTTTCTTTTGGATGGCTTCCAAGTAATGCATATGACTCATTTTTCATTCAAACATCAACTAATTGCACTATAAGGGCATATGTAATTGTACTTCTTATGACCTTATTCCTCTCAATGATTGTATATCAATTCACATCTAGACTACCAACCTTGTCAGTCTAATTTGATATTATCTGCATGTTTGGACACATCCCTATACCATTATTCACCACTTTTATCTTCCCTACACTCTTGAAGACCTTTTATTCACTCCTAAGCTCACTAAATGCACCCTGGGTGCCACCAAAAGCCCATCATGGCTCAAGCCATGGGTTTTGGCCCAAAACTCATAGCTTAGGTTGTAGCTTGGGTAGAGAACTACTTTAACATGTTTTTTGTTTTATTTTTTACCTAAACAGTAATAAACAACTCCTTTTAGGTGATTTTACCCCTTGATGTGCCCTATATGAGTCCAAATCATTAATCATTACCTTTCTTCTTTAGCTTCTTGATTATCTTTACTCTCTCTCCCTCTTAAATCTCTCTTGATTAAAACTTGGTGATTGAAGCATCTATTGTGGAATAGGTCCATCTACATTATTGTATAATAATTTGGTGACTCTATTGTTACTCCCTATTGCTCTTGATTTATTGTGGCTTGCTCCTAGTTTCTACAAGTTTCATTGGCCCTGATTTATGCACCTAGCTTGGGCTCATACACTCTTGTAAGTTCTTATTTCTCCTCCTCCTTGTTGTTTGGGCATTGGTTTGGACCTAGATTTACATTATAGCCTTGTCTTCATCCATAGATACCTCATACTTAGATTCATGGGTGGTATAATACATACATAATACTTTAAGCTTGATCTGAGGGCATTTTGTTATGCAAAGTTAAACTCCCTAGTTTTAGAATAGTGTCTTTTGATAGGCTTTACTATTTTATGAGAGTTTAGCCTATTTAAAACATGATTTAGAGTAGATTCCAAAGTTTATGCATCCTTTTAAACCTAAAAACATATTATTTCTTCAAAATGTCTTTCATTTCATAAGATTGCTTAATTCTAAATCATTTTAATGTTTGATTTATGTTCCCTTGTTGAAATAGCTCAATTTACTTTCTTAAAGTGGCATTCCCTTTTCTAAGTTAGATATCACATGTTAGAGATAATTTTTTTTTTAACAAAGGAATTAGCTTATGTTTCTGAAAGTGTATACTCTCTTTATCTCTCTCTTATTCTTGAAAATGTCATTTCCCTTATGAAATCATCTTTCAATTACTAGATTTGTGTGCTTATAAAATGTATTTCTTGCTTAGTAGTATTATTTTATTCAAGTAAATTACTTTCTCATTCTTTAAACATTGAGTTCACCCCATTAGCTACTTGTTATATTTTAGTTACACATGTTAGATATATTTGTGTCCTTTGTGCACTCAATCATGCTAACCCTAACCTAGTTTACAAGTCCATCTATAGTTTGGTGCAAGTTGGCAAACCAGATAGCCTCTATATATCTCTAGTACCCTAAAGTGCCCTTGAGTTTAGTAGGTGTTTGTTTATTACCCTGACACCCCTTTCCATACCCTCATGGTTCTATTTGTATTCTTGGATCTACATATTGTTCTTTCAACTCCTCAAAGAAGGTAATTTTCACACTTACCAAAACCTCTGCATAAGGTATTACAAAAGTTACTTGAGTGAAATATTACATCTCTCCTTCCCCAAAAAGAGGTTGATATGAGCAAGCCTCAATCTAATGGATTTAATAATAAATCATATTATGATTATTATATATGCACTGGACATTCAACTAATAGAATCATTAATTTATATCATAGATACAAGATTTGATAGATGATAACACAATTTATCTTAACACAATCATAGATGATTCAAAGTTACACCCTAATTTGATTGCTAAATTAAAAATATTTTTTGATCCCTTTCCCAATCATGTAGCACAAGATGTAGACACTTAAATCCAGATACTTTATATCGATTCTAACTTTCCTTCACTATTACTATTCACTATAACTATTCATCATCACTATTCACTATCACTATTTATTTTCACTATTCATAGTCCCCTATGCATAATGGATGATTTTCTCCATAATCATTATTCATTGTTCACTATTCACATCCTCTTTCATTAAGTTAATTAATCCAAATTAATTAGCTAATTCTTCATCAATCAAAAATTTCATAGATTTTGAATATCCATAATTTATAAAAATTATTAAATCCTATTTATCCTCACACCAACCTATCTCAAGTCAAAAGTCCAAATCATGACATCATAAGGCATGGAGGGGGATAAACTCTAACTAGACCCATACCTCTTCCATCATTGAAACAAATACCAAGGTAAGTCAAACCCATGCTTGAACCATGCCTCATTGGTACAACCCATACCTCTTACATCACATTATATTAGTTAATTAACCATTGTTAATTAGTTAATCCATCACTAATGGAATTTTTAATAGCTTTTCAAAATTTCACATTTATTTTAATCAAACAAATCTATTTATCCTCACATCACTACATTACATCACTCAATCAAAACCCAAGGTAAGTCATGCCCATGCCTAGCCTATGCCTCATTAATTTTAGCCCATCCCTTCCTCAACCATCCAAATTTGATCCATTTTCAATCGTTCATCTTGAGATCAAGATGGACGATCCTCATTGATTCACTATGTCTATAAATTGAAGGCTCTCATTCCATTATAGACAAGATTCTTAGACCTAAACTTAATTTGCCAAAATACTTAATGAGCTTCACCACTCTCATGTTAATTCCCAAGCCAAAATAAGTGTAAACAAGGGGAGATGTTTCCCACATGTGGGATCAACTTTGACAAAGACCTTTAGTTTTACAAGATGAGCACATACCTCTTTGGACCAAAAAGTAAAGGAAGTCTTCAAGTAAGGTATAAATGTTTGTATTTTATATTTTATTTGATTCATTGCTTACTTATTCTTGCTCAATCATAGGGATTAGGATTTAGGTGTTATGGCCTCTCAGTTATTTTCATGTGTATTTACTAATAACGATATAACCCTCTTTAGATTCCTAATCTACATAATGTAACACCTGGTGGAACCAATCGTAGCCGACAAACTCTTCTAGACCCTTCTCCTATTCTTCTAATTATAAGAATTAACCTCTTTGCTAGCTTAATTCACCTAGTTTTATTCAAAAAATTATAATTTTTGTTTTAGACTAATTGGTGGAAATGCTCTACTTATCCATGGTTTTGCTAAAAAGTTATTTTTTTCTTGTATTTTTTTATATAATCAATAGTTTTTTCTTGTCCTATGGTCAAGAATAAGAAAAACTCAAAATTTAACTTCCTGCACTAGCTAAAGACCCTATTAAAATTATTGATTATTTTATCTAAAGTCTTTTGTTAAATAAAGGGGATTAAATTTTAAAACAAATCATTTTATTTTTTTCAAACATTTCAATTTGGGTTTAAAATAGACACACACTTCCAATTTGGGTTTTAAAAAGTGTTTACCTAAAAGTCATTTTCCTTTTTTCTCTTTTGTCACTTTTTGAAGTTATGTATTTGTGTGGTTCCTACACACATATTCTCTCCCCTTGTTCTTATTAACTTGGGTGACCCATAAACATGAAGGTAACCACTTATTTTTATCTTGGGATATTCACCAAAGTATGCTCTTCACTTTCCCTTAGTGGGATTCATGTGAATATGAAATGGTGATACCTTCTCCTTTTTTCTTTTAGGCTACATGATTGGGGTGTCATTACCTTCTCATGGGTCTTTAGGGCATGATGAAAAAGGGTTGATATCCTAACATTCGTATCATCCCCGTACATCTGATGGGGGATATAAATTATTGGTAGGTGTCATTAGGGCCTAATGAAATTCCCTATAAAGGGTCTCATGAAATTAATGGGTTAACTCCCACTGCTAAGCCATTAGACATTACCATCAAGTAATCTAAGGCCTCTTTTATAGGGGATGTATACCCCTATGAATAGCCTCGCATTGGGAACTCTTTGACAAATTTTGTACCCATATTGGGACCATCTAGTAAGCCAACAATAACTTTAGATTAAGACTTATTGGCCATAAAACGTATATATAGGGGTACAAAGGTAATAATCCCCAAATATTTCCTATCACATATGAAATTTGAGAGAGGGTGGGTCTTTCACTTAGATTTTAAAATTTATTAAAATAATCCTTAAATTTCTCCTCTCAAAGTGAGTATATTGAAGGCTAGATGATTGTAATAAAATCTCAATCTACCACTAAGATAGGATTGTATACTTAAAAGGTTGTTTTCTTGGATGTGTCAAAACCCATTATATATCCAAAATCAAGTCCAAGAACGAAAGTCCCAAAGATAGTCCACATTACATCTTCAAGATGAGGCATTACTCTACCTAATTTTTGGACCATATTTATCCCATCTCTGTGATATGTTAGGCAATTGTACTATTACATTGTTTACATGGTACCATTATACTGTCTAATTGAAAATCATTCAAATTAGGGCCATTTGGACCCAAATCTAGTTTGGAATTAATTGTCCACATTGGGTTGCTTTTGACCACATTCCTTATTTAAGCCAATCAATCTAAATCAGGTTCTTCTTAAACCAAATCTGAGTCAAAGCTAGATCAATTTTGTCTTGAACCATGTACCAAGCCATTATAATCCTATCAAGTTCATCTTAAATGAAATTCTAAATCTAATTCCAAATAAATTCAACTTTGACCAAAGTCAAATTCAAAGCCACATATCAGAACAACACCAAAATTAGGTCTATTTTGACCAAATCTAATTATTCTAAATCAATCAATTCCAAATTTAAATCACATCTTGTCTTTCACATAATCTCATACAAATGTCAATTGGGAATGACAAATTCATGTCATCCATCTTGTCTTTAATTTGAATCTATCAATTAAGTTATCCCTCTTTTGGGCCAAGCCAATTATATTGAGCCAAGACCACCCTCTTTGGGCCTATTTTAATTAAGCTAATTTGTCCACTTTGGGGCCAATTTCATCTAATCCATTCCCATTACATGTATCCTTACTTGGGGGAATTTTTTTATGGTTAATCTAAGTTATGGCATCTCATGATCCTAAACTTGTTATAGGATATCCATTCATATGTCAAAATGTGATAGATCAACTCACCCAACTTAGCCAACATCTATCTTACTTTTAATTTACTTTTGACATTTCATCCAATATTTTGCAAGCCAATCTGGTCTTAGAGCCACAATAGAACCAATCATTTCCACTTTTAGGTCCATTATCTATTGAATACCTGAGTGTGTCTAAGTCTAATAATTACTTGATTAGGATATGTCATGATCCCCTTCCCAAGCACGATCAAATACGTCCACTTCCAATTCAAGGTCAAGATAGTCGAACCATTATCGATGTTTTTATCCAATCACCCATATTTGACCAGACCCAAACCATTGTTTTTCAACCTCTATTTCACTAAGGACTATTATTTTATGAAGGACATGTATTAAATGAGCCCATATTTGAAGAATCCATTATTATTGAGCAACAACCCATTATTTGTCCATTACCAAATGTTCCTCATTTTATAAAATTCATTTATCATAAAGCATTCATTTCTAAGCAAAAGATGACAAAGTTACTTATGGATAACACAATTTAAGAGGCCCTCTTTATGGCTACATCAAAATCAAAATCAAGTTTTATTTTAAAACCAACATCAGAATTGGGT
Source organism: Torreya grandis (assembly GCA_037957365.1). Taxonomy (NCBI): domain Eukaryota; kingdom Viridiplantae; phylum Streptophyta; class Pinopsida; order Cupressales; family Taxaceae; genus Torreya; species Torreya grandis. Next base: position 1,822,813 of record JARHVA010001212.1, on the reverse strand, counting down.
TTCATTCTAAAACTAATATCAAATTTAGCATCAGAAGTAGAATTACCATCAATCTCAACATTAGATTCAAATCTCATTGAATCTAAATCAACTTCAGAATCAGAATACATTAGTGGATATTACAGCATTGGCTATACACTTCTATCAAATCCACTTGAGTCAGATTCAGCTTTAGAATCAACATAAATTAATAGTTATTTTGACATCTATTACACACTCCTTGTAGATCAGATTGAATACATCAGTGAAATTTTTTAAAATTTTAGGATGGTTTCATCAACATTGACACAATTTATCTTAGTAGCTTCTACAAGGATTGTGTTTCCTTTTACCCTTTCATCGACATTACATATACTTTTAACAATAACCAACCTAGCCATTATATTGATTTTTCACCTCCCACAAAAATCAGTTGGGACTGATAAAATCACACATTTCTAAACTTTTTTCCATGATGACATCTCAATTATAGAATTTTTGGGGAACCAAGATAGCATTCAAGCAAAATAAAAATCTCCTAGTTAAATATTATTCGAGGAGCTAGGGGATAATCAAAGTCTAAACTCAGCATCTTCTATTGAAACCTTGTTTGAGGTGCTAGACTACAATCAAAATCAAAATTCAATGTCTCTTATTAAAACCTTGTTTGAGGTGCTATGGGATAATCAAAATCAAGAAGATTTTGTTGGTGAAAACCTCTTCAAGGCACTAATATCTAATCCAATTAGTTCCTCATTACTCGATGAATACAATATTGAATTCAATATCAACATACCCTACAATTCACATCATATTCAAATTATAGCATCTCTCAGACCTAAAATAACAAAAAAAAATTATGGACTTATTAAGATAATTTCTAGAGGTCTTTGACCCACAACAACCAAAATTATGTTGAATCCTAAATCAAAAATATTGTGTGTAACTGAAAATCCTAATCTCTATTTATTCCCCAATAATTATGCAGTCTATTATGATCCTATTATTCATTCAAACCCTATATTACATTACCAAATTAGATCATTTATCCAATGCCTATCCTTCTTTACTCTTGCTAACGGCACTCTTTTTCAAAAATACTATGAATACATCTTCTCTATAGATTTGAAGGAAATAAAATCAACAACTAATGAAGATAACAACAAAAATAGTGTAGTTTACAACAACAATAGGATCTTAACAGAGTTACTATTTAGAGCATCTATAGGATAGACATTGAAAGGGTCAACATTATGCATCTCATTATCTTCCATTGAGTTGAGATGCTAAAAATTGAAAAAAAATCAATTAAAAATACAAAACAATCAAAAAATAAAGAGATATAATCTATCCAATAGTGAAAATCATGTTTATAGCACCTTGGGAAAGTACAATGGTGAAAACTAGGTTTTTGACATCATGCATAAATATTTTGTTTTCTTTAAGTACCTTGACAATTGGGGCTAGCATCATTTGCATTGAAGACTGTTCCATTTCATTCCAACCATTTTATCCATTCAATCTTATTTAACAATGCACATATTATTGTGACCATCAATCTTCCCATCTTGACCTTGTTATAAAAGTAAAATGTATATTTAAACCTATTTGGGAATCATTTTGGCATATTATTTACATTATGCTTTTATGATTGGACACATTTAGTTCTCATGTGGCATGGTCCTTGGAGATTCCTAGTCCCTTCCCTCATTTTCATCAATTATTATCTAGCATTATTCATTCATCCTTCATTCATTATTATCTCCCATTATGGAGGAACTACAGTGGTTTGAGGTATATTTAGACTATGTAGGTAGCACTCAATTTCTAAGGTCATCTTGGCCACCCTTATTTCATGCTCTCACCCTTTTACAATTTAATCCTACACTCTCATTTTTGTGAATTACCACTCCTATGTTCTCATCATTTTATGAGTTAAAACATTTTGTATCTCTTAATCCTCCATTGAGTTGAAATGGAGGAAAACCAAAAACATTCAATACATTTCCAAATTCTTAAACATTTGAAAAAGGATTCAAATATCTACAAGAGATGTTAAGCCAAAAAATTCAAAAACATTTATCTTGTCCTAAAACCAATCATTATCCTTGATTTATCATTGAGCTACTCATTTTAACAACCATTAGGATGTGTCCTTCCCAAATCCACTCCACTAGGGCATATTAATTATTTCTTATAATCATTTCAACCATATGAGGATGTCTTTTCATTACATGTATCTTTTCTTGGGGGTACCATCCATTTATTATTTAATTGAACCTTCACATGTGTATTTTGACTTGATTCACGATGAGATGCTTTTTATTGCTTTTGACTTCATGTTTGTGTGTGTGTTTGATTATTTTCCTATTTATTTGCTTTTATTATTGTTACCTTAACTTGGTCCATTATGTTAATGAGGTCATCATCATGGTGCTCCTTATCATACAATTGTACTCAAGTCCATTTATCATCATATGTTAGCATTATTATCATGGTTTTTCATATCATTGGTGTGTTGTTTTAATTTATCTATTGGATCGTGAGTTGGTCCTTACCCACATTATGACTAGGTAATCATGGTATTTTATATCATGATGCATATTTTTTTGTGCTATAGCAAAAATCAAGTATTAGGAGTTTATACAGTAATGTTTCCATATGTTATAAATATCCCCTGTAAAATCATTCATTATTTAATAAAATCATTATGGTCATCTTTGACCATAGCACATCATCACATTTTCCTTAATCAAATCAAGATAATTGAACATTCTTGATAAATATATGTTAATCAGGACATGCATCTCCAAATAAGCATATTAAAGAGTTATACACATTGTTCCATTATTATTCTTCATTATAGTATCAAATTGGGTCTTCTATTATATTCTTCCTCATCCATTTTCTCCCATTTTGGGAGAAATACATTAGCCTAAGGTACATTTGGACCATTTAGGCAACACTCAATTATGTTTCATTTCTAGGCTCAGCGTGGCCACCATTATCTCCTTATTCTTCAATTGTTATTATATTCATTCAATCATTTCTTTCATTACCTTTGAAAATTCTCATGTGCTTAGTTTTTTCATGGCTTCTTCATTCTTTGTACAGTCATTATATCATCGTACCTACATTTTCATCATTCATCTCATCTTTAATATGTGTAATGGTTTAAATCCTTAAGCTATGCTTGCCAATCAATCAACCAATCAATTAGATCGACTAGTGATCAAATTATCCCTATTGGGGTAAAATAATTAATCAATTGATCACCCTCTTTGGATCAATTCCATCATTTAACCCTTATTCTAATTTAAATCTCATAATTTTTCTATGTTTGGGTAAAATCAAAGCGTACAACTTGTTTCAAGATTGATCATTCCCTAATTCCATAGTTTCCACCCTATTGGGGTATCAAATTGTATTGCTTATCTTGGGATGCATCCTTCCCAATTTCCTGCTCTTTAGGGAAATTCATTTTTATAATCTATCATCATTGGATATCAATGCATGCAAACATTAGATCATATGGATTAATATCATCCATGGGTTCATCCCTCCTATTCTAGTTTTTTCCTTTCTTTTTTGAGAGCCCATCCACGACCTGCATGCCTTTTCGAAGGGGCATCATGGGTCATTAATTATTTATTCATCTAATTTTTCATCTATCTTTTTTGGCTTTTTCATTCTTTAAAAAAATGTTACTTCATCCAATGTCTTTCAACACCTTCTGAAAGAGGGGGAAAATGTAGACACTTAAAATTAGACAATTCATATTGATTATAACTTTCCATCACTATCATTATTCATCATCAGTATTCACTATCACTATTCATCATCACTATTTATAGCCCTTATGCACAATGGATGATTTCCTCCATTATCACTATTTATTGTTCATTATTCACTATTCACGTCCACTTTCATTAAGTTAATTAATCTAAATCTTCCTTAATCATATATTCCATGGATTTTAAATTCATAAATCATATTTATCCTCATATCAACATATCTCAATTCAAATGTCCAAATCATGACATCACAAGGCATGGATGGGGAGAAACTCTAACTAGACCCATACCTCTTCCATCACTCAACCAAATCCCAAGGCAATTCAATCCCATGCCTCATTGGTAGAAACCATACCTCTTACATCACATTATATTAGTTAATTAATTGTTTTTAATTAGCTAATCCATCATAATTAGAATTTTCCATAGCTTTTTGGAATTACATATTTATTTTAATCAAATAAATCTATGCATCCTTACATTAGCACATGCCTCTTACATCACTCAACAAAAACCCAATGCAATTCAATCCCATGATTGGCCCATGCCTCATTAATTTCAGCCCATCCCTTCCTCAACTATCCAACTTTGACTCATTTTCAACCATTCAATCAAGATGGATGGTCTTAATTGATTCACCATGTCTATAAATTAAAGGCTCTCACTCCATTATAAACAATCTTCTTAAACCTAAATTTACTATACCAAAATACATAAGGAGCTTCACTACTCTCATGCCAATTCCCAAGATAAAATAAGTGTAGACAAGGGGAGATGATCCCTGCATGCAGAGTCGATATTGCTAAAGACCTTTAGTTTTACAAGCTAAGCACATACCTCTTCAGACTAGCAAGCAAAAGGAGTCTTTCAAGAAAAGTATAAATATTTGTGTTTTATATTTTATTTGAATCATATTTTGATTATTCTTTATAAATATTAAGGATTAGGCTTAGGGTGTTATGGTCTCTCAATTATTTTTTATGTGTATTCACTAACAATGATCTAATCCTCTTTGTATTGATGATCTACATAAGAGACTACTACTAAGCCTAAAGTGCATGTGAATTATAATACAAATCATTCTCCTATCATATTTTATGATCATGATAATTTTGTTGATGAGTATTTTGAAGAGGCCTTATTTGTATATGTATACATTGATTCACATCCTATATCAAATTTCATGATAGATAATGGTTCAAGTGAAAATATTTACATCATAACACTCCTTACTAGTCTTGGATATACAAAACCAAATGTTTATGGATAAAATGAATATGGTTAAGGGATTCTATAGATAAAAATAAAACCTTATTGAAACCATTATACTACCAATTTAAGTCTTCCCTACCATAGTCACTACTCTATTCTTTGTTATACCAAGTATACGGGCATTTGACAAGTTGTTAGCATGTCCTTGGATACATAAGATAGATGTAGTACCATCTTCAGTACACAAATGTGTGAAGTATGTACATGGTAGTAGGGTGGTCATAATTTTAGCTATTTCATATGAATATTCTCTTTAGTAAGATATTATTCCTTTTTCACCACCACCACTATCATAGTTAATTAAACAACTTACTATGGTTATCTCTATTCAAATGCCTCATAAAAAGATATTATATTTCCCTAGACAACCAATACTTTGACTCCCATTATATTGGAGGGTTATTCAATATTCATGACAATGATTATTTACTCCATCACATACTAGACTACTATTATACACTACTTTGTGTGTTCCAAAGTAAACACAGGCACATTATTTATATTATCCATCACTCTCTACATAGTACTAAGGTTCTTATAACTACATAGTATACATAAGATTATATAGTTGATGATGATCATGATGGATATGTCATAACAACGAGATTATTTTTCCAATTATGACACAAATACACATGTTCTTACTTGATCATGAAGGATAAAATTAACCAATTTGACATAGGAGCTACATGTGAGCATCACATTATTGGGATCATTAGTTAGCATTACTAAAAGATCAAAATATAAAAATAAAATCATCAAAATATTTATTAAAAAAAAAAACAATACCTATGCATGACATGTTTTTCTTATTTACATGATTTATGCTTCATCATATATGGTAGACAATTTTTTTTTTTTTCTATGCACGTGCATTTTAAAATATCCATGAGTGAGATCCAAGACACATAGGTTTATATGACATGGACACACAGATGTGGTAAATTTCTACACCCAAGAGATAAATTTATACACTGTGGGAATGCTCTAATGAGTGGAATATTTTTACTTTACACATGTTTTATCCTTCTAGGACTATTTAAATTGATTATATTGAGTTAATTTACATTGATTATAAATGACTTTCTCTAACTCATACTACTTAGATTGTTATTTCACTAGATATTTTATTTTTTTATATATTAATGATGACATGCATTGATTGGGTAGATTAGCATTGCTTGTTATAGACATGATTGATGTTATTGTTTGTTTAAATATTTTACACTTGTTTGTTTATTGTATTTTGTGACTCTTTATATGTTCTCTATTTGAATTAGTTTTTATGTGACATTTTATTATCCATTGTATTGGATCTTACCTTATCTGATATTTAATTGTCTATTGTTCATGGCCTTTATCTTGTGTGGCATTGAGTGTTATTTCAAGTGCCTTATTTTGTGCATCATGGCCAAGCTTCTATGTGTGACTCTATTTTCCATGTGTGGATAAATTTAGGATTGTCTATCAAGTTTTTTTGTGTTGTGATTCATATCATGCACTATTATTCCTATCTATGGTACCATGATACATAGCATGCACTTTATCTATAGTTCTTACTCATTATATGTATGTTCTTTTCTATGTTCAATGTTCACTATGTTTCTTGTTACTATATCTATATTGACATGACACGTGTATGCCTTAGGATGCATGTTTCATATATACTCAAATGATCTAATCTTACTATGATGACATATTCTCCACATGTTAGTACATGTTTTACACTAATTATATCCATTTTACATATAACATGATGTGTATAAATCCTTTTGTGATGATTAATTCACATGTTATAACCCTCACCTCAAAAAGGGAACATACATCATGGCTTGTCTTAGATACTAAGTCTTTGTGGTTAGATATTATATATTTTAGGCACATATTGCTTTATAATGATATGGGTTTATGCAAATTATTGTAGGTTTTACTCAAATTATGATAGGTTTGGCATATAATTAGGGGCATATGTAACGCATATGTCATGAGTTTACAACATTATAAGTGGAATTTCACATAATCTATGAAAGTATTTCATAGATTATATGACTTGGATTACCCAAATCATTAGTTTGGGAGCATATATAAGGCATATGTTCACATTTTCATAAATATTATGATACTTTGGACTCAGATTACAAAGGTTATTGGATTTAAAACATATGTATGGTGTACTTGGTAGAAACTACAAAATTACACTCAAGCATTATGCAGGCATTACTCAAGCATCACTAAGATTGAATGATATGATCCATCTATAGCAGATGATTCAGATACTTTACATAGATTCTCTAGAATTTCTTAGATTTATTGGAATCCCTAGTGGATTCCATTTCATAAATATAGTGAGTTGTGTGGGGTTGAAGTTTTGTGTGACTTAAATTATAGGAACTTCTCCATTTTAAATGAGGGTTGGGGCATATTCAACTCAACCCATGGTTTAACACTAGCATTTCTAAGGGGCATGATTACCCCCATTATCCATTATCTTTAGAAGATAAGTCTTCAAAATACATATTGGTTCACATACATACAAGTGTATTCATTCCTTAATATTTAATTTTACATATGTTCAATGGAGTTACTTTTATATTTATATCATAAGTGAAAATTTGATTTATATATGTTTTAATATAAGTTTTCACGGAGTAAGGCACAACACTCTCAGCCTTTTTAAGAACACAAATCATAATTATCCTCAAGTATACCTTCTATCCTTTTAATCTTGATATTCCATTACTACAATAAAATAAAGTAAAATGTAAACACTCATATTTGGTATTAGATAATTAACAATGTCATCTCTAATGGATTTAAAATATACTTGACTTATGCATGCATACATGACTCTTGTTCACATTTTACCTTAGCCATTCATCTCCATATGGGCTTAATCTACCTAAATTATCATTAATGCTACACAATATTTACCTATTATACCTAAACAACTTAGTATCATTCTCAAATTAAACTTGTGATTTCATACTACTATTCTTGCTCTTTGGACAAGTGCACACCTCCTCAAACAATGTCACATTGTGGACCTATCCACATGGTTTGGATGTGCTTGCATGCCTTTTAATGGTCATTTACCCAAATTAAAATGATTCATATGCTCAACACATACATATCATATGTCAATTTAAATATTATTACCCAAAGAATCAACTACATAAATATATCAAGCATAATCCTATTGACATCTAACACTTATCTATCACTAAAAATCACTTTGTACATTGAAAGGAACTATCCTAAAGTTTCCAAATCTTGTTCCCCTCAAAGGATAAATCTATGAGTTACCTTTGAATACCACTGAGAGGTCAAATCACATATTTTAAGTGTTGAAATCCAAACACATGATTATACTACATGTTAGCATTACACTACTTACAAATACTCAGCTAGGTGGGAGAACTATGTTCCCTTTGACTTCCTTCTTTGGATTATTTTATATGTTGCATACACTTATCCATAAGGGGTGACTAAGGTCAAATCAATCCATCCTTTTAACCCATTTTCCCCCTTCACAATGATTTTATATTACAGTGCAAATAACTAAGGTTTCAAAGCAACAACAAGAAGAAAAAAGTTATTTGCACTAAATAATAGGTATCTAAATATATAAAAATCACTCAAAGGCATAGATGCAATGAGAAAAAAATACAAATTAGCGCAGATTCATAGGATAGTTATGTACTCTAACAAACGATGTCACACTATGCAAACATCTAACATGAACTTATCCAATCTCATAAAAAAAATCTATTTATATATCCTAACATTCACAAATTCCCTCTTATTCTTTGTTGATGATTTACCATGCCATAAACTTGCATAGTCCAAAAATAAGCTAAGTATCCAATTTTTTAAGTGTTTTCATAAATACTAAGTTATAATAAATCAATAAAATTTTGCAAGTTACACTTAGATTTGTATGTGAATATTATATATTATACAATCTAAATTTTCTATAGTTTTACCATATTATGTTTTCACTAATCCAAAAATATATAAAACACCTATGTAGATAAAACCTTATTAGAAAATGTTTGCCATGTTTTCCCTTATGATGCCTAGTTTATCATGTGTAGGGTTTTAAAAATTGGTTTTTTGTCACTGCTACAAGGTATATTTTTTGATGTTATTATACCTTCACTTCACTATTTTTCTAGGAATAATGTGCAAAATTTATGCTATTCCTCTTTTACTTAGCTTGACATTTCAAGACATATAAATAATTACAAAGTCAAGAAACTAGTGAAGTGATGTTGCGAACTTCATATCCTACACATTGGGGATCAAATCTCTCATAGTTTTATGAGTGTGTGGTTGGAAATATATTGGGTGAGTAATTTTAATATCTTCTTCCCTATAACTTATACATGAAACTATATGCAAGTAAAAACCCTCCTTTGGCATAAAATAAATTATGAGAGACCGAGAATAAAAAATTTGTCACAAGTGTGTAAGATGTGACTCAATGAAATCAACTTGAAGTAAGAGAAAATATATTTGACTTTAGGATTAAACCTTTATATTTATATTTTTAAATGTCTTCTCTATGCCCTATTTTTTCTCAAATGGCTTGACATGACTTAGTATTTATGGGTGTATCTAGAACAAGTTATGTCTATAAACTAAATTTAGAAATAACAAGGGATAAGGTTAAATGCAAAAAATCAATGGTAACATGGCAAAGGGGCCCATAAGGATAAATGGGATAGACATGTATAATGTGCATATCTGACCTAGGTGGACTCACATTGAGCTTGGGTCTGACCTGGAGATGACATAACCTCTATTTTCAAAACATAGTATGATAAGTGATATATAGTCCAATGATGATAAAAAATAGTTTTTGATAAATTTTAGAGAATTATTTTTAGGCTCAAGTCCTAAATAAGAACCTTAATGATACTGGGATGGACCAAGAAACAAGTCAATATATACAAGTCTACCAAATATGATAAATTGGGAATAAGATAGTGGGAATAAGGGTCCCTGGCTAATTTTAGGTGTATACATAGTTTCCCCACTTTGACATGGGCATAAGAAAATGAGTGAATGCATGTGTGTGCCAAAGTGTAGATGTAATAACATTGAAACACACTTCACTTACCTAGGGAAATATTGAAAGGTTTTCTTATGCACACTCATGTTAAGCCTTCATCATCACAAATTCTGATGTATGTAAAACAAGTGTTAATTTATATACGTTTTTAATACTCATGATAGATATTTTAAGTTTGAATTTTAAATATTTTAATTTTAGAAAGAGAGCATAAGAATGATTATCATAGGTTTATATTTTCTTGAAATGTCAAGACAAAGTTGCTTTTATAAGAAGGATTTCAGTAGGTTTTGAAACATATCCAACGCTTCTCTAGGAGTCACCAACACCCAATCCAATTCTTGATTAGGGAAGTAGATAAATTTGTTCAAGTTCAAACAAGTTCGCTCAAGTTTGCTCCATTTTGATTTTTTTTGAAAATATGTTCCCTATTTAGGTGATGGATGAAGACTTGTTTTGAAATAGCTCATATTTGAAGATAATGTTAATAAACCCATATGTTTGAAAAATAATATATCTAAAGTGTTAATATCATAAATATATACCATTAAAATTTGAGTATAGTTGATACAAACAAATTGTTTTTAGTAGATATATAAGTGTGAATATAACATAGGAAACATATCATCGTAACAAGCACAATGAAAAAGTGTACAATGCTCTAACATAAATATCAAAATGGGAACAACTAGAATATCCCAAATGTGATATAATATCCCCCCAAGTGGGATAGATATATTAATGAGAACACACACAAATAGTGTGCCCCCATAGATGTATGGTAGATACCATGGAATAGTAGGCACCAATAAAGTATAATAATATACATGATGGACCTCATGTCTAAAATTGTAGAATACAATAATGCATGATTAACATCATGGATACAAGTAATGAATAAATCAAATGACCATACAAGTTAGTGACCACACCAAAGTTAGTGACAAAATTAGTTAGTGAGACCACACAAGAATGGGACCCACAAAACATAGAGATAATAAGATCCTCTATGGAAAAGGACACACAAATAAAAAAATAAATGCACATGCAAGAAAGAATTCACACAACAAATTAATAATCATAATGTAGATATCCATCTAATGTATATAATATCTAGGTACTAGCATAAGATGTAGTAATAAATGTAATCTAGTCAAAAATGATCAGGAACAATCAAGGATAGATATCACCAAGAAATATATATTGAATGGAAATGCCCCCAAGATAGGAATGCTTCTAATGAAAATGCCCCATCAAAATGTGGGAAAATATAATGAATTATAATATCATCTAACTTGTGAATTTTTAAAGCATTTAATTGAGAAATACCATCAATACCATATGTAAATCATGGATATGAAAACCTCTAGCATATGTAAATATGTATCCGTGTAAAATAAAATGTTTTTGAAATTTATATTCTTTAATGTTTGTGAATTTTTAATTATTCATTTTTTATTTTTTATTTTTCAATTTCTTCCTACCCTTTGATGTGAAAAAATTATAAATTACATATATAATATCATGACATAATGTGACAAGATGTAAAGTGATGTTCAAACCATAAAAATTAATAGTACATGACACATGTATAATAATCCCCAATCATAATATCATAATAAAGTGTTGTGATTGCATGATATAGATGAATATGTGGCAAGGCTCATAATTTAATACATCATAAGATAAAGATTATGATGTACATGGGGAAGACCACATGCCCCACAATGTATAAAATTCAATACTATAAATATATGGCAATAAATGTAGCATGAGTAATAACCTATCATGTGTCATGATAAATGCAATATCTAGAACTTGAATAAACAATGAATACCTATAAGTGAAAGGGGTTTAATAGACTCAATAGGCAAGCTATATCAATAAGAAACATGTGTGTGTATGATGACCCTATAGGCAAATATGATATAAGATATAAACCATGGGTATCAATCCCTCATCGGGAAAAGATATGTGATATAAAATAGAAATTATGGGTACCATGCCCATATGAAAATATGATATTATCAATAAGGAACAAGTGTGGGTATGATTCCCCTATAGGAAAAAGATATGATCATGTATGAATCCATGTTTTTGATTTTATAGTAATATATACAAGAATAGAAAAGTAACACATGAAAGTATGGGGGCACATATGAGAAAGAAAGAAGTACGGATAAAAAACCAGAGGAATAAAATGAGGAGGATTTTAAGAAATATATAGGTTCCCTCATAACTCAGTGCATGTTATGGTAAAAGGTTATGACAGACATGTTGGCATCATCATGAAACCAAAGTAAGTGTTAGGAATAGGGGTAAAACATCTAATGGTTAAATCTAACAAAACATAGTTGTTAGAGATTCCACCAAGATCGAATATGGAACATTGAATGTGCTAACACTTGAACAAGGTAAAATGGCAAATGAGTAAATAGTTATGAGAGAGAAATCAAGAGTGTAACAATGCAAATACTCTATGAATAGTTGAACATAGATGTATAAATAGGTGATTAGATGTATAACTTCCCCTATAATAGTTTTCAAAGTCCTAGAATAAGAAAGTAACTCCATACCCAAAATAGCCAATAAAAGGAGTTACTTCCACTAGCTAAATAGGGTTACCATATTAACTCCCTATGATATACACACCTAAGCAAGCTAACTCAAGTCTAGGAAAAACCCAATAAATAAATAAACATAAAATAAAGTCCTACACTAACACCTCCCCATTAAGTGTAGCTTAGGTGGGTAGAGGAAATCATTCCTAGAAACAAAGACTGATGAGGCACCCATGTACATATTAACTCTCATAAAGTGGATAAAAAGAGAAAACTCAGAGAAAAATTCCTCCCCCCCCACCAAAGAGAGAAAATAAGAAAACAAATAGTACATGCTCTAAGGACAACAAGCCTAATTTAAAATGCATCCACAATTGAGAGAAACATAGCACATAGAGAAAAGAGCTAATAAGTCTCCATAGAATATGTTAAAGTTGCCTATAGTAGAACTCACAAAATGATGAATGTCACTAATGAGATCCTATACCTAAATATTGAAGAAGCTCCACCTTCATAGAAAAATATTGCTTCCCTTTGCCAAAGGAATAACACAAGGTGTGTACTGAAAGTCTTCCCATTCCATAAAGGAAGATGAATGCAGTTGTAAAAAGATATCTGAAAAAGGTCCAAAAATAAGGCATGGCATAGGTTTGGAAATTTCATGAACAAGAACTAGATGTAATACCACAAAGGTAAACCTATCAAAATAAGGACATGGAACATTCACTAGAATAATGTCCATGTGAAGAGGAGAGCTTGACTCAACAACCATCAAAACTGAAGAAGATAGTGCAGATAAAGCATACATATAAATAATATAAATATTTATAGGAACATATGAGTCATCAAAGCTCTCAATGGGTGTACTCACACTGAAAATAGTAGACTCCTCTCAAGTACAAGATTGTAAAGGATTTAGAAGAGAAACATACAATAAAGGGATAAAATTATAATCTATAATGGGATAGCTAAGGACGATCATAATCTTGTCATGTAGTGGTGTTTCAATAGAAGGAAAAGCACATTACACCATGAATGTATCATCATAAGAAATAAGAGTAGGAGGAGAGAGTAAAATAGTCTCTAAAGAGATAATAGGAAGTGGAGGATGAGGAGTAATATAAATCTCAATAGGATATCTGAAAAGAAATCAAAGAATGCTTCAAACAATGCAGGGGATAATGTGTATACTCCACATGGTAATGAAGATCCATGGAAACACGCAATAGTAAGGTACCAAGAACCTTGTCACAAGTGTTATCCCACTTATTATATCAAATAGTATTAGTGGGAGTAGGAATCTATTTGTATGAGAATGAAATATTATTCTTGCTTGTGAACAAGTGTTTCATGTAAGCATGCAAAGAAGCATAGTTGGTCTTTCTAAGAATAACCATTAGTGTAGAATCAACTCTCCTCATAAATTAGTATATCTCAATTGGATTTGATATGATTGAGAGAAGACACCAAATAAGTGAAATGATAAAAACACTGCACAAGTGACAATACATGCTCAATGAATTGGTGTCAGGTTTAGCTGATAATGCATCTAAGAATGCAAGAGTAATCAGTGTAATGGTCACCAAATTGGCACACAAGTCATGAAAATTGAGTGTACATACAAGAGATAAAATAGGGACCATATCAACCCCCCAATATAATCAAAAAATACCCCTTGTGTTTGGAAGTATAATGTACTCTCAATGTGAGGTCATCAGACTCAGTCGATAATGTGTCCAAATGAGCAAATAGTACATAAGTGTCAGTACACATCTCAGTGAATGGATGTTAGATTCAAATGATAATCTATCCAAATTTGAGTAATTATTTTTGAAAGTGACACCAAATGGGTACACGTGAAAATGCAAAAAGGTCAAGGAGGACATTGAGCTTTATCGATAATACGTCCAAGAAGAGTACAAGTGCATAATAGTGAGCAAATAAAAAGTGGAGGATAAGAAAGTTTGGTTTTATTGTGAGGGGGTTTGGTTGCCTTCCAAAATAGACCTCACCCTCTATCTTCATCAAATTAATGATGGATTAAATGAGATCAAGCAAATGATGAAAAATCTCTGAAATATCCTTAAGATTTTCTAATACAATATATTATTTTTAATAAAAACAATAAAAAATATTCTTTGTTTACAATGATAACCCCACAATTAAAATCAACCCTAACATGTATGTCATACACTAATGAACCCCACCTATTGTTTTTATAATAATAAATAATTAAAAAACTCCCTCTCAAAGAAAATCCCCACCCCTTTGTGATAATATGGCCTCCACTCTAAAAATGATTAATTTGACCATCAAAAAGTCAAAAAACCACATATTTTTACAAGAAGAGGCATGGATTTTTAAAAAAACTTACCAAAGTAGGAAAAATGCAAATAAGGAGTGGTTTTTATAAAACCATAAACTTACCAACATGCACGGTAGTTTTTTTGCTTTGACCAAAAAAGGTATTGGAAAACCATGGTGTTGGCTATTTATAAATTGAGAGGTGTATGGGAGGTTTTAGAGATAGGAGGTTTACTATCATGAAATGATAAACTAGGATGAATGACCTACTATTCTATAGTTGTTGGTGGAGTAAGGCCACATGATAGGTGGTTTGGGATGGTGAGGGATTAAACCACCATACACGACAAGGAGTTTTGTGTGACCAGGTGAGGTAAAAAGGCATGAGTATAGCCACCAAACACATATAAATCCTTGATTAATTCCATTATGCACTCCAATGTACATGAAAATAAATAAAATATAACTTGACCTTGGTTTTTAAATTGATCTATTAAAAAATAAAATTAACATGAATAATTTTTAACACTTTTAGGGTAATTTTAATTTGACTTAGCTTTGTGTAAATAGTTTTAACAGTGAGGCACCACTAAGGAGATGATAATGTAGGTCTATGTGTTCACTAGGGGAGTCATAAGGTTGGAATGCCATCAATGGAAGATGCCTCAAGTAACTAGTAGCTTGAACCAAGTTAAAAGCCATTATACTTGGTGTTGGAGGATGTAGACCAGGTGCGAGGGAGATAGGTACAAATTGAATAGAGGAAAGTGCAAATGATCTCCAAATCCTCCATTCAAAGTAATACTGACAGGATCTCTATCTTGATAGACTCGATAATCTGATCTCAACTTCGATCTAGCTCCAAGGTAATGTGTTTGAGTTTAAGCTTGGTGGCTACCCAAATTGAATAAAAAACGTAATCAAGTTTCATCTTGAGGCAATGATGATGGCTCCAAGATGAGTTGATAAGACCCAACATTTTTCCAAATAATGTTTGATCCCAAGCTTGATAGCAAAGACCTATGTTGATGTAAGTCTGATCTAAGTGTGGTATCCACAGACACAAAACTTGGACATGAACTTTCATGCAAATTTAATCAAAATAACTCTCAAATAGTTGTGACAAGTCACATAGAGGTATATGAACTTAATTATAGTATGCATTCAACATCATTGAACCACTACCAAGGACAAAAACTACCAGTAATATAAAAAAAAGTAGTCTTTTTTATAGAATAAACTCATAATCTCATAAAAAATTAAAACAACATTAATATACATTCAGTTTACTGAACCCAGTGCTCTGATACCATATCATAGATTCCACCAAGATCAAAGTGGAACATTGAATGCACTTATACTTGAGCAAAATGAAATAACAAATGAACAAGAAGCTATGAAAGAGAAATCAAGAGTGTAACAATGCAAATCCTTTATGAATAGCTGAAGAACATAGATGTATAAATAGATGAGTAGATGTGTAACTCCCCCTAGAATAGTGGTCAAAATAATAGAATAGGAAATTAAATCCATTACCAGAATAGATGGTAAAAGGAGATACATCTACTAGTTAAATAGGGCTACTAAAATAACCCCCTATGACATGCACACCTAAGCAAGATAACTAAAGTGTAGGAAAACCCAAATAAAGAAATACATGGAAAATAAATTCCTAAACTAACAATAGTTGTAAAAATGAAATAACCATCTTGATGAATATCAAAAAATATAAATCAAGTGCCAAAGTGAAATTAAAAATATAGAAGAATGCAAAAGAACTCTAATGAAACCACATGTAAGATACGATGTATAAAAAATAAATATATATACAATACTATGGTACAATGATGCATCAATGAGGCCCAAAATTAATTCATAACAATAAATGGTTCAAACCTAAGTTACTAAGTATTGCCTACATTTTAGTACTATGAAGAGGGTTTAAACCACATGTAGTTCTCCCACCTAGGTATGTGTGTGCACCATCAAGATCAATGTAAAATTCAATGCAATGTTTGGATTTTGAAACTTGCACCATTCAAATTTGACATAAATTTTTAATTAGACTTGGATCTAAGACTACTTTTTTTTAGGGGTATTCAAATATGTATGCCTTTGTTTTAATGTGTTAAGAGAGTGCTAATGGATTTCTCAAGTTTATTTGGACTTACTAAGATAGGTATAACCTTAGGATTTATTTTTATTTATATTTGACTATTTGATATTTTTCATTATGATTAACCCATGAAACATGTCTAAGTTGACCTAATATTAGACTTCTCAATTTGAGAAATAGTTGTTGAGTGTTTCTAAACACTATCGGTAGAGGTAGACACATGGAACAAAACTGCAACTATATGACTATTTTGATACTATCTTATGAGTGAAATCAATGGTTTAAAATATGGAATTAATATATTTAATATTATATATGGTTCTTTCATGGATAGGGGTGATCTTAAATATGTATATTTGGTAGATTGAGTTAGATAAGATAAAAAGTAGGTAGACAGAAAGAGGAAAGTGTGCACAAGATTCAAATGTGTACACAAAGAGTAATTATGTCAAATTGTGCCAAATTTAATTTTACCAAAATTTCTAATACAAAATTTAGGTGTCTAAATATTCCACCATTTTAGTTTAGTATTGAAAATGATAGATAAAAAGGATAAAATAAGAATTTGGTACTTATGTTTAACTACACTTGGTGTTGATGGGTATGCCCTAAAGGTTCCACTTGCTCCATGCAAAACTTGAAATCATATATATATATATATATATATATATATATATATATATATATATCAATGTCCAATAATGATATAAAATTTGAAATAATATTGATCATTGAATTATTTGAATTTGAAAATTTAAGGAATGAATACACCTGAGGGTATGAAAACCATGCTACCACTTTTTGAACTCATTTGGAGAATGTCATAGGGTGATTATGCCCTAAGGAGATGAAACCACTAAAACCATGAGTTGAAGAGTATAAATGCCTCAAATACCATTGAAAAATGAGAAATTCTATAATTTGAGCACCGTAGAAACCTCAATTTCACTACTTTTATTATCATCATAGTTCTTTTTTTAGAACCGCATAACTAGATTATTATGTAAAGGTGGAACCAAAAAATAGTTTTGATGTTTCTATGAAACTCCAGAATAGGTTTGTATGTTAGAATGTAACTCCATATCAACCACTATATATGAATTCTAAATCCAAAGTGTTTATGTATTACCATTATTCCCCATAAATTAATAGTATAGTAAATAGAAAAGTGTTTGCATGAACAACATTCATGCTCCAAATTTGGTTGATATGTACTTGGAATTGATATAAAATGCCATAATTTTTCTATCATAGTGTCATAAAATGTCCCTCAATATGATCAATATGATAAATCTTCTAAATCTAAGCGCCATAATCTATCTCAAAATGTCATATAATATCCCAATTGTTCCTCATATTTCTAACATGTGTCTCAATTTACCCATCCCATCTAAATCACATAATCTATCTTAAACTGTGAAGTAGTGTGTGTCATGGCATAAACTCTAAGATAATCCCATTATATGCCCTCTTTTGATATGATGGGTGAAACCTACAAATCACTCATCTCAAAAGAAAGAGTTATGCACACCATGTGTTATATATAAAAAATTAATCATGTAAAGTATGTATACAAACATGATAAAATATTTCATCATATAAATATTTGATCATTACATTACTTATAAAATGTGTAATTCAATGCAATGGGAACAAAATTTTTATGCCAAATAGATATATCAATTAGACACATGTGTAATAATAAGTAATGTAGTGGATGCATGATAGAGATCATCGTATCACACATACTAGAAATATGTGTGATATAAATCATGACACCAAGATTATGATAACATTCATATATGTATACAAGTACATGCACACAATATCATGATCATAAGGCACACATGCACTTAAGACATGACCCAACTATGGCTCGTCTCTGACTTGAGACAAACACACCATGGCCATGACATGGACCATAGGATCCTCCAACACATTTGATGCATGACATGATAGTACATAATCAATGAATTCATAAAAAAATCAACATAACACACATGACTGATCACACATTGTAATAGTCATCAACATCAATCACACATGCAACAAGTAATGTTAGTCTGCATAATCAATCAATGTCATCATCCAGTATAGAAAAGCACATTATCCATTAGAAATAGCACTTTATAAATTATAATAAAGATCAAGTCATGTACAAAAATATACTATGATTAATGGACTGGTAAATAAAGATATAACCTAATAAATGTACCAAGATGTCCCCAATGTAAGAATGCCCCTAATGTATAAAGATAGCACATGGGTGTAAATAATGCCACCAATATGTATACCCATATATCGTATGTAACATGTATGTCATACATCCCACTCATTTATATTGTGAAAATCATGAACATATAAAATGTATGTGAAATACATCATGTATATGATAGATAACATCAACCAATAATAT
This sequence comes from Torreya grandis, assembly GCA_037957365.1. Taxonomy (NCBI): domain Eukaryota; kingdom Viridiplantae; phylum Streptophyta; class Pinopsida; order Cupressales; family Taxaceae; genus Torreya; species Torreya grandis. The sequence goes on along the minus strand of JARHVA010001212.1, from coordinate 1,803,297 downwards.
CTTAATTTTTTGAATTTTCATATTTTGAAAAAAAAAATCATTTTTTGAATTTTAAAATATGCCCCTACTAACCCATGATCCTATCAAAAGGATGTTCATGTTGATCCGTATAGTGGTGCCTAGGACTATATTTGGGGTGGACCATGCCACACTTGGAGACAAATAATGGATGGAAGAATTCATGAGTAAAGATTAACCTACTAATCTATACAAATAGATTCAAGTTAAGTAGAAGACTAATATATATAAATGCAACCTCTATTCATAATGAAGAATATGGAAGTACATATGTGTATAATAATAAAGTAAGGCTAAGATATTATGATCTTGTATCAAAATGATAATACATCCTTATTGATTTCCTAAAGTGTTGTAAAATAATTCATAACATATGTGTGTGAATGTTGGAATAAATCCAAGCAAAATCCTATTTGGTATGGGGCGATCTCTCAACTCTATGATAGATAGATGCATATATTTTAATATAGCTAAATATATGGTTTTAAAGGAATTTAATCTAAGATATATCAATCATGTCTATTGTAGTGGTTATAAATCATTTATAAATAATGGAAGATGATAGTTATAATTGAGAACAGTTACTAGAGAAATGGTTACGATTCATTCCACCTTCCCTGGCCAAGTGTCAGGTGTGACCCAACATGTGGAATGCTGAAAAGACGCTCTAACATGGTGCAGGTATAAACTATTGAATTTAGTGTGTCGTGTGGCAGTAGAGTGCTAAAAACAAACACTAATGTGTAATGTTATTGCAAAGATTTGTAGTGACATATGGCATGTAAAGAAGTAAATTTCAATCTATCTGAATCACAATATGAATAAGAGGTATTATGAAATTATGAAGTATGATATGAGTTTTCTAAGGTGTATCATGAAATCATACAATCTTCAGAGGAAACTCACTAGCGCATAATGATACAAAAGTTATGAACATTATGGTATTAAGTGTGAAATACTGCAAAATTTGTGAGTGTTTTGGGATGATTGCATATAACTATAGAATATATGAGAATTATAAAGTAGGTGTGGGGTACTTAGTAGAGAATGTTATGTCAAGAAATATACGTATAAAATAATATTTAAATAGAAGTATGCAAAGTGTTAGGCCATTAATGTGTATTAATGCAAGGTTGTGAGCCTAACATAAGATGTTGAAAATGTGAGGAGCCCAAAGCTCAATAAGATGAGTGAGGAGGCTTGTGCATCTATGAGATACAATGATAAAATCTACAATTATACACACTTATAATTCAAATTTTCTTGAGAAGTAACGGTCTCCATTGCACTAGAGGGTAGCCATGGGAACTAAAGTTGAAATTGAAACAGGTTATACCACATGGCTTGATCAACATAGTGGATAGTCTTGACCACTCCATGAATGCCATGGTAAGTGCTTATATCTATCACTTTAATGATCTAGCCTTTATTCATAAGTCACAAGTGCTCTAAATTAAAATTATGTTTTGTTACTGTTGTCCCATGAAGTAGATAAAAGTAAGGCTTGATAACCTCCACATCGAATATTTGGTGCATGCCCAAGTATGGGGACAAATAAATAATAAAGGTATTCTCACTAGATTCACGAAGGATGTTGTAAGGTCCATATCATAGAAGCTTGATATTTTGTTGTGGACCTCTAAAGTTTTCATTTTGAAGGTGCAACCAAAATTTATCTATAACTTTGAATGCATGAGATATGTGATGTGCATCATGATACTACATGTAATTTTTTGTGAGTGAGAGAAAATATGTTAAACCTATTGATCAATTTTTTATACCACATACAATTTGTTGATCAATAGGTTTAACATATTCTCTCTCACTCACAAATAAATTAACATTTGCTTTCTTTTCCTATGTATGTGACTTAGTGCCAGTTGGTGCATGGTAGGATATGTCAAGAGGAGATATAGGTTAAAAGCCTAGACATGTATGGAATGGACTATGCTTGGTAAAAATGTGAATAACTCTTTATAGGTATGTTGGATGTGTAAAATATTTTCATCCTAGGTGTGAGCATGCACATGGTTATACATGTACAGAATATGAACAAGTGTGCAATTAACAACCCTTATTTTTCCATTTGTCTACAAGATAGAAATCCATCGACCAATCTAATTATGTACCCATTAGATCCCATAATGCTTTCCATAAATGACTAAAAAAATAAGGATTATAGTTAGATACTATGGGTTTTTAGAGTCTAAATTGAACCCATACATGGAAAATTATATATTGCACAATACCAATTGTGTCAATGTCCTTCTTACTATAAACCATGATAGCCACCTTTGAAAACATATCCACTACAAAAAAAATATTGCATCATGCTAGTGTTTTTTCATAGGCAATACAATATTAAAATCCATGTTGATGGATTCACATGGTCTAGATGGAATCAAAAGAGGTGTGTAGATTCCTAACTTTTTGTTCATGGGATTTAAAATGTAACAAGGAATGCAAGACTAAATGTGGCATTCCATGTGTGGCTACAAAAAATTGAATACAATGCAAGTAGAATCTTTGTAATGCTAAAATTATTTGATGTTTTTCTGTAGTATGCCTCTTAAATGATTATCTAGTGAGGTATGCCATCAAGTAAACAAATATGACCAAGCTTGTATACAAGCTTGTCATGTATGTAGAAACCTTGAGCCTATTTACTAGTTATGATCATGGTGTAACTATATACAAAGTCCTTTTCAGATGAGTATAGTGATACCCAATCTATGAAGTTATGGTCACACATATCCAACACTGTGGCTAGTAATTGGATTGATGGATTTTTAAGGCAATACAGAACATTATTCTCCTTTGTCTTCTTGTTCTTTATCATGAGATGGAACTAATGTAAGTAACACATTCTTTTTCAGGTGGCATGATATTTCCATCTTGATCTATGTCTACAGTAACTAAAGGGGCTTATGATTTGAATGAATAACAATCTCCTTACATAGAATGTATTTTCATTATTGCTTTACTACATGCACAATAACATATAAGTATTTCTTATAGCTATAGTTCTAATGAACTGTGTAACTCAAATGTTTCTGAGTGGTATGCATCAGGTTGTCCATGCTACATAAGTATCATGTTTAGTGCATAGTCACAAGCATCAATGTGAATTTCAAAGGAGTGTGTAATTTTAGGAATTATGAGAATAGAAGCCACATATATTTGTTGTTTGAGAGTCTCAAAAGTTCATTCTTTTTCAAGTGTCTAGTTGAAGGAAGCTTTAGTGCACATGATCTGACTAAGAGACCATGCAATGTCTAAGAAGCTAAGATAAATTTATAGTAAAAGTTGGAAAGTCCAATAAAAATCCTCAATTATGTGAGATTGCATGGATTAAACCAATTCTAAAACACCTTGACCTTATCTAGATCTACATGTATATTTATATGGTCAATTATGTATCCCAAGTACTAGACTCTTACAAGCTAAAAAAATAAGCTAATTTGGATTGAAACTCATATTTACACAAATGACATGCTCTAGGTATTCCTGTAAAGTATTTTTCAAGATGAAGATGTCATTTGAGAATAAAATGGTTTAGGAGTTGAGAAATGGTTGAAGTATGTCATCCATAAGGGACATGAATTTGGTTGGCACATTGGTCAAACCAAAGGGCGTGATCATACATTCATACAATCCCTCTCATATCTTTAAGATTGTCTTATAAACATGTTTAAGATGAAATAGAACCGATTGGTATCCTAACCTTAGGTCAATCTTGGTGAAGTATTGAGTTCCTTGGAAATAATTCAAAAGTCATTTAATGCATAGGAGTGGATGAAAATTCTTCATCATGATTTTTTTGAATGCATGATAGTCTATGCTAAGGCACCAAGTCCCATATTTATTTTGACTGAGGAATAATAAACTTCCATAAGGAAAATATTTAGGCCTAATCTTACCCTGATCAAGGAGCTCATGTATTTAGCACTGAAATTTATCATTCTCACAAAGTGATCTATGGCACACATGTATATTCAAAAGTGGGGATCTAGGAAAACAATTAATGTAGTGATTAACTACATAATGTATTAGGAGACCTTTAGGATATGTAAATACTTCACCATACCACTTCAATAATTTTTCAATTTGTTGTTACTTTGACAATGTTTGCATCATGTGCACTACCAACTCTTTACTACTTTCCCACGCAGGTGCTTCAGGAGAGATCATGAGTAGCATGAACTTATGCATGTGTGATATTAGTTTTGTGGCATTGTTTGATAGATACCAATGTGATCTTGGTCATATTTGATGACTCAAAGATATTAAATAACCATTATTTAATGTGAACAATCCACATATATATCTTTTCTTGATATGTAGCTTCACAATCAAACAAGTAGGGTCTTCCTAGTGGTATGTTTAAAACCTCCAAAGGTTCGATGTTTCAAGTGACATTATTCACCATTGGTTTAACTTTATACTATAAGGTACAATACCATTTAACCTATATATATTTTCTATACTGGAGACATCCAAACAATAGTAAGAAGTGTAAGACATTGAATTGCATCCTTTGAATAAATGGTATTTTAACTCCCACTATCATTGATGACATGAAGAAGTTATCCTTTGACCTAAAATTCTATGTGGAAGAGATTCTTGTGTTCCTCTGAAGTGTCTACTATCATGACACTAATACTTAGATAAGAACTATCTGAAGCAATATCTTTAGTGACTACAATATAACTTAATGTATATTGCACAAGAAAATGTTATTTTGTGCAGCATTCATAATTATCATGAGTGATGATTTTGACACCAATTTTCTCATATTTTTTCTTCCTTGTGTTTTAATTTTAAGTTTTAGGAGTCCCCAAACTTTGTGTGGCCTTATTAGGTTGCTCAACTTTGCAAGAAGCATTTTGCTTCTATGTAGGAGGCTAGGATGGGGAATTGAGCAAGGGCTAGCTCTTGCACATGCCACTAGATAAAGAGATGAGATGCTAATTCATATTGGCTTTATATTTAATATTTTTAGAATTGTAGTAAGATTTCCTCAAATATTCATAAGTCAAAAACTCTATCTTCACACAGATGTAATATGGGAGTCTACTAATGTACTTTTGTACCTTATGTTGTTTAGTCAAGTTATCACATAGGTTGAAGAGAGTTATTATATGTAAAGGAGTTTGGGATAATGTTCTCCATGGATACACACAACCCCAATATTGGAACACCTTGGCACAATATTAAAAAAGAATAAAAAATTATGAATAAAAGGAGGATGCACAAGCTTTTTTCTATCTCAAAGTGTCATAGACCCAAGCATCTATCCAATAATTTTAGGATGTAAGAATACCTATGAGCCATGTAATTATTTTCAATCAGACTTACACCCTTATGAAGGTAGTTTTAAGCCTTCACAATCTGCTAAAACATGGAAACAATCCTAGGTTGTGGGTGACCTAATCAGTGGATTGAATCTCTAGATATAAGGGCTAGCTCCCTTTGGTGTATCAATTAGGACCTTACTACTCTACCCTATGAACTACCTGGGAAAAGAGAAAAAGAAAACTTGAAATCAAATCCTATCTAATGATGGTGATACACCTAGATGATTATTTTATCCACTCAATTGGAGCTTCTAAAACACTGATTTAGACAAGAAGGCTGAACTTTCAACTCCAATTGACTAATATGCATAAGTATTTCACAAAAAGGTTTGATCTAGTAACTAAAACCTGAGGGAAATGAAAGAGTAAGCCTAATTAAAGGCACTAATTAGTCACTTGCATCCACTAAAATTCTATCTAAAATACACTTAAACACAGAGCATGACCTACATAAACTAATCAACTATGTTGCTAGGTAAGAATCAAGACCTAGCAAAGAAGAAAACTCTATCACTTATGCAAATCAATGACAAAATACACTAGACTAGCTTGCTGGAAATTAAAAATGATAGTCCTATTAATATGAAAGAGGTTACAACTCAACTTTAGTATAATTTGATCTTACCAAAAGAGGGATATAAATCAAGGCTGAAAAGCCAACTTATATAGAAAAGAATACTTTAGCCGAGAGGTGGCATTGAAAATAAAAGAGGAAGATCAACTTTTACATTAAACAAGTCCAACATTTGTTATGCCAAGATAACAAAGCCTTCTAAATTTGTCTTTTCTTGTCTTTGTCTTGCATGAAAAATACGTTGGTGTTAAAAATAGATGGTGGGCCAAGCTTGGACTGTTCTTCAACATGCATTAAATCTATGCCCACCTCCAAAAATGAAACTCTTCATGAGCTATTGGAACATTTCAAAGTCTCCCCTTTGCATTCCTTCAATGTAAATACTAAATTTAGAAACTCCATTTAACTGCTGGAACATTTGAAAGGCATCAAAGAACTTGAGTGCATGCATAAAAACTTTTTCTAATCTCTCTAATGTTAATCCTTGAGTTCTCCATGTAAACAAATCTCTATCTTTAGAACTAAAGGTAACATGCTTGAAATGATCACATGTCTTGAATGTGTACAATCATGTTTATGGCTACCTTCCATGCTTGTTAATCTATTTATTGGCTATTGACATCCTTGTTACATTTTTTTTTAAACTATTCATTTCTGTGTGCATGTCTCCAATTATTTTTATATACCTTCTATTTCCTATAGATTAATTTTTTTCATGTGTTTGTTTCGACCATTCTTGTGGGTTTGTTCTTCTCATTGATTCCTTTAACCGTTCATCTTCTCTGCCTTATATGTTATGAGTCCTTATCTTGGTCTTTGGATTTTGCTCGTATTTATGTCTTTGGACAAAAAGTTTGAGACTCCTCTTTCCAATCTTTTCCTTGTACATTTCCCTAGGTAAGTCTTCCGAATAAATTCCTTCGAACAAATTTTCCAAAGGAATTCCTTCAAACTTTTTGTAAAGTCTCTTTTTTTCCCCCATAGACAAAAAGTCTGCGGGAATTATCTTCTTTCTTCAAACTTTGTCAGACATCTTTTGGGAATCTTGTAATTCACTTTCTCACTGACAAATTATCCATAGGAATTATTTCCCCTAGCCTTTCCCATTGGTCCATGTTTATTTCTATGAAATTTTTTCCTTTACATTCCTTCTGAAGGAATTCCTTCAAACTTTTTGTCTCGAGCCCTTATTTTATTCCAACCATTCCTTCCCTTGAAAGGCATGTACCCTTCAAATTATTTGTAAAAGACCTATGGCTCTTCAAAATACCCTTCAACTCTATCAATAATGACTTTCCTGAAGGGCACATGCCCATCGAGCTATTTGCAAATGAACTTTCTTTAAGGGCACATACCCTTCAGGTTTCTTGTAAATGACCTTCTCGAAGGGTACATACCCTTTGATATTCTTGAATGTATCATCTCCATTTGAAGCTTCCCTTTAGAATTTTCCAAATGGACTCTTCACTCTACTATTTTGAATTTTCCAAAAGGTAAATTACCCTTTTAGAATCTTGTAAAGGACCCCTTCAGATGAAATGTCCCTTTAGACTTCTTGTTTTTAAGCCTTTCTATGAGCAAGTTTTTTGAAGCAATTCCTTTGGACTTTCTAAATTAGTCCCTTCATTAAAGTGCCCTTTAGGCTTCTATTAATGACCTTCAAGATTGTTGTCTCAAATAATTCCTTTGGACAAAAATTCTAAAGGAAATGTCCTTTCGTCATTCAAAGCAGCCCTTCACTTTTCCAAAAGACCCTTTAGTTTTTCCATTTTGAAATTTCTCAAAGGGCAATTACCCTTAAAAAAATTTGTAATGTCCCATTTTACAAAATTTTATAGTGAACCCCTCGGCTTTGTGAAAGTGATCCTTTAGCAAATGAATAAACCCTTCAACATCTTGGTAGTTGACACTTTGGATGTTTTTCAAAGGTCCTCTTCTCCTAGTGATCCATCGGGGTTTTAAATAAGTGTCATTTCCTTCAAACAAAAGTTTGAAGGATTCAAACCTTTTTTTACTTCAAAAATATATTTCCCCCTTTGTAAATTCACAACCATTTATTCTCTCTAGAATCTGCTCCTACAACTGCTTAAATAAACATATGTTCGTTCTTGTGGGGTAAAGATTGTCAACATTTTGGTGACTCAACTGGGAAGCATGCCTACTATGCTAGAGAACTCAAACCATAAACATGATATTGAACTCATAAAAATAATATTAAACCTGGTCCATGACTATTTCTCCTTTCTAACATGAGATAACCCTCATCCTTCAAATAGAAGGAAACATAAAAGGGAAAGCTAACTAACAAAGCAAATGTGCAACAAGCACTTATTCAAAACAAAACAGAAATAAACTATTGTGCTTGAATAGCACTTGGAGGAAATTAAAACAACTATGTACAAGGAACTTTACTCTTTAATAGCAATGTTTCAAATATATCCCATTGACTGGGATTGGAAGCTCTTGACCATCTAATGTTGCAAATTAGAAAGCATTGTGGGATTTGTAGTTGGAAATTATGTATGGGCCACTCCAAAGAGAATTAAACTTGGTGTGCCTTCCTAGTTTAGCTCTATCCTCATCCCACTTGAGAACCAAATCTCCTTCCTTGAAACTTCGTGAAGAAGCTCCTTTGTCAAACGTTCTCTTCACCTATGCTTGATGAGTTTTCATGGCTAGTATGGACTGATTTCTTATCTCTTCTAGCTCCATAAGTTTAGCATACCTAATTTCCATAGGTTAATTCTCCAAAAACTCAATTTGATGCATTATTTCCAAAGTGGGAAATTTAAGAGAAATGGGTAAACTTACTTCCTTACCATATGCCAGCTTGTATGGAGAGTTGGTTATTGACCTTTTGTAGGTGATCTTATCAGCCCATAGAGCTGACTTCAACTTGAGATGCCATGACTTATAATTGTCCTCAATAGTCCTTCTTATGATCCTTAATAGGTTCTTGTTTGTAGATTCATCAAGGCCATTGCCTTATGGATAATAGTTCGATGAAGTGTTGAGATAAACTCTATGTTGGATAGCCCATTGGCTGATCCTTGATCCCATAAAAGCCATTGTGTTATCATAAATAATAGTTGAAGGAACTCAAAACCTAGTAATCAAACCTTCATATAAATCAAGAACATTAGTTTCATTTGTTTCCTTCAATGATATTTCTTCTATCCAACATGTGAAGTAATCTGTAGCTATTAGAATCCACTTATGCCCTGAACCTGAAGGAGGATTAATGAGGCCAATAAAGTCCAATCCCCATTAGATAAAGGATTCATATACCATAATTGGCTGAAGAATTAAGGCTGCAAGCTTCACTTTTCCTACAAACATAGCACATTGCTTGTACTTTCTAACCCATGCATGGCAATCACCAAATATACTAGGCTAATAGTACCCCCCCTCTTATGATCTTAAGTGATGTAGTTCTTGCATAAAAGTTTCCTCCACCATGTCCATCATATAATTCTTCAAGAAATCTCTGAGTTTGGTTTGGTTCTACACATCTTAACAACATTCCATTGATATCTTTCTTGAACAACACACCATCAACAAGCAAAAATGAAATTGATTGCAATCTAGTGTCTTCTCTTTGAAGTACCTAGATGAGAGGTGTAAATACCATGTTGGAGATAGCTTACCAGTTCATGAAACCAATTGGAAGGTGAGGTATGACCACCTATAACCTCTTCATTATTTGACACCAAAATAAGCTCATTATCCTCTTGCAAGTCTTGTGCTAGATGCTCACATAATCCTTTGGCTCTAACCACCTTTATGACCTTAATTTCCACATCATATTCCATTACCTTGGTTATCCAACCAACTCTCTTCTCATTTATATCTTTGTTCAAGAGAAACTCTTTGATGCTCAGATGGAAAACCATTAGATGTATCTTATTATTAAATAATAAGTGCCTAAACTTCTTAAGAAATCTTATGACTGAAAGTACATTTTTTTCAACAAAAGAATACCTTGTTTCATACTCCTCCAAACCTTGATTGTAGAAATCTATTGGCTGCTCCAAGGACTCATGATTATGCTACATAAGAATGCCTGAAATGGTGTCCATGTTAGCATAAGTGTATAAAATTAAATCCTTCATGAAATCTAGATGTAGAAGCATAAGAGCACTAGTTATGGCCTTCTTAATATCATCAAAACCTTTTATTCCTTCTTGGGACCAGTTGAAATTTTTATTTTTCTTTAGCATGGATCTAAGTGGCTTAGCTAAGATGGCAAAATATGAAATATATCTCCTTATAAAATTGATTTTCTCAAAGAAACTTTGCAAATCCTTTTTCTACTTAGGCAAAGAAAGTGCAAGAATGGATTAAATTCTTTCAGCATCTATACTTAAACCATGCTTTGAAACAACATGTCCAAGAAGCTTCCCTTCATGAACTGAGAAGACACTTTTTGGGATTTAGAGATACCATAAATTGCCTACACCTTTCGAACACTTGGTTGAGATGAATAATGTGATCTTCTACATTCTTTGAAAACACTACTATATCATCCAAATAAACAAGTACAAACATGTTAAGAAGGCCTTGGAATGCCATAGCCATGGCTCTCTAAAAGGTAGCTCCAGCATTAGACAAACTAAATGGCATCTTTTTGTATGTGAATGTCCCCCACTTGGTTGTGAATACTATCTTAAATTGGTCCTCTTCTTTGACCAAAATCTGATTGTAGACACTATATCCATCCAACAAAGAAAACCTCTATAAACCTGCAACAAGCTATAAAATTTGTTCCATTAATGGAAATGGATAGTGATATTTAAGTGAAGACCTATTCAAATCATGGAAGTCAACACAGAAATAAATCTCACCATTCTTCTTTCGTACAGGAACAAGATTGGCCACCCAAGTTGAGTGTTTGATTGAAAATATAATAGTTGACTCTATGAGCCTATGAAGCTCAACTCTCATCAAAGGTACAAGCTTTATATTGATTAGCCTTTGTCTTTGTCTTACCAGTTTAGTTTGCTCCTCTAACTTAATGGTGTGTTGAGCCAAACTTGGATCAAAACCTTTGAGATCACTATACTACCATGCAAATATATCAGTAAAACTTGTCCACAACTCAATGAAAGATTTTTTTTGGGAAGGAGTGCATAGCTTACCTAATTTTAAAATCTTACTAGTTGCAATCTCTACATTGGCATAGTGCTCTTCCTTTGTTGACAAGGATGACTTCTCTTTCCTTAGCTCATCATCTCCACTAAAAATGTTCTCAAAAGTGACCTCCTTTGGGTAACTTTTTCATTTTTCATTACACAATTTTATTTCCATACTGTTGCAAGTGTTTCAACTGATTTCTTGAAGAAAACTTAGCCTCTTCTTTTAAGAATCTCATAATTTGATTGTCATCTTTGAACCCATGCCAATTCTCATGATTATTTGGAACAAAAGGCCTTACAACCACCCTTATATGGAACTAAATTTTGTCACTTTTTATATCAACTAGAATGTTAAATTAGGACCCAACATTAACTAACCTATCATCATGTCTATTTTTATCTCTTGGTATTGCCTGAATGCTAAAAGCCTAAAAATCCTCAAGTAAATCCCAAATTCTATGCTTGTAAGTTTTAAGCAATAAATTTTTCCATATATTCAAACCTATTACTTGGTGGACTACAAGCTCAGTACCTCCAAACACTTTCAATGAATTGACTTTCATCTTCCTAGCCCACTACAAATCGTGAACTAGTGCTTCATACTCAGTAATATTGTTTGAATATCCAAAATAAAATTTAATAGAAGATAAATATGTTTGTTTTGTTGGAGAAACCAACATCATTACAACACTAGTTCCATGCTTATTTCTTGATTCATCAAAGTACAATTGCCACAAACTATCATTAGGCTCATCCTCTTTAACCATGGTTGGAATTGGTGCATCATTCTCAAGAAGGCAATACACACCAAGACCTTCTTCTTCAATCAGCTTATAAGGATCATGCTCATGCAAGGTAGAATCTTGCTCATCAAGAAACAAATTTGTAACTCCATCCAAAGGTGATTCTTTTTCTAAATCACTAATTTATAGTACTTCATCTAAGATGATACAGTTAGTATTCACAACACTTGGCATATATGGTTCCATATGAAAACATGAAATAGGCTCAGAATGGATCATTCCCTTGGTACCATCCCTAGTTATAAATAGAAAATAGCTCCAATTAGCTGATAAATATCCCCCAATCTTTGAAGTGAAATCCCTTGAAAGGCACATAACAAAGTAGGGAGGCAAATCTACCACAACAACATCATATTGAATACTAACATTAGGACATGCATGTAATGTCAATTTCAAATCCTTAATGATTTATATCATATTTATTAGTGACCCATCCAATTTCAATACTCTTTTAGTCTTTGGCTCATAAACAAGTTCAAGCTTATCAGCAATTTGTTTAGGCATGATTGTACTACTAGATCCACTATCCACCATATAATTATGAACCAAAGTATCACCTAATATCAAATAAAGGTAGAAAATAGGAGTTTTCTTTGATTTTACCTTGGTTTTGTCCACCTTTTTCATCTTATCTACTTTTTGTACACATTGCTTAGTTGATTGATCCAAATTAGTCAAGATAACACCTTCTTTCTCAACCGGTTTTGGAGACAATTCGAGAGCTGAAAGCTCTTGAATGAATTTATCCTTTTGTCTTAGAATTGAAAGATAATCCCACATGATAATGTTGATATTATATTTCTTCATTTTATCCACTATACTAAAATGAGATGAACTAACCTCTGGCTATACATTTTGCAACACTGGTTATTCCCAAACTAGAGGTAGTTGATGGACTCTACTAACCTCTATATTCTAATTTTTATGAGTTGTAGGGGTAAAAAGCTATTATTTTATACTTTTAGAAACAAGATTACGAGTACATGAATCATTTATCATCTATTGGGCCTCCTCAATGGCTTTTCTCTTTGCTCTAGTTATAGTTACAACTTGACCACTTGAGTTATTAGTTTCAACACCTTGAGTAAAAGCAACATGATCATCTACTTGCCAATTGACATTAATGGCATCAAGATACCCTTGAACTTGATGAGTCTCTCCTTGTGATTCCAAACGTATATCTTGGTATTGACATCCTTAAAAAAAAACTCTTCTTGTGTCATATGTGGCATGGTGATGTTTTGTGATACCAAGGCTTGGTTGTGAGCATCACTGAGATTTGAGGGATGCCAACCTAAATCCTATACCAAGTTGTTTTGAGTTGGGATGGGAAAAATGGCTTTTGAAGTGGAAGGAGCATTAAGATCTATGGTAGCATATGTCTTGGTTGTAGTTATGGCTTCTTGTGCTTGATAATGTGGTTTATTGTCTCCAAAACCCTGTTAAGGAGGCCTTTGATCTTTAAAGGACTTATAGGTGTTCTGATTTTACTATATATAAGGCCAATTAGACTAATATTAATACCTTTTGAGCTTCACTATTTCATTCCCAAAAGTTTGCAAAAAGATTTTTAACTCTCCTATCTCACTAACTTGGTTAGTAGGGGCTGCAATCTGAGCTTGAGGTGTTAGAATTGGAGCTAAGAATGGAATTTGAGGAACTTAAGGGGCTAGTATAGAACTTATTTATGGAAATATAGGCATTGGATGTCTTGGAAAAAGCTTACCAGATTGTGTCATACTATTTTTAGCCTTAATTGCAACCTCATAAGCATCTGGCAAAGTAGTACCACCCATTGACTGTATCATCACCCTAATGTCAGAATTAAGAGATTTTAAATAGTACAAAAATGCATATTGAGAGGATGGCCTAATCAATGCAATTATCCTAGTCCATTTTGTTTAGAATTTGAGGTTAAAATTAGACATGAACTCATGAAGATCCCTTGTTATGGTGGTCAATTGTTCTACCAAAGAGAGATCATCAGATTTATCCTCAAATTGCTTGACCAACATTACACCTGATTCATCCCAAGTGGAAATAGAATTAAATGGTAGATTTATATACCATTACAATGCTTTTCTTTTGAAGGAGGTAGCCAATAATCTAATAGCAACATTATTTTCAACAACATTATGGACTGAACAGAGATTAATAACATCTTGGATATACTCAATAGAGGTTGTTTGATTTTTTCCTGAGAAGAATGGGATGCTCTTGAGGGCAGACATTGTAATATCATCAAACTAGGCTCAATTCAATGGGATACCTCTATTGAATAGAGCAAACACCTAATTTTTTATGGCCATTTGGATAGTGGGGATTGTAGTGCTTAGAACAATAGGTTGGCTAGGAGGTAAATATTGCTTTTGAGGATATGGTTTTGCCCTCTTAAACCTTAGTTTTTTATATGATAAAAATTCAAAAGGAGTACCTTTAGTTTTTGACCTTGTGGTAACCTTTGGCATGAAAGAGTTTCTTGAATGATGATGTGAGCTCTACAACTGGATGATATCTTCTTCTACAAATTTCTTCAGATATGCAAAAAAAATCTTCATAGTCCCACTAGGCATGCCAAAAAATGTTGTTAATCAGACATGTACCTTTGTGAAGGTAGTTTTAAGCCTTCATGGTATGTTGAAACATAGAAATAATCCTAGGTTGTGGGTAACCTAATTAGTGGATTGAGTCTCTATATCTAAGGGCTAGCTCCTGTTGGTGTATCAATTAGGACCTTGCTACTCTACACTATGAATTGCTTGGGAAAAGAGAAAAAGAAATCTTAAAATAAAATCCTACCTAATGATGATGATACACCTAGATGATTAGTTGATCTACTCAATTAGAGCTTCTAAAACATTTATTTAGACAAGAAGAAGGCTGAACATTCAACTGCAATTGACCAATATACATAAGTATCTCATGAAAAGGTTTGATCTAGTAACTAAAACCTGAGGGAAATGAAAGAGTGAGCTTGATTAAAGGCATTAATCAGTCACTTGCATCTACTAAAATTCTAACCAAAAGACACTTAAACATAGAGCATGACATGCATAAACTGATCAACTATGTTTCTAGGTAAGAATCAAGACTTGGCAAGGAAGAAAACTCTATTGCTTATGCAAATAAATGACAAAATACACTATACCAGCTTGCTGGAAATTGAAAATGATAGTCCTTCTATTAATCTAAAAAAGGTTACAACTCAATATTTAGAAAAAATTTATCTTGCCAAAAGAGGGATACAAATCAAGGCTAAAAATCCAACTTATATAGGCAAGAATACTTCAATGAAGAGGTGTCATTGAAAATAGAAGAGGAAGATCAAATTTTACATTAAACAAGTCCAACTTTTGTTATGACAAGATAACAAAGCCTTCTAAGTTCATCTTTTCTTGTCTTTGTCTTGCATGAAAAATCCTTTGGTGTAAAAATAGATGGTGGGCCAAGTTTGGATTGTTCTTCAACATGCATAAAATCTATGCCCACCTCCAAAAATGGAACTCTTCATGAGCTACTAGAACATTTGAAAGTCTCCCATTTGCATTCCTTCAACATAAATACTGAATTTAGAAACTTTGTTTAACTAATAGAATGTTTGAAAGGCATCAAACAACTTGAGTGCATGCATGAAAATTTTTGTTAAGCTCTCCAACATTAATCCTTGAGTTCTCCATGCAAATGAATCTCTATCTTTAGAACTGAAGGTAACATGCTTGAAATGATCACATGTCTTAAACATGTACAATCCTATTTATGACTAATTTGCATGCTTGTTAATCTATTTATTGGCTATTGATGTCCTTGATACATTTTTTTAACTATTTGTTTTTATGTGCGTGTCTTCAGTTATTTGTCTATACCTTCTATTTCCTATAGATTAATCTTTTGCATGTGTTTGTTTTGACCATTCTTGTGGGCTTGTTCTTCTCAATGATTCCTTCATCCATTCATCTCCTCTACCTTATCTATTATAATCCCTTGTCTTGGTATTTGGATTTTGCTCAGACTTATGTCTTCAGACCTTTCTTCAAATAAAAAGTCTGAGACCCCTCTTTCTAAGCTTTTCCTTGTACATTTCCTTGGGTAAGTCTTCCAAAGGAATCCCTTCAGACTTTTTTTAAAGTCTCTTTTTATTTATATTTTCCCACAGACAAAAAGTTTGTGGGATTATCTTCTTTATTCATACTTTGTCAAATGTCCTTCAAAAATCTTGTAATTCACTTTCCCATGGACAAATTGTCTACATGAATTGTTTCTCTTGGCCTCTCCCATTGGTCCATCTCTATTTTTGTAGACTTTTTCCCTTTGCATTCCTTTCGAAAGAATTCCTTTGAATAATTTTTTTCAAATTAATTCCTTAAAACTTTTTGTCTCCCACCCCCTTCCTTTATTCAAACCTTTACTTCCCCTAAAAGGCATGTACCCTTCAAATTATTTGTAAAGGTCCTTCAGCTCTTCAAAAGACCCTTCAGCTCTATCAATAATGACTTTCTCAAAGGGTACATACCCTTTGGTTTATTTGTAAATTAACTTTCTCAAAGGGCACATACCCTTTGGATTTCTTGTAAATGACCTTCTCAAATGGTACATACCCTTCAAGATTCTTGAATGTACCATTTCCTTTTCAAGTTGCCCTTTATAATTTTCCAAATGTCCTCTTTGCTCTTATATTTTTAACTTTCCCAAAGGGTAATTACCCTTTAGGAATCGTGTAAAGGACCCCTTTGAATGAAATGTCCCTTCAAACTTCTTGTTGTTAAGCCTTTCTATGAGCAATTTTTCTAAAGGAATTCCTTTAAACATTTTGAATTGGTCCCCTCATTGAATTCCCCTTTGGGATTTTGTTAATGACCTTTAGGATTGTTGTCTTGAATAATTCCTTCGAACAAAAAATTTGAATGAAATGTCCTTTCATCATTCAAAGCATCCCTTCATTTTTACAAAAGACCCTTTGGTTTTTCCATTTTAAACATTCCCAAAGGGCAATTACCCTTTAGGAATTTTTTAATGTCCCATTTTATAGAATTTGACAGTGAACCCTTCGGCTTTGTGAAATTGATCCTTCAACAAATGAATGAACCCTTCAACATCTTGGTAGTTGACCCTTCAAATGTTTTGAAAAGGTCCTCTTCTCCTAGTGATCCATTGAGGTTTTAGATAAGTGTCATTTATTTCAGACAAAATTATAAAGGATTCAAACCTTTTATAACTTTGAAAATATCTTTCCCCCCTTATAAAGTCACAACTATCTATTCTCTTTAGAATCTGCTCCTACAACTGCTTGAATAAACATTTGCTCTTTCCTGTGGGGCAAAGATTGTCAATAATAATACCTTGAAAAATTCATATCAATGATCTATTAAGGTAATATAATCAAAAATATATATCCTTAAAATTAATTTTTAGAATTTGAGAATGCAAAACTGAAGAGGAGTTGGAGATTATTGCATAAGCGTAAATGACTTAGTACATAGAATGAGGGTTTATGAAGAAATTATCCAAGATAATGTTATAATAAGGAATATTTTGAGATATTTAAATCAAATTTGACTTTATATTATGATCAATTTTTAATAGTGTAAGCACATTAACACTATAATTATTGATGAGTTAGTGGGTTCTCTTTTTTCCCATGAGTATAAAATGAGACTACACATAGGAGATCAAGAACAAGCACTTAAAACCAAGGCAAAGGTTTGAAAGGCCAAAGAGAAAAATAAAAATAGAATCAAGGGAGTTCCAAAAAATCAAATTCAAAGGTCAAATTTTAAGCTAACTTCAAAGGTAAGAGTAATAAATATTTTACTTGTCATTATTGTAAAAAAACCAAGATACGTGATAAAATATTATAGGATACTAGGAACTAAGAATCAAGCTAATCAAGAGAGTGAAAAGAAATATTTTAAATCTAAGAAAATAAATGTTCAATAGGGGTCATATTATTGTATCCATGAAATGTGGGAATAGAAGAAGCAAGGGATTCATGGTTTCTTGATTTAGGTTGCTCAAATCACATGATAAGTCATAAAGTTAGTTTCAACAAGTTAGATGACTCTTATAAAAGTCAAGTATAATTTAGAAATGAAAATTCCATCCAGATTTAAGGAAAGGAAAAAACAAAAATCACCACAAATCAAGGTAATTTTGAAATTAAGGATGTTTATTTTAATCCAAATCTAAGTCACAATATGATTAGTGTTGGTCAATTGATACAAAAAGGTTTCAAATTACTTTTTAAAGATTTTTGTTTTACTTTTCATGAGAGATCTAAAAATATATAGATTGGAAAATAATACATGGAAATAATAGGATGTTTCCATTTAATATTAGTATGATGAATCAATGAAAATGATAGTCTACATCCTTATAGAATTCATATAATGGCAGTGAAGGACAAGACAACTTATGAAATTTTGTATGGAAGAAAACTAGTTATTTCTCATCTAAAGGTATTTGTATGTTTATATTTTTTACATGTTCTAGATTATAAGAGGAAAAAATTATATCCAAAGAGTTTTTCTCACATTTTCACAAGTTATAGTGATGAAATCAAAGCATACAAGTTTAATAATCATGCTAGTAAATCAATAATTGTTTTGAGGGATTATATTTTGAAAATGGAATGTGTGATGATTTTTATCATGTAGATATTAAATTCATAAGTGAATTGGGAAGCCTCTTTAATTTTATTTTTATGACTTACAAAGTCCTACACATGTTTCTAGCTCAATAGGAAACAATACTAGCTTTTTGTAAGAGACTAGTAATGCATCTTCATCAACTCAAAGAAAGAACAAGCAGTTCTTGAATCCACATACATCAAATAAAATGTTCAATAAAACTTATGAGATAATTATTACAAGGCTTAAAAATCAAAAATGTAGTTTTATTTATGATGCTTATGATGAAAATATTATGTTCACATTGTCAACTATGGTCAATGAACCTAGAAGTTGTATAGACATAATATTTTCAAAATTTATCAATTACTAATGCTTTCTATCTTACAATATCTTATTGAGTCTCAATATATATAAGTTAATGCCTTAAGTGGTGCACCATGAAATGGTTGGGTAGACCATTGGTACTTCATATAATTGTTTCCCCTTTTTACCACTTGTTATCAATCTAACTATCTCTTTAAAACATTCCCCTGAGTTTTGCCTCCTCTTTTTCACCAACCTCTTACTCATTTTCCACCTTCATTATCCCTTCCCTACCCTAAAATCCTTTTTGATATTTTATGTTACACCATCATCCCCATAGACCTTGTAATCTAATTTATAAAACTTATAGGGCCTAGGTTGGATCCTCCTTCACCTGTGTTCCCTTCTCCACCGGTGACTCCATGTCCCACATATTCCACTCATATTCCTTCTCCTGAGTATCCCATGCACAATGTCCTTCATGATCATGATCCTTTAGGCATGCCTACATTTTTTGTCGAGGAGATTAGATGAGAGGTGTTTTCCCAACTTTCTCTGAAGATTGATGAGACCCTTGCTACAATTAGAGTCCAGCTTCACTGAGATTTATCAGATGTTATGGATAAATCTAATAGTATTTATCAACATAGAATGGTGTTTATTTATTTCTTCATTTTGGATTGGAAATGTGCTCCAACTTTATATTTATCTACCTTATATCATTTGACATTGTGTTAAATTCTTATCTATCTTGCATGGTTATTTATATTTTGCACTACATGTTGTCTATGATGTTATTTCCTTCTTTATGTTCTCTTATGGATTCTTTTCATGATTACATGTTTTTTCTTTATATGTTCATTTATTTATTTTTATGAATGTCTTGTATCATTTTCATGATTTTTTGCTCCCTTATCTTTATAACATGAATAATCATTATTGTGACATGGCTATACAAACCTTGTTCCCCTTAGTCCTCCTTAGTTACCATGTGATTAGTAAGAAAATAAGTCATCTCATTATAATATCATTTTACCGGTCCATCTTAGATCGCCTTTTATTCCCCTTATTTCTTTTCACAAACTAAGCATACACATGGTTGAAACTTGAGACAACATGTTGGTTTATATGTAAGCCTAAGTGTTTTAGTCAATCATGTCTTTAGATACTTAGATTCCTTTAGCCAAAGTCTAAATCTCATTCATGTGTATCACTTTGTCTCTCATGATTGGTTATTCCAAGTCCATATAGAGGAGGAATCTTAAAATCCATAAAAATTTAAAATCCAAATCGTTTTCACAAAAAGCAATGATACAAAAGGCAACATTAAAAATTCCAAAAGTCAAATCACTCTAAAAGACATGATTCAAAGCACATCTCATTTTTATAATTGAAGCCCAAACTTCAAAGTTGGCCTCATGATAGAGTTGAGTTTCAGTGGGGTACAGTAGGCCAGTAGATTGGGAAAGGAGAATAAAAACATCTTTTAGTGCTACCTAATTTTTCACATAAATACCCAATCTTTGTAGTAAACTAACGGCTCTATAAGAGGTCCTAAAGAATGGGGAACACATTGGGGGAAGGTAGGTCCATTTTATTTTCCTTTTTCAAACAACCAACATCAATTTATATTAGTATCTCACTTATTTTCCTATACAACTTTGTGCTTACTATGAATGGGTTTCATTTGTATATTGATGGTCACTAGTCACTTAGTGTCTTTCTCTATCCTTACATACCTAATGTTTCCTAAGGTATTCTCATAGATGCCTACATTGTTATTTTTACATTCCCTCTTTCATTTCCCATAATTCTAATATTTTCCCTTAAGAAATATTGTTTTGTTCACTGATCACTCCCCCCAGGGATTTCATTTGTGAGTTGCAGTGTAAAACTTTGGATAGGACTAGGTCTTCCTCAAAAATTACCAAATTACCATTCTAAACATCCCCTTTAACATATTTTTCTTTTTATTTATACTTCATTGGTGTTCCCTTTGTGAGTTGTAGTGTAAGACCATGGATAGGACCTAGCTTTCCTCACAAAATTTTCTAGTACCCAAGTCACAATGAAATTACATGTGTCAAATTTGAGATAAGTCATTATTGATCATGAGTTACATATCATGGACATGATTCCCATCTTAATATAATATGTTTTATGACTACTCTATTGATTTTTCAATTTTATCTTCTTATTTTCTGATTGTATGTAAGAATACAACCATTTTCTTAAAATTTTCATACTTCCTAACCTGAATTAGTGTGATCAATTTAAGTTTATTTTCTCAATTTTATTTCTATTTTATACTTCTCAATATGATTTAGTATGATTTATTGACTCAATTATATATATATATATATATATATATATATACACACACCATTTTTTGATCTTTTATGTGTCTTCCCTTTTATTATATTATATTTATACTTCCCAACGTGATATAGTGTGATTTTACTTATTTTAATTTGGTATAAATCTTTTACATGGTTTAAAAACATTTTGATATCTATTTTACCATATTTGGTTTATTATACTTAGTCATCATTTGTTATTACACATTTCCTATCGTGTTATAATGCAGTACATTTATTTTTGATTAATTATACTTTTCCAAGTCATTTTTAACTTTTATTTTGAACCATGAATGTGTATCTCATAATGTTAGAAAAGAAAACACTTCACATATATTTCTCATTGCATATACAACAAAAGCAAAAACATGTGCTATAAAGAAATATATCCATGCATCAACAACCACAACAAAATACAACTCATGAGATCAAATATAATTGTCAAAATCAATATATCTATATATATCATGTGTTTTATACAATGCAAAGGTGAAAAATACAAAATATATAGCTCCAAATCTATAGTTGGGCTCCATAATGCCTATCCTATGGGATAGCCACACTGCTCATAGTTGTCTAGGACTGTCCCTCTGTATGGTATGTTATAATGAGGTAGTTTGGGATATCAATCCCCCTACCTATCCCTATAGGTTGGTAACTTGGGCTTGTACCTATCCAAGTTGGACCATGGTAGCCATGTGTGTTTCTCTTTCCTAAGTCAAGGCCTACTAGGCCTATGCCTATCCCACACCCACCCATGCCATTGGATGCAATCCATCCCCACATGTCTGCAACTACCTTGTAACCTCCCCCACCAATCTAAACCAACCTGTAAAATCTGGGGTAGATGGTACCATAAGATCATCTAGTATAGTGGGGTCATATGGTACCACCACCCCATCCAAAATGTCATGGTGCCCAACCATGACCAGGGATCCCTATTTGACCTCCTCAATTGTAGGATCTAAAAAATCCATACCAAATAGATATTATATCAAAATCTATCTATCCACTATAATCACATGCAACTAGTATGCTATATTAAAACTTTAAATTATAACTATGGCTCTACCCACCAGGTATAGTGGCTCATGATACATACTCAAGCTAATCATATTACCATAGTTGGCCAACTAGGCCAAATAGTAGTAATGTGTATGTATGACTACCACATAATCTACCCTCATGTGATCACCTATAAAGTTACCACATGGGGCACATCCCATGCTAGCTAGTCTTGCCACCATCTAGTCACCTGAGGTAACCTATCATCGACCACATGGGGAAACCCAATTGGTTGATAAATAGGTAACCTCTCATATATCTAAGTACTCAACAACACCATTGGTCCCATGATATTCTTCCCTTTGGACAACATCTCATATATATCATGCATGAGTTAGACCCAAATGACAGACCCAAAATTATATAGCACCCCTTTATCCAAAATGAATTGACACAAGACTATTACATATAATAGTTTCTTGCCATCTAACTTGTGACACAACACTTGTGCTATCACAAGTCTGATCATGACTTTATGGATGTCTATAATTTGCATGATATACACATCAAAAATACTAACCCACAAACTTGGGTATATCCTATCCAAGCACATCACCCACCTAGATAGTGTTTATCTCTCCTCAAGATGATTTGGTGTCTCTTTGATCACCAATTTCCCTCTTATCAGTAATCCAAGTAATGTGTAGACAACCTCTAGTGTGACACCCACCTCTATGGTATCCCTATCCACCACCCATTGAAAATTTTTGGTTAACCATTCCCATACTCGAAGGAATATGATAATGAGATCAACACTCAATGGGATCCACCTCATATCAATAATACCTCCTTGGCCTAGTGAAACTAATCATTCTTTATCCATGTCTTCAATCACTCCATCAGATCTGGTAGCCATGATGCATCGATCAATCACCAATACCTATGGTGTCTCTACAAATTATCAAACAACAAAGGATGTATAATATCTCCATGTCATTAATAATAAAAATATATTCTTCAAATTTCACAAAACTTAGCTGGTTTGATTTAGTTTTTCAATTTTATACAAAATCAACCTATTCAAAACTAAATTAGCCTTGTACTTTATTTGGGATACTAAATCAACCTATACAATACTAAGTGAGCCATCTTTTTGCCTTATAATATTATATCAGCCTTATTTTACATAGTCATCCTTTATCAACAATACTACATCAGCCATTTTAAGATAACTAAGTTGGCCCACTGCTACACAGTCAACCCCTTCTCTTAGCAAACTAAATTAGCCTACTACTATGTAATTGGCCTTTTTGTTCTCTCTCACCTTATAGACTAATTCCACTTAGTTGACTCTGTTCATCCATAATGATGAATTTTTGGCCATTTACCATAAATGTCTTGGGCATATATCGATTTGAATCCTTCCTAATTAATACCCCATTTTATGCCTATTGTACCTAAAAATTACCTAGGGTTCATTTTGGTGCCTAGATTTTACCTACCAGTCAATTTTTATAATTACCTCAATTTCAAATCAAAATATTCAAAATTTTGAAATTTCTAGTTGCTTACTTGTGTTGCACTCATTGTGGACGTTATGAGTCCTCCCCATCTCAGTTATCGCCTCCTTATCATAATAGCTCTTTGATCTCTCACTAGGTCTCTCAGAGCTCTATTTTCTTACATTAGTAAAAATGACAAATGAATTATTTTTAACCTTATTTATATTTACTATTCAAAATTATTTACCTTTTAAATATTTACCATTGGATTTTTTATTTTGATCATACTTTGTCTCTATGAACTCTTTTTCCAAACCATAAAATGTTCTAAAATCTTGACATTGTAGAGAATCTTTTCACCTATTATATGTATATGTTTCAAAACTTTTGATTTTCAATATTTTATGATAACCTCTATAGGTTTGCCTAATATTCCTTATATTGGACACCTTCACATTTATTTTGCATCTCCTTCTTTATCTATAGTACTAAGGTAATTAAAGGTGTGTGTTTTTCCATTATATCCTTTCATTTATCTTATTTACTCAATATTGCACTTTATTTAGCTTCAGTGTTATGTGTTGCTATGTTCTTTTCTTGAAGCACCATATTGTGTTGCACCTATGTGACATATGATAAGCTTTGAGTGGGGAATATGTATACACATAATATTTTTAAATTTTATCAATTATTAACGCTTTCTATCTTACAAGATTCTGTCAAGTCTCAATCTCTCTAAGTGCATGCCTTAAGGGGTGCACTAGGAAAGGGGTAGGCAGACCATTGGTGTTTTTCAAGATTGTTGTCCATTATTACCACTTGATAACAACCTAATCATCTCTTTAAAATATTTTCCTAAGCTTTGCCTCCTCTTTTTCACCCTCCTCTAGTCATTTTCCACCTTCATTAGCCCTTCCCTAGCCTAAAATACTTTTTGATGATTTATTTTACATCATCAACCCCATCAACCTTGTACTCAAATTCATAAAAATTATTTAGGTTCTATGTCAGCCCATATCTAACCTAGATCAAGAACTAATTTTTTTTCAATAATGATATAAGTTTGATTAGGTTGACCTTATCAGCCTAAACTATCATAAAGGACTAGGGTTAGATCCACCCATATAAACACATCCATTTTGTCATTTCTAAGAGAAGAGAAGAAGAAGAGATATATATTATGCATCTGCTTATTCGCCATTCTACTTTAGGATCATATGTTAGGTTTTCATACTTTATTTGGAGATATGAATCTTGTCTTGTGGAAAAGTCATTTGGATGCATTGATAGGTTGTGTAGCCTAGAGTTGATTTATCCTTGTCATCCTTACATACCACAACAACCTCTTGTGAAGTACCTTGTCCAAGGGAGAGATTGAGGTTTTATAGGCTCATCTTCAGAGGTAACGATTCTTAACTTTTTTCCTCCTTTATAATAGTAGACAAATATGCATTTGTACTTCTCTCCCATGCATTAAGATTCCATATACAATGACATGAGTATATATCTTATATACGTGTTTACTTTTGAAGTTTACTACCCCTAATTTGGGCCACAAGTTTTGGTGAGCACTATATTATACTTTAATTTAATTGTTATTAATTTAGTGAATATGAAAACATAAGACGTAGTTAAGGTTATTACATAGTTTTGTTTGACTATGGGCTTCAGAACCCTCTCTAGTGATATTATTGTGGTAAGAGATCCCTTGGATAGGTATAGAAAAATCATATTTTTCATGACCTTGAATATCTAATGTAGACACAATCATAATTTTAATTATGATTTATATTCTCTGAGCTATAATTGATTTATAGATCTGTTGTATTTTTCATTGCATACAAAAGTTATGTAAAAGCTAGTCAAAAGAAAGAACCAATTGATGCAATGAAATTAGAGATGGATTAAATTGAGAAGAATGATACCTAGACCTTATTTAAACCTATATTGAATAAATATGTCATTGGTACAAATTGGGTCTATAATACCAAAGTCAAAAGTGATAAAACAATTGACAAGCTAAAATCTAGACTAGTTGAAAAAGGGTTTGCACAAACATATGGGGTTGATTATTAGGAAACCTTGCACCTGTGGAATGTCAAGACACTATAAAAATAATTATTGTTTCAGATACTCATAAATTATTATAATTCCATCAAATATATTCCAAAAGTGCATTCCTAAATAGAGTCATATAGGAAGTATATGCGGGGCAACCACAAGTTTTGAGGTAAAGGGTAAATTATTTTGGGTATATAAGTTGAAAAAGGATCTTTATGGGATGAAGTAAGCTCCAAGATATTGGAAATTAAAATTTATATTTTTTTATTAGATAAAGGCTTTTTAATAATACAAAATTAACCAACTCTTTAGATACAAGCATCTAGTTCTAATGTTTTATATGTAAGTCTCTATGTAGATGACTTGATCTTTATAAATAACTCTTTGGAGATGTTGAATAGCTTCAAGGAAGTTATGAAATAAAAATTTGAGATGACTATATTAAAATTATGAATCATTTTATTGGCATTTAATTCCATCAAAATAAAGATAAAGTATTCATTTTTCAAGCCAAGTATCCCAAGACGTGTTAAAAAAGTAAAATCTTCAAGGTTCAAAGCCCACGAACACTCCAATTTCAAGTGGATAAAATCTTATGAGAGAGTATAGAATCCATTTATCTAATAAAAATAATTTTAAAATCATGGAAAAAAATTTATGTATCTCACTATGACAAGACCTGATATCAATAATGGGGTTTCACTAGTTTCTAGATTTGTGGGCAAACTGTCACTCAGCATTTGCAAGCTGTGAAAAGAATTTACAAATATGTAAAATGTAAAATTTATAATAATGGTTTTAATTTAAAATTATTAATTTATTTATGTCTCAATGGATAAATATATATATATATATATTGGAAGATATCTTAGTAATAGGACGTCAACTTCAAGTTATTTCTTCACATTGGGAACTGAGTAGGTTTTGCCAGTCTTGAAAAAAACAAGCTAAAATTGCATTATCCTCTATTGAATTTGAATATATAACCCTTAAATCAGATTTCACACAAGTAATATGGTTAATAATACTCTTATTTTATTCTAGATAGTCACCACTTGAGTCAACACAGATATTGTGTGATAATAATGGGGCAATACAATTGTCCAATAATATAGTTTTTTGATGATAAAACCAAGCACATTGAACTCAAACATCGTTTTATCAGAGACTTGGTAAATGATAAAAACTTTTTCATTTATTTTATGAGAATTTAATATAAATTCATTTATATTCTCACTAAGGGATTGCACAAGAAGATTCATGGAAGACTCGAGGAGATGATAGACATCTCTCCTCTTTGCATCAAAGGGGGGAATGTTGAGTATGATGCTAGCTTGGGAACTTGATTATTAGATTTATATTTATTTTAATTGGTGTTTTATGTGTTTATTAAATTTATTTAATTAATTTTTATATACTAAATTAGTTTTTTTGTTAATTTTGGACACCTTTTTAAAAAAATTAAAAAATAGCTAGAAATGTTAGTTAAGTCCAGTTCAACGTCTAAGTACTCAAATGCATTACCAAGATGTGGGGCACATTTTTTAGTGTTATTTAATTTAAATTTAAATTTTATTTAATTCAAATTCCTATTTTATATGGAATTTTATGTGTCATCATTGATTTAGTTTCATGGTTTGACTACTTATTGAAAAGGTTTCTTACATGTTGACCTCATATTGAACGTAAGTCAACCTTATTTGATTTAGTCTACTTTCAATTGTCTTAGATTATTTTTTATAATTTAATTATAGATTACTTAATTTTATAGTAAATTTATTTATTTATTTTTTACTTTATGCTTTTCTTGAAAAAAACTTACCATGCAAGTTATATTGTAATATGCTTGTTTTAGTTTTTATTAATAAGAATTGTCCACAAGGGAGTGTGGAAATTATTCCAATTTAGAAACTATTTTAAATGTTTAAGCTCTAATTTTGATTAATACCAACAATCATGTGTTTTTATATTTTTTATATTTGTGTAAGATAGCCTAATATGATTCTAAAGCCTAATGGAAGCACTCTTACTCACAAGATCAAACTCGATAAGGATAAATTATATTCTTATCCAAGATGTAGAATTCATGTGAAACATAAATGAAAATGAAAATACCTAAATTTATTTAAAAAATAAACTTAAAAATGAGTTATTTATGGTAAATTCCATCAATAGAGGCTCTATAGGATTATGACAAGTGTCATAATCTTATGAAAATTAAAGAGCACTAAATATTCATAAGTTTAAAGTAAAGAAGTGTGAAAGGCACCCAAAGGTAAAACCAATTTGGGTGAGAATACTTTTCATACCAACATCCCCCTTAATTTAAACTTAGGAGAAAATAAAATTGAAACCATGAAAGATCCTGACAGCAAGGCCTAATGAGGTACCTATGTACAAGTAGATCTACTCAAACAAAAGAGGAGGAGAAAACCTATAAGAAAAAACCACCCCCCCCCCCACCCCGTGAGAGGATAATGTGAGAAGATCAAGTAATCCCCCTAAATTAGTGTCCCACACCACTAAAAAAGTTCTCAAGTGATGGAACTTAATCTCAATAAAGGGTTTAGTGAAGATATTAGCAACCTGCTCTACTTTATGACAGTAGCAAAAATTAATGACTTACTCTTGAATTAGCTCCCTAATATAGTGCATGTGGATCTTGATGTGTTTGGTTTGTTGATGGTGAATTGGTTTCTTCAAGATCTGAATGGTAATATATTTATCATAAAGTATGACATATTGCCATGGAATGGTGATGCAAAACTCAATCAAAATATTTTGAAGCCAAATAGCCTCAGTAGCAATATTAATAGCCCCCCAAGACTTAGATTCAGTCAAAGATAGAGAAATAACATGTTAATTCTTACTCTGCCAGCTAATGGGCGCTAAAATAAGATGAAATCTATAACTAGATGTGGACTTATGATCCTCATAATCACCAACCTAATCAAAATATATATATATATATATATATATATATATATCTAACCAAGTTTATACTAGTCCCTATTTTATAGTGAATCCCATATAAAGGAGTGAATTGGATGTAATGCAAGATTCATTTGGTTATTTTCTAATGAATTTCATGCATAAATTGAGAGACTATGCCCACCATAAAGGAAATATCATGGAAAATGTGTGTTAAATAAATGAGGTTCTAACAAGTTTATGAAACAAAGTGGTATCAACTAGTGGATTGGAACACTTTGCCTCAAGCTTAACTCCTGATAGAAAGGGATTTGGTATATGATTACAATCAACCATGTGGAATCAAGATAGAAGATCAAAATCATATTTGGGATAAGTAAGAGTGATTCCATAAAAATATTGAGTGATCTCAAACATGAAAAAGTAGTGTAAAATTCACAAATTGATCATAACAAACCAATTGTGCAAAGCATATTTGACTCTGATAATGATGGATGAATAAATCCTAACAATAATTAAATAATCAAAATAGAGGACCAAAATCAAATGGGAGTCATTATGTCATAGAATATAGACATTGGGATCTAAGTGGTAGTGCAATAATCTAACTGAGAAAAAAATGAGTCCATCTTGACATACCAAGATTGAGGGGCTTGTTTGAGGCCATAAAGAGACTTCCATAATATGTAAACCAAGGAATATTTCCCCATAGACCTTTGTGGATACTCCATGTAAATATCCTCCTAAAGAACCCCATGAATAAATACACTCTTCACATCCATTTGATGTACAACCTAACCATGAGCTACAAAAATAAAAAGAGTCAATCAAATGGAATTCATCTTAGCAACATGGGCAAAGGTCTTAGTGTATTCAACACCAGGAACATATGGAAACCCTTTGGCATCAAGTCATTCTTTAAAATTAGAAATAGTCTCATCTGTTGCATATTTGGTTTGGTAGATTCACTTACAATGAGCCATATTTCCTCTGTTAGGAAGGGGGACTAAATTCCAAGTGTGCTTCCTCATCAAAAAAATATACTCATCTTCCATTATTGAGTCCCACTCAGCAAGACTAGATGCTTCACGAAAATATTTTGGATTGGAAGCAAGGGAAATGTATACTTATGGAATATGGAGATGTTATGACCAAGTCCTTAAAGTGTCTAAAATATCATTGACAAAGATGCCTAATAACTAAATATTTTATCAAACCCATCAAGGTGATGACAAATATAGGGTTGAATAAGTAAATTTTACAACCACTAAAGATTACCCTTCCATAGGTGGAGGTGAAGATGAATCCTCTGAGTCATTGTCATTTAAGTCCACTGTAGATGGAGGAGGTGGAGTATGAAAGGCCAAGGGAGGAAATTATTCCTCAAACTAAACATTCCTCTCAATAAAAATATCTTTCATCTATGGATCAAATATCTAATATCCCTTGACACCATTAGGATATCCAATAAAGAGGTAGGGCCAAATTTGTGTTTGCAAAGTCTTGAATTTATATAAAGGAATGTGTGCCAATTCATGGGAATAAAAGACTCAAAAATGTCACACAACATGTTTCTAACCACACCAAGATTCAAAATGAGTCATCCATTTTAAGACCTTGTTGGGAACATGGTTCTAAATGTGAGCAGTGTAGTTAATAGCTTCAATCCAAAATTGTGAAACAAGAGAATGAGCATGGATCATGCAAGTTACCATTTCCTTTAGGGTCTAATTCTTACGCTTGACAACATCATTCTACTATGGCGTGTAGATAATAAAATGTTGAAGGTTTATCCCTTGAAGTGTTCAAAAATTCTCAAGGTGATGATTCACATATTCTCAACCATTATCAATGTGGATAATTTTGATAAATTTCCCATAATACTTTTTAGTATGAACTATAAAGCCTTGAAACTAGTTGAATACTTCACTCTTATGATGAATTAGGCCTAAGTGAACCATGAATACTCATCAATGAAAGTGATGACATAGCATAATTTGGTAAAATATAAAGTAGGGAATTGATCCATAAGATCATTGTGAACCAAGTCAACGACTTGTGAAGCCTTCTAATCTGATCCTTTGTCAAACTTCTCCTCTGGATGCTTTCGCATTGTACAACATGAACATACACCATTATAAAACTGGATAGGAGGGAGTCTTGTCACCATATACTTTAATTTGAGTTGTTGATGGTAGTGGTAGTTGAGATGACCAAACTAATCATTCCATAGTTTACTCATTGAATCTATGTGAGTGAGTAAATCAGTAGAAGGGGAATGAGACACAAAATGGTAGAATGCATATAACTAAGACTCATGATCTATTTTTCCCACTATAACTAAGACATCATCATCAAAATCTTGAATTCATACTGAATGGGGAAAAAATTAACTTGCTTGCCATTCCCAAGATGAGTGATTTGGTAGACTAAATTAAGGTTGGTACATACATCTAGAATACAAAGAATATTCTCAAATGAACATTTTTAAATCATAATTGATCATTTTCCCAAAAACA
Source organism: Torreya grandis (assembly GCA_037957365.1). Classification (NCBI taxonomy): domain Eukaryota; kingdom Viridiplantae; phylum Streptophyta; class Pinopsida; order Cupressales; family Taxaceae; genus Torreya; species Torreya grandis. Next base: position 1,772,106 of record JARHVA010001212.1, on the reverse strand, counting down.
TCCACTAGTGTATCATCTCTTATGAGAATGTGAGGCAATTAATAAGGTTCCAAATAAGAAAATTATTCCCAATCATAACCCATATGATGTGTAGCCCCAGAGTCAAGGATCCATTGTTGTAAATATTTTTTTGTTATGACAAGTGCTTGTCCTTTACATTTCTTTGATGTTAAATAAGTATAAGGATTTGATTCATTGGTGTAGGATGATAGAAAATTGATGTGATTTTTATTGAGAAGATGTTTTAACTCATCAATTTGGTTGGAATGACATTGATTCTCATCATGACCACACTTATTGTAGTATAAATAAGTTGGTCACTCCTTTTGGAAATTCATTTTCTTGAAAGATTATATAGACTCTATTGGTTTAGGATGTGAAGAGTGTGCTAGATATTTACATGGCTTGTGCATTGGTTTCTTTTGTTTCTCAGACCCTTTTGGATGTTGAGGATGACTTGCGACCAAGGATTGTGACTTTGATGGCTTGAGAAGTCCCATAGTTATCAACTTAGCTTGTTTAATCATTAACATTTATGGAAATGACTCAAAAGAAGGCATGATATAGGCATTACCAATAGTCAATCAATGAGTCTAAAATCTGGAAACAAATGTTACATATTCAGAAGGAAGTTTTCCTAACACATTATAGACTAAATGTACATCCTTATTCTCAATTCCACATTCTTTAAGTTGTGTTTTAAGTTCATTCACTTTATTTACATACTCCTGAATTTTATCAAAACTAGATAGATATAGATTAGTGAGTTCATTATCAATATGATAACCCCTAGCCACATCAATTTTGTGATACAAACTCTGCAATATATCCCAAGCTTCTTTATGAGATTTACATTGTTCAATGTGAAAACAAAGAGTGAGGTAAATAAATGTGCATAGATATACAAGTGTTTTAGTATGCTCAATTAGCCATGATGTTTTTTCCTTAGCATCTATGAGTTTTGGAACGGTTTCCTCAATGTAGTGTGTGTATCATTTTCCCATTAATGCAATCCATGCATGTGATTTTTATGTTGTGAAATTATATGTAGTTAAGATAGGAAAAGTGGGACTCCCCATTACAAAGTTGCAGGTCCATATTAGAGAACACAGAAAATTTGGCACAATCACACAACATGACCCCCAAAAAATCACTTAATGAATAAACCCCCAAACAAATATGATTTTGGCACTTTATATTTAGTGTGGTTATAATTTCCACTTGTATAAATAACAAGGTTATTATAATGTCAATGTGTATTAATTTCAAGTTGTAGATAAACCGTGCACCAAGAAAAAAAACTATCTGCACCTCTACATAAAATGCAAAAAACTAGCCAATTTCAAGAAAAAATACTTGTGAATCAGAGGTTAAGAGCCTAAAATACCTATTAGTGAAGTTGAACTAAACATCCATGACTTGGAATATGACTGGTCAAAGTTGTACTACCAACTTTCATAAAACTTCCACCAAGTTTGGAGGTCCACCAAATGTAATTATTACTAAATTATTTAGAGCTTTTGCCAAGTTTAGTGGAACTGCCACCAAGTTTAGAGTAATGGCCAAAATCCTTGTTTAAGGAGGAGCCAATAAATTTTGACCAAGATTATATTATTTTGTTTGAATTAAAAAATTGTTCTTTATTTTATTTTATTTTATTATTATTATTATTATTATTATTATTATTATTATTATTATATTTAGTAAAATTGTGATAACTTTTATGTTTCTAAGTTAAATTCATATTTTCAAAATGTTCTGAAAAGATGAAAACAAGGTTCACAAAACCCAAAAAACTTTGAGCGATTATTTAAACTTTGAAAATTATTTGAATAAGAACAGACATTTTTTTTACAAAAAATAGATTTGTAGGCCGAATGGAAAGAGATAATTATCAATAAAAATAAAATAGTTATTTTTTAATAGAATTGATCACAAATAAATTTTGAAAGAAAATAAATTAAAACCTAAAAAAAAATTGCACTCAACTTGACATTGACAACACATAGATTCTTGTTACATAAGGAACAAATGATGCATCTAAGATGAGCTTGGATGTAATGTACAAAAAAATGTCAATGAACAATTGCTTGTAGTAACATTTTACTCATGGTGATGATGGTATTTTGTAAAAAAATCCAAATCTAACCTCCAATATCCAACTAGGACAAATGATTAGGCAATTTAGATTGTCTTTGACATCTTAGACATAAATATGAGCTCCTTCAATTGCCAGAATGTACCTATAAAAGACACTCAAGGAAGAACCCCCCCAAAAAAAATATGAAACTTCTTTTACACCTTTAAGATTCACAAGATAATCCTTGAAAGGATCTAAGATAAGAACATAATCAATATGAAAAAAAACATATTTTGATCTACTAATAGGCTACCCAATGGAACTTAACTTGCTTTGGTACCATGTGAGATTTGGATAAGATAGCTTAATAGAATTCTAAGGCCTAATGGAAGTACTCTTACTCATAAGATCAAACTTGATAAGAATAAAATGTATTCTTATCAAGGATGCATAATTCATGTGCAACACAAATTCAAATGCATTAATTGATTAGAAAAATGAGCTTACAAAGGGAGTATTTATGGTAAATACCATAAAGAGAGGCTATACATGTGTTAGTATAGGTTCCTAGGATTTCCTCAAAATATGATAATTATGGGAATAGCTTGAAACTCATATAAAAGAGAATGAAGAATGACTATCATAACAAGAATACAACTAAGAAGGCTTGCACAGAGACTTAAACCTATATAATCTACCAATTACAATTAACACTACTTAAATCAAATATGTTTTTTCAAAGAAACATATTGACAACACAACTCTTCATAGATAATAAATACTCAAAAATATATTTTAATGTATTTATGTGCCTACGCTCAGATATAACTTATCCATTTCTTACTTGCACTTCACATATTATAATAAGAACCCTGATTACAAACATATTTTGGTACAAGTTTTACATGACAACTGTAATAATATACCTACAATCATAACATTTGGAATTACTATGATCAATAACATACTTAACAATGACTACATTAGCAATAACAACCTCTTTTGATCCAATAGAAGTTAAATTATAGGATCTTCAAAACTTATTTGTAACCTTCAAGTGGTTTCTCTCATAACCATCTACTAGTGCATCATCCAAGTTATTGTAACAAACATGTATCCATTTTGAAGCTAAGAATAACCTAACAAAAAACAATTACAACCAATTGTAAACCCATTGACGTGTCACCTATAATCTATGTGTTGTGATGCTTACATAATCTCCCACTAAAAATAGGATTATGACAAGTGTCATAATATTATGAAAAGTAAAAAACACTAAAAATCCCTAAATAAGCTTGAAGTAAATAAGTGTGAAAGGAAACCAAAGGTAAAACTAGTTTGGGTGAGAACCTTTTTCACAACAATAGGATTTGAAGCTATTATGTACAATTTTTGGTCACCAATCTCACTTACAACACTATAGTATTAACAACTGGTATTTCTAAGATAGATTGATTGATACATAGCTTCAATCTTAGATGAATTAAGAGTTCATTTTTACTCCATCCATACATTCAAAACCTTTAGTCGAGTGTAGTGGTTATAATAGATTTGTATACAATGGAATATGATAGCTATAATCTAACAATAGTTATTGAAGAAATGGTTACAATTTATTCCACCTTCTCTAGCTAAGTGAGAGTTGAAATCTAATACGTGGCATGATTTAAAGACACTCTAACATGGCATAGGTTAAAATTATTTCATCTAGCATGTCACAAGTCAGAATAGTGCTAATGAGTGAGTGTTGATGTGTAATGGTCTTGTATAGATCTACAATGACATCTGGCATGCAAAAAAGCAATGTCTAATATGATTGAATCATGAGAGGACTATGGGGTACAATGAAATATTGAGGTATGTTGTGAGTTCTATGAGGTTTAGCATGGCATCACACAAGTTACACATAAAATAAGGTGATACAAAAGTTGTGAACAATGTGGGTCTAAAGTGCATAAGATTGCATAAGTTGTTAGTGTTATGGGATAAATGCACTAAACTACAAACTTTATGAGAATTGTGAAATAATTATTTGGTAATTAGTGGATAATTTTAAGTCTCATGTGATATGCAAAGAAAAGAGGAGCTATGTATAATTATGTGAGGTGTTAAGCCATCATTGTGTAGTAACAGATATATGTGTACTTAACATGATATGCCATAAAGATGAGGATCTCAAGCCCAATAAGAGGAGTGAGTACACTTGTATGGATGCAAGCTATTTGAGACAATCTATAATTATGTGTAAGGATCACATGTGTAGGTCTTGGATCGATCAATGTGAATGTCACATGTTGTGAGTGAATAATAACATATGTATCATTATTTGAATTGGAGAAATGATTATATGATGTAAAATATTCAACATCATCATTGTAATCAACATGATAATGTATATGTTGTGTAGCTCTAGTAACCATAGTAACCTATAGACTTCATTGTCTACCAAGACAATACGTTAATGTTCAATATAGAATACACATATAATATTTTATATAACTATCTTAGGATGTGACAAAATAGGTAACATAAATTGAACTTGAATAGAACACTAATGTAATGGATGCTAGAGATATGGTCATTGCGAAAGATCAATTACATGTAACTAATTTGCCTTTATAGGATAATATTGTAAAGGTTATAAATAGGTTGTTGTGGAGGTGGCAAAGAAAATGTCTCTAGATGAATGGGGTACTTGTATGGAATACCCAGAATTATAACCACTTAATTTCTATATAAATACATTAAACATCCATGTACCAAAAATAGGATTGCACATATTTTATGTATCCATGGATGTCCTAATAATGTGTTAAATGCCCTAATATTGGGAACGCTAAGAACCAAATACCATTAATGTTGGTCCCTACCATAATTGGTAAAATAATGCCTCCAAGATTGTTTTGTCATTTTTCATTGAATCCTTTAACTAAAGTGGTTTTACCAATAAAATAGTTATGTGTCCAAGAATAGTGAATAATGTCATAGTGCATATGTTTTCACTTTAGCCTTTATCCACAATAACATTGTGTATAGGATGTTATTCAATAAAAACACATATGAACAAAGGTGCATTGGTAGAATCATCATCAATAATCTCAAGGACATTAAATGTGATTGTCGGCCATTGTATTTATGTATCTTTAAATTTTCCAATCATACCATCTATAAGATGAGCCTCCTTAATTATATAAGAATAATAAGTTAGAGGAGGATGTGCATTATAACTCATGTGTCTCTTAGGATTAACCTTGGTTTCATTTGCCTATGTTTTATAAATGGATTTTAAAATACCTTAAGCTACAAATTAGGTTGTGCAACCAAATCAATCGTAAGTGTATTAACATCATTGATCTCAATAGTGTTGTTCTCAATTAAATCTTGTATCTTTTATCTCAAAAAATAACATATATTAATAGAATGTCCTATGCATAAATGCCAATCACAATATGCATTGATATCAAACCCCTTAGATTATGTTTTTGTATCAACCTCCATTAGTAGAGAGAGAGATATGAGATTACACTCAATTAGCTTTTGTAACACCTTATGACAAGATTTTGATAATCATGTAAATTTCCTTGTTTGAAGAGTCAAAAGGACAAGCCTACTAGTAGGTTTGGAAACCGCATTAACCATTTTTTAAGCCTTATTTTTAATATTTTTAGCCTTAGATTTGAAATTTTGTTTATTTTGAAATTTGGAATTAGAATATATGGAAGAATTAGTCCCATTATTTAGTTTGTTCATGGAAGATATCTTAACCTCATAGTCTTTAATAATATGGTACATGTCATTGAAATATTAGAAGTGTCTGAACATAATAAACTCATAGATATGCACAAGTAAGATTTATTTAAATATGTCTTATAATTCATTATCAGCCATAGGATTTTTCTTTTTTTAGATCATTTTTTTATAACAAAGCACATATACACTAATGGGCTTGTTAGGTCCTTGTTTGATTTTTCTAATTTAAGCATAGTAGATCTTCTCACTAATACTGATAGAAAATTGAGTTAGGAATTGATCAGTCAAAGGATTGAAAGCATGTATTGATTAGAAAGGAAGGCCATTAAACCATCACAAGGCATAATCCTTAAGGCTCCTAAGAAATCTAATCATTAGAGTAATAATCTCTGAATGCTACATAGAAAATTATAATATGTTGTTATAGATCACCTTTACCATTGTATTGTGTAAATTTAGGTGAAACAAATCATGTAAGTAATAGATAAGTGTAAATATATGGGGCTAAAGGGTTTTATATAAATGCTTGAGAATTTTTCAAATAACCTACTCTATAAGATCCTTGTTCTAATTAGGAAACTTTGGCTTGAAGATAAATAAGAGTTTGTATAAGCTATTTACTAGTAGGCATAAGATATTGATTAGAAATAAATGGTATCACATGAGTAGCAATCCTAAGACTCATAAAAGTATGTTACATAGAGATAACCATAGAAATATGAGGATTAAATTGTATTTCCCTCATACCAAGTGTAGGCAACACTTGTGTAGCTCTTGTAGACATATGAATATTTGTAGTAGGATTAATGGCGTGAACACCTATTATACAATCTATAAAATTTGTATTAATATCATTTGAAATTTTAGCATTTCATTTCTCAAATGTAGGTTCTTTAGCAAGTTTTTTATTGTCATAATTAGTTATATGTAACAATACATCAATTATGTGTGGATAATCTTAATATATTATCATAAGTTCATGTTTATCTATATCATCTTAAAAATTAGTGTAATCATTTCATTTATGATTATTCACATTAATTGTATCTTCCACTATGATCATGTGAAAATAATGAAAAATCAAAAAACCAGATCTAAAAGACAAACCCTAATGTAGGATAAAGTTGAATCCATAAGATAGGATGAAACCCTAAGAAAGAATAAACCTAGGGTTTGTCACACTCGAGTTATTTGGTTTCACTTTAAAAATTACTTATTTAGGATTAATGTGTCCTAAAATAGTGTAAAACTATAAATATTCAGATTATGTAAAATAGAGAAATAATTGTATAAATCTAAATGTAAAAGAGTATATTGATATTACAATTACTTTATTTATAATTTATAAGAAAAAGAGGGTAGAAGTGTACTTCAATTATTCTAATATTTTGTTACTCATTATGTGCATCATTGTTCTTAAAAAAACCTTTGTTTGCTCTATAATAACTTGGGTTAGGAAATCAAAGCTCAAATCCTACACATACGTTGTTGTAAAAACTCAAACCCCTAATATAATTGATATTATCCATGTCGTGTTGTTACCATCCCTATTGACTATGTTATTTTATGATGTCTTAGACTATTGTACACATACTTGTGGATGCACCTTATGTGTGCACTCCCCTTCAATCTTGTGCACTATTCTTTATTTTATTTCTCTTTACTTTGAAACCTTGATCACACATTTAACATAATATGACCCTTGAAAAATGTGTTAGTATGATGGGTTGGATAGTCTCAACTACTTTCCATTGATTGACTAAGTGTTACTATTGACCAAATTTCACCCTAGGTCAAATTTGGTCAACCCCCTTACATATTAAAACTTTTCATAGGGTCCTTTTAGGTTTGAAATGTTCACCATGGTCCTAAATGAGGTCACATAACATGTTTTAACTTTGTCACATTTGTCACTTGTCTTAATGTCCTTTTATGCCACTTTTTGGTCATGTTAAGGAGTTTTACGTAAATCCCATCAAAGGAAAAACGTTTCAATATGTAATATAATTTACCACATGTCATGAAAGTGTCAGAGATAGTTTAAAACTAAAAAAAATTCAAGTTCAATATAAAATAAAGAAGATCATCTACAAATGTCAGTTTAACATGCTTGTGTGGACTTAAGTGACTCATCTAACACATGTGAAGGCTTCAAGAGGGTGTATTAAGATCCCCACATGTCATTTCTAAGCTTAGGTAGTTTCAACCAATGAAAAAGTGGTAAAAACCAATTTCTCTCTCTTATCACTCCCTTGGACAAGTTAAGAAGGGTCAACGGTTTTCTCTTGGTACGGATAGGAGAAGAAGAGTTGGAGTGAGTGAATTTTTTGGATGTTAAGGGTCCCTGTTTACTTCCATTTCATGGTCATAATTTCAATATTTATGGTTTTTAATGTATAAACAATCACTAATATTATTAACACCTCCAAACTGCCTATGCAACCCCAACATCTTAGTTTTTCTCATTTGATTGCATTGGTCTATGTGAACCAAATGGTGTTTGTTGACTTGTAGAGTATGTTCATACTTTTCATGTTGGCTTCAAATATTTTGGTACGTGTGAACATGAAGGGATAGGTAGAATAACTCTCTTGTGCTAGGAGCGAATATCAATGAAGTCTATAAAATAGTGTTTTCTAGTTATAGTGTTTTCATTTTTCTTTGAGTGGTTCAAGTCAAGGTATACACTTGTTTACAACCCCTCAAAACATAGAAGTCATTTTCTCCATTGAGAGTTTGTATTGAAGAGACCTCTAGGGTGATAGTCCAATATGGGGCTAAGCATTAAATGTCATAGCCACCTTTATTTTCTTAGAATTGAAAAAGTTACAAAATGGGAAGTTTTACCTTAACTTCTTTGAAATTGATTCTTCTCATATATAGTAGCATCTGTTGGTGGAAGTTTATGAGGTGTGTGTAAGCCTAATGGCTTCATCCTTGTAGCCTAGGTCTATAGGTCACATCTGAGCACAAGAGGAAGTTTCTAGGTCAAAGACTATGATGGTGAGTGAGATTTCAACTCAATAAAAATATTTATGGAGATATTCAAGAAATTACAATACTATTGAGCCCAAGTGAACCTGAAACTTACAATGCATTGATAGTAGAGAGATGAGAGCATGGTTCCAAAGCAAAAATAAGTCCATCCAAGTGTGAGATACCCACAGTGACCTTAGAAGAAGCCAAAAGTGTAAAATAAAAATATCAAGCTTCTATCACCACCTATAATAACCTATTGGTTTCCCTAATTGACACTAAGAGTTTGACTCATGCTCAGACCGACCTCAAGGGAACACATATAGGTATACAATCTACCCAAGTGAATTAAGGATTATTCAAAGCTTGAAGTGGTGTTTATGTGAATACTTAATGGATTTAAGGGAGTTATAAAAGCATTAGGTTATCAAGCCAAGCACTCTGACTCAATGAAGGAAGAGTAGGTTCAAACTCTGCTTGAAAACACTATACAATCCTAACAGGACTAGAAGCTAGCCTTGGGAATTTAAAATGTTGAAACCTCCATAAGCATATTTAAGCTTTGATACTTAGTATAAAGGGTAATAATGACCTAAAAAAGACCTCTATGGTCTCAATTGATTCAAAATAATAGGCTAAGTGTCCTCTATTTTGTATCAGACCAAAGGCACTCCATAGTCAAGGCAACTTACAGACCTAGTACATGAATGGTAAAAAGATGAAAGGGAGGGCCAAGAATGATTTTTAGATGATTTATAGAGTTTAATTAGATATTAATGAAGGTTTATAATCACATAAAGTCATTAATACCACTCATAAATGATCATATACCTATAAATACAATCTATGTCTATTAGGCCTAGAACTAGGCATGAACCTTCAAGGTGCCTAAAGTCATTCATATGACCATATGATCTTCCCAATAATTTTAAGAGCCTTAATGAGAGTTTAGAAGATTTATTTGACTCAATGTTTTGTATAACACAACTCAAATTGGTTAATTTTGGCCTCAACTTGTCTCATGGGTATCTAGGATGTATAGTAGGAGCTCGAGAGCCAACTTCTTTCACTCATATTTGTACAGACAATGTGCATGGGGTATCAAGAACTTAGGGGTAGTTTATTAGGGTATTTTAATAAAACTTAGTGGCATTGGTTAAAGGTTTAATGGCTTAACCTTTATGAATTACTGTTAATAAGCTAAATGACCTAAAACCCTCTCAAGAACCTGATGTGAAAGATATGAATAACAATGCACCCAAAATGGTTCAATTAACCTTTAATATGATTTTAACCTATTTTTAACTCTCCCAGGATCCTCACCACTTAGTTGTTTTGCACTATCACTTATACAGATGAGTCAAATTCATTATTTTTTACAAGAATTAAGGTGTTTTAAAGGTACAAAGAGGAATGGAGAGGTGAAAATCATTTTGGAAGGTGTATGGATATTTATTTCAACTCCTAAATCCTAATTTTCACCTTATTCATTCATGAAAACTCCTCTACTAAGCTAACCATTGCAGGCAGTCTTGGACAGAATAGTGAGGAGGGTACCTACCAAGTGAAAGATGAGAAGTGTTGTTTGGAGTTATTTTGAGGTCTACATTATAGAATAGAAGACAAAGAGGTATTTATGAGGTTTTTCACACCTCTGAAATGAATCTTATTGAGTGTGTGTAAGTCACTACAATGATAAATGTGAGAATTGAGGCCTAAAAGGCTAATGAGTGACTATAAGAAAGTAAGTAGTAAGTGGCAAGGAGAAGGTTATCAGTTGGAGGGGTGCATGATGACCTGAAACAATCATGTTTTTACCTTCTCAATTTAGATGATATGTGTTAATGACCTCTAGGTCAGTTATAATCAGTTAAGTAGACTCTTCATTAAGAGAGTAGTTTCAAGAAGGATAATGGAGTGTCCCTTCACCAAATTCAGGACTATGTCATGTTTGTGATTGACACTTATATAAGAGAACTTTATGACCTATTATCCAACTCTTTCTCTTGTATTTTAACTATTTATCAAAGTTTGACACTTGGCATTCTGACTATTCAACATCACTCCTTCTCTCTCCTCTCCTATGCTCTATATATTGAAGCCATTTTGGCATTATAGATGGTCCACAATTGGTATGGCAAAGACCTACTGGTTTAACATCCTATTTTGACTTTAAAGTTTTCTCAATCTGGTTTAGTCTCTGTAATTCTTGCTTAAGTATGTCAATTAGTCTAGTTGGATGAAAAGTGATGATGATTACTTCTCCTTGCTTCCATTATGTTCTTGTATGTATTATGTGAGTAGCATTTCTTTTAATAGGTCTCATGAAGTATATATGTTTGTTATGTGTATTTTTAAGTGTGAAGGAGATTATCAATGTCTAAGATCAGAGTTCCTAGTAACCCACCTTTATAATTTCATGGCAATCTACCTCCATGTAGAAACACTTATGTTAGAAGAACCTTTGAGTTGAGATCAATTGTAGCAGTCTACCTTCTCAGTGCAAATACAATAATGTTTGTGGAGATATCTTTAGTTTATCACCTTCATTAGTGTAGGTTACTTTCATGTTTCATTCTTCCCTTTTCACCCCGAATAGTGATTAGTCTAGTGTAGTGTGTGAGCCTAAGAGATAGATCAAGGGAGCTAGCCCATAATCTAGAGATCTATCTCTTGTAGTAGCTTGTCTATATGTAGATATAGTTCCATGTTATCCCAAATTTAATAAGGTTTTATTGAATTCTCTAAGGTGCAAATTTGGGATATGATAGCTACCTAAACTTCAATACTTTGAAGAGGACTCAAACCTCTTGTAGTTCTCCCACCTAAAGGTGTGTGCACACTATCGTGATCAAAATATAATTTAATGCAACATTCAAATTTTAAAAATTGGCACCATACAGCTTTGACCAATGTTTATATTTAGACTTGGATCCAGGGATATTATTTTGAGGGGTATTTAGATATGTATTCCTTTGTGATAATGTCTTGAGAGAGTGGTAATTAATTTAACAAGTATGTTAGGACTTGCCAAGGTAGGTATAACCTTTGGATTGATTTGTATTTATAACTGACTCTAATATTTACAATAATGACCAACCCATGAAATGTGTCTAGGCCAACTTAATGAAGACTTTGCAATTTTTAAAATAGTTTTTTAGTGTCTTTGGACACAAGTGGTAGATGCATATGCCTATAATAAAATAAAAATTGTACAACAGTTTTTAGAACTATCCTAGGAGTGAAAATTAGTGATCTAAGCTATGAAGATAATCTATTTAGGATTATGTAAGGTTCTTGCATAAACTAGGGTGATCCTAAATATGTTTATATAGTAAATTGGGGTTTATAAGAAAACATGTGGGTAGATGGATAAGGTAAAGTGTGCACAAGGTTTAAATTTGTATGAAAACTCCAAGTATGTCAAAGTGTGCAAAATTTAATTTTTTCAGTGTCTAATACCAAATTTAAGTGTCTATAATAGACAAATATTGATCATAAGGAAAATTATATATAATATATCCACCTAAATTAAAAAATGATATATAAATAAATTCATGTATACATCTATGTACACAATTAATATATGTATACTCTAACTGAAATAAAATGTAAGATATGTGATCTGTGTAAAGTGGCTTGATATAATAACTGGAGAAAAGACTAGTATAAAATTTCATCATGTAATTATCACTAGAGAATAGTAATGTCATTGTAGATGAGGAAATAAATGAATCTAAAACCAAATATAAATGGAATACCGTGAATCTTATGTAGTAAATTATACCATAAGTGTTAGGTTGTGGAGCTAAAAGCTTCAACTGTTGCAGACATGGAGGAGGTTGTTGAGTTCTAGAAGTGTCGGCATCGACAGTGTAACCGACATCGGTCACATACAGTGCAGAAGGCAACCGGCATCGGTAGGGAGTCAGCCAAAACTAGTCAGACAGGGACCGACGTCGGTCGCCTGTGTGTTCCAGAACTGTTCATTGCACGAACAGTTAGTTAGTTGAACTGAGTGTTTGCATGTTAAAGGCTAATTATAGTCTTGATTTGCGTGTCTAATTATTGTAATTAAGATAGTCTAATTATTGTATGCATGAGATGTATATAATAGACTCATAGGCTGTATTGTAAACTAGTGCTAGAGAGTAAGAGAGCAAAATAAGCTCCTTCAGAGAGAGGAGAGCAATGGTGTGTTCCTCCTAGTGCCACAGTACCAAGTGTGGGTGCTGGTTTGGAGAATCATAAGGGTTCTTCGTGTTTGTATGATCTTGGTCAGCAGGTGTGCATGGCTTTTTTTGGAGATCTACAATGGTGAGTAAGGTCTGGTGATTTACAAGTAGCAGTAGAGAGCAGGAGATCTACTTGGAGTACGGTTGTGTACTTGGTGTACTAGCAGCATTGTTACTGACTGGTTGGAGAGGTGAACATCAATTCTATATTTGAGTTGATTGTTGGGACCGAGAGAGAGAGAGGGAAGAAGGTCTTGAGGTGTGGCAAGCCTTTGAGGTGGAAGAAGAAGTGGCATCTTCTTTATTATATTTTCTTCTGAATATTTAATACAAGATTGTGTATTGTCTCTCAAATCATGTGTTGTTTCATATTTCTAGTTACTTATTCATTCTGGTATAATTCCGTGTTTAGTTGCTAATACAAGGTAATCATATGTGCTCTAATTGGTGGAGCAAGATCCTGACAGTTGGTATCAGAGCTTTTGATTGGGTTACTAACAGGTGGTTTTAGATGTGGTTAGTGTTTGTTGATTATAGGTTACTCACAGGGGTTTTTGATTGAGTGGGAGTATAGCAATGGCAGAAGAAAGTAAGCTATGAATGGAGAAACTGAATAGCACGAATGGTCTGATTGATGGAAAGAAAGAGTAGGAAAAAGAAGATTGTTGGTCGGTAGAAGATCAGCGTGTAGAAGCAGATGTTGCAGGGGTTGTTGTACAGGTTGCTTTGGATAAAGTAGAATCTTGGTTTACAGATTCTTTTGCCTCTTTCCATGCAGCCCGAAATAGAACATCTTTTCATGGGTATGTCTTTGGAGACTTTGGAGAGATTTATTTAGGAGCTGGTGAGCCTTGTCAAATGGTTGGCAAAGGGGAAGTGAAGCTGAAATTGCAGACAGATAACACACAGGTGTTGAAGAAGGTCATGCAGGTTCTAGTCTTGGAGATGAGTCTAATTTCTTTAGGAAAGTTGGGTGATGGGAGATGCACAGTAACTCTCACAGCGAATGCACTTGAATTAGACGGTGGTAAGAAAGTAGGTATCCTTTATCTATCTACTTATATTACTGATCCACCTTCTGTTATAGAGATGTGGCTTTGTAAGCTTGGTTACATATGTAAGAAGGGAATGCATGTTCTTAAGCGAAAGACAGATATCTTTGACAAACTTAAGAACTGGAACGCCTTGGTGTTCATGGAAGGGATGATAGACAGAGATCAGCTGTGGGGACTGAATTATTCTGAGCAGGGTTGTGTTGATATGGACAAGGGTTTGACCCAAAAGGAGCTCATGGGTAAAAAGTCATCACTCATAGGCAAACACAGGTACCGACGTCAGTCTGGAGGAACCGACGTCGAACAGACAGGCACCAACATCGATCATGTGCAGATCAGCAGAGTCAGTGGTGTCAGGAAGCAAGAATCGACGTCGATCATATAGTGACTGACATCGGCAACAGGTACACCAGCATCGGTCAGGAAACCGATGTCGGTAGACAGGGTCAGTCGCAGGAAACCGATGTCAGTTGGGAGCAGATTGGGAGATGGCTGAGATCGATCACTAGAACAGATGTTGGGCGGACAACAAGCTGTCAAGGAGTCTCAAACACCCATATGGAGGACTGAAAGGGTAAGTGGACCTCATATTCGTTGTTCACCTTCTTACTTATTGCTTACTGATGGTCGAGAACCAGGAAGATGTGAAGAGGCAATGCAAGTAGAATCCAGAAACAGTGGGAGCTTGGCATGGATGAGGAGTGTGAGTCCTTGGAGAAAAACCAAACAGGAGTTTGTTGGTAGAGTTGTCAGCTGGAAGAAAGCACTGAGAGACAGATGGATTCTCAAATTAAAGAAGAGAGTGGATGGATACGTGAGATAGAAGGCCAAGGTATATGGTCTTGAGGAAGCTGTAGGATAGTGGTACAGGTTTTGACAGGTGGATGACAAAGCAGGGCTTTAGTCAATGTCAATGTAACTATTGTGTTTTTTCTTACCAAGTGGATGATGAGTCATGACATTATCTAGTTACTGTATGTGGATGGTTTGCTAGCAGGTTTGTACATACAAGGTTTTGCTGAGCTAAGGGTAAGGTTAGTTCAGTGGCATGTCATGAGTAATTTGGAGCAGCGAAATTCTTTGGCATAAGAGACATGGAGATTTTGTCTCTAGTAGGAGCTGATGTGAAGAAGGTGTAGGCGAGGTTCAAGATGTAGGATGTAGAATCGGTAAGCACACCAAGGGCTAGACAGTTCAAGCTGAGCTTAGAACAGGGTTCGAAACCACATGAGGTCTAGTGTAGTCCTGAGTTTTCCCAAGCAGTGGGAGTTGTCAAAGAGTTTGGAGCCAATTCAAGGAAGGTGGATTCTTAGGTATTTTGAGAGGGACTAGTAGTAGGTTAACATGTTATGCAGGGTCAAGGACTTCACTACATGGATATGTAGGTTCGGATGTGGCAGGTTACTTGGATGACAGGTAGTGCACCACAGGGTGTGTGGTGGGTGGTCTTCGGGATTGAGTTTGAAGAGGGATACAAGCCAAGAAATAAATTAGATGGTGTACAGGTATAGGTACAGTTGTAGCTATTTATCTCTAAGTGGGAGATTGTTAGGTTGTGGAGCTAAAAGCTTCAACTATTGCAGACATGGAGGAGGTTGCTGAGTTCTAGAAGTGTCGGCATCGACAGTGTAACTGACGTCAGTCACATACAGTGCAGAAGACAATCGGCATCGGTAAGGAGTCAGTCAGAACCAGTTAGATAGGGACCGATGTCAGTTGCCTGTGTGTTCCAGAACTATTTGTTGCATGAACAGTTAGTTAGTTGAACTGAGTGTTTGCATGTTAAAGGCTAATTATAGTCTTGAGTTGCGTGTCTAATTATTGTAATTAAGATAGTCTAATTATTGTATGCATGAGATGTATATAATAGACTCATAGGTTGTATTGTAAACTAGTGCTAGAGAGTAAGAGAGCAAAATAAGCTCCTTCAGAGAGAGGAGAGCAATGGTGTGCCCCTCCTAGTGCCACAGTACCAAGTGTGGGTGCTGGTTTGGAGAATCATAAGGGTTCTTTGTGTTTGTATGATCTTGGTCAGCAGGTGTGCATGGCTTCTTTTGGAGATCTACAACGGTGAGTAAGGTCTGGTGATTTGTAGGTAGCAGTAGAGAGCAGGAGATCTACTTGGAGTACGGTTGTGTACTTGGTGTACTGGCAGCATTGTTACTGACTGGTTGGAGAGGTGAACATCAATTCTATATTTGAGTTGATTTTTGGGACCGAGAGAGAGAGAGGGAAAAAGGTCTTGAGGTGTGGCAAGCCTTTGAGGTGGAAGAAGAAGTGGCATCTTCTTTATTGTATTTTATTTTGAGTATTTAATACAAGATTGTGTATTGTCTCTCAAATCCTGTGTTGTTTCATATTTCTAGTTACTTATTCATTCTGGTATAATTCCGTGTTTAGTTGCTAATACAAGGTAATCATATGTGCTCTAATTGGTGGAGCAAGAACCTGACAATAAGAAGCATGTGTGGAAATTGTAGACACTAAAAAATGACCAATAAATACTTGGCAATGCTTGTCCTTGACAACTTTACCCTTCTTGGTCAATTCACCATTCTGCTAACTTGTAATCTATAAGAAATCCTTCAAATTCTTGAAATTACTAATAACATCTTACAAACTTTCATATTTTATCCCTATTCATCCTTCTTCAACATATACTTTAATTTCACTCTTATTTTAGAAGCATCTATCCTTTTAGAACAATTGTGCACTAGGCAAACAGGAGTGCATTGTTCACCTGTCCAATAGTGTGGACTTGTCTCCTACACTTTGATGGTTATCTTTTCAAAATGACATGCTTCCTAATGGATTTTTAGCACACATAAATAGGTTGATTATCTAAAACATTCAAAATATCTCTTGATAAAAGCACATCAAGGGTCACACTTGAAAATACCTAACACTCTCTTACAAGAAAGTTATCTTTCTAATTTTAAAATCATATATTTTTTAAGTAAATATCCCTATTGTGATTTTGTTGTAATTTTACAGTTGCCAAGTATAACATTGTTTATTTCATGTTAAGGGTCTCCCTTGTCAAATATTCTAATCAAATTTATTAGTTGCATTCAAATGATCTTCCCTAAAGGTTGAACTACATCAACCTGAGGCCCTTTGGGCTATGTACGCAACATTCAATCAATAAGGGGTTTTCTGAAGATAGCTCGGCCATTTCCACTTCCCCCACTTTTTACCCTTTTGTATTTGATCTCCTTTTCTGTGTTTGTGTAGGAATATGATTATGATTTTATAAGTCTTCCACGCATCAATTCAAGATCCATAAAGAAATAGGTTGCATATAAACACACACAAATAAATCCAATTTTTTAGATCTAACACATAGTCTGACATGACAAAGTTGCATTACATAGATAACAACACACTAAGCTCTTGTCTACCTCCTACAATTTTTTTCTAGCAGATAATGAGCCATTATTTTCTAATACATTTGTGTTTGCATGTCTTTTCATACAATCGTAGTGTGTATAAAATTAATACAGTCTAAAATAAATCAATTACAAGGACAATTTTCTAACTCTAACCCTAATTTTTATTTTTATAAAATTTACAAATTTTGTATTTTACTATATTTTGTCTTGTATCTCATCCTAAACCAGGTTTAAATAGTTTGTATTTCCATTTAGAGTTAATTATAATTCGTAATTAATTATAGTGTAAACATTTTCGTGAACCCAATGTGAATTGAACATGTAACTTTCTCAATCATAATGGATATTGGCTCCTCTTTTAATAATAAAATAATAAAAATATTTTATGTTAAGTTCAAAATCTGGCATACTTTTTCTACTCCTTACTACCCAGAAGGAAATGGGCAAACTGAGGTAGCTAATAAAATAATTATCAATATATTAAGTAAGACCATTGAAAATCATGGAACTAGTTGGCATAATAAGATTATTTACACTCTTTGGGCCTATCTCACAAGTGTTCATACACCAACGAAATCCATGCCTTACTTTCTTTTTTATGGAACAAAAATGGTACTTCCTCTTGAAATAGATATATCTTCCTTACGTGTATCATTCAAAGAAAATATCAAAGACAATGAATATCATTAACAACACCTACATGACTTAGAAATTCGTGATAACAAACATATACATGTTGTCAAACATTTAAAATTTTATTAGGCACACATTATAAGAGCATACAACAATAAAACTTATGATAGAGAATTTCATGACCATGTGCTCAAATAAAATCATAAGAATACCAATGTTGATAAAGAAAATAAAGAAAATTTTAAGCTAAATTGGTTGGAGACATTTTTAATTACTAAAAAGATTGGCCTTGGAGTTTATTTGCTAGCTACAATTGAAGCCAAGCCTATTAAAAATCCAATGAATATTATTCATTTGCATTGATATTTTATACAGATGATTTACTTCTTGAATATGGAAAAAAACTACAAATACATTCATATATTCTAAAAAGTACAAAAAACAAATCAAAATCAAAATATTTGCAAAAATCTAAAATCAAGCCTGGAAGCATATTCTCATGTTGTTGGATTACATCTTTTCATATGTGATTTATCTTTATATTCATTACATAACATATTTTATTTACTTTTCAATATGCAATGCTTCTCATAAAGTATATGAGTGTGAGACATGACATATTTTTATATAACTAGAAAGTCATCATACATAGACAACGATATCCTGATCTAAAATTTTTGTATACAACCAATCTAGATAAAGTCATATTAGATAAAAAACAACACACTATGTATCTATCCTCATATTGTGGACCTATCCATGTGAATTTTTAATCTTTATTTCCAAATGCAGCATAGTCACATGGACCTATTATAGAGTTTTTTATTATAGAACACAACACATATTTAGATATCAGTCATATTTTAAGTGAAGACATATTTTTACATGGTTTTAATTTTGATCCAACATTTTACCCAACATCCTTGCTCAGTTGGGTGCTTTTCATATTTCTATATGAGCACTTTTATAGGTTATATTTATCAACAACCTCTTTTCCATGTTGAGCTATAATTAAAAAAAATGTCTTATTTTCATTCATATTTTACATCTATCATGATGAATATGTTATTCGTTAACATGAACATAAACACATATGACCCAAATATGCTAGCTTCATTTTCTCTATATCCTAGCTTTTTTACATAAAATTATTCAACTTACTTTTTTTTTTTTGTAACCCTTGGCCTTATGTATGTTCAGCATACACCCTCTTGCTTGTTTGGCATCATCATACCAAGTGTCTGTGGTATTGGGCCTTTTATGTTCATGTGATATTTAGATATCCCTTATATTCAGCCTTTGGGTCTTATGTGTAACATTTATGCAAACTTTCTAATGTTATGCAACATTTTACATGTCCCTTGTCTATTGCTTTTGGGCTTTTTTACATGGCATTATGTGACTTTGCTTACATGTTCATTATTGGTTATTATCATGTCATGATACTTATAATGCATTTCCATGTATTTATTACATATATATATGGTAGCATGACACATATCAGGCACATACTAATTATATGTTGTAATGCCTCATTTTCTCAAAAATAATATGTTTACAATACATAGTCAATACTTGTAAGTTCTTTACATGATTCATACACTAATTCAATGTTATATTCAAATTACATGATGTACTACAAAACACAAGCTCTCCATATGCTTCAATGTTACATTTATAAGATTCCAATACAATTAAAATATGCAAAATGTTATTACATGATTATATCTTTCACAAATTCTCTAACTTTTTTTTTTGAGATAAGTGATTTTCAGGTAATTTACATCATATCAAAAGCGGGGCATCATAATTGGCTTATCTCCAAGATTTTACAAGCAATGAATTTTAGATTTTAAATTTTACAATATGTAAAAATCAAAATTTTCATATCATGAGGGTATTTGGTTTGTTTATGCACTCCACTCTCATAGCTACTCGAGCACAACACACTTATGTGAAGACAATTACAAGATTTTAAACAATTTTCAAAAGATCAAATTGGCACTCTATATGATATAAGGGACATGATATGAATTTATGACCAAGTTATTATTTTGTAAAATTTATATCTCTCTTGTTTAAAAGTTTCAAGAATTTACAGTTTGAATTTAGATTCATTTGCAACGATGTGATTCATTTTTCAAAAGTAGACCACATTTGAGATTAGTGATGCTCTAAGTATTGGTTTTAATTTAGTGAGCAATGTATTAATTCCCACCTCTTATTTATAGTTCAATAAGTGTGCCACGTAAGAGCTTAGAGATGAATAGTGCTTTGTTTGCACTTTAGCAAACCACTTTGTTAGTTCCCATCTCTTCAAACATTACAAAGTACTCTATAAGGGTTGGAGCATATAATATTTATAAATCAAACATCTTCATTGATTCCTCAAATTGAGACTTTATCACTCTTAATTCACCATATGTTCAACACTTCTCCACATTCCTTAAAAAGGGGGCATACACATCTCCATGACAAAGATAAAGTGTGTATACACACTTAGTTTTGTATTTCCTTTACTCTAGTAATGTTATGCATCACTAGAATAAAAGAGGGGAATGTAAACACTAAAATTTAACTAATAAATGCTTTAAAATGATTATCCTTGACATCTTTACCTTTCTTGGACAATTCACCATTCCAATAACCCGCAATCTCTAAGAAAGCCTTCAAAAAAATTCAATTACTAAGAACATCTTTCAAACTTCTCTATTTTATCCCTATTTATCCTTATTCAGCGATACTTTATTTTCACTCTTATTTCATAAGCCTATATCCTTTTAGGACAAGTGTGCGCTAGGTACATAGGACTACACTAGGCACTTATCCACTAGTGAAGACTTGTCTCCCATGCTCTAACAATTTTTTTTTTTCAAAATGATGTGCTTTCTAATGGTTTTTCTACACACATCAATAAGTTGGTTATTAAAAACATTCAAAAAGTATCTATATAAAATCACATCAAGGGTCACACTTGAAAGGACCTAACATTCTTTACAAGACACTTCTCTTTATGATTTCAAAAGCATATATTTTATAAGTAAAGATCCATATTGTAATTTTGCTGCAATTTTACAGTCCTTTTGTAAGTCCTACATTGTTTATTTTAGGTTGAGGGCATACATTGTCTATCATTCTAATAATATTTTCTAGCTGTATTCATATAATCTTCCCTCAAGGGATAACTACATCGACTTGAGGCCCTTTAGGATATGTAGGCAACACTCAATCAATAAAAGTTTTCAGAGGATAGCTCAGTCATTCCCACTTCCTCCAATTTTTCCCTTTTTCCATTTGATCTCCTTTTGTGTGTTTGTGTAGGATTAGGGTTCTTATTGTATAGGTATTTCACACATAAATTTAGGATCTATGTAGAAATAGGTCATATACAAACGTAGGTGACCAAACCCAAATTTTTAGAGGCAACACACAATTTAATAGGACAAAGTCATAGTACATAGTCAACAATGCATTGCACTCCTATTCGCTTTCTACAAACTTATCCAAGTAGACATTGAGCCACTTTTTTATAATACATATATGTTTTCAGGTCTTTTCATATAATCATAGTTTGTAAAAAGTTAATACAATCTAAAATAAATCAATTGTAAGGATAATTCTCTAACCCTAACCCTAGTTTCTATTTTTTAACAAAATTATAAATTTTGTAATCTCTTAATTTTATTATATTTTGTCTTATTTATCATCCTAGATAAAATTTCAATAGTGTACATTTTCATTTAGAGTTAATTTAATTCATAATTAATTCTAGTGTAAACATAAACATAAATATAGAAAAACCTTTAAGATGGGTAAAATAGTCATGCTACACATATTATGACTAAGAGAAGGCCTTTTTTTTGGGTCTTTTATGAATGTTTTTATATTTTTTTAAAATATATATATATATATTAAAATAGTCATGATACACATAGTATGACTAAGAGAAGGCCATTTTTTTTTGGGTCTTTTATGAATGTTTTCACATTTTTGTAAATTTTATATATATATATATATATATATATATATATATTGAAATTGCATGCCCACAAGAATGCATGTAAAATGATTCAATGAATCATTAAATGTATGAAACACTTACGTAAGTGTATATAAGAATGTATATTCTATGTATAGCATTGTATTTAACAAATGTATATATATGATAAACTAAGTGTCAAAATAAGCATACAATAATTAAAGAATACCTAAATCAGGAATAAGAGGATCATCACAAATGATGAGATATAAAGGTAATGATTACTTCAAATAAATAAGAGTCCAAAGTCTAGATATGTCATATAGTGAAACTCTAAATATGTGATAAAACTCTAATGTAGATGACCATGTGCGGTAAAACTAAATGAAATGAAACAAATCAAGAAAAATTATAATACAAGAAATGTCATAAGATGTATGCATTGAAGCCCATAGTATGGTGGCAAGGCTTCTCAATAATTTAGTCTATAATACCAAGTTATAAATTATAATAGTCGACTGATTTACTTGATATATCTAAAAAATTCTCATGCGATGTCTAATAATTATCATAATATGTGGAGTTAGTATGTGTATAATGTGGTGCAGGAGTTGTGGAGACTATGTCAGAAAATATAGTGATAAAATTATTTATCTAGGTTTCAAATCAACCTTAGGATGCAAATGTTTCAAAGTTGTATGTCTTTAAGGTATAACTACATGAATCAAAGATTATGGAGTTCACATAATAAATGATGATGGCTCAAGTTCAAATATAGTAGGTGTAAATTATGATTATGTCGATGTATATGTATTGACCACCCTAAGGTAAATAATGTTTAATTTTTTAGGTACACTAAGTGTTTGATGAATAGGCATATCATAGTGTGAGCCAAAAATAATGTGGAATCCACCATGTGCACAAATATGACACAATTATGCATTATTGATGATATTTATTTTACTTGACTAAGCTAAGGGCATCTAAGCAATATATTATATGACCCTGAATCGCTCATAACATAGAACCAAACTACAAATGCCCTAGGACTAATTGTGATTGGAAGTGTAATACCATCTAACAAGGTATCCTCATGTCCATCAAAATTGTGTAATATTGTGGTTACACCACATAAGTCTTTATGAGTATAACCTCAACTAGATAAGAATAATGTTGAAATAATATTATCGCTATAACCATTATCAATTATAATGTTGTGTGATAGAAGAATTATAGTCAACAAACCCATGTATATATAAGACCATTGTTTGATTCATCATTAGGTATTACAACATCATAGATGTAATATAAAGAGGTTTCCTTTCATAAGTTGAAAACATGCCAATGATGTAATCAAGGTCATGCTCTAGTTGCATCATAGAATGATTTATAGATGTCGCCATATGCACATTATTTTGCTTTGAAGTGTTATGATTTGGAAATGGGTTTTTTAATATTTGTAAGTACTAATTGGGTGTGTGTTTTATTCATTGACTTTAGAGATATGGCCATCTACCAAAATGGTGGTAATACCAATTAGGTCTAGATTTTTTGAAGCAATTTGAAACACCGATTGGTTGAATATCCTAAGGCATGATAATAGTCAAAAAATAAATTGGGATTATAGCCTTTAGGAGCTAGTTGATTTTTATCTCATTGAATTATTTAAGAAAAGTGATGACATTACATTCAAGTAACCTCTCTAATATCTGATGAGGTGGAATTCGTAAAAATGTAAATTTTATTCTTTGCTTAGAAGAAGAAATATTATCATATCTTATACTTGTGAAACTATATTGATGTCCTTGGTCTCATTTTTAGCTTGAAAATTAGGCACATAATTATTCTTAGTTTTGAATGTTGATTTTCATTAATATTTGGAAGCATTTGATGTTGAATATATTGATGTATGATTTAACATATTAGAATCTGAAAGCTTAATCTCAATGTTGTGTAAAGAATGGAAAAGGTTGTCAAATGAATTATATCACTAAATATGACCTTCTATCAAAGAGGATTGAGCAAACTATTTGAGAATATGATTTGAAGTTCACTATTATAGTTTTGAATTTAAGCACATAGTCTATAATGTGACATATTGGCAGGCATAGTTTTGAATTTAAGCACATAGTCTGCAATGTGTTCATTAGGTCCTTGTTTGATTTGAACAATTTGTGAAAAAGTGATGTTTTGACTAATGTTTATTAAAAATTGCACTAAGAGTCAAGTAACTCATGAAATCTATGCACAAATACTTTAGGAAAATAATATAACCAATCTAAATCATGTATTATGAGACTTATAAGAAACATTTTGTTCATGAGAATCTCATCATCGTGATATCCTATATAAGATACAAAGAAGGTTTTTATGTGTTTAGATGGATCCACATTTCCATTAAATGTTTAAACTTGGGTACACGAAATGATGGAGGAAAAGAGTGAACAAGATCTTATTGAGCCAATGGATTATGTAATAAGTCCAAAGATGAAATCATGTGGATAGGTTTTCTAGTTTTTTTTTATATTTGAAAAAATTGTACCTTCACGTCATTGATTTGGTGTTGCACAATTGATTCATTAGATGTTCTACTAGATGTAGGATTAGCATTTGTATTAGAATGTCCAAGACCAAGGCATTGAATATATGAAATCATTAGAAGCACATTGGTCTTTGATTTATTAGGAGGAAGGATAAAGGAATCAAGAATAGTAGTGTCAACCAAAGGTGGTGTGTGCTAGGTTGAAGATTTGCACGAGGATCACTAGCCTTACCACTTGATGTAGAAGGGTTAGAAACATTAAATGAAGGTTGTTAAAGTAATGTTTTGTTATTTCAAAGATATTTTTATCTATTAATTAATTCTTGCAATAACTATTACACACATCTAGGGTTTTGTTTAATTTCTAATTTTAAACTTCCTAGGGTTACCACTTTATTTTTTTAGGATGGTTAGGATCCTTGTAGGTTTCATTGTCACTAATATAAGTTGTAATAATGAGCACCCTATTATAAAGAAGTTGGGTAACTACATCTAAACTTACCATGGAATTATTATCATCATGAGTAGTAGACATGACCAATAAATGAATAACACAAATCTGAAAATCATATTTGAAATAGAAAACCATAAGAGGAAAGAGGGGTTAAAAACCCTGAGTTAAATGATCGAAAGAGTCGAGGTTCACCATTTATGTTTAACCTGATTTTGGATTTACTCGAAATAGGAATAAAATATTCAAAATTAAATGGATCTAAGCATACATCCATGAAAGTATAGAATTCATGTCTATCTAAATGGTTGGGCTCACATAACAATGATAAATTCAACAAACAAAACTAGGCTATGTAAATTAAGTATAATAGGTTAAGGAATGATCACCCATGATTATTATTTAGGAATTATAAAGCTATAGAATTACTATATATAATATATATATCTTGCTCCTAAAATATAGGTTTTTTCAACTATTTATAGGTAGACACAGTCTAGTTAGAATCGTGCTCACTGAGTCTATCATACATAGGGTTCTTAAAACTAATTTTTTATCACTACTACATTGTGTCATTTTAGATGTTCCTATAGCTTTGATTCACTATTTTTAAAAATAGAATTTTGTGAAAAAAAAAATCTTCCTCTCTGAGATAAATTGACAATCCAAAACAAATAAATAGTTATGGAGTCGGTCAACTGCCAAAGTGATATTGTAAATTACGTATCCCACATGATTAGAATTAGACCTCCACATAATTATGTGTGTGTGTGGATGGAAATATATCAATTGAATTTTTTAAATAAATCTTCCCTAGAAATGATAAATGTAACTATATGCAAGCTAATACCCTCCTTTGGCACAAGGGGAATGATGAGAGACCAAGATGAACAACTCCATTACAATTGTGTAAGATAAAACTCAATGACGTTTAATTTGAAGTAGGAAGAAATATATTTGATGCTTGGTTCTAGGCTTGACCTTTTATATTTATATTTTGAAGAGGTTTCTCTATGTTTTGATTCCTCTCAAATGGCTTGACATGACCTAGTATATATAGGCTAATATAGGAAAAATTATGTGCATTAAATGACTTTGAAATTTAAAAGGGATGAGATTAAAGGTTCACATTAAATGGAAATGGGTAGAAGGTCCCATAAGGCAAAAATGTATAAACCCATGCAGAGCATGTGTCTAACCTAAATGGACTTGTATAGAGCACGAGTTTGACTTGGATATGACACAAACTATATTTTTAGAGTAGAGTATGATAACATGTGATGTATAGTCCATTGATGTTAATAATTAATTTGTGATAAGTGTTACAATGTTTTTTAGTTTCAAGGGATAAATAGGGCCTTAATATGATTGACATGGACCAAGAAAGTAGCCAATATGTACAAGTTTTCCAAATATGATAAATTGGGAATAATACACTGGGAAGAAGGGTCTTATGCCAAATTTAGGTGTCTACACCAAGAAATTGCAAATTTTGAGGCAAAATTACATGAGTTTAAATTATTAAACATGAAAATTTTACAAGCTCATAATCTGGGTAGGCATGTTGAATATAATGTAGAAAATATTACAATTATGTGAATGATCTTATTTCTATACAAGATAAATTTGGAATGATAAAGTTATGGTCAATAGAAGAATCATATATGTGTGATTAAAATTTTAAAATAAGTTTTCAAGGAGACAATAAAATATTGAAAGAGTTGGATGTATAATTTAAAGAAGAAGAGGTCAAGAAAATATTAGAAGAGGAAAACATACTCATGAGGGAGAAGCTAACACTTCTCACTATCACAATCATGTACCAAGGGGGAGAGGATATCCTTAAAGAGGAAGAGGATAATATGGGTGAAGGAGAGATATAAGATTCATGTGTACATTTTTTATGTTTGAATATGTTGAACATAGAGCCTTTGAGTGTCCACAAGCACAACAAAACAATTATAGATGAAATGAATCTAGAAATTGCATTGCACAAATGAATGAAGAAAATGTTTCATCACCCAATCACATAGAAGAACCAAAACATGGAGAATTCCTCATTATGAAGATAGTGTCACTCAATATAGCAAAAGAGGAGAATGAACTAGTGCAAAGGAAAATATAATCACAACCATATGTAAATCTAGATGTAAGTGTTGTAAGGTTATTGTTGATAGTGGTAGCATGGATAATTTTTCATCTAGTGAGATGGTATAAAATCTTGGGTTAAAAAGAGTCATACACCCAATTTTTATAAGATCTCTTGGTTGCAAAAAGGACATCAAATTTTTGTGAATGATCAACATGTGGTTAATTTTAATAATGGGTCATATGAGGATGATGTTTTATGTGAAATTATACCCATGAATGTATGCCATGTATTATTTGGTAGGCCTTACCAATTTGATAGGAAGGATATACATGATGGTAGAGAAAATAGCTACATGTATGTGAAGGATATTATGAAGTATACTTTGATTCCATTAAAAGACAAAGAAGAAGAATTGGACAACAATCCTAAAGTTTTGTTAATTTTTAAAAAATAGGTTTTGAAAGAGGCAAAGAAGGAGAAGGGGTGTTTTTATTTCATTCCAAACCCCAGGGAAGTTGGAACATCAGATAAAGTAAGTTAAAATACATATGAAGTGAAATATTTATCAAGGTAATGTGATGAGATTATTTCTGAGTATTTTCTACGTGGATTTCCACCCATGAGGAACGTTACCCATCACATAGATTTGGTACCTAGATCTAACTTACAAAATGAGGAAGCATATAGGTTGACACCTATGGATAATGATGAGGTGAAGAGACAAGTATAATATTTCTTTGAGAATGGTTTAATAATATATATTAATCCTATGTGTAAATTCAACAGTTTTAACACCTAATAATGGTGAAGAATGGCATATGTGCACAGATTCTAGATCCATCAACATGATTAAAATAAAGTATATGTTTTGATTGCCTCAATAGTGTTAGTTATAGTTTAGTAGGAAGAATAATAATAGAATAAAATCTTAAAATAATAAATGATAGGAATAATAAATAATAATAACAAAATATGAACCAAATGAAGCCATGGAAGACACATGTTAATTTTGCCTTCTTCATACACTTACCTATTTAGGATTTTCAAATTTTGCAACCTCTCCTCGCGTAACTCTTTGAATTATTTTTGACACCATAAAATTTATTTTATATTTTATTAAAAATAATTCCAAGTCCCATATCCATGCTAACAGTCATCAATGCTAAAATAAGTGTCTCATCCTGAGACACTTAGACGAAAGGCCTTATTTAATCAAGTTTATAAAATTATGTTATATTACAAAGAAATTGTAGTAAGTAACCTAATCCTAACTAATCTCCTTGAATTATCATGCCAAAACTCCATTCCTTTACTTTAACTATCTATACAACCTATAATTGTAATTGTAGACAACGTTGCTTGATTTTTACCTATTACATCATGTTCCATACTTTGCAGTAGATGGCTTTGCTTGATTTTGACAAAATTATATGATGTTACATCTTTTGTATAAGATTAAACATCCTAAAACTTTGAATTATAACATGAGTATCAAAATGTATCCAAGCTACCACCCTCCCAAACCATATT
The DNA here is from genome assembly GCA_037957365.1 of Torreya grandis. NCBI lineage: Eukaryota > Viridiplantae > Streptophyta > Pinopsida > Cupressales > Taxaceae > Torreya > Torreya grandis. The sequence goes on along the minus strand of JARHVA010001212.1, from coordinate 1,743,391 downwards.
TCATATCGGACAAATTGGACCAATCTATCAAGCACCAGGACCGATCAGAACACTAGACACCTAATGTAATCAAAGGAGATAGGGAAATACACATAATAAATGGTGTAAACAATATCCAAATCCTAAGACCCATCAAAGGGTGAAATGTATACCCATAAACTTCAAACTAGTACCTCTGAGTGAGGCCCACACAACTTGAATGAAACCTGGTGTCCAAGTGACACTTCATTTTTGTTAACATGTGCCAAAAATTCTCATACTCTATGTTGGGACACTATAACTAGGGATATTTTTTATGAATTACTAGCTAGGGGGAGTTATAATTTTAACCTTCAATGGTCACCAAAGACACCTTGAGTGTTACCCATCTGGTCTACCTATGGTCGACCTAGAAAAGATAAGATAAGATAATTATATTAATGTCCAAAAAATGACCACAAAGGTAGGTCAATGGGACTGCACCATACAATTCTAAAGGACTCAATAGGAAGACCTAAATAGGCCATTCAAAAACAAACATTATAAATCTTGAGAGAGTTGGACTCGATAAAATCCCCAACAAATAAATTCACATGGAAGACAAACCAATACGTAAGCTATGTAAAGAGTTGTACACATCTCTACCTATTATTTGTGATTATGCAACTACCAACAACTATTATATTAAAAAAAACTAACACCTTTATGTACAAGTGATTTCAGAATTATCAAATCTTCATTACATAATAAAACTATGCATTTAGAATGATTACCAATAGCGACAACAAGATTTGAAACCTCTCCTTCTTGATTACTATTCTTGCCCAGAGCCTCCCTGTAATAAAGCTAGAGTATGCTTCTTCTTTGGCTTCAATTTTTTATGCATATCACATGTATCCTCACTATTTTCATAGTACTTGACCTCAACACCATTAATTATATTCCCTAAAGTATTGATATATAGATGAAATACCACCCAGTTTTTGTTATAAACATGAAGAGAACCATATTTTTCCTTAAATAACTCATGCATATCCCTATGAGCCATAGTCATGAGCTTTGTCACCACTCCCAGGTGAGTATGAAGAATTTCCAAATAATTTATATGTTATGACATTAGACAATCTTATCACAACTTTTAATTATCTCACTATAATTTTATATGTAGCTCAACTATCAGGTGCAACATCATCTCACCTCTAAGATAGTTATGCATTGTCTAGGACTTTTTAAACTAAAGTGAATTTTTATTTTATGTACCTTAGATTTTATTCCATACATAATAACTCAATATCTAAATCACTTATATGTACAACTTGAACAACTACCAAAATAGTATCTATTACCATCATACATATCTAGAGTTGAAGCATGCCCTCCATGAAGCTTAATACTTGGCCAAACCTTCAATGTTGGAGACCTTGGCTCAAATAATAACCACACCATTGCTAGATATAGTTTAGTAGGAAGAATAATAATAAAATAAAATATACAAAACAATAAATGATGAGAATAATAAACTATGAACTAAATGAAGCCATGGAAGACACATTTTATTAAAATAATGGCTTATTTTTGCCTCCTTCATACACTTAATTATATGGGATTTTCAACTTCTGCAACTTCTTCTCTTCTCACATGACTCTTTGGCTTATTTTTGACACCATTACATTTATTTTTTATTTTATTATAAATAATTCCAAGTCATAGGCCCATGTTAATAGACTAAATGACTTGAAAGAATTTTTGAGTGGAGCAATGAACTTTCAACTGATTGATTTGGAGAGGGGATGTCACCAAATTAAAATTATCAATATAAAGGATGGTTTGTATGAGTGGTTAGTTATGATATTTGGGATAACAAATTCACCAAACACATTCATGAGGCTTATGAGCGAAGTTATTAAACCATGTCTTAGTAAGTTTATTATTGTGTATTTAGATGACACTTTGGTTTTTAGTAAGAAAAAGGAGGAGATTTCAATGCATTCGAGGAAAGTATTACAAATTTTTAAATAAGATAATTGTTGATCAACTTGAATATGTGTATTTTTATGAAGGAAGAGTTTATTTATCTAGGTTTTGTGGTCTCGTGTGACAAATTGAGAATAGACTTGAAAAAGGTGAAAGCCATTGTAGAGTGGCCATCACCAAAGAGCACATTTGAAGCAAGAAGTTTTCATGGGTCACGTAGTTTCAAATAGAATTTCATTAGAAAATTTAGTGATATATGTTCACCAATCACAAAAATAATGAGAGGTGATAAAAGATAATTCACATGGGTAATTCTAGTTCATCATGATTTTTTGATTTTGAAGAAAAAGGTCACAGAATAGCCATAACTAGGATTTATGAATTTCAATGAGATATTCCAAGTTGGTTGTGTTACTTGTGGAACCATGTTAGGTGTAGTTTTGAATCAAGAGGGAAAGCCCATTTCTTCCTTTAGTAAGAAATTGAATTATTCCAAATGAAAGTATTTGATTTACGGTCAAGAGTTTTACGTCATAGTGTAAACTCTATAGAAATGAAGGCATTGTTTGATTTTGAAGGAGTTTATTTTATGCATGGATCATAAAGTAATACAGTTTATAAAAAAACAAGATAATTTGCAACAAAAACACATAAATTAGATTAAATTCCTTCAAATTTATTCCTTAGCTATGAAGCATAGAAGTGGGAAGTCAAATTGAGTTGTCAATGTAACAAGTAAGATATGTCTTTTGTTGAGTGATATGAGAGTAGAGATAGTTGGGTTTGAATCAATGAATGGTTTGTATGAAAAAGAATTAGATTTTAGAGATGCTTGGGTAGTGTGCATAAGTCCAACTAGCATGGATAGGACTCCATGTTTAGACTTATTTTTGTAACATGGATTGTTGTTTAGAGGAAAATGATTATGTATAACTTAAGGATCAATGACAAATAATTTAATAAGATAAAAGCAGAGTGGAGGACTAGTTGGCCATTTTGGTGAGGATAAACCATTAGCTCAAATTAATGAAAGATACTATTGGCTAAGATGAGTATGGATGGGAAGAAATTTGTGCAAAGTTGTAGAATTTTCCAACATTCAAAGGGTAAAATTTTGATTGCAGGTTTGTATTAGACATTCCCAATATTGGAAAGACATTAGCATGGATTTTGTTTTTGGGTTGCCAATAAGGCCAAATTTTAATGATTCTATATTTATTATTATCAATATATTTTTGAAATAGGCACATTTCACAACATCCCAAAAGACTAGTGATGCCACACACATTGAAATATTGCTTTTCAAAAAAGTCGTAATATTGCATGAGTTACCCTAAAGGTAGTTTTAGAAATATATACCAAATATGTTGGTCATTTTTAGAGAAATTTGTGGGAAAATTTGGCACAAGGCCAAGTTTCACTTCAACTTATCATCCACAAATGGATGGAAAAATAGAGGTGGTACATAGAAGCCTTAGGACTTTTTTTTATTTGGTAGAAAACAAACCTAAAGAGTATGTTATGATTCTAACACAAGTTGAGTTTGCTTAAAACAACTTAGTTAATATAGGTACAATATAGAGTCCATTTTAGAGTGTGTGTAGTTGCGACACTATAGGTGTTACTAAATTAAGATATATAGTTTACTTGAGTAGAAAAAGTGTTGAAGTAGAGGAGTATATGGAGTATATGAAACAATTGTATGTAGAGGTGAGGGATGATTTGGAGAAGAATGCCTACAAGCAATGTGCATATTTTTAGAGAAAAAATAATAATTCCAAGTGGGTGACTTTTTTTTGGCTCAATTGAGAAACAAAGGTTCTCCAAAAGGTACATACAACAAGATCAAGTGAAAAAATATTGTGCCGAGTAAGATTATGATAAAATTTACAACTAATGCCCATGAGATAGAGTTACCAAAAGAATTAATATTTGTATATCTTTAATGTAACAAATATGTATGCTTACCATGAGAGACAAATGAGTAGTTTAGATTCTTTAATTTATGATTAGAGACAAAGTTATTTGAGAAGGCAAGATAAGCAATAGAGATGGTGATTGATTCTAGAATCATCAAATGGATAAAAGGTGATGAGTATAAATATTATTTAGTTAAATGGAAGATAGATCAATTGAAGATGAAATTTGGATGAGTGCATCTAAGATTTCTAAGTATAGAAAGTAATTAGATGAAATCACTCAAAGTTCATGAATAGGTGCTCACATATCATCTTACTTATCCAATATATTTGATGTAGGAGAATTTGGGTCAATGAACATTCTTTCATCAACCAAAAACATATGTCGTGTGATTGTTCATGTGTGCAAACTTTTTATGGTGTCAACATGTTTCATTTGTTAAAGTTGATTATAATAGACCCTATAAACATCTCCACAACTCTAAGATCCTATAAATGTCAAGTGAAGAAGGTATCAATCATCTGACATAGTTCACTTTGACTCTTTTCTAGAAGATGACAAAACAAACAATTAAAATAGGTGGTGAATTTAAAATTGTCAATCTACATTAACTCGTGGTTACGTAATTGCCAAACTATAGTAGTCGGTGGTTTCACCTACATGGTTTGAAAAAAAAATTAACTTTCAGAGATGATGAAGTTTAAGTTTTGGAGTGTTTTCTTAGAAGAAGGGAACTTAAAGAGACACCCAAAAATTAGTAAAGGGATAAAAGAGGTTTGAGTCAATTAGATAAATAGGGTTGAGAAAGGGGTAGTAATAATTGATCAAGTCCATTAAAAGACCATGTATGAATTGTATTCATCTTCATATTTGTATTTCAATAAAAAAAATTCAAGTGTGTGTGTGAGAGAAAGAGAGAAGTTATAAATAACATTATTATTTAATGGAAATAAAGTGTGAGTTTTAGTCTCAAGTCTATGTGTGTATCTATCGAAGAGTACTATGACTAGGTTTCAAGGAAACAATGCCATTCATTTCCCTCTTATCCATCATGCATTAGGAATCCAAAGTTATTTGCATGTGAAAGGCTACAATATTGTAGGCACCTCTTTTCATCTCATTCACAATATTATGAGGATTGGTCTTATATTTATAGCTTTTTTGCTCCATTTTACCTTGATTTTATTTCCACGAGGGTTACTCTTTTGGTGGATTTTCCTCAATGACCCACATATATTACTTTTCTATGGCATGTTTTTAGAGAAAATTTTTTATTTCAAATTTGGAAGTCTCATATTGTTTTAGCGTTTTTACATGAATATATAAATAATAAAATTTTCCTTATCACAAAATTTTATGTGATATTTATTTTATATTGATACTATAAACACATAAATTTGGTATTAGATGATTGACATTACCAATTTTTTACCAAGCCTTATTATACATACCTTAGACATTCATAACTGACTCTTGATCACACTTTATCCTACCCATTCACTTATCTATGGGTTTGACCTCCCTAAATTATTGTTAGTTATACATAATATTTCCCTAGTGTCTCGATTAATAACTTATCTTACTCAGATTATCATCTTATCTTAGATCATTGTTTCATGTCTCCTATACACCTTTGATGACAATAATATGTATCTAGTTCTTGGAGCCATCTACCTTGGTCAAACTTGTTCATATGCCTTGTAACAACTATTTTCCCAAATTCAAACTTTTCCTTTGGGTTGGTCTGTGCATTTTGCATGTTGATTCAGAGGGAAATTTTCCAAAGAGTCAACTATTTAAAAATATCAAGTCTAAGACTATTCCTATCTAGCACTTTATTATAAATCACCTATCTATCATTGTTACACCCTTAACCTATATCAAGAATAGGGATATGTGTGGTTGATTTTGGCTTACATACCTTTCATATTATCTTGTCGCATTTCTCTATATTCTTAGTATTGTCAAACAATTGAATAACCGTGGTTAAGTAGAGGATATATAAGAGGTATTGGTTTGTATTTGATCATCATATTGATAATTTTTGTCTCATTGCATTGTTATGGAGGTTGCCCCCTCAAAGTGGCTTAGTCATATTTATCAAGTATTATACTCTTTTGTTAATTATTATTATGGATCTACTAATTTTGATCTTAGTTATGTGATACGTTATTTCATTATTATGAAATATTTAAGTAATTTCATTACAAGTAGTATCATAGCATCGAATTGGGTAAGTTAATGTGGCATTATTTTTAGGATTTGTGTTGTATAACTTGTGATTTGAGAAGAATTTAACTTGTTCATCACTGTAGTATTGTTTAAAGTATTTTTTTTGAAAAATGAAAAATAAAAATTTACACCCTTGTGCAAATTTTTACTAATTCAATTCATTCTAGTGAGATGATTATAATGGTATAATCTATTGGTACACTTTTTTCAGACCTAAAACCCTCCATCTTAGGGTTTTTTCATGGTTGGTCCTACCACTCATAGTCACGAGAAAGGGAAAGACACTTCAAAAACTCCTCACAAGGACAACATGGAGTCTAAAAGTTCATATCCTTTGGTTTCTCAGGTGATTCACCAACTTCAATTAGATATGTAAATCATGATGAATAAATATGATCTCGATGTGGTAAAAAAGGATGTCATTGGGGTAAAAGGGGACATCATTAATGTGAAAAAATAGTTGGAAACTATTAGTGGGCATTTGACCACTTTGGCAGCTTAGTTTCTACAAAATAATCCTCCACTATTCCATTTGGGTTCTCCCAATTAGAATAATCACAACTCTAATATCAAGTTGAATCACATGATGCCAAAAGTGGAAGTGCGTGAGTTTTATGGTAAGGATCCACTCACTTGGATCAATCAAATAGAAAATTTATTTGACCTACATCAGATCAATGTGAAAAAAAGGTGTTCATGGCATCTCTATATCTGTAATTAAGTATTTCATTTGGTATAGGTGGTTGTGTGCTCAAAATTTTAAAAAAGGCCCTTTTTATTACTTGGTCAATGTTTATTGAGGAGTTGCAGAAGCACTATCACATCTTAGAAAACTACTTTAGTCAGTTAGTAAAGTTACGAAAGTTATAGATTGTTAAGGATTATATTCAAAAATTACAAAATATATCCTTGTGGATGAAATCAACAAGGACAACATGACTGACCTATTCTTGGGTGGGCTCAAGGATAGCATCAAACTTGAGGTTCACATGTTTAATCCAACTTCAGTATCTAAATCCATACCATTAAGACACAAGGTAGACAAAAAATATTTGGTCAAATGAAGGGCTTTTGATCATGTACATGAATGCAATTCCACAACACCATCTTTTCCTCATCCTACAAGATTGAACCCTCAAAAAATTAAAGAGAAGCATGCAAAAGAGTTATGTTTTAACTATGACATCAAGTGGAGTAAATGACATAAATGTGCTGAAAATAGGTTTTTCTACATTGAAGGCACCGATGAAGATGAAGAAGATGATGATTCCTCATGTGAGGGTATATAAGAGTCAAAGGAAGAAAATGAAGATTCTCACCCTACTATCTCTTATCATGCATTTTCAGGTATTAGCATTCCTCAAACTCTTAAGGTGGGTTTACTCAAGCAACAAAAAGTGACAATGTTGATTGACTCAGGGAGTACACACAACTTCATTAACAATAAGTTGGCTATTCATTTGAGTTATTTCATTTACCCAACTCTATAATTTTAGGTCATAATTGCATATGGTGGCATAGAAAACCATTATGGAAAATTCCATAGTGTTAATCTTTCTATGGAAGACTACATGCTAGATTCTCCTAATTCCCATGGGTGGGGCTAACATTGTATTGGGATTATAATGGATAACAACTTTGGACACAATAGAAATGAATTTCTAGGAATTATTCATGTGCTTTCATTATGAAGGTAGGCCATTTGAACTACATGTATTATAGATAAAATATTCATAATTGGTTAGTTTACATCATATGACGAAGATTCTTAAAAAGGGATCGAAGGATTAGTAGTATGAATGTTTTTCATAGAATTTTAACCAATAACTTTGTCTACAATCTTGATTTATAGATGATTCTTGATGACCACCCAATAATTTTTGGCATCATGCCAAAAGGACTACCACTAAGAAAATAACATGATCATGTCATAAGATTGCTTCCAACTAGTACACCACCAAACATCAGACCATACAGGTATCCATATGCCCAAAGTGAAATTAAAAATATGGTACAGGAAATGTTGGAGGCATGTATTATCAGATATAGCCAAAGTGAATATTAATCCCCAATGGTCATTGTGTGTAAGAAGGATGACACTTGAATGATGCACCCATACTATAGAGAAATAAATAAGTACAGCATCATTGAAAACATGGTATAGGAGATGTCAAAGGCATGTATTATCAAACATAGCCAAAGTGAATATTCATACTTGGGGGTCATGGTGTGTAATAAGCATGACACTTGAAGGATGTGCCCATACTATAAATAAATCAATAAGTACATCATCAAAGATAAGTTCCATATTCAAGTAATTGTTGATTTGTTAGATGAATTACATGATGCTATTTATTTTACCAAACTAGATATTTATTCTATGTATCATCAAATTTGGATCAAATATGAGGATATCCCTAAAATAACTATAGAACTAATGAAGACAATTATGAATTTATGGCCATGCCTTTTGGTCTCATAAATGTACCATTTATATTTTAGATTTTGATGAATATTTTTTTGTAGGCCTTTCTTAAGGAAGTTTGTGTTGGTGTTTTTTTATGACATTCTAATATACAACAAAACTTGGAAAGAATATTTAAAGCATGTGAAACAAGTACTATTAGATCTAGAATAACATCAACTTTAATCCAAACCTTCCAAATGTGATTTTGGAGCCAAAAGGAGGATTACTTGGGTCATATTATTTCACATGAAGCAATCAAAGTTGACCCTAAGAATATCAAAGCTATGTTAGAGTGGCAATTGCTAAAGACCTTAATAACCTTCACAGAATTTTTGGGCTAATAGGTTACTATCACCGATTTGTAAAAAAATATGGTAGAACAGTTGCTTCACTTACAACCTTATTGAACAAAAACTCCTTCAAATAGAGTGAAACAACTACCAAGGCATTTGAGAAGCTGAAAGAGACTATGTGCACCACTCTAGTTTTGGATACCCCTAATTTTTTTGAAACTTTTGTTGTTGAATGTGATGCATGAGTGTATGGTATGGGGGTATTACTCATGCAGGAAGAAAGACCCATTGCATTTGAGATTCATCAACTCAAAGGGAAAAAACATGCTCAAACCAATCTATGAGAAAGAGATGATGTATATTCTTCATGTAGTCAAGCAATGGAGACTTTATCTAATGTGTAGACACTTTAAGGTAAAGACTAATCATTATAGTCTAAAATATTTTTTAGAACAATGATTGTCATCAAAAGAACAACAAAAATGGGTGACTAAAATGTTGGGATATGACTTTGAAATAGTCTATACAAAAAATAAATAAATAAATGTGGTAGCAGATACACTATCTAGGAGGGATAAATCAATTGAAGCATTGTTATGTGTAATGACCATTTGGTAGACAGATTGGTTGGAAGAGGAAAGATTAGATTGAGTGAATGATAAGGATATATACATTTTGATTCAAAATCTTTAGTAAGATTTTTGTGTTTCTAATGAATTTGAGTGGAAAGGGAATGCATTATTCTATAAAAATAAATTCTACCTATGTAAGAATTATATCCTCAAACACAATATCCTTCAGGAGCTTCATACATCTCCAATAGGGAGCACTCACGATTTTTGAAAACCTATAATAGAATCAAGTAAAATTTATTTTGAGAACTGAAGGGGGATACACATAAATTTATGATAGAATGCATGCTTTGTCAACAAAACAAAGGTGAAATAATTAGGACACTAGGTTTTCTACAACCTTTATCCATCCCTGGCCAGAGGTAGGAGGAGGTTTCCATGAATTTCATTACAAGGTTGTTAAGGTTGGAAGGTAAAAAGGTCATCATGGTAATTTTGGATAGGCTTAAAAAATATGCTCAACTTTCTTCTTATCATATCCATTTGTAGCTAGTACAGTATAAATACAATTCAAAAGTTGCATGGTACTCCCAAGATCATTATAAGTGATTGTGATCCCATCTTTACCTGTAATTTTTGGATTGATTTATTCACATATTTGGATATTTAGTAAGCTCATAGAACATCATATCATCCTCAATCTGATAGGTAAAAAAAGGTGGTCAACAAATTCTTAGAAGGGTATATCTATTATTTTACATCAGATAAACATCAATGAGGGGTTCATTGGTTGCCACTAGAAGAATGGTGGTATAACACTTCCATACTATTGACCAAATTTGACCCTACAGGTGAAATTAGGACCCCTATAGGTAAAAATTGATTTTTATATGTTTTAAGGGACTAATATTATGTCATAAGGTGTATTATAAGTCTTTTTATGTAATTTAATGTCAATTTAGCCTTGATCATTGTCTAATTAGTTTATGTGTCATTTTGAGTCACTTAATAGCTATTTAGGGGTCATAAATGCAAGTGGCATAATTTTTAAGGTGTCCAAGCATCCTAAGTTCCTTTAAAATGTTTAATAATTTATATTCACTATCAATAATTTAAGTCCCCTTTGAAACTTGTAGGTTATCTAAACTAAAGATCAAGTAATCAATTGAAAAAGGAGGAGTTTGGCACTTATACGGCCCATGAGGGAGGGTGACACATGGGATAAGGTCATGTAATGTCTCTTCATCTTCCTAAAACTCATCTCAATATTTAACATGCCTTATAAGTTCTAAAAAATCTCCAAAACAATTATGCTCCTTCTTTTCTCTTATAGACACACAGAAGTGATCAACAGGTTTATGCTTGGTACGGACAATAGAAGAGGTTTCAAACCAAATGCCTTTGGTAGGTGAAATTACACTTAGATAGATTCATTTAAATAACAAGAGTTTGAATATTTTTCAATTATTATTTATGAAGCATCTCTATCAAGTTGACTATTTTTTTTTACTCACTATTTCCTGCACCTTCTAGGTTTCGCTCTAGTTTGGATTGTTTTATACAATCTAGTTGGTGATGTTAAATCAAGATGATGTTGGATATATAATAATATGTTATTCATTCTTGGTCTCATATTTTATGCTATTTTTATTGGTAAGTCATCTCATGCTGCAAGAAGGTGCCACTATGTGAGGTCTCAGTCAAAGTTTTCCTTGTTTGTAGAATGTTTGGTTCTCTGCAAAGGTTTCATGAAAATGTAATATAATGTTTCAAATGTATCAATTCCATAATATCACCTCCTTTCATGTTTGGTTTTATAATATGATGTTTTGATCAAACATTCAGTCTTGCCATTCTCATAAGTCAACTCTTCACTCACTTTCACTTGCAGTCACATGTATAAACCCTATTTAGCATGTTCATGGAGTTGTGGTGAGGATATATCAAATTATTCAAGGCATAAATAACTGAATAGAGTCTATTTCAAGGTTTGAATAGTATGTATATTAGTTTAAAGTTCATGCACCACACAAACCAACCACTAGACACCATTGTTTGCTCTATAACAGGTGTTTGCAAGAGGTTTAAATGTTGGAACAAATGTTTTGAAGATTGTTTTAATATCTCCACAAGGTCAAACATGTATTTTAGGGATTTAAAATGTGTTTAAGTTACTCATGAGGCCGTTCATCCACACATATTACTCTATTTCATATTCACTGCCTGTATACAGCTCATACACACCTACAAGAGTCTCTCCTTGATGACATCATGATGAGATATGAGTTTGATAGTTTTTTCAATATATTGGAGTGAAAAAAGTGCATTTGAACACTTGGTGAGGGCATATAAAGTGTTCCTAAACATAGGTATCTTGCATACTGCCCAAGTCTTCTTTACTACCTGTATGTGAAAATACTCACCTACAAGTGGCATCATAGAACTATGAAGGTCCTTATATGGGAGGTTGGTACATGAAAAAACCTTTCTTTGGAATCTTGGTAGGTGGAATTGATCATCATAGACATTTTTGAAGTGTCAAATGAGAAAATGGAGGTATGGATCCTCCTCAAACTTAAGATGACTGATTTTGAGGATATTTTCCCTAAAAAGTGAAAATAGAGGTCTAGGCCAGTTTTGCCAAAGTCATATAGCAGGGTTATAAAGTGTTTGATACATCTAGATGAATATATATTGTATCCTCAATGAAATATAAAATATTTAAAAATAATGGAGTTAAAAGGATTAATGAGAGGTGATTTTGGGGGGCCTCAAAGTTGTTCATTTAAGCACTAAGTTTCTCCATTAATATTATAGGTTTGAGCCAAAAGAGTCCTCTTCACCTAAAATTACAAAACTAGACCATGCCAACATATGTGAATGGTTCCAAATGGTGAAAGTGACATTAATGATCTAAAATATCATCAAGAGGAGATCACAGGTTGTGTTTTATTTCCCATACACACCTACGGGTGTCCCACCATTTGAGAATGCACACCTACAGTTGACTATAAGAGCATACAATCTAAGATAGAAGCTTGAGCATGAAAACACATACAATGGTCTATGTAGGATGATTCCAATTGGATTAGAGGATCCAAATATGATGTGTCACACGTTCCAGGATGACTTCTTGCCAAACGCCCCTACTTGCTCTAATACAATCAACTATAGTTGATTTTGGACAACAATAGGTTGAAAAGTGAGGTCTAAGTGTGGGTATAACATAAAAATGATTCAAAATGGGTCCAAAAAGTATTAAATGATCCTATAACATTATAATATGGGTTTTAGACACTATATTTAAGCCTCAAACAAGCATAATCACCTATAAGATTCATTATCGAAGAAGAGATGTAGGATACACAGTCAACACCTTAAGCAGTCAACTCAAGGATATGACTTGAAGAGTTTAATAGGGGTCATAAATCATGGTAAGCACTTGGTAAATAGTAATTAATCCCTAATGATACACCAAAATCATGATAATAGATGAAAAAGGACCCCCAATCAAGCAATACATAGTTTACATCTTACACCCTGCACAATCTACCTTAATAAGGGTCTATTTTGGTTTTTGGGAGAGTTGGAGGGTCTAGAGAATTGAAAAAGGGATGAAATTTTATGTCAAGTGTATTTTAAACTTTAAGAATCCCCATCAATATTTGGTTGGTCTGGTAAAATAGGAGAATTGCCTTTATTTTGTCTCAGACAAAGGGCACTCCCTTCATGCAGAAACCTACATTCTTGAGGAAGGAGGTTGATAAGATGAGCCATGAGCTAAAGGAACCATAATATGGGGTGTGATAAGTTGGGTTACATCTAAAACAACATGAAAAATCAATTAAAGTAGAGAGAAACCCAGTAAAGTGGTATAGAAATCCAAAGTTATAGTCAGGCCTATTAGGCAAGGTTTAAGCCCAATATCCAAATGGGGGGTCAATATCAATTCTAGCATTATGTGGTCATTGTATCATATTGGATCATGTTTATGGGGTCACTACAGATGTTTCTAAGCTATTAAGATGTAAAATAAGTGCAAGGAAGTCATATTTTGGCTCAAAGGCAACATTAGGCTTGTGCAAAGCAAAGGAAAGGCTCAAATAAGCAACTTTAGATGCTCATATCTTTTTGGAGGATGTGCATGAGAATCTATGGAGTTTGGGGAAGTTGACAAGGGTCTTCATCTTCATTCTATTGAAATTTATTTGTAACTTTAATGTCCCATTTTTATGAACAAACCTTAAGATCAGAAGTGACCTAAAACCCTTGTTAAACCCTGGATAAAAACTCAATTGAGAAAATAAGCATGGAGAGATGTCTAATTGGGATGAAATGACCATGAAAGTGGTTGGAGGTTGTAGAAGACTCTTCAGGGCTCCTCCTCATCAATTTTTGTGCTGCCTTACCTATACGAACATGGTACAGAATGGATTTCTTTCATTATTTTATGCATTGTGCAAGTTTTAAGGACTTTCAAAGAATGAAATCAACTTTTGGACTAAGATATGGACTTATAACTCACTATGATCATTTCATGCCTTGGAAAAACTCTTAAGTGTTTCTATAAGAGCTCTCATCTCAGCCAATCAAACTGACATAGTGAACATGATAGTGAGAAGGGTGAGAACTTCAAATGGATGGCTTTTTAAGGTGTGCCTAATGACTCTAAGTCCATGGATGGCCTTGACATATGTATTTCACCCCCATATACATATTTTCATGGTAAATTGAAGCCAAATTTTTGGCCAAGTGTGCAAGGTGTGTGAAAGAGGAATTTATTTGACTACAGACAATGATGGCTCATTTCTAGAAGATTCTAGATGATTAAGAATGTAGCCAATGCATGAATAAGCATGTCTACAACCCTTCCCTCTAATTCTAATCATTAAATCTACCCCTAGTCAATTTTGGGACATTCTAATAGGGGTGATTGATGAAGGTAATTTTCTTATGCAGAATGAGAACTCCTACGCCACTTTTCAAGAGTTTCATGCTTTGGATGGACACTCGTGCTTTCTAACCTTGCATGGTCAGTTTCACATCTTCTTCTCATGCACATGTAACCCCTTATCTCAACATTACAATTGTCCAAGTGACCTTTGGACTTCCCTTTTCCTACTCCTCTCCCAAATGTTATAAGTAGTGACTTTTTGGACTCTTTTAAGCAGCCTCCGTTGGTTAATGGTGAAACCCTAGCTAATTTTCTATTTGAATGTCTCTTAAATAAATAAACAAGTGAATTTTCATACTTACATGTTTCATAATTGAGTTTAGTTACAAATCTTATTCATCTTGTCTAGTAAAAAATAGCCTTTTCTATCATGTTATCTTTGATTGTCCACCAAGTATGCAGAAGAGTAATTGTTACAAGTCTTTATTAGTCTTACTTCTTAGTGTATGAGAGTTTTAGAAGTGCTTTATGAATATATTCTTCAAAGGATCATTCATTACCCCTACTATACATCAAATATACCTCTTGAGCCTAGCATATGAAACATTGATGCAATAATCTATCTTGATTTGTGAGTTATGTGTGAAAGAAGCTTTGATTTGTTGTAAGTAGTATAATTTCAGTCAATAGGAGGAAACTTATTATTGGCGCATCACCTTTTAACTTTTATTATGTCTTCTTAACCCTTTTTATTCAAAGTTGATAAGTAGGAAAGTACTTCAACGAGTGCATCAAGGGATCTAGCCCTTCTAGAGATTCATCTCACCTATTGGTTACCCACAGCTTGTGAGATGTTTCCATTGTGCCACATGGATAAGGAGATCTTAGAAATCTCCTTAAGGGGTACAAATCCAAGTGATAACAATTTTTATCATGCCAAGTGGGACTCTAAGTCCTAGAATATTATCCAAGACTGGTGTTGGTCTTGGTATATTTGCAATTACAAGAACATCTATATTCAGTACCTGGTGACTCTACTATGTTTTCAACTCTTTGGTTGCTTATCAATCCTTATTTTCCATGCCAAACGTAACCACTAGGTCTAATACTAAAGGTATACATTTTGAGTTTGTGCAATTGCCTTGTTATTTTGTCAAAAGGTTCAAATTTGTGAATACTCATCCTTATTCAAGGGAGTTGGTTTCTAAAAATTCCAAATTTATACTTGGTTTAACCCCTAATACTCATAATTTTCTTTCCAATATGGATAGAAACCTTCCTTTTGTAGCCTTCACTGGATCATGTCCTTTCAATCTTGCCCAATATGGCCAAATTCCTAGATCAACCCTTAAAAGTATTCCATCTTTTAGTGGAGAAGATCCTATTACTTCCATTGAACACATTAAAAACATGGAAAACTTCTAAAATATCCATAATATCACTCAAGAGAATGTATCCATTAAGTTATTGGCATTTTCTTAAAAGGGAAAGCTTTAGATTGGTATGGAACTCTACCTCATAATTCCTTTGCTTCATGGGATGAACTAGGAAGTCTATTGTCTAGGAGGTTTGAAGAGAAGAGTGATCATTTATCACTAGTTGAGAAATTGACTACTATCAATAGGTTTCTTCAAGAGTTCATACAAGATTTTAACTCTATATTTCAAAATACACTACCAAATTATGCCTTATAAGACCCACTCCAAATTATGCCTTCTTGTATTACCTAAAAGCATTGAATAGTGATGTAGCCATGATGATCCACCTATGGGTGGGAATAAACTACATGGTGCCTATGAGATAGCTATTAATTTTGATAAATTTCTTGTTCAAGTAGGGAAGATTGCTCTTAGAACACCAATGCCATTATTTCTTGATCTGCATCCTCCTAGTCAAATCACATCACCTACCTTGGCTCTTTTGCCTAATAGTCAAGAGAAGTCTGCCCTTTTCCCTACCAATGAGATTCATGAAGTTAATATTTTGCTTCAAAGTGTTACTAATGAATTGGTTTCTCTCAAAAGACAACAAGCTCAAAATTATCGGCCTTATCAGCCTTACAATCAGTTTGGACAAGCAAGTAGGCCTCCTTTTCAAGGTAATGCTCAAGGACAAGGTTAAATAACTCAAGATAGACCTTACCAAAGATTCAATTGTAATGTTACATAATCTTATAGATATCTTGTTCCCACTTAAAACAATTTTGTTCAACAACAACCATGCTACCCTTCAAATGACCAAAATCAAGGCCAAGTTGCATATGCCAATGAAATGCCTAGTAAAGCCATGACAATGCAAGGTAGTCAAGTGCCTCAAGTTCCCACTTTTGAGGTGCCAATGCAAAATGGAATGGAAAATGGACAAGAAAAATCTGATTATAATTTTATGAATCATTTAGAGGGAGAATTTTGTGCCATGAATCATTTGGGAAGTTCAAGTAATGTGACTGCTAGTATATCCTCTAACACTAGATCTAATAAGAGGGTTGTAGAAAAGACACAATGGAAAAACTAAGGACTTGTTTTGACTCCTCCATCACTCCCAGTGGTAGGATGGGTCTAACTCAGCTCCTAAGGTGTAGGAGAATCATAAATATCAAAATTTAAAACCAGCTCTTATGCATCCATCATTGTATGTTAAACCACAAGGTACTAGTGCTTCCAAAGAGCAATTCAAGATGAACACTCTTTCTATCAATGATGTGGATTAGATGAAGAAGTCATACATGAATATTTCATTATGAGACTCATTAACAATATCAAGATAAAAGGATATTTAAAAAAGGAATTACTTGGACTAGGTGAACCAGTTCGATCAACAATGACTGAAAATGTTGTTTTGGTGAATGGAACTTAACCCATTGATGGACAAGTAAAGAAAAATTATAAGACTCTTCCTTTTTACCTATCCATGTGTAGTATATAAAATGTAAAAACTATTAACTTGAGTGTGGATAATGACACCCAACCCTCAAGTCCCTCTTGCTTGCTCTCATGACCCTCATAGGCATATTTTCACTGATTCCCAGTCATCAGTAGCTTTCCAAACTTGATCCCAGCTGAGCCAGAATCCTCTTTCCATGAAAAATCCATCCCCCCAGGTCCTTTCTACTTAGTAAAATGGTGCTACACTAGGACTAAAGCATCGGTGCCACTCCTGTCTACTTTTGACGCTCTTATCCAAGTCCATTTTTTGCCCCAATTATTAATTTCTTTTGGCTCCCCATTCTTCTCCTTGTCAGCCTAACATGATTAAATTCAACCCATAACCAATATATCCCTATAAAATCCCATTTAAAGATAATTTGGAAATGGTTGGCAAATATCACTAAACAAGCAAGACTACTCAAGCAATCTTCCTTGTTCTTTGCATACAGCCAACCAATATACTTACAAGCTTATTCAAATCCTTACACCAATCCCTAGACACCTTAAGTACATCCATTTTAGCATTTTTACATATTCATATACTTAATTTCATAAAGCACATCAAGTGGGAGAACTACATATAACTTGACCCCTCTTCAAAGTATTGGTATGTAGGTAGTGTGCCCACACAAGGGGTGTGGATACATGTTCAATGAATCTTACACACACTAGCCCTCCCCCCCGCCCCCCCCCCCCCCCCTATTTCTTAAAATTGGTCAAATCACAATAGAACATAGGGTTTGAAGAGAAAATTTTCTCTATAGGGATCTTTACAAACTTTCATCTATTAAAACTTGGCAAATAGGGTCACACAAACAATGAACAAAACCCATAAAGCTCATATCCTTAGGATAACAAAAATAGAGGTGGACTACAGCACTGGAGCCACTCCTATCCATTTTAATGCTCCTATCTAATTACAAAATGAAGACCAAATCTCATTTTGTGATAGTGTCCTAGTCTTGCATAGTGAATATCAGACCCTGTCTCAGCCGTATCAGTCAGTTTCTAGCTAAGTCTTCTTTTCCATCTCTTATTACTATTTTTAAAAAGGTCAAAATTGTAATCTAGTTTACACAAATAAGTAGCTTAATTATTTCATATTTATTTACTGATTTTACTACTCAAATCCTTTAACTAAATTAGGAATAATACACCAATATTCCCAAAATTGTTAAATCATTTGGTAAACCTGGTTTACTTTATTTGTGCATAAAAACCTTTGAAACCCTAGGGTAAAATTCTTAATAATTTTTTAACTACATAGCAAAATAAAAAATTAGCATTAAATTTTAAAATTTTGTAGTAATTTTAAAATAAATTTCTTTCAAACCCTAGTTGTCCATACTAGGTCCCAGTATTTTCTCAGAATTTTTTCAATAATTTTTTGATTTTTTTACTAGCATATTAAAATAAAAAATGCACTTTAACTTTCAAAATTCAATAGTAATTTTTAAGAACAACCCTAGTTGCATCTTCTAGGTCTAATTAAATAACAAATTTTCTAATAAAATTATGATTTTTTACTTGCATATCCCACTTATAAATTCACTTTAAATTTCAAATTTTCATAGTAAATTTTCAAAATAATGATTTGTCAAACCCTAGTTATATATACTAGATCCCATTGATTTTTGAGGTATCACCTTACATGTTTGTGAGCTTCGTATCCTTTTTATGAAATTTCTAGTTCACTGTTTTTAGGACTTTACATTTCCTATATTCAGTACTCTCTTACAACATTTTGTCTATTACAAATTATTGCAAAAAATTCAATCAAATTTTAAATTATTTTCCTACCTTAATAATGGCCCAATATCAGTTTTGATGAAATTGATGAAAAGGAACTTCAAGAACTCTTAACTAAACACCCTGACATGCAAGATGACATGCTTAAAATACTATAATAAGAACAAAAAAGAGTGAACAATGGTCAATCTTCTCAAACCATAGAGCATCTAGTTGCAAATGACACTACAGGGGTAACTATGTCTCAACAACCCTCTATAGTATCCCAACCCGCCTCTATGCCACCACTTATAGCTAGTACATCTTTGTCTCTTGTTGTGGTAGGCCTTATGCAAGAGATAAGATCTCTTCACTCGTAGGTGTTACATCTTGAGAAAGGTACTTCTAGACCTACACAGGCTTTGGATTTTTTTCCTCTACTACATACACCATTGGCACATCACATTGCTTATACACCCTTTCCATAAGGTTTTGTTCAACCTAAGCTTACTCTATATGATGGCAAGGGTGATCCAAAGACATATTTGAGAGATTTTCATGTAGCATTCTTGGACTATGTACCAAATGACTGGATACTTACCAAACTATTTCATAGAGCTTAAAAGATTATGCTTTACAATAGTTCTATAGTCTATCGAATTAGTGAATCAATTCATTCAATCCTTTAACGAAAATGTTCCTAGCTCATTTCAGCATTAACATTAGTGATAAATTTTCATATACCCAAGTTGCATAATAAAAACAAAGGTCAAATGAGCATCTCATAGATTATGTTCTTCAATATAAGACAATTTTGGCTAAGATGACTAGTCCCATAGTCGATCAAGAGTTACAAGATCTCTTCAAATAGAGTCTTCTACGAGCTTTGCATGAATTAATCACGTTCAAAAAATTCTCTTCCTTTACTGAATTATGTCACACACTAAAGTAATGAGAAGTCAAACTAATTTCAATGGGAAAACTCAAGTACACAAGTATCTTAGACACAATAGACAAGAGTAACAACCAAGTTCCATACAATGTCAAGGTCAATGATAACAATAGTCAGAATCAATTAACAGGTAATGCAGCTTTCGAACCCCCTTAGAGAGTGGTTTTATTAGCACCTCCTTGATGAACATTCACCAATCTACTAGTTCTTCTAGCTAGAGTTTTACATCAGCTATTATAATGTAACATCATATCTCTCCTTCCTATTCAGGAAATTAACCCAACAAAGCCTCTTCCACATGGATATGATTAGCATGCATTTTGTGAGTTTCATAGGGTACCAAGCCATACAACAAATAGATGCATAAGTTTGAGACATAAGATACATGATTTGATAGATGGTAATCATATTGATATTGGAACTTCAGTTGAGCCTCCTCAAGCAAAGTAAACACAATATAAATCTTTGAAAATCTTCTCAAATCCCTTTCCATAGAATTTTAAACAAGAGACAGGGGACACATCAGGGGTTCACTATTCATATCCTACATATTTTCCACTAGATACATACAAGGCACCTTCAGTTGAGACATATCCTTTGAGCAACATGATTAGTGTATATAATTCTAGAGTTCCAGCTAGACCTTCCATCTTCTTCTCAAAGTAGGAGATCATCAAGGATGATTCAAATTATCATGCACTCTTTATTAGAGCTTACATCCATAATCATCCTATTCATAGTGTTCTCATAGATAATGGATCTAGTGTGAACATGTGCACTATGACATTCTTATAGCATTTGGGATATTCAAAGCAAGATATTACCCTGATGGACATACTTATCATTAGATTTAATGGGCATATATAGAGTTCATTAGGCGAGATTATACTTCCTCTACAAGTTGGTCCAACACATGTGGCCACACCATTCACTATAGTTCCTAGTGTAGAAGTTTTCAATATGCTACTTAGTCAACCATGGATCTAAAAACTTTGAGTAGTACTTTCTATAGTTCATAAATGCATGAAATTCATTCATGCTAATCAAATTGATATAGGCAGTGGAGTTCCATATGAGTTACCACTCCCACTTCAGAGACATCTTCTACTTTGTAGTCACCAATTTTAGTTCAAACTGTAGTTATAATTTCTCCACCAGTTATAGTTCTTTCTCCTATTCCTATTTAGACATAGATGAGGCATCCATCACTAGCACAGGGAGTTCATACAACTCCATGGCTTCAAGATTCTAGACAGCTTCTAACTACAGTGTTCACATCTAGGGTAATATCATTGATATCTCATGCATCTACTCATAGAGTACATGTTCAGAGAGCTTATATTACTACTAGATGGGTCCTTAAGAACCCCACAATTGCATCTACTTTTCAAAGTTAAAGGGGGACCCCACACTCAATTTCTACTTTAGATATTTTAGAGCATTTAAAACATATACAACTTTCAGAGCCATAGTCTCAGCATTTCTATCATGCTTCACGATCACGCACGATTCCTCTCCTTGATACAAGACACCATGATAGGGAATCTCCCATGAGACTCACCGGTTAGTATCATCCCTTCCCAGCTTACTTGTACTTAGTCCTTTTTAATTCGTGTACATAGTCTTCATGTGATTGATTTTACATACTTTACAACACATCAAAAACACAAAAACATGTAAATAATTCAAAATCACTAAAAATATTTCAATTATATGCATTATCCATGTTTTACATTTCTATTACTATGATAGACTTACATTTGTTGTTATATGCTATTATTTATTGATTTATCTACATTACCATGCTTCACTTGATCTTCTTTGAGTGTGTGTAGTGACAACCAGCTCTTTGATTGCTTCACTCTACCCATTGAGAGGGCATCCTATTTATACATAAGACACACATCAATATACATACCCACTAGAGGCATCTTCTACACGACTACACCATATAGGTTATGTCATTCCTACACCACACACTCTAGTATTCATGTTGATGTACATTATTTACTAGCTTACACATATTACTATATCAATATCTCACTAGTATATAACACTTGTGTATTTCTTAGCATATACCTAGTCTTATACTAAAATGTCTTGCATACTTTCCCTCTTGCTTTGATTAGTTAGATGCAATTGTATTTTCAATTATTACATGCTTTCTTTTCTTGGTTTGCATAGCTAGATATGATTACATTTATCAATTCTTGTTTGTCTCCTATATGTGCTTTAGGACATTTGTCAATGTCCTTTTCCTGTACTCTTCTATGTGATTGTGGCTTCCATGCCAACGTTGTTTATTTCAATTGTATTTGTATGTGGTATTTTAACATGCCTTGTATGTTTACCTTCTAGTATGAGTGACATATGCCCATGTCCTTTAATTTTTTGGCCCCTTGATCACCCTTGTATGCTTCTTGATTCTTGCCTTGTGTGCTTGTTGCTTGTTTGCTTCTCATTATTTACAATGCCATGATCCACATCATGCATTTTTATTGCTTTCTTTTTTGGATGTTGTGATGGACATCATGCTCCATTCCTCCAACTAAAAACTAACAACTAACCAAACTTTTATTCCTAGTTTAGTATATTACACATGTTATTACATTGTTATATCCATTTAGGCATACCCTTGTTGATATAACAATCTTCTAATATAAATCATGTTATATCTTGAGATATATTGTCAATTATCATTATTATATCATGTATCTTTGCATCATAACACACTTATAAGGATCTTTATTATAAGGACAGTCATTGCAGGGTCTTCATTCTTACCCTCATAAGAGGGGACAATAAATAGGGGTTTTGTCATAGAGATCAAAGATCCTAATGGAACACCTAGAATAGTAACCAAACATCAAACCAATCAAAATAGATCAGGTAGACAGTGAAAATGTTAGAACAATCATCATATTCAACCCAGGATAATAGTGCCCAACATGAAATACAATATTGGTGCCATTAGTGTCCACTTTTGGCACTCCTAATCAAACAACAAAAAAATAGATTTTCTACAAGCAGGCAAAAAAGTAGGTTTAGCTACAATTTTGCACAGTCATACCAGTTAAGAATCAATAGTTTTGAATACACTTTTTCTTAGAGAATCTAGATATAGGGGTCATCATGCACGGCATGATGGATCTCACTTCTAGTTTCAGATACAGTAGTTGGTATAACTTCCAAATCATAATTCATGTTCTAGACACTAGTGATTCGGGGCAATGTGTGTGGTACATTTGTTTTCTTTTTTTTTCAAGTTTAGTATTACCTAGGCATTATCAGTAGTTGTGTGTCTTATTCCATATGTAGGTGGTTGTCATCATTTTGGAGTGGCTTTTATACAAGCCTAACTTCCACATTTCGAAGTGGCTTTCATATAAGCCTAGTGCACCAGTTTCAAAGTGGCTTTCATACAAGCCTAATTTTCATCTTTTAGAGTGGCCAAGAGTGGCCTAGTTTATAGCATACATTTGGCTATCCATGCCAACATTATCATATTACAAATCATTCATGAGCTTTAGGAGCCATCTCATATGACACACATTTCATATTGATATCAGTTCATAGCTTCACTTCAAGGGGAAATGATGGAGCCAAAAGACTAGCTAGCCTTTGTATTCTTGAGCCACTTATTCAAAGGGATTAGAAACATAGTCCAAACATTGATAAACATACACATGATCACCTAGCTTCACTTAGTGGGTGACAATGGAGCCAAAGAGCTAGTCTTTGCATTTTTTAGCCACTCTCGGGGAATTAAGCACTCAACTCCGATCATAATATTACTCTTGGTATAACATACCCAACATATCCATCATTACTCAACATCACTTAGCTTCACAATAAGTTTTGTATTGGTTCACATACCTGGTGAGGTGTATTCATTCCTTTCTCTTCCTCTCTCTTACCCAGCCTTGTACATTCTATATTTTAGATATAGTGTATCTAGTAAGAATTGATCTACTCTTTGTTTTTTCTTACAGATTCATATTTCATAGCATGCTCTCTCTATGCACACCTAACATCACATAGATTCATGAGCTTCACCCTTACATGTAAGTTTAGGTATGCTTTCTATTTTTATTTTATCCTTGTATTTCACTTTGTTGCATCACTAGAATAAATGGGGGGAAATATAGTCATATAAAATGCAAAAATTGGACACTTGAAGGTGGCTGATGACACTCAACCCTTAGGTCTCTCTTGCTTGCTCTCAAAACCCTCATAGGCATATTTTCACTGATTCTCAGTCATCTATAGCCTTCTAAACTTGATTCCATCTGATCTAAACTCCTCTTTCCATGATAGATCATCACCTGAGGTCCAATCTACTTGAGACAATAACACCACACTAGGACTATAACACTGATACCACCCCTGTCCACTTTTGACACTCTTATCTAAGTCCATTTCTGTCCCCAATGGTCAATTTCTTTTGATTCCCCATTCTTCTCTTTGTCATCCTAACATGAGTACATTCAACCCATGACCAATAGATCCCTATAAAATCCCATTCAAAGATCATTTGGAAAGGGTTGGAAAATATCACTAAGCAAGCAAGAATACAAACAAGACTACTCAAGCAATATTCCCTATTCTCTGCATACAACCAGTGGATATACTTACAAGCTTATTCAAATCCTTACACTAGTCCCTAACCACTTCAAGTACATCTAATTTAGCATTTTTTCAAATTCATACTCTCAATTGCATAAAGCACATCAAGTGGGAGAACTACATATGGCTTGATCCCTCTTCGAGTATTGGTATGTAGGCAATGTGCCCACACAAGGGGTGTAGATACACGTTCAATGAATCTTACACACAATAACCCCCCCTCTTTCTCAAAATTGGTCAAATCACAATGGAACATAGGGTTTGAAGAGAAAATATGCTCTATAGGGAGCTATACAGACTTCTAACGATTGAAATTTTGAAGATAAGGTCACATAGACATAGAAAACAAAACTTAGAAAGCTCATATCCCCAAGACAATAGCGACAGAGGTGGACTACAGCATTGGTGCCACTCCTATCCAATTTCGGTGCTCCTATCCAAATACAAAAAGAAGACCAGATCTCAGTTTGTGATAGTGTCCCAGTCTTGCACAGTGAATATCAGACCCTGTCTTGGTTGTATCAATTAGTTTCCAACTAAGTCTTTTTTTCCATATCTTATTACTATTTTTATAAAGGTCAAAATTTTAATCTAGTTTACACAAATTAGTAGCTTAATTATTGCATATTTATCTACTAATTTTACTAATTAGACCCTTTAATTAAATTAAGAATAATACACTAATATTCATGAAATTGTTAAATCACCTTGATCATTGGTGATTGTTTAGTTCACAATTATATCATAGATAATGGGTCTATTACTTTGATTATATACCCAAGTCAATAGCGGATAAACTAGGCCTCAAGTATGAACCAATGGCCAAAGGAGTTATACAATTGGATGGATCACCAACAAAGACCTTAGGAGTAGTCAAGGATTTAAATTTGATTTTACATGTTTGTCCTATCTTTTCCATCCCTTATGATGTGGTTGTTATAGATTTACCCCCATACTTTTCTCTTTGTTTGTTAAGAGAGTTTACAACTAAGATAGGTGGATACTTGGCAGTGAATTGGTCATATATGATTTTTAGGATAAAGTATGGTACCAAGGTAAAGATTGAATCAGAACCTATTCATCATAATCATTTAGAGCACTACATGCCTAGAGTTACAAATGTCAATTATTTTATTCTTGATGAGGAAGAACTTCACATGGATCAATCTCCAACTTCTTCTCTTGAAGGAGTTTCTGATTTATATGTTGATAAATGAGGAGTTGAAAACTATGAACATGATCCTTAAAAATTTGTAGAGGAAGTTAGTCTTGGAGTGTATTGCCTTCATGAGGAAGACTCTTTCATGCCAAATTTGATGAAGCCAAATGAAACTAAGGATGGTTTATGATAGATATTATTTGATGGATCAAGAAGCAAGGTTGGATTAGGTGGTGGAGCAATGTTAGTTTATCCATCCAAGGAAAAGTATTACTCTACTTTCAAATTTCACTTTTGTTGTACTTTTAATGTAGTAAAATATGAGTCCTTCATTCATGACCTTGAGTGGGCTAGGAAGAGAGGTGTGAAGGAGTTACAAGCTTATGGTGATAGTGAGTTGTTTTTGAATTAATTGAGAGGCCAAAATATGACTAAGAACTCTGTGCTTAAGTCCTATAAGCATAGAGTGTGGGATCTTGTAGATTTCCAAGATTTCAACATTTAATTTATACCAAGATAAGATAACAATCATGCTGATAGGTTGACAACCATTGAAGCTCAGTTTGATATTCCAAAGGAGATAAGAGATGATAAGAACTAGCCCCATATCAAAGAGATTACAAGGCCCTCTATACCTAATAATGTCACTAATTGGAAAGTGTTTGATAGTGACCAACAAATAGCTCTTTTTCTACAAGAGGAGGCTGAGTTTTCCTCAAAGAATCAATCCAAACTACAACAACAATATGGAGGGCAGATTGTATAATTGAAGACAAACAAGCTCCCTAAGGGCTTCGTCATACTGGAGAGTATTTTTAATGATGATGATCAATTTAAGAAGGGAAAGCTAAGCATGTATACTAAGAAATAAAACTATGAGAGAGTACAAATCTTCAAAGATAAATTGCTTTCTCTTTCGAAGGTATGTAATAGAGAAGAAAGATATGCTTTCATTGAATTATGTAAGGAATTTTTTGATGTCTTTGCATGGGAATATAGAAATTTAAAAGGATTTGGTCTAAACTTAGCTCAATATACCATAGATTTAGATGAGAATGCTAAGCCTATCACGCAAAGGCAAAGGCCAATGAATCCTAAGATTAAGCCTCTCATGAGAAAGGAGCTTACAAAATTGATTGAGTCTAAGATCATTTTTCCTATTAAGCATTCATCTTGGTTGGCAAACTTAGTCCTAGTAAGGAAGAAAAATAGGGAAATCAGGTTATGTGTTGATTTTAGAGATTTAAATAGAGTTTATTTGAAGGACCATTATCCTCTTCCTTCCATGGAGCAAATTTTGCAAGTTGTGGTAGGTAGTGAAAGGTTCTCACTCCTTGATGGATATTCAGAGTATAATTTGGTTTTGGTAAAAGAAGGAGATCAATACAAGACAACCTTTACTACTAAATGGGGCAAAAATGATTATAATAAATTGCCTTTTGGTTTGTCTAATGTCAGGGCAGCATTTCAACATGCAATGGATATGGCTTTTCAAGGCCTAATAAATGATATAGTGATAGTGTATCTTGATGATATCACTATTTTTTCCAAGGATGCAAAGGATCATTTGACTCATCTTAGGAATATTTTTGAGAGATTTAGAGAGTTTGGAATCTCTCTCAATCAAAATAAGTGTGTGTTTGTTGTCCATGAAGGCAATCTCTTGGGACAAATTGTTTCAAAGAAAGGTTTATCCATAGATCCTAAAAGGGTGAGTGCAATCTTTGAATTGACTTTGCCTAAACACAAGAAAGGTTTGAAAAGTTTATTTGGAAAAATAAATTTCATAAACAGGCTTATTCCAAATTTTTATAACTTATTCAAGCCTCTAACCTATATGATAAGGAAAGATGAAGTGTTTACTTAGACAAGAAGAATGAAGGAGAGTTTTGAAGAGATCAAGCAAGCTATTTCTCAAGCTCTAACTCTTGCAAGTCCTAATTTATCAAAGGATTTCAACTTGTATACCTTTGTAAATGAATAAGTAATCTTTTCCATATTCACTCAATCAAATAATAAAACTTGGAGTAGCCTATTGCCTTTTTTAGTCAAGGATTGGAAGGCTATGAGGTAAGATACACTTATGTAGAGAAGCAAGTACTTTCAGTTGTTAGAAGTCTAAATAAATTTAGGCACATGTTATCTAACAACAATATTAATATATTGGTACCTTGTATCAATGTTAAAGATGTCCTTTTTAGTAGACATTTGAATGAAAAAGGGGCTAGTTGGATTACAAAAGTAATAGAGTATGATGTAGAAATCAAGACAACCAAGCTAGTGAAAGGGAAGGAATTATGTGAGCACCTTACTTAAAATTTGAAGGAATAAAAAGAATCTATCTTAACTCTTTAAGATGATCCTATGACAGCTGCATCTTCACCAATGAGGAGTTGGACACAAGAAATGATTCATTTTCTTCAAACCAGTGAGTGTCCATAAAGCCTAAATAGAGCCAAAATAAGGCACTTCAAATTACAATCCATTTCTTATTTACTTGTTGATGGAGTATTGTTTAGGAAATATTCCTCAAGTGTACTATTGAGATGTGTTGTATTAGATCAGGTTGAGAAGATATTGTTTGAGTTTCATGATAGACCAGCAAGTAGTCACTTTGTTCCAAGGACCACAACTGCCAAGATTATGAGAGTTGGTTACTTTTGGCCTAGTTTGTTTAAGGATACTCATGCTTGGGTAAGGAAATGTCAAAAATGTTATCTTTTTGATGGCAAACAAAATCTTGCAGCTCTACCTCTTCATCTAATATAAGTAGACCAACCTTTTATGCAATGGGGTCTAGATTTCATAGGCTTAATCAACCCACCTTCCAATGCCAGTCACAAGTGGGTGTTAGCTGCCATATATTAATTTACAAGATGGGTGGAGGATGTAGCTTTGAAGAAAGCAAATGAAAGTTTAGTTTTAGACTTCTATGAAGGCATAGTGACAAGATTTGGGGCTCCTTCAATAATAATTTCAGACAATGCATTAACTTTCCTTGGAATGAAGACAAGTGAGTGGGATTTGAAACATGATATTTATCTTAGTAATTATTTAAACTATTATCCACAAGGGAATGGAATAGTTGAGTCCACTAATAAGAATCTAATTAGGATTATCAAGAGGACAATGGAGGAAAACCAAATAACTTGGCATTCTAAAATGAAGACAGCTCTTTGGGCTGATAGAATCACCCCCAAGAGAGCCATTGAAAACTCATAATATACATTTGTTTATGAAAGAGAGGATAGATTACCTATTTCACTTGAGTTACCAGCTTTGGATCTCACTTACCAGTTGGAGTTGATGGAAAACAAAAGCATGGAGGTTAGGTTATGTGAGTTGATGGAGCTTGAAGAAACAAGGAATCAAGCTATGTACACTATGAGAGCTCATAAAGATCAAAATAAGAGAAATTTTGATAAGAAAGTCATGCCAATAACCTTCCAAGAAGGAGACATTTTTCTAAATTGGGATGAAGATAGGGCTAAGCCTATAAAACACACACATTTTGATTCTTTGTGGAGTGGCCCATATGTCACCACTCAATGCAAACAACACAATGCTTTACAAATCTCAAAGTTAGATGGAGATGATCTTCATATCCCATTCAATGGGATATATCTTAAACATTTTTATTAAGGTTCTTCTCTATCATTATACATATCTATTGTTTTTCTTGTTTTCCCTAAGTGATTATGCACATGTGTGAGTCTTGTTGGTGTCTTGCTTTACTTTGTGTTGTTTGGTGTCATTGTTTTGTGTGTGTTATAGGAAATTACTTACTAGTTGTATTCAAGAATTAATTTACTCCCTTAGCCCATGGATAGGATAAAGCTATTGATATTTAGTATAGAAGACATACTACCCCTATGAGTCACCAATTTATTAACCAAATTTGATCCTGCAAGTCAAATTGGGACCCTTATAGGTAAAAACTTGATTTTGAGATGTTTTAGGAGTTTAATATTATGTCATAGAGTGTATTATAAATATTTTGATGTAATTTAATGTCAATTTAGCCTTGGTCATGGTCTAATTAGGTTATGTGTCATTTTGAGTCATTTAATAGCCATTTAGGAGTCATAAATGCAAGTGGCATGATTTTCAAGGTGTCCAAGTGTACTAAGTTCCTTTTAAATATCCAAAAACTCATAATCCCTATTAGGAATGTTAGTCCCATCTGAAACGTGTAGGTTATCTAATTGAAGATCTATTAATCAATTGAAAAGGAGGAGTTTGGCACTTGTACGACCCATGAGGGAGGGTGACACATAGGAGAAGGTCATGGATTGTCTTCATCTTCCTTAGACTCATTTTAGTGTTTGAAATCTTTAGAAGTGCCAAAAAAGGTCCAAAATCATTTTACACCTTCACCCTTGTAGACACATTGAAGTGATCAACATGTTTGTGCTTGGTACGGACAATAGAAGAGGTTTCAAACCAAAAACCTTTGGGAGGTGAAATTACACCCAGAGAGATTAATTTTTATAACAAGATTTTGAAGATTGGTCAACTATGCTTTATGAACCATCTCTAACAAGTTGACTATGTTTTTCTGCTCAGTGTTTCTTACACCCTATAGGTTCACTCTAGTTTGGATAGTTCCATACAATCTAATTGGTGATGTTGACTCTCTCCTAAAATGATCTCCATGCTTGGTTTCATGTTTCATGGTGTTTTTATAGGCAAGTCATCTCATGCTACAGGAAGGTGCCACCATGTGAGGTCTCAGTCAACGTTTTCCTTGTTTACAGAATGTTTGGTTCTCTATAGAGGTTTCATGCAAATGGAATATTATGTTTCAAATGTCTCAATTCCATAATATCACCTCCTTTCATGTTTGGTTTCATCATATGATGTTTTGATCAAACATTTAGTCTTGCCATTCTCATAAGTCAACTCTTCACTCACTTCCACTTGCAATCACATGTATAAAGCCTGTTTAGCACATACATGAATTTGTGGTGAGGATATATCAACTTATTCAAGGCATCAAGAACTAAATAGAGTCTTTTTAAAGGTTTTAAGAGGATGCAAATTGGTTGCAATTTCATGCACCACACAAACCAACCACTAGACACCATTGCTTGCTCTGTAACATGTGTTTGTAAGAGGTATTCATGTTGAAATAGATGTTTTGAAGATTATTTAAAGATATCAATGAGGAAAAACATGTACTTGAGGGATTTATAATGAGTTTAAGTTATTCATGAGGCCATTCATCCACGCATATTGCTCTATTTCATGTTCATTGCCTGCATATAGCTCATACACACCTACATGAATCTCTCCTTGATGATGTCATGATGAGATAGGAGTTTGATAGTTTTGTCAATTTCTTAGAGTGAAAAAAAGTGCATTTAAACACTTGGTGAGGGCATATAAAGTGTTCATAAACATAGGTATCTTGCATATTTCCCAAGTCTGCTTTACTATTTGTATGTGAAAATACTTTCCTATAGGTGGCATCACAGAACTATGAAGGTCCTTGTATGGGAGGTTAGAACATGACAAAACCTTTCCTTGGAATCTTGGTAGGTAGAATTTATCATAGCAGACCTTCTTGAAGTGTCAAATGAGAAAATGGAGGTATGGATCATCCTCAAACATAAGATGACTGAGTTCAGGGACATTTTCCCTAAAAAGTGAAAATAAAGGTCTAGGTCAGTTTTGCCAAAGTCATATAGAAGGGTTAAAAAGTTTTTGATACATCTAGATGACTATATCTTGTAGTCTCCATGAAATAGAATATCTCTATAAATAATGGAGTCAAAAGTATTAATGAGAGGTGATTGTTGGGGCCCTCAAAGTTGCTCATTTAAGCACTGAGTTTTCCAATGATTTCTACATGTTTGAACCAAAAGAGTCCTCTTCACCTAAAATTGCAAAACTAGACCATGCCAACATATGTGAATGGTTCGAAACGGTGAAAGTGACATTTATGATCTAAAATATCATCAAAAGGATATGATAAGTGGTGTTTTGTTTCCCATACACACCTACAGGTGTCCCACCAATCAAGAATGCACACCTACAACTGACTTTAGGAGCATACAATCTACGATAGAAGCTTGAGCATGAAAACACCTAAAATGGTCTGTGAAGGATGATTCCAATTGTCTTAGAGGATCCAAAGGTGAGGTGGCACATGTTTCAAGATGACTTCTTGCCAAAGGCCTCTACTTGCTCTAATATAGTCAACTATAGTTGAATATGGGCAATAGTAGATTGAAGAGTGAGGTCTAAGTATGGGTATAACATAAAGATGATTCCAAATGGGTCCAACAAGTATCAAATGATCATATAAGATTATAATAGGGTTTGTAGACATTATATCTAAGCCTCAAACAAGCATATTCACCTACAAGTTTCATTGTCGAAGAAGAGATGTAGGATACACATTCAACACCTTAAGTAGTCAACTCAAGGGTATGACTTGAAGAGTTTAGTAGGGGTCATAAAGCATGGTAAGAAATTGAGAAATGGAAATTGATCCCTCGTGATACACCAAAATCATGAAAATAGATGAATAAGGACCCCCAATCAAGCAATACACAATCTACATCTTACACCCTACACAGTCTGCCTTAATAAGGGTTTGTTTTGGTTTTTGGGAGAGTTGGAAGGTCTAAAGACCTAACCAAGGGCTGAAATTTTATGTAGAGTGTCTATAGAACTTGGATAATCCTATATAATATTTGGTTGGTCTAGGAAAATAGGGGAAGTGCCCTCTATTTTGTCTCAGACAAAGGGCACTCCCTTCATGTACAAACCCTGCATTCTTGAGGAAGGAGGTTGATAAGATGAACCAGGAGCTAAAGGAACCATAATATGGGGTGTGATAAGTTGGGTTAAATCTAAACCAACATGAAAAATCAAGAAAATAAGAGAGAATCCAAATAAAGTGGTCTATAACTCCAAAGTTACAGTCAGGCCTATTAGGTAAGGTTTGAGCCCAATATCCAAATGGGGGGTCAATATCAGTTCTATCCTCAGGTGGTAATTATAACCTATTAGATCATGTTTTTGGGGTCACAAAATATGTGTATAAGCCATTGGGATGTAGAGGAAGCACAAGGAAGTCATATTTTGGCTCAAAGGCAACATTAGGCATGTGTAAAGCAAAAGAAGGGCTCAAATAAGCAACTTTAGATGCTCATATCTTCTTGTAGGTTATGCATGAGGATATATGGAGTTTGGGGAAGTTTCCAAGTGTCTTGAGCTTAATTCTTGTGAAATTTTTTTGCAACTTTAATGTCCCATTTTTATGAACAAACCTTAAAAGTAGAAGTGGCTTAAAACCCTTGCTAAACCTTAGATAAAGACCTGATTGAGAAAACAAGCATGGAGAGCTATCCAATTGGGATGAAATGACCATGAAAGTGGTTGGAGGTTTTATAGGACTCTTTAGGGCTCCTCTTCATCAATTTTTGTGCTACCCTACCTATACAGACATGGTACAAAATGACTTTCTTTAACTATTTTTTGCATTATGCAGGTTTTAGGGAATTTCAAGGAATGAAATCAATTTTGGGAGGAAGATATGAACTTATTATAACTCACTATGGTAATTTAATGCCTTGAAAAACTCCTAAGTTTTCCTACATGATATCTCATCTCAGCTAGTCACACTGGCATAGCGAACATGATAGTGAGAAGGGTGAGAACTTCAAGTGGATGAATTTTTAAGGTGTACCTAATGCCTTTAAGGCCATGGATGGTATTAACACATGTATTTCATTGCTTTGTATATATTTTCATGGAAAACTAAAGCCAAATTTAAGGCCAAGTGTGCAAGGTGTGTGAAAGAGGAGTTTCTTTGGTTGTAGACAATGATGGCTCATTTTTAGAATATTTCAAATGATTAGGAATGCAACCAATGCATGGAGAAACATGTCTACAACCCTTCCCTCTCAGTATAATCATTAAATTTATCTTAGTTAGTTTTGGGATATTCCAACAGGGGTGATTGATGAAGGCAATTTTCTTGTGCAGAATGAGAACTCCTATGCCACTTTTTAAAAGTTTCATGTTTTGGATGGACACTTGTGACATCTAACCTTGCATGGTTAGTTTAAAATCATATTATTATGTACATGTAACCCCTTCTCTCAATATGACAAGTGTCCAAGTGACCTTTGGACTTCCCTTTTCTCATTCCTCTCCCAAATGGTATAAGTAGTGACTTTTTGGGCTCTTTTGAGCAGCCTTCATTAGTTAATGGTGAAACCCTGGCCAATTTTGTATTTGAATGTCTCTTAAAACAATAAACATGTGAATTTTCCTACTTACATGCTGCATAATTGAGTCTGGTTACAAATCTTATTGATCTTGTCTAGTAAAAGATAGCCTTTTCTAGCATGTTATCTTTGATTGTCCACCAAGTATGCAGAAGAGTAATTGTTGCAAGTCTTTATTAGTGTTCCTTCTTAGTGTATGAGAGTTTTAAAAGTGGTTTATGACTGTATTCTTTAAAGGATCATTCATTATTCCTCCCAAACATCAAATATACCTCTTGAACCTAGCATATGAAATATTGATGCAACAATCTATCTTGATTTGTGAGTTATGTGTGGAAGAAGATTTGATTTGTTCTAAGTAGTATAAGTTTAGTCAATAGGAGGAAACTCATTATTGGTGCATCACCTTTTAACTTTCAGTTTGTCTTCTTAACCCTTTTCATGCAAAGTTAATAAGTAGGAAAGTACTTCAAAGAGTGCATCAAGGGAACTAGCCCTTCTAGAGATTCATCTCACCTATTGGTTACCCACAACTTGTGAGATGTTTCCATTGTGTCACTTAGATGAGGAGAACTGAGACATCTCCTCAAGGGGTGAAAATCCAAGTGACAACACATACCTCTTCCAAACTGTCTCTATTTGTGGTACTTTATAGTTATCATCCCTCATCCATCATTTCATCCTTGAAGCTGCAACCCAAGTTTCGAGCTATTACAGAACACATTTAACATCAACAAGAGGTACTAGCTATTGAGAGAAAAATTAGAAATGACACATAATTAAATGAAGCAACAAGCAAATCAATAATGTAGTGAGAGGCATTTTGACATAGGTGATTGGGTATTTGTGTGTTTGCATCTATATAATTAGATATATCTAAAGCAACAAAACAAGGATGATAAAATTTCTCCCGAGTACTATGGCCCTTATCAGATCGTGTAGATAATTGGTAGTGTGGCATACAAGTTGAAACTGCCCTAGTCCACTTGCATACATCATGTATTTCATGTATCTTAATTGAAGAAGGTAATTAGATAGAGAGTTTCTACTTGGACTAAGTCACCAGAATTGAATGAAGAAGGCAGAGTCATTATAAACCTACGGAGATCTTTCACACACACACCAAAAGGCTACAAACAAGATAGATTAAGGAGCATTTGATCAAGTTGAAAAATTTGAATCATGAAGATGCCACATGGGAGGATGAAGCTTTCTTGAAACAACATCCAATGTTGATTTAACATTGAGGGCAATGTTGTTTTGAAGGGGAGGGGCATGCTATGCCATTAACCTATAACGTGTTTAGGGATATGTGTGCTTAACTTGTGGCTTACATACTTTTCATATTATTTTATCATATTTCTCTATGTTCTTATTAAGGTCAGGCTATGGAATAATCATGACTAAGTAGAGTATACATAGGAGGCAATGGTTAGTCTTTGATCATCATATTACAAATTATGCTCTTATTGTAGTGTTGTGGAGGTTTCCCCCTTGAAGTGGCTCAGTCTTATTTATCAAGTATTATGCTCTTTCATCAATTATTATCATGGATTTATTTATTCTACTCTTAATTCTATGATGTATTATTCTATTATTGTGAAACATTTGAGTAATTTCATTACAATCGCTGGAAAACCTATTCACATCCTCGAGGCATTGCCCTAAATCATCCAAATTTGCAAACTCCTTTAAGGAACAATTCCAAGCTAAGTTTGAATACTATTGCAAGGTAAAAATCACAGATTGTCAAGTTTAGAAATCCACACACATGATTGCACTGCATACTCATATTACAGTGATTGAACACACACACAATTAGGTGCAAGAACTACGTCCAATTTGAGCCCTCTTTAGAGTATTGAAACATAATCAATGCTCAGTGGAGGGTGGTTGAGGTCAGCTCAGCCCATCTTTTTTGACCCCTTTTATAGACAAAGCAATTGTCAAATGTGGATCTAGGGTTTCAAGGTGAAATAAGACAAATATGAACCTGCATATAGTTCAAGCATCTAAAATTGCATATAATACCTATCTATAAGCAAACACAATGATCTGTGGTGGAACAATCTGACACATCTCACATGGACAAATTTGACAGAGTGCATATGTATTTGGTTACCATAGGTGTCTAGTCATTCCCAGATTTGTCCCAATAGGGTCAAACAATCATTTCCTAAATCTGAACGACCACAAACCCAATCTAGATCATTGTTGATGACTGTACATTGTCATAGATAAAAATTAAACATAAACAAGCTAAGTACCCTATCCTCTAGGATATTTCTATTTATATTAATTGAAACAAATCAGTCATAATCTGCTGGGTATATTTAGATTTGTTTAGTTTGGACATGTATTATACAATCTAAATTAGTCTCAAGTCTTCGCTTGTTTAAAACACTAAATCCAAAATAAAATAAAAACAACTACATATATAGATACATGTCGAGAAAGTGACCCTTGAGTTTCAACTAATCAATGATTAAGAGAGTGAGATTTGTAATGGGAGTTGTATTTTACTATATCCTACGCCATCGACCACACCACCTTTGGCTCTCTCTATACAAAGGTGCAACTTATGTCATAATTAGCCCTACTTGGGCCATCATTCCTCTCCTCCCTATGTTTGGAAAGATTACGCCTCAACCTCACGATCAAACAAATTCTTTATAGTTACCTTGCCATTGCATTAGGATGATCCTCCTACTCTTGGGGTTCACTCAAATAAACTCATTGCTTTTACTAGTTTAAAGTGGCGTTGAAAAAAAAAAATAAAATAAAATGAAGAGTTACATCAACACTTTCTATTATAATTAAATGTATTCTCGTATTAATAATCGGTTGAATGTTTTTAATTAAAAGTCTGACAATTCGAAACCTACACTTCCAGGGTTCTCTTACTCCAATTAAACTTTATTGAAAAAAATATGAATTATAACAAATGTTAACTCGAATTAAAACCCTAATTATTACAAACGTTGACACAAAAACATTTTTATAAAAATGACTTGATAACTACCCTAGTAAAACTCAAACTTCGAATAGAGACAATGAAGAACTTTAACCAATTCTCATATAAAACAAAAATAGAAGTGTATTCTCGTATTGGAGTGTGGGGGCAATATGACAATCTTCAGTCATCGCTGAATGAGAGCAATGCTGCTCAAAATATAACAGTGTTGCTCAATATTACCTTGCATTGGCTCTATAAGTTAAATGGAAGCCCTTCTGAACCCCAAAAGGAATTGGTATCTTGGCAAACAGCAGGGACAGAATCCACTCTCACCCTCACCATGGAAAACCAAGAGAAAGTATTTAGCAGTGAACAGCTTAAAAATGAAAAATGCACAAGGATGTGTTATAGCAATTGATGTGGGTACTGGTGGTACTAAGGCTGCCCTCGTATCTAGTTCGGGTGGTGTCATATCTTCTGCGTTTGCTCCCCATCCACCTCCAGCTCGATCACCCATGTGGGTTTCTTCATTTCTTTATTATTTTCTTTTCATCACATCATATCTTAATTTCGGGAGTCCCTTTTCTTTTCCTGTTATCTAGCCATATTTGTTTCTGCAACCACCAGTATGTAGGTCACGCAATGCCCGCTCTAAAACAACACTATAAATGGCGTTCACACTTTCATATTTAGTGACTTTCATTCTAATCAAGTTCAGCTGGCCACGGTCTAGTAACAAGGGCGAGTGTTTGCCATGCCATGACGACAACTGAAGTTCACGCTCGAAAGAGGGTTGGCTGGAGGATCCCCCGTGTGTCACAATTTACAATTTCTATATGACTAAATATGAAAATGGATTATCTCCAAGTTATTTTTCTGAATTGGAGGCTTACAAAAACACAGTGCCACATCCCTTGTAAAAGATTTCGTTCTATATTAATATATGGACTTCACTACCATTTTGTGCTAGTATAGCATATCATAGAAACCATGGGCAGGATGTTTTGACACCATGTGTTTGTGCTTTTAGCTGTGTTGGCCAAACTACACCAAAAAGACATGGCAAATACTAGTGAAGTAAACAATTGGATGCCAGACAAGAATGTTGATGTTAGAGGGCATTGATGCTAATTTTTTTTACTGACGTATGGAGGATTGATGCATCCCCTAGCTGCCCAAGAACTACATTTTTCTGTTGTCACTGGTATTGGTTGATTTGCTATTAGATGTGAACATGAGTAATTTTTTTGGTGTTGGGGATCCTCTGTTACAGATGAACTATTCAACGGTTGTTACAGTTGCTTTTTTTTTCCATTTGAATCATTGTTTTTAAGCAATGTTACAAATGTCGCAGAAAACATCAATCCGCCTAGGCCCTGACAATATCAATTGGGAAAATCTGGATAATTGGAAACAACTCAGTTTTTTAAAAACAGTTTATGATCTTTCTTTTTTGCTAAATGAAAATCATGAAAGAATTGGAGAATTTATTTGCAAAAATCTCAATATTCTGAAAATTGACAAATTTTCAGTGATTCCTGTAAAGAATAGCCATACCACCAAAGTTACAATTAATCCACAACAATCCTGATTAAATGGTCATTTTGGTAACACTGTTCTCATGCTGCCTCATTCGATTCCATAGATGAATTCAAACAACGGTCTTTGCTTTTTTTCCCTTGCATGTCATTTCTATTAGATTATCTGTGTATTAGTTATATCTAGGATTTGATTGTTTTTTCTATCTCGATGACAAACCCTTGAAAAGTTGAAAAATATGTTTGCTTGATGGCTCCCAAAAAAGTTTCAGGAATTTGGAATATTCAGATCCTATATTTTTCTTATGCAGAACGTGTAAGGAATCTCCTAGAGCTGCACTGACTAGGGGACAGAACCCAATACATGTGATAGGAAATGCTCATAAAAGCACCAATTTTAAAATAAAATGGGACTTATAGTTGTTCATTTTGGTAGTCGATAATAGTGCATAAGAGCCAATCACAACAGGCCGCACATGTTTTAGTACCAACTTATTTTGTAGTAAATCAATCAAAATCTATGTTTCCCATCGATTGAGCTTGCGGAATGAAAATGGTAAATTAATGACAGCATAATCTTATTGGTTGACCTTTTCCGTACAACATTTGGATGCCATATTGTACTTATTAGACTCTAAACATATGGGTATTGGGTCCTTTTCCTTACTCTAGTAACTTCGCCCAAGCACCACAAAAATGGAAAAATATAAAAAATCAGCAAGGATCGTTTCTATTTTACAGGATGTTTGCATTTTCAATGTGCCATATTTCATGTATGAGGATATTATTTTTAAACTAGCTAGCAAATGTGTGATGAATTTGCAGTTAATTGTTTTAGTAGTCGGGTAAGCAGAAACATGAATGCATGGACTGGATTGACTTCAAGCCTTTTAAAACTTATTCTTGAATATGCCACGATCTCTATAGATTGTTTTCATTTACCTTCCACAGTGCTCAAATTGAGTCAGCTTTGTAATCATTCAAAATCTCTGGTGCTCATCAACTTTATGTGTTTGGCACTAGGCAGGGGATGGCAGGCCAGTGCAGAGCAGGAACAAGAGAGCTGGTGGTTGGCTGCAAAGATTGCAATTAAAGACTGTTTATCAAATAATTCTGTTATGAATTCTGATAAACGGACACCTGATGCTATTGCTATAACAGGCCAAATGCAAGATGTGATCCTACTCCCAAAGGTGCACTCATGTGAAGCTACTTTGGATGTTTTCAAGTATATTATAGTGCATACTGCCTTCTTATTGTAAGCCAGATTTGCTTTTTTTCCATCATAATAAATTTAAATATGCAGTTTTTGGCTGCTCATGTGTCTACCAAGGTTAATTTGAAAATGCCAAAATCCTTTAAATTCACTAGGAAAAACTCAGTTCTTTTAACCCTTGCTTTTCATCCTTAAAGTTCCTTTTATTTATTTATTTATTCAAGAACACAATGAAAATAAAGGATCATTTCATTAGAATCCCAAAAAGGAATTTAAATTGTATTGTATGATGATTACAATATAAATTTTACAGGAACCTCTGAGAAGAGAGACATATGATTATCAGTTATGTATTTGGCACTTCCTTCACGGATGTGGGTTACCTCAGGCATCATGGATATGTGCTACCTTGGCCATTGTTCCTTGCGCACTTCCTTCATGGATGTTGGTTTCATCTAATCAGATGACACTTTCATTCAGGTGCTGAAGCACCTTCTTCCAAATAAGCTTAGAACTTGATAGTCTAAATTAATCTGTCAAGTAAGATGGTTTCCTGCTGCCAAGAGGATTTTGTACCTTACAACATTACATGGCTCTGAGCCTATTGCATGCTATTCTATTAATGTCTATTAGGACTATAACATACCAAATGAAGGGTAAAAGGACAAAAGAACCAGCAAGACTATTATAACCCCTTCTTCACCTAGTGCTTGTCCATGCCGGTACTAGTGATCCACAAAACAGTCATCATGGTGAAATCGCAATTGGCGTCTACCATATCTAAACATTGCTAAGCTGTGAAGGTTTCTTTAAATTTCATTCTTGCAGTCTGCCTTCTCAGAGGCATAATGCCATTAATTTTAGTTTCTTGCTAATAAAATTGTAGAGTTGAAATCCTCATTATGAGAGAGCATAATTATTCACAGAGATATTGTATCTGGTCATTTACCACATTAATATAACATTAGAGCTTCTCAATGACGATTGAAAAGAGGCAACGTGTAGGTTAACTATAACTAATAAACAGTGACAGGGAATCATGCTTTAATATTTGCTTGCATGGAGACAATGCATGCTAATCGTAATTAATAATGATGTTGCATATTTGAAGTGCCATAGCAATAGTCATTCAAAGCATAGGAAAGTGCCTTTGAATTTTGAAATAACAAGTACTTACCACGGGTTATGGTTGGGAATTATGACTAACTAATTTGGCTTAGATCTATGTTATAGTATCCCATGAGAAAGTAATGTGACAAAACATATCATCTTGACATACCTCCTCAAGGTGATATGATCTCCTTTGCTATGACTATGTGCCAACTTTTAACATGTTACATTTTATGACACGACTTAGTAAATTCAAGCAAACTATAAAAAATAACAAAAGGGAGGCTAGTGTTTTTCCTAAGCTACACAGGGCTTATATGACCACTGAATCTAACACGCATATTTGTCCTTTGATATTTTTCAATATACTTTATTAAAAAAAAAAAAACAATCAACCCATTAAGAAAAGAATGTCTGTTGGGAAAATACAGTCAACAACACAAATATCTGCTAATATAGAAAAGAGAGATGACCATACTAGGACCAACCACATACAAGAAGATGCATCACAAAGCGGGGTAGAGGCTCTAAGCAAGTGCTATTTGTAAGGGGGTATCAAGGATATAATAAGGAAATTGAATGCAAGCAACTGACGAAGAAGGGCAACCTAGATCCAAGATGGTAGAACCCAAATTAACAAAATATAAATACCAAATGGCTATAAGGGTTGCAGCTGCATACAAAGGTAGTCAAAGCTAACCTAAGCATGGATAAAGGAAATCTAATTATGGTTGTACCCACAGGCCTAGATGGCCTTAGGATAATCTTTGCAGGGTGAGAAGTAACAACAAACGTACTATTCTAACAATACACAAAATATATCTATTTACTAAAGTAAATAAAGGAAAGAAATTAGGGATAGGGATACTTACATTGAGTAGACTTGTCGGTGCATCGATCTCCCCGTTGGCTCTAGTGGCACTTTGCAAGAGATGTTGTCGATGAAGACCTCAAATGACAAGGATGGAGACCTAAGTGTCCTTAATTGGGGACTCCAAAGACTAAGGGGCACCTCCTTGGTTTAGTGTCCTTATATTGAGCTTCAAAGATCTTGAGCAAGACTAGACCTCCACAAGAATAGGCTCCCATGTCCCAATTTCTCATACATATGTAGATAAGATAAAGATAAAGATAAATATATTAATGTCCAACTAATGACCACAAAAGTAGGTCAAAGGGACTGCAGATTACATAAATGTGTCGGGGAAAAGCGGGAAACCAAAAAAGGTCTCCGAAAACAAGAAAAACAGTGCTGAAAGAAATAGTATAAAACAGGTAAAGAGTGACCACGCTCAGAGCCAAACCACCAAAGGACCCAACCATGCTCGGGTCCAAAGAAGGGAGCAAAAGAAATGAGTGATCTCCAAGAATCTGTAAACATCGGGAGCAAGATGATGATCCCTAAGAAAGAAGAACCAGGAGGGGACCCATCAAGAGCAAACTTTTCATATGTAAGCAAACTTTTCATGTGTAAGCAAAGTAGATGAGTGTTGTTCGCTTGTAAAAATGATATTTGAGAACCCTATAAATATTGGTCAAAGTCCTAAGAGTGACCTAGCTCAAATGTTGATGGAATCAATCCACATCGATTCAATATAATGAATCAAGAACGACACAGTATTGTGTCGGCCATCCAATCTCGTACAAACAAGCAAACAACTAAATTGACCAGGATTGATTTGGTTAGAAGCAAGGAAACAAGATTAAGTAGGAAAAGGACATAGACAGACAATGGACTAGATCGACCATGCTGATTTAATAGGAAATACGACAAATGATATACAGAACTAGATCGCTCAAAATCAATTTAGCTGGGAAAAGTCATGAAATTGAGCAGAATAAGAGGAAAGAAGGGGAAAAGAGAATAGATTTATATTTTCAAGGTGATGTTACAACATATTAAAATGTGTCATATGACCTGTGAGAATAGATCTATATTTTGAACTAGCC
The DNA here is from genome assembly GCA_037957365.1 of Torreya grandis. Classification (NCBI taxonomy): domain Eukaryota; kingdom Viridiplantae; phylum Streptophyta; class Pinopsida; order Cupressales; family Taxaceae; genus Torreya; species Torreya grandis. The sequence goes on along the minus strand of JARHVA010001212.1, from coordinate 1,700,655 downwards.
AAGTGGAAGCTTGTATGTGGCCAAATCAAGGAAATGTTATGTGAACAAAAAGACATGAATCACATGAAAGAATCATCTAATAGAAGTACCTGATATATAAGGATGCATTTATACATTTGCAATTCAGTAGGAACCGTTAATGAAATCGATTAATTTCTTTTAATTCCTTTGTTAGGCAACAGGTCTTTGTACTTTCACAGACACGTGTGAGAGGTTAGAGTGGTATCGACATAGAAATGTGATATAGCCAAGTGTTGTATTGTGGAACATAGAGTGAAGCATTCTCATAACAAAGTCTAGGTTGCAATCGCAGAGAGCTAATTTTGAAATGCTAGTGCAGCTGAATGCTTGCTATTCATTACCATTCAGCAAGCAGCGGCCCTCAATCGCTTCCCTATCTTTTGTGGTAACTAAACTCGGATTTGGTAGAGTTTTTCTAGGATCAATTGCATATATTTTTTTTCCAAAATAACTCTACCATGTATTACATTGCGAAGAAACCAAACTCAAAACATATTCTTGGATTTATTTGTATGCCAGTTATATCGATAAACAAACTCTTACAGCCCAGAACAGGCCCTACACTTCAACAAGTGGTCATCAGCTGCATTTTCAAGATCATGAAAGTGTATAGGAAAACACAAGGAAGAGTATCATGATGTTGTGCTTTTTCTATATCATAAGGTCTTGCACAAACATGACCTTGTGCAGTAGATAAGAGAACAATCAACCTTATTACACTGGCATATCACTTAGGCCTGAAGTGAAATATCCCTTTTAAGGGCTGCACACTGAAATAAGGGTTTTAGCACAAACCCTAGAAAATAATTAATTTTCTGATTTTTGTAGCAAGCACTAGCTTGCTGGAAATGACCTCCAAAATCAAAATAAATAATCAGCAAACCCTAGTTGTTAAACCTTCATGCAAAGCTGTCATTCATCACATACAAATCTTAGAGGCAAACAATGTGCTTTATACCATAGAGTTAGGGTATAAAAGGAGAATCTAACCCTCAAACTCTTGACACCACAATGCTGGGAAAATTGCCAAAATTATTAGGAGTTTTTGCACCTTTCAATAGACCAGAATTGATGTTCAACAATTATCATAAAATTACAGAATCATGCAGATGATAGATATTGCTTTTTATGATGTTCTCCTTTCAAAAACATGTTGATATTATCACCACAAAAATTGGTTAAAATATAGGAAAATTCCAGAATGTGTTTAGAACTGAAATTGACCAAAAAAACCCTTAATTAGGTCTTCCTTTCAAATCGCCAATGCTGCAAAATATTACATTAAATTCAGAATAATATCCCCAGCTGTTCCACTTCTGCTAGGGGCAATAGAACCCTAGCAAGCCCTCGTCGAGGCCTAGGGAGGGGTCCTTGACCTCCCTTAATGGTTCGCTGTAAGCCCTAGGCAATTCACTGCCACTTGATGCCCTTTTTATGTGTAATGGCCCCAAATAGGACAATTTCACATAAAAGGGGTTTTTTCTTAAATCCACAATTCTGAAAATGCAATCAGCAAACCCTAGTTTGCAAAATAAGTTCGTAGAATCTTCGTTAGGCCCTAGAAACTCTAGACACAAAAATAGTAGGGTTTTATGGATGAATCCCAGCCAATAACTTGTTCCAAAATAACTGAAAATTGGTAGAAAATAAGTGGAAATTAAATTGCACAAAACAAGTACCTTTTTGCCCAATTTCTGAAGCTCAAACACCACTTTTTGATGGCAGACAATTCTGATTAATTATCAAAAATACAGCTGCTGATCTGATAGATTTTTCCTTTTCAAACCCTTGCCAAAAATTGACATGAATGCCCAAAAAATATCATAAAATTACAATGATCCTTTTTGAGCAAAGAAATGGCCAAAATTGATCCTCCAAGCTAATCGCTCCACTTGCCAAGTGCAAGAAAAATTAGCAGAAAATTACCGAGTGAAATCTTGCCTTTCTCAAGTAGAAAAATCTTCAAAACCTGTCAAAATAATTAAATGATTATTCTGAAAATTATTATTTAATTTTCTTCTTCAAACCCTTTACGAACTCGTCTAGTTCTTCACATCAACATTCAAAAAATTAGCAAATAAAATAAGAATATTTAATTTGCATATTTTATACCAAATAAGGCCTCCAAACCCTAGATCCAAGCTCCCTAGGTGGTTCACTCCACTTGCAAAAATATGATAATTAATTAGCAAGCTTAACATGCAAGAAAAGAACCACGAAACCCTCACAGAAATCCACATGAACTCTCCAAAACAAATCGTCTCACTTCCAAGACAAGAACAAGATCTCCTTAGCAAAAGGTGGTGTCAAAAGACACCTTTTTAGATTGATCAATACCAAAGGTAGCGAACCTCTATTGGGCATGCACCCCAATGGTTTTCTTCAAGCATGAAGAACAATTTATCAAAATTCAGCATGTCCGTCCTCCATTGTAGTCTTCACCTTGTATTTGTATCTTCCAAAGGGGGACTAACCACCTTGGGGAGATAAAATACATCATAAGCCTTTGTTTGCCCTTTTTAAAATATCTTTTCCTTTCCTTACTTTAGCTCCCCCTGCCTACATTCTTTTTAATTTCACTTTAGGTTTCTTTTAATTAATTAAATAACTTGCCTTAATAAATTAGTAATTAAAATTACTTTTTGGTAAAATAAATAATTAGGCCTCACTTAAATAATTAATTAAATTGCTCTAATAATTAAAGTGATAAAAATCACTTTTCAAGCAATTTATTAATTATAAAGCCCCTTGGAATAATTGTTGAAATTACCTTAATTTTCCAAATAGTTAAAACCACTTTTCCGGTAATTCGAATAATTATACAAGATAGTTATATTTTAATAATTAATTAATTTTCTTATATTTTCAAATGATTAAAATCACTATTCAAGCAATTTTATTAATTATTAAAATTATATGAAAATGGGACATCACTTTCTGCCCTTTATGCCTGCGTCCAACCCTTGAACTTATTCGCCACACCTGCTGTAAAACAAAATGGTTTTTAGAACACCTTTGCAGATTCAATTCACACAATGCAACCTCTGTATGAAGCTGCCCTAGCTGGTTCGTAGGGGTTTTCATCCCTAGATCCAGTCATCTTGAAGGGTTTCATCCTCAAGGGTATAAGCCAAGCTTTTTGTTCTCGAATCTTATAGATTTGTTTTTTAATCAAAATTCCACATCCTCGTCAAATGCATCCTCTCCCCCTTAAATACCCACTCCCCAAGTGGAGCGCCCAAATTGGAGGGAAAACACAATGAATTATAAGGTCAATTTGCTTTTAAAATCACTTAATGGACTATGAGAGCCCTATCACCCAAAACAGCCCCTCTTCAACTTCAAATTAGAATGTCTTAACTAAAAAGCACCTTTTTCTTATTGAAGAGAGTGTAGTGCCCCCCCGTTTTTCCTTAGCCGACATGAAACATCAAACAATAAGGCTAAGGGTCATTTTTTTCACTAATGTCAGAAAGGGGGACATGACAATCCTCCCCACCCAAAATTGTTTGTCCTCAAGCAATAACAACAGCCATGGAGCTGTCCCAACAAGTTGCTTCATGCAAAGTCCCCTTGTAGTTGTTTCCCATGGAAGAGAAACCTCATGCTGCACCCCTTTGCTGCTGTGCCTGTCAAATGATGGCTGCCCATATGTGTTGGGAACAAAAATACTGCATCGTGTAGTCCTTCCTTCTCCAATTGAAAGGTTTCCATGGCTGTACCTTCCATTACTAGGCATGGTGTAGTCCTTCCTTCTCCAAATGAAAGGTTTCCATGGCTGTACCTTCCGTTGCTAGGCATGGACCAGTTGTTAGTGCTCTCCAAAATAGCCACCAAGTTCAATCCTTTTTCAAACAAGTGGCTGCTCCTGTTGTAGCTTTCATTATGGAACACATAGCAGCTGTTAGTACCCTCAAAACCGTCCTTCCAGCACACAATTCCAAACACCCTAAGGGCTGGAAGCTTTCTCATAAGAATCGTAATCCAATCTTCCACTCTTATACTCATGTGCTTCCTTATCTGGAAGGGAAATATCCTCAAGGTACTGCTGTGTTTGGAGTTTATAGGGCTGTGATCATGCCATCTGAACTCTTCAATGTATGGATGGGCTGTACCTTCAAAAATTAGGCACAATTCAGACCCTGTGGGGGGTGGAGATGTGTCAAAATAGTCACAATCTGGTCCTAATGGTGATCCTGCACATAGAACAAACACGTTAGTGAAAACAAGAGTGTTTAGCAACACATTTCCGCAGACGTCACGATTCTTAAAAAAACATGGTATTAGATTTTCTCCCCTTACAAGTTCCCCAAGGTTTGTTTATGTTCATCCATATATGGCTGTAGCATGATATTTCCTTTCTCCAAATCACTCCTTCCATGGCTGGAAAACCTCTCAACTTGGCTACAATCCATCCCTCAATGCCTGTCCTCCTGTGACCATTTTGGTGGGAAAGGTTCCACAAACAATGCTGTACTTGACGTTTGGGGTCTGTAATTGAAGATTACAGCCTTGTGCTTGCCAAAAAACTTGAAGTTTTGCACTCCCAACTCATCTTTAGGGAGTTCCCTCATACATCTCACCCTTAAAGAACATGCCATGAGCTTACACCTTATTTTATAGAGGCTGGAAGAGTCATGAATAGCATGATAGGGAAATATAACATGGCTGCCCCTTATAGTAATCTCCCTTTGTATGTGTACCTTGGAACGGTGGCTTCTTGGGAATGTGCCCCCATACCCCTTAAGGCTCTCAACGTACCTTAAAGCTTCCTCATCAAACCAAAGGTATGGCTCACCAATGAAATAGACAATTTTGAACAACCTTGGAAACATACCTTTTGTGTGGATACCTTGGTGAGGTGGGCAACCTTGCCATGATGCCCAAATGAATGTCCATTGCTTATCCTCTTGCTACCCTTTCCAAACATGCCCTCTGTATGCATCATGAATGCATAAAGTTTGAGGGTTTTTACCCTCTATGGTGCTACCCCTATCATGTCTTCGTCTCCTCATGAGTTGAGGATTATTTGTAGCCATCATACCAAATTTTCCAGAATTTATTATACCTGAATGGAGCTGGTTTTCCAACAAACTTTTAAACCTTCTTGTACATGCACAGGGATGACCCTGTACACATTTTCCAGAATTTGTCCCTTCACAATTTTCATTTTTTTTGATGTATGGGACAATCTGATTTTGCACAAAAACCTCAGAATTTTGTGAGTATATGGGCTTATTCCTCATAACCATTTCTGATTTCCTTATTCCGTTCACCAGCTGAATTTTTACCCTATGGAAGAGCTGTTCTGAATCTTCATTTTCAGAATTTACAATGTTGCTAAAACATGAAATTGATGGGCCTTCAACATACCTTAGTGGCTGCCCATACTTAGATTTAGCCACTCCCTTAGCCCCTTTGGACAAACAACATCTTCCAACATTCATATGTACATCGTTGAGAACCGAAAATAAGGAATCCATGCCCTTTATGTTACTCCAAGCGCCATTTATTTCATCATCACCTTCATGGGGTGGTCCATGATGATGGCAGCCTTGCCATGGGGCACTAACCAATATCCATATTGCCATTGGCTCATTTTTTTGTATATGTTGCCCTTTATAACAGCTCACCCTAGATGCCATATTAGTAAGCAACAATTTTGAAACACTTTCATACCTTTGGCTGCCCATAACTTGTCCACCCTTCGTGACACCTTCAATATCTTTTGCTTCGGAATTTAGAAATGCTTCCTTCAAGGCGTGCTTATATGAGAGGGGCTGAACATACATATTTCAGTACTGCTGTTCTGAAAATGAAAAAGTGAGATTTACTTTGATCCTCACCAAACCATCCGGATCCTATATGCACCAACAAACTTGGACTTGAATTGGAAAATCTACATGCTGACAATTGCAACTTGTATTTATGGCATCAATACACATCTTAGATTGCCTCCTAGGAACATGCTTATCAAGATTTGGAGTGGTTTGCATGCTCTTCACCCTATCTTTCCTTTCCATGATCCAAAAGCCTTGCCAACCTCCTTACATGGGTGTCAAATAACTTATAATTTGTATAAAAACAATACTAAGCTTGAAAGTCTCACATGGATCCCACATCCATATTGGGAATTTGCAATTCGCCATCCTTAGACTCTCTTGGAGAGATTCTTTCCTCCATTCAGTGCCCTTCATCTTGTCTTCATTCTTGGCATGATCTTCATGATGACCAAAATGTTGTAGGAACATAGGAGGGTTATGCAACAAATTCTTGTCATGAGAATAATTAAATTGCTTATCTTCATATGTTGTTCTAAAAATTGCATCAAATAGAAAATGAACAATAGTACTTGGAATCTTGGCTTTGACCTTCAACTTCTCTTCCTCAACATGCAAAATGGATTCTTCCTTTTTAGTACCTATCCCTTGCAACTCCTGAACTTGTTGGGCAACTTTTTCTGGCTGTCCCAAATTTTCAAAATTCTGTAACTCGGAATTTTTTCTATTTGGCTGCCCTTTATTCAACTAGAAAATGTTCTTTTTCTGCCCCAAAAATTTTGAGACAACTTCTTGCTGTTTAGAAATTTCAAAATTTTGTACCTTAGAATTTTCAGTACCTTGTTCCCCTTTATCAAGCTGAAACATCCCCTTTGGCTGTCCGAATTTTTTTGATTTGTGAAACTCAGAAAATTTCACACTTGGCTGCCCCAAAGTGCTTGACTCTTTCTCATTTATGTCTTCCATTTGTAGTTCCTTTTGCTGCAAGTGTGACAATTCTTCGAAGTAAAGTTTCAAACAGCCCTATTAAACCTTCCAATGAGCCACCTGTTGAATTCCTCATAGTTGTCTATGAGGTGATGCCCTTTGGTTATCAACCCATGGTGCCACTAATCACGGGCAGCCCCTTTTAAATGCACCATGATGAATTTTAGGGCCTCCTCTACCTCCATGGAACGAAGTGTAAAGTATGTACCTAACTTATCAATCCATGCCCTAGCTGAAATGTTTGTAGAACTATCGAATGTGGGAAGAGCAATCTTCCTCAAGGCATCATGTAATTCCTGTCTAACTCGAGTACCGCCCCTACCTCTTTTCTATGACACAAAATCATCTAAGTCCATCTCCTTCTTGAAAGGGGGTGGGTATGTCATATACTCATAAATCTCCATCAAATCCATCTGAATGAAAGGTTGCTCCTTCCTTTCATGAGCCTGAGAGGATTTCTCAAACCTTGTACTGTCCATATCTCCCATGACACTGTTTGACATGAAACCCTTCAAACCTCATAGCTGGCCAAGATATTGGCTCTGATACCACTGAAATATCCCTTTTAAGGGTTGCACACAAAAATAGGGGTTTTAGCACAAATCCTAGCAAATAATTAATTTTCTGATTTTTGTAGCAAGCACTAGCTTGATGGAAATGACCTCCAAACTCAAAATAAATAATCAACAAACCCTAGTTGATAAACCTTCATGCAAAGCTGTCATACATCACATACAAACCCTAGAGGCAAACAAGATGCTTTATACCATAGAGTTAGGGTATAAAAGGAGAATCTAACCCTCAAACTCGTGACGCCACAATGCTGGGAAAATTGCTGAAATTATTAGGGGTTTTTGCACCCTTCAATAGACCAGAATTGATGTTCAACAATTATCATAAAATTAAAGAATCATGTAGTTGATAGATATGGATTTTTATGATGTTCTCCTTTCATAAACATGCTAATATTATCACCACAAATATTTATAAAAATATAGAAAAATTCCAGAATGTGTTTAGAACTGAAATTGACCACAAAAACCCTTAATTAGGTCTTCCTTTCAAATTGCCAATGCTGCAAAATATTACAATTAAATTCAGAATAATATCCCCAACTGTTTTGCCTCTCACTAGGGGCAATAGAGCCCTAGCAAGCCCTTGCCTAGGCTTAGTGAGGGGTTGTTGACCTCCCCTAATGGTTCGCTGCAAGCACTAGGTAATTCGCTGCTACTTGATGCCCTTTTTATGCTCTTTATGCATGCGTTCAGCCCTTGAACTTATTCGCCACACCTGCTGCAAAACAAAATGGTGTTTAGAACACCTTTGCAGATCCAATTCACACAATGCAACCATTGTAGGAAGCTGCCCTAGCTGGTTCGTAGGGGTTTTTGTCCCTAGATCCAGTGACCTTGAAGGGTTTCGTTCTCAAGGGTATAAGCCAAGCTTTTTGTGCTCGAATCTTATGTATATGTTTTTTATCAAAATTCCACACCCTCCTCAAATGCATCTTCTCCCCCTTAAATACCCACTCCCCAAACGGAGTACCCAAATTGGATTGAAAGCACAATGAATTATAAGGTCAATCTGCGTTTAAAATCACTTAATGGACTATGAGAGCCCCATTACCCAAAAAAGCCCCTCTTCAACTTCAAATTAGAATGTCTTAACTAAAAAGTACCTTTTTCTCAATGAAGAGAGTGTAGTGCTTCCTTTTTAAGCCCCCCTTTTTTTCCTTAGCCGACAAGAAACATCAAACCATAAGGCTAAGGGTCCTTTTTGCACTCATGTCCGAAAGGGGGACATGACAAGAAGACATAAGTGCTCACTCGAGGTGCAACAAGAGATCACTGGGAACCCTTGTTATGAGAACCAAGCATAAAGATATACTCGTGTATCTTACTTATACTAGAAAGCAAAAGAAACAAACATCATCCATGTAATCAAAGAACAACACAACAAGACTCATCATAATTTTAGAATCCATCTTTGTATTCACATCAATATACATCCATTATGAAGCTCGCATCATACAATCTACAATGATTGCCATTAAAGGTAGATCTTTACATATGAAGCACAAAGATTACATTTCTTTATCCATCAAACCCTAACCCCCATCTCCAATTTTTATTCATCTTGCAAAGTGTGCAACCTCTCATTACCTCAAACGTGTGACTTTCCAAGATGTTACAAATGAGGGGCCAAGGTCCCGATTTATATCTTTTCCTAGACCCCCTTGAACCCCTCTAGTTGTTGCCAACTCATTCCTTTTGCCGCTTGTCATACCAGTTGTTTGCACATCTAAGGATATTCCTTTCTAGATCTTGTTCACCTGTCCACGTAGCAGCATATTCTTTTTCTATCTTGGTTTATTCCTTTTCCAACCTGGATTGAACCTCGTGCAATCTGCCTCCTCTTTCCCTGAATGATTGCCAAGTGTCTACAACTCCTTCACGTGTGGTTCCTTCTTCACATGTGTTTCTTCCATATGATTTGTGCTTGTTGTACTTGCGTGCTGTACACCATGTATCATGTGCCAATCTTTCGTTCATGTGCACATGATCTATGATGTATTTTTTCAAGTACGTGTCTTCAACGCATCTCACTCATGCATCAAATCTTGGATAAGTTGCGTGTCATTGCCTTAAGTACAAATCTAGGGTCAACATTCCTCCACACTACACTTTTTGTTTGTTCCCAGACAAGATATTACTTGACTCTGTTGTGGTTGTCTCACCTTCACATGCAACCAACATTTCGGCAATTTTGTCATTTTATTCCTTTTCCATTTGATCCCATTGGTCCAAAGTTGATTGATTTTTGGGCATTAATTCCTATGCTTCATCCCGCATGATCTTCAACACTTCATCATTATCTGGATTGCTTTTATAAGTTGATAATATGGTTTGTACCGATTTTCTTCGTTGTTCATACACTGTGCACATAGTAGCTTCCTCTCCCAATACCTTTTCCCGAAGCTAACGAAATCCATGTGCTTCTTTCCTATCTATATCTTCAATTTTTGGGCTTCCTTAAACTTTACCGCCCTTTCTGTTTGATCTTTTGTTTCATACATGCACTTCATCAGGTCTCCATGTGTGGCGACTTCTTCTCTTACTCTTGCCTTCACATATTCATGTGCATATGTAAGTTTTGCAATTATCTTTCTAGCCTCTTTCACTCTCAAATGGAGTTCATTTATATACTCTTGGTCAATGCCTCTGCATGATATTTGAACTCTGATTTTAGCTCCTTAAACTGTTATGCACGGAGCCTTTCTTCCTCAGGGACTCGAGATGACATTGGTGTTGTTCGCAACAAGTAATTAATGGCCATACCCAACTTCTCTAGGGGTGTTTTCCAATTCACATCTACATCCTCATAAACTTGCAGGCACTCAACTTCTACCAATGCTACCAACCGCTGAACTACATATTTTTTCAGAGATTCTTGATCCCTCTTAATTTCGTCTTGCAAGTCATCCAGACTTCGATCTGCCGACAATTCTCTCTATGTTATTTCCATGGCTAGCTTCAACATTGCTAGCCCTGCAACATTTGTTGTCATCCTTTTAGGATCCAACATCTTTACCTCGCCATCATCATCATCACAACTGAGTGTGAATATAAAAAATAACATCCAACTTTTTCAGCACCATCTTGGTTGCATTCTTGTGCCGTATCATCCCCATGGACAACCTTGAGGATATTATATCAATCACAGGGCTTTCTCCCCTTGTAGAATGTGTTCTTCCTATTTCTTGCATATCATCTAATTGTTGTTGCACTTCTTGCGCAATGTTTTCTATGTTTAGTGTTCCTCCTTGTGCACCACCTTATTCCATCCCGTTTATTTCTTCTTGTTGAGCCTCCTTGCTTGGATCAAAGCTTACTCCATCTCCTGTTGTTTGTGCACCCGCCTCTGTGTGCAATGTCTCTTCCGTGCTAACTTCTTTCTATCAAGTTGTATCTGCAGTTTCTTGAGCATCATCCTTGTGTCCTTGTGGACCTTGGCCTTCTACTGGTGAGCTTGTGTGCAGAACTGCGTGGCCAATCAGACTAGTTACAGTAGGAGCTTGAGGGCCCACACTAGTAGCAACTGGTGTAGATTGTCTAAGCTCGGTGGCACTTCCTTGAGTACCTCATGCATCTGTAGTGGCTTCCCCCAAAGGTTCTTGAGTTGGAACTTGTGTTCATGTTTCTCATTGAACTGGTATTCCTCTTCCAGCAGCTTCCCTTCGAATTGGACCTAGGGTTGCACCCAACACCCCTGCTCCAAATAGGGTTCTTTGCGCATATACTGAAGGTGTCTTTTCCTCTGTCACTATCTGTTTTCCTTTTCCCAATCCAGCTTGTTCCTGTTGTTGCTTTCTTCTTTTCTCTTCCTCTCTCCTATGCGTAACATCTTCATCAATCATCACTAGATTCTCCAATGGTTTGTTTTGTACAGTTTTCCTCAATGGTGTACCTTTCCTCTTTAATGTTCTCAACAAGTGATATTAGACTAGTATTGTCCCACTTTCAGAAACAATGGTGGGTTGATCTCTAGGCTCTCACTATCTGAATCCTCATCCTCAGACACTTCTGACTTTCCTGGAGACTTATACCTCCTCATTAATTCATTCCTTGGCAAATCAATTACCCCAATTTCCACTGTCCATCTCAACATGCCCCTTACTCCATCTAATGCACATTCCAATTATTGCACAATAACCTTAGTTGCCACATTTTGCAAACTGTATCCATTAAAATTGGAATTCACTGAATACTAAACTAGGCTGAATAAATTCATTGAAATGCCCGAATTTAATCCTACAGAGTGAATTGTGAGTCAAAAGCCCTTCTCTTTCCCGTCAGTTTATTCTTCTTTCTGTTTCCATTTATTTTTTCTACTGGCCCTTTGCTTTGTAATTCTCACAGATTCAGACTTACTGTAAAACCCTAAATGTAGAGACTTGTTGAGTTGAGAAATGCGGATATTGAGAAGTTGTTTCATGGAGGTTGAGAAGCTGTGTGGCTGAGGCGGCAGCATCAAGAATCTGTAACTGCAAAAGCACCATGACGACCTGAGGGCTGAAGTGAAGAGTCAAATTGCCGTGACGACATTAATATATATATATTTGTTTTAATTTTTGATGTAAGTTTTTTTTTTTATTGTTTTATAAAGTTATAAATTCATAACTCTATCGTTTACAGAATTGTAATTTTTTTAGATTTTAGTAATTAAATTTTTTAATATAGATATAAGTTTGGAACTTATAAGTTATAATTTACAAAATACAAGTTTTTTTAATAGTGTTTAAATAGATAAATATAAATTATAGAATTTAATTTAAATTTATTTCTTGTATAAAAGTAATTTTTTTATAATTTTATGATTTTTTTAAATTATACATTTTATTATGTAAATTAAATTTTGCAGAATATGGAATTTAGATCTATTTATTTTTTTAGCTTAAAATTTTTATATATCTAAAGAACAAGTATATTTCTTTTAGTTGAATTTAATCACAAATTTTATAGTTGATTTGTTTACCAACAAATTTCTTACGAATTTTATCCTTCACAAATGCGAACACGAATTTGAATGTGGCAACTTTGGCAGTCACTTCATATGGCAACTTGGCCAAAATTGACCATTTTCCATCTTTCCTCTTAAATGTTGCCAATGAGTAATGAGCCATTACACAAAACACAATGAAACCATTATACTATGTTGGCATCTTTGGTGGTATTCTGTACTCTTCTTTGAATGCTTCCCTGACAGGCTCATACCACGCTTTCATACTCTTCCTCTAAGTATCTGCCATCTGATGATTGGAGGTGTATTGTCTATACTTAATTGCTTGCTAATCACCTCCAATCATTGACGTGAACTCAAATATTCCCTTAAGAACTCCAATTTCCTCAATCATTAGTAAGATCAACAAATTTCCCCACATAAAATCATCTCCGTGTTGGCCATCTTTGCATGCCATCACCACTTCCCCTGCATTATACTTGGCATAGTTGAAAATTGTTCCCTTCTTTGCTACTAAGCTTGATAAATAAATGACCTCCTTGGTCAGCACCGTCCATTGACCTGGGTTGATAACTTTGGAGCTAATAAGCCACACAACAACTCTCATAGATGTTGTCGACAATTTGTTTGCCTTAATGCTCGCCCCTATTATCCCCATGGCACTTGCTATTTTGTCGATTTCTAATACATTTATCAATGCTCCACACAAATCAATCCCTTCATTTTAAAGAGTGGTATTGTTGCTTATCCATGCGATCGAGATCCCTAGTTGTCATCTCGTGATATTCAACCTACCCTCATGGATGCACATCAACAAGTGCTTCACCAAATCCTTTGGCTTCTCGAAGTACGATAGCGTATTCAATTCTTGTACTCATGTAGGTGCCAAATACCTTATCACCCTGCCTTCTTCTCTTGAAGTTTCAGCTTTGTGCTTATTAATTCCTTCCTGTGAATAAAAACTTCCAGCACGCAGGATCATGAACATGTCATTAGTGGTTCTCCTTCCATATTTGCTTCTATGTATGCCATTCGTGATGGCATAAACAGAGTTTTGTTCTTTGTCTTCTTCTTTGTTGGTAGTGGCCTTTTGGGTTTCTGCACTCTTCACTTTTCCTACTTGTCTTCATCCTTTGAGCTACGTTCGACAATTGGTTCTCCACCCCTTACATTCATTGTTTCGTGTCTTCTTTTCCCTACCATCGTGGGTCTTCACATCCATTCTCTTGGATCCCTACATAATGGTTGAGGGTTTGCAAAACCCTTTTCCAAACCCTTGTTTGGCTCACTCAACCAGTCTCAATTCACTTTCTGAGACTCTCCTTGGACGTATCACTTGCAACTCACAACGTTTTCCTTAACCATGTCATGCACACTCTCTTTGCATTTTTTGCATCTCTGATGCCTTCCCTCATTTATAGTATTAGGGTTCTTCTCCACTTGGCTCTTCATCTTCTCGCTTTGGCTCTTGAATTGTTCAATTTGCAAATCACTGTTTTAAATAAACTGTTACCCTTATATACTTTTGTGTGCATTAATTACCTCAGCTACTCCATTTGCTTGAGTGTGTTCTTGGTCCTTTTAGTGATATTTGTCACTTTTTCATCTATTTCTTGTTTACATGTTACTAGGTTATGTGCACCATCCTCTCCTTGCGCAATCTGCCCTATGCACCAAGTTTATGGGCCCAACATGTTCTTGTGCACCATCCATTTCACTTTGCCACTATTATGGAACCAAATTGTTACCCCACAAACAAACTTTATGGGTCACTTTACACACTCTTGAGCCTCTTTGAGCCATTTGCACATTTTGCCCATCAATTCATGCCAAACCAATCTTCCTTTTATCTTTCTTTCCCCACACTCATCTTGCGCAAAGCCCTTTTGTGCATCATCTTATTACGCAACTAATTACCATGCCATATCTTCCAAATTTCGTTGATTTGGTTGTCAAGTTTTTCAATTTCACTTCTCCATTCACTATGCATGCTTTATATGCCAACCCTCTATTCAATGGGATTTTATCTCCCTTATTACACACTTGGCCAAACAGCCCTTCCCAGATATACTTAGATGTCTAGTGTAAGAATCCAGAGAGATTCCTCGGTCGACTCACTTAGCTATTGGTCCTAGGATTGTGCATATACATAAAATAGAGTTTTTGACTAAGTATAAGGATCGTGTGGGGTATGCATAGATTTTGATGAAGAATGTGTAGGATTGCGTATGTATTTTGAGTTTAAAAGTTGGAGTTTGCAAGGTTGCGCAAAGCTACATGTGCGTAGGAGTTTGATATGATATACAACATAGAGGGTTGCATAGGAGTAGATGGTGTGCAAAAGTATAGGTGTTGAAGCTGAATGGAGGACACATATTCTAGTGAGTTGGAAGGGAATCGCAAATGTATATATTGTAAGATTCATAGGATATTCTAGGAACTTCCGAGAACAAACCTACTTGGATCTACTTGTTATGAGTAGGTTGGTGGAGAAAAGCTATAAATAGGACCCTAGACCTCTCATTTAGGACTTCTCAGGTCACACATTTTGTATATTTGAGCAGGTTGTATCTTTGTAGAGCAATTGGTAAGAAGTATATGAAGTGATATGTACATAGAATTAGTTGTATGCACATATTTGATATGTATCTTTTGTATATGGTCTTGTGGATTAATGAAAAGAACTGGTTTACTAGTGATGTGAAGGCTTATTGAGTAGATAGGATTTGATTGCTATGATTTATGCACGTTTGCCATGTATTCCTGTAATATCCATAATATTTTTAATGGTGGGGTTCTCGGTGTCTTTTGTATGCTTTTGGTGAGTGCTTAGACCTAGGTTTAAGTAATATACTAGCATATTGGAGTTTGGTTAAATGTTGTCTTAGTTAGGGTTTGGTTGATCTTGAATGTATCATAAAATACCGCAACATTTTGGTTTCACTACCGTGACCTTGTTTGCTTAGGTTATGGGGATTGAGGGTTTGTATGGCAGATCGCATTACGTTGGAATACATCAAGGCGTATTTTGAGGTGAAAGCTTTACAATTTGCAAAGAAAGCATCGAGTCATGGTGATTGGAAGCCAAAGGAGCGGCTAGGTCAAGAGAATGACAATGATTTATATGAAATCTTTTGGTGTGAGTATCCACTACATTGTTTTGCATGGATTTCAGCATATGCACAAGATTTGAGTAGAAAATTGGGGAGATGGGATGCTTGGACAGATGAATGAGTGAAGAAATTGTAGGAAAGTGACGAGGTTTGGACACATGCAATTAATGTATGGTGGACAGGAGCTCTTAATAGCTATTTACTAGAATTTTCAGTTTCAACATAAACTTGTTTGGAGGAATTAGAATTTCATTTTTTGCGCAAACCTAGAGGGGATTTGATTAAGCTAATTCTACTCTGGATGAAGATGATGATAGTTGATTTTGGCATTGAAAAATTGACAATGGAAGGTTAAACGACGTTGCATGTGGGCTAGGTGGATAGGATGGAGAAGAGTAACAACTTGGTGCAGAGCAATGGAGGGGGGAGGAAAACCCTATGGAGAATGACACTTAAAGCGAAAGGGAATGAAGACTGCAATTGGATGCTAAGGGAACAGAGGATGACTCCTCAGAGTCTCAAGATGAAGGTAGGACCGAGTCAGATGTATTCTATGGAGACCCAACTGGGGGGAGAGTACAAGATTGGTTCGTGTAAAGGGAAGATGTGCTCCAGTGAGAAAGGAGAGATGTGCAACAATGAACCTTGGGGTGAAGAAAAGTTAGAGGAAGAATGGATTCAATAAGTGGAAGTGGAACATGCAAGAGAAGACTCAGTTGTGGACCCATTCGAAGTCGAAACCCATGTGTATTTTAATCAATCAAAAGAAAACATTGTGGATACCATAGACTTGATAAGGATATAAGAATTTGTGAGAAGGGGGAGTAATAATTGTGTAGTAAGTTGACACCAACAAAATTTGTGGGTGGTAGCGTGAAAGTTGTACAAAAGACATCAATTGGTCAGGGAGTGAAAAATCCAATAATAGGGATGAGTACAACAGGTGGATTAGGAAGTTCGCTAACGAGCATGACAGTACCGGTGATTAACCCAACAATGACCACACAATCAACTCCACCCCAGGTAGGTGGAGGTGCTACAGTGGCAAGCACAATGGTGAGTGGAGGAACATCACTAGGAGGCAGTAGTGCACCAACACAAACTTAGTAGACATCACCTCAAAACATATTTAATGAGATGTCAGCAAAATTGCAAGAGTACAGGGGTACAAAGGCTGCATTGGACCACATTCATAAGTGTGAAATTGTGTGGCATGCAAAGGGGATAACTTCTCTAGAGAGGAAATGTAGTTAGCTTCCAACTACATCGTGGGATTAGGAAGTATGATCCTACTCAATTCATTCCGGATTTTAATACGTTGAAGGCAGAATTTTTGAAGGAATTTCATATTCTAAAATTTGAGCAACAAAGCATTCCGGCTCTAAAGGAGATCAAGGAGGACCCATCAGAGAGTGTGCATGCATATGATGCACGTTTTAAAACTCTATCCAAAATCTTATATGATCTTTGTCCATTGCAACATGTGCAATGGTTTGTTGGTGGATTGTTGACACTATTTAGGAGGCATTTGGCTGTGAAGATCTTTGAGAATGCACACAAGGCATTGGAGGCTCCATTAAGGTTGGAAGCAGTAGGAGGGATGTATATGGGCATTAGCCCATTTATAAGCACAGATAACAAACATGGCCACTCAATTGGAAACACTAACATCAAACACTACGCAAGAGAAGAGAAAAGGGTTGTGGTGCACTGATTGTGAGACAGAAGGGCACACCAAGAATGATTGTGAGGTTAGGAGAGTACAAATAGTGAATGTGGGTTGTGAAGTATGCAAAGAGGCGCATGAAACAAAAGCCTGCTCACTACTACATCACACAAAGCAAATCAAAGTAGCATGTTGGTGCAAGGTTTGCAAAATTAACATGCATGATAACATTCATTGTAGAGTCATTGATGAGATGTGCAAGCTGGAGGAAATGGGGCTAAGACAAGCCACCATTGTTGCTGCATAGGATTGGCCAAAAGAGGGTCATAATCCAAATCAAGGGCTTATAACCAACCTCAAGGGGCGTATGGTCAAAATCAAGGAGGATATGAACCGAATCAGGGAGGCTATTGTCAGGGACAATATGGTCTATACCAAAGAGGATGTCAGAATTAGGGGGTTCTAACCAAGGACAAGGTGATTATCACAACAATAGATCATATGGAAGGAGGGGAGGTAGACGATCACTAGGAGGTGTATTCCCCGGATCATGTTTTAAATGCAAGGCTATTGATCATTATTAAAGACAATGCCCAAAGTTTCCGACATGTGCACACTACAATGAGGCCATCACATGGAGGATTATCCAGACTTCCATTAAAAAATTCTGATGAAGGATAAAGTCAAAGCTAGTAGGGATGATATAAGTGCAAAATAAGGGAAAAGCAATCCATCAGAGTGGAAGAAAAGGAGAAGTCCGTATCAGACAATGAGGGAGTAGGGTCTTATATAAATATCACTGCAAGGAGTGGTGCATAAACCCAACATAAGTATATGCCTGGAGCTAAAAGTTGCAAACTACCTAGATTCGCCATTCCATAAACTAATATTGTGCCAAGTGAAGGAGCTCATAGAAAATCTATATAATGAGGTGCAAACCATGCGAGAAGTGGGACCATGATAAGGCAAAGCCAGAAGGAGGTGCCTAGTGCAAAAGAAATATATGAATTAGGTGAGATCTTCTCATAGCTAAAAGATGAAGGGGTATTACCTTTGCTAAGGACATGGCTTATGCAAAGTATGTGGAGAATACCAGAACATGAAAGACAACACCCAAAAGAGTTCAAGGTGGCAAAAGATACAAGCTATGTCAAGGAACTGATCATTGATGCTAAGATTAACGATTGGGAGCTTATCAACATCCTAATAGACACATGAGCATAAGTCAATATTTTGACAAAGGATGCATGGAGGAAAATGGGGAGTCCAAGGTTGGTCCCATCTACGAATGTCCTCTTTAAGGCAAACAAGACACACTCTAAACCATTTGGGGTGTTGATGAGCACTCAGTTAGAATTATGTGTACTAAATTTACAACAAATTTCGAAGTGATTAGCTGGTAGAAGTTGACAAATATATATCCATACTTGGGAGACTATGGTGCTATGAGAACCATGTGAACATGCACTTTAAGCAACACTCTATGAGTTTTGAAAATGGAGAACAATGAGTGGTTATAGCACTAGATAAGGAGCATGGACCCGCATATGTTGAGAGTGTGGATATTGGTGCAGAAATCAATAATATCTACAACATCATGAAACAAGGGAATGAATACCTTGATCTGCATGATGATGGTAGACTTTGTTGGTAGAGTGGGGCATCATTGTCAAATACCACTAGTGTCTCATGTGAGAGGTGGATGAATTGGCCAAAAGTGCACAAGAATCTGAAGGAGATGTTCACGATGAGTGAGGAGTGGACTGATCCGATGCCGTGCGGACAAGGAAGGGGACCCAAGTGGTATAAGGTAAAATTGTGAAGTGGGTTCCATGCATGACTAAGAGGGTATTCCAAATCACTAAAGGAGAGCACAATAATATCCCAAAGATAGAGTCCAAGGGAGAGCGT
Source organism: Torreya grandis (assembly GCA_037957365.1). Classification (NCBI taxonomy): domain Eukaryota; kingdom Viridiplantae; phylum Streptophyta; class Pinopsida; order Cupressales; family Taxaceae; genus Torreya; species Torreya grandis. The sequence continues at coordinate 1,681,657 of JARHVA010001212.1, read as the reverse complement.
GAAGAAGCTCGGAATTTAAAAGAATGTGCACCATGGAGTTAATGCACATGGATAAGATTAACTAGACAAACCAGGTTAGAGAAGAGAAGCATGGAGACTCAGATGATACAGATCAAAAGGAAATGCACAAGGTGGAGTTAGTTTCTACTAGTATGGTTATGGATACCCATGATATGGAATCGGCTAAGAACGCAATTATGTGCAAGAGATGACCGCCATAGAACAGATAAAATGTGTTTTAATGCGCAAGACCTGGAAGACATGTAGGACATGATGCCAAGTTAGGGACAAGAAGAATCATGAGAGTTGAGTAGGGATGATGAGAGGAATGTGTGTATCAAGAACTTGCTTAAATAACATAAAGATATATTTTTCTCAAAAGAAGGGGGCAGAAATGAAGTGGAGCAATCTCAACAAGAAAGACTGTGGTGGGTTCTATGTAAATTGTGATTGTCGAATCATTTAGGACAACACAAGGGGTTTGCACAGGAGGAGAACATTGCACAATATCAATGAACATCACAAGAAATTATCTGCATTACAACGATTTGCCAAATGAATTAAGAGGAAATTAATTTTACAAAACACTAAGGGAGAAGGCCATTGGCGTTGAGAAAATTGTTGTGAAAAAATATTTACTACTTTCTATAGTTTATTTGCCCTAATTTTGTAACAAAATTTGTATGAATAAGCATAGGGTATTTTATAAATCCAGCTGGGAAAGTTGAGTGAGGCATCTCTTAAAATAACCCTATACCAAATGTTTAAGTACTTGGGGGGATTGTTCACAAGACAATTCTGTAAATCCAATGGGGCAAGTTGAGCAATAGGTACTTTGGGATTTTTATGCCAGATGTCTAAGTACCTGGGAGGAATAGTTTTGTGAAGTGTGGGATGTATATACTTAGGTGTGCTAAAAAGGAAAAAGAGAAGTCAAGACAACCATTAGAAAGAAGGGGTGCGCAAGAGGACATCATCATTGAAAGGGTGCAAATTGCAAATAAAGATGAATTATTTGACAAAGGACAGATTTGTAAATTTTATGCTAAAGGCAGAGAGGGACATTTGTGCACCATTGCGCCAAATAAAAGGAAGTTTGTGCAGATTTGAGTTTTATGCAAGACAATGGGTTGGGAGATTGCGCATTGGTAAAAGGATAAGTTTTTCGCAAACAAGGTAAGAGTAATAAGGGAAGATATGCACATATAGGATGAAATTGCATGGAGTTTAGGGAAAAGCCACATAAACAAAAGAAATGTGACTGTTGGGGCCTAGTGAATGATAGCTCAATAGAGGAGCATGGGTAGATGAGGCATTCAATTTCAAGGTGGATATAAAAAGAATGAGAATGCAAGTTTGCAAAGGTGGCTATAAAAAGAACGAGAATGCGATTTCGCAAAATCATTTGGCCAAGTTGCAATCGAAAAATTGGAAGAGCTTTGCAATGAAGGGAGAGAAAGCCTAGTGATAAGAAAAGTGGTTTGCAAGCAATTGAGAGTGGTTTGTGCTGATTCTAAGCAATTTTGAAGGACACTTGCAGGAGATACGAGGAAAGAAAATGCGAGTCGAGGAGTGACAAATAGGGCATTGTGGTTAGAAAACAAGGAGAAATGAGAGTGGGACAAATTTGGAGGATTGATAAGTGGATTGGGGAGAATTGAAAGCGATATTTGAAAAAGCGCGAACAAATGCCCTAAAGGAGAGGCACGGGGTTAGATCAAGAAGAGAGTGAGGATGCAGATTGGATGAGATGGTGAAGAAGGTGGTTTCCAGGAGGGAAAGGGGAGGAAAACACCAGATTTTGTAGAGGATATAGAGCCATAATAGAGGAATGCACAAGACCCATCGATGATAAAGAAAAATAAAGCACCCATAGACTACACCAGATAAGTAGAAATTGCTTACACAAATCAATTTGATGGTGTACCCAAAGGAAATCAAGATTCAGAACATTTGGTGTCATGCATAGGGTTGTGCACAAGAGGATTTCAATCATCATAAATTGGAAAACCCCCAATTGTTGGAGATTGAATTGGGAAAACCTTACAAAGAGGTAATGGCATTAGAAAAGTTACTACCTATAGGGGTGCTGAAGCTAATTGATTTACATTCTTTGGTAAGCTCAATGAAATTGTGAAGTGGTTGCTTTCGTGTGGCCATGAGTGGCAGCGGAACTTTGGGGGAAAAGGGTCCAAATAAGTGCTAAGAAGATACATTAGATAATAGGGCTTCCAAATACAGGAGAATGCGTGTGTGCTGATTTGTCAAATGAAACTAAAGTTGACAAAGTTAGGGATTTGTGGAACTTGGAATGAGGAGGTTACACACTATTATTGGATGGCACATGGAACTCTGCGATCAAGGTCGTTGTGCATAGTCAATTCTAAACTCACCTCGACTGCTCGATGGAACATGTCTTCCAAGGACATTGTATACATCGCTTACCTGATGGGAATTATGAGAACTAGTATAATTTAGCATGCTATGTGGTGGAGGAAGTTAACAAGGCAGTGGACGATGCGCATTTGAAGGGAAGGATGTTATGGTTTGGGAATATCCTCATGTTGATTTTTCTTAAGGAAGTGGGGATACTGTTAGAACAAGGCTTCTTGATGCTACAAGTGCAGGAGTTGAAGCATGAGATGTATGCATGATTCACTTGTGAAGCCAATGTCATCTTGACATATTAGACAACGATGGAAAATTGGTATGAAATTATAAAGAAAGCATTTGGAGATGACTAGAGGAAGTTGCATGAGATCGTAGAGGTATATGATGGATTTGTGGAATTTACGATGATTGCAAGATACTCACTTGCTAGGTATGTGGATGAGTACGGGAAGTGGAGTGCATGGGAAAAGCTACACTATGCAGTGATTGTGCGGTATGTGGAAGCAAAACTTTATAGAAGGAAGAGCATACCAAGAGTGAAGGTGGATGTTGACCAGATAGATAGGCACACGATCATAAAATTATGTAGATAAGATTGGTCAAATGGTGTGTAGTATCCGGAAGATGAGGAATCAAACGATGAAAGAGAAATGACCAGCCCACCACTTTTTGTAAAAGTTTTCTTTCAAGAAATATGAGAATATAAGCAAAAGGATGAAGCCAAAGAAAGACATGGTGTGGAGACTGCCAAGAAGTGTGGGAATTTGACACAACCCAAGGAAAAGGAAGAAATTGGGAAGAAAGGTAAAGGAAAGATCTCACCTTAAGAGGAATTGGAATCGGGAGAAGACTGTTCTTTGAAAGGAGACAATTTTACAAGAACAAAGTGGAAGACAACAATGCGCAAATGAAAGATACAATTTGCCAGTCCCTAGGCAGAAGGTGAAAGTCGCAAAGAAGGATATATTGGGAAGCATGCTAGATGATGACGAAGAGGCAAAAAAAGAGAATAGAAGAAGAGATTGTGCAGGAGTACATTGAAGATAAGAGCCTAATACAATTGCTAGGGCCAAGCATGAAATTGCATGTCTGTGGAAGAGAAGAAGAAGAAGAAGAAGAAGAAGAAGAAGAAGAAGAAGAGAGGGAAGACGAAGACAAATAAATTTAGGATGGAGAAGAAGAACAATGCAACGAAGGCATGCGTGGTGAAGAAAAAGAGGAAGGACTACATGAAGAGGAAGAGGAAAGTGAACAACCTACAACGCTGAAAGACATGGTGGATGTGCCATCATCTTCGGATTCCTAGGGGGTTGTGCATTTCGATTATATATCCGAAGCAGGGGATACAAGGTTGAAAATGTGGTTATATGACCACTACTAGGATGAAAGGTTTGAACTTCTTGCAACAAGGGGACACAAGGAAGCCGAGTCTACATAACAATTGAGTTGACAATGAAGCAGGCTAATCTGGTCTTGTTCAGAATGGTAGGGGAAGTCACCCTATGTGCAATACAATTTGAAATTGAGGCAGACCAAGAAACTACCAAGAGGGCCGAGGAGCTAGAAAATTTGAATGCATCAGAGAAAAAATAGGTAGTGATTGAGTCCTGTGCAAAGGGATATGTTGAGATGATTGAGAAAGAAAGGCCGACCATATGGGGAGGAAAAGATGTCAACCCTCTAGAGCCAATGAAATAGATTGGAGTGGCGATTAAGAAGATGCTCCTGTTACTAAAAGCATTACCATCTCCAAGTAGACAAAGCAGTGGAGGGAGTTGCGCAAGAAGTGTTGAGGATCACATTAAAAGTTTTGAGGCGAAGGCATATAAAGTCGCATAGAGGATAAACGACCTGGGAAAAATGGAAAAGAAGTCTGCATCAATGTTTGAGAAAATGGTGGATTTGCAAATATCGGTGGAGGAAAGGTTGAAACTAGAAGAGAAAAAATATAACAAATTAAATGTTGGTGCAATTAACAAAATGGAGAAAACTATGAAATTGGAGTAATTGGAAATGCACAAGGATGCAAGGAATGTTTGTCTAAAGTTCCAAAACCCTGTGCTAGAGGAGCAAGATAACTTGTAAAAATGTCTACAAGGCATGCATAGATGAGTTCCAGAAACTCAACTAGAAGTACTATGAGAATTCAGATGGTGCAGCCTTGCTCAAGAGCCTCATGAAAGAAGTAAACAAAATCGGATAGGGAATGGAAACTGCTATGTAGAAGTGTCACACTTTTGAAGACCAACAAAAGACAAAAGTTCCCAAGGCCTTCAAGGACCAAGACCAAAAGGAAGGGGATGGTGGAAATGATGAAGAAGCCAAGTAGTAAAGGCTTGTTTGAGGACATATAAGTATTTATTTAAGTACGGGGGAATGTTGGCTCCATGATTACGCATATATACATAAAATAGAGATTTTGACTAAGTATATGGATTGCGTATGTTTTGATGGTCTGTGTGCAAGATTGTGCAGGTATTTTAAGTTTTATGCAAAAGTTGAAAGAGTTAGTAGGGTTGTGCCAAGGTACATGTACATAGGAGTTTTGATACAACATACAACATAGAGGGTTGCGTAGGAGCAAATGATGTGCAGAAGTAAGTGTCGAAGTATAATGGAAGACTTGTATGCTGGTGAGTTGGAAGGGAATCATAGGAGCATCTATTTTAAGATGTATAGGATATTCTAGAAACTTTCTAGAAGAAACTTACAGGGATCCAACTATCATGAGTAGGTTGATGGGGAAAAGCTATAAATAGGACCCTCGACCTCTCATTTATGAGAAATCATTAGGTCACACGTTTTGTATATTTGAGCAGTTTGTATATTTGTAGAGCAATTTGTTAGAAGTATACGAAGTTCATGAAGTGATTTGTGTAGATATAGTTGTATGGGCAAATATAATATGTAGCTTTTGTAAATGGTTTTGTGGATTAATGAAAAGCATTGGTTTGTTGCTTATCATGTGTATGTGAAGGCTTATTGAATAGATAGGATGTGATTGCTATGATTTATGCGCATGTCTCTCATGTATTCAATTAATTTGTATAGTATTCATAATGGAGGGGTTCCTGATGTTTCTTGTATGCTTCAGGGGAGTGTTTAGACTTAGGTTTAAGTAATATGCCAACATGCTGGAGTTTGGTTAAATGTTGTTAGTTAGGGTTTGGTTAATCTTGAATGTATCCTAAAATACTGCAACATTGGCTGGATGTATAGGATTGCTTGTACTTATTAACATAAAGCAAATAAACATGGTAACCAAAACAAACTATAAAGCAGTAAATATTTTTGCATTACAGTTTTCTCTTGGCAGTAATGCCTTATTTATTGCTTCCTCAGTGCATCAGTTAAAGAGCAATTGGAGCCTATTTCCGACAACCTTCTGTTTAAATAGCACTCTTGGGTGCCATACTTCTCCCTTTTTCTCTTGCACACTGATTAGATTGCCTTTATTGGTGGTCTTTTGTCAAGTGATATCATCGGCTTGCCCTTATCTGTGCACATTGACCTTCCCAATGAGGTTTCTTTCTTAACCTCCTCCTTGGTCCAAATGTCCTTGTTTATCATTTTGCTCTGTGTATTTTTTCTTGACACCTTTGATGTATGTGCGTCACCCTTTGTGTGCATGCCCTCCCTAGGTTTATATTCTACTTCTCTCAATACCTTGAATTCTAGATTTGACATTTGTGATGCTACCCTTGGTTCTTGCACATTGTGCGTCACTCCTTCCTCCTTGTGTGCATCAGCCTTGACCTCAACCACATTTTGCACTTGTGGTTCCTTGACTTCGTTTTCCATCTTCTGAGGTTCTTCACTTGACTTCTTTATGCATAGGAGCCATCTCTGAATCATCTTTGGCCCCTTCTTTTTCTCATCTTTTACCTTGCGACTTTGTATCAATTTGATTGTCACTGAAGATGAACCACCAACATTCACCTTTGTGCATTTTTAGTCCAGTTACTTTGAGTATGTCCCACACCCAACGAGCACATGCTTAGCCAGAAGTGTCAGATAATTCTTCCTCAGTTGTCCAACTCAAGACTTCCTTCTTCCATAGATTCCCCATCTGCCTTCTTTGCACAACAACATTGAAGATATTCTTCTCTTCCTCATTAGAATCTACTCTTTCCATGTATGCTACACCATCTTCATTGCCAAGGGGATTAACAACTATTTGTTCCCCATTTTCAAAACTCATATAATGCTGTTTGAACCGTATATCAGCTTGATTATCATAACACCATGATTGTCCCAACAATGCAGGATAATTATCTGCTTCATCCATCTCTATGACTTCAAAATCCGCTAAAAAAGACACTCCCACTATCTCCAAGTTTGCACTGCGCAAGACTCCAATAGGTAGACCTTGTTTTGTTTGCCATGAACATCATATAGATTGAAGGACTCAATGCTGTCTTTCCCATCTGCTTCTACACTTCATCAATATATTCACTTCAGCACCTGTGTCGATCAATATGCTGTTCATCTCCCAATCATTGATCTTGGCATCAATGATCAATACCTGATCATAGGGTGTATTCTTTGTTAGACACATCCCCCTTGGTCTTTTCTAAACCAACTCTTGGTTGCCCCCCACTCTTTGTTGAAGTCATGATTTCAACAAAGGCATTACCTCTTCTATTTTCAACAATGAATGGAGTTCTGTTATCTCACCAATTCTTTCCTAATGAGGAGTTTTCATGTTTTCCTTTACTTTCTCTTGCATCTTGTGTGCTGTATGCACTTCACCTTGAAAAATTCTAATCTCTGTCGCGCTTCTTGCAAGATGGCTCTCTATGCACACACATCAAGGTAGACATTCTTTTCCACATCTTGTCTATGTTGCACAATTTCTCTCTGGAGTAGTGGGTTAGCCATTCCTGTACCTCTCATTTCCATCCCACTTGGTTAGCCATTCATGTACCTCTCATTTCCATCCCACTTCTCATAGTAATTTGTACCTTGGGACCTCCAATATCCTATGCATCCTTTTGCATTTGTACCCAAGTTCTTTCCTAACCAGCTCGAATCATGTCCGCAATTTTCTACGCTTAATCCTTTTGAATGATCTCTGGCATAATTCCACACAATCCTGCATCTTGTGGTCCTCGCTGCAAGGTCAAGTTAGATATTGTACAATCCCTTTGATAATGGCCTTCACCACACTTGAAACAAGTTATGGGACCATGTTCCTTGCCTTTACCTCCTCCTGCATGCCCAAAAGACCTCCCACCTCTAATATTACTTCCCCTGGTTGTGGTTACTTTTGCCATTTTGGTTTTGGGGATAAATTCCACCTTGGTTTTGGTTACATTCCATCTTGAGGTTGGTTATAACCTCCCTGTCATTGATAACCACCTTGATTTGTGGTTACGACACAATGGTAGCTTGGTGTGGCCCCATTTTGATAGCATCCTCAATCTCATCTATAACTTTGCAATTCTCTGTGTCATGTGTATTTGAGTCATAGGTCTTGCAGTAGCATACGATATTAATTTGCTTCGCACTCTGTAACAACCTAAAATTGCATGTTTCATGATCCCCATTGCAGACTTCACACTATAATGTCATAACTTGAATCTTTTCCATGACACAATTTTCCTTGGTGTGTCCATCCACCTCACAAGTGCTTCACCATGTTGCTTTTGACACTTCCTGCGTAGAACTTGTTGACAAAGTTTGTAGTGGTGTCACCATCTTTGAAATCTAGTGTAATGTCCCTTCCAAGGGATATTAGATAAACAAAAGATTTATTCAATCACTTCAATGTTTAAATATTAATTTTCAGAATTTTTCTACAAACCCTAGACATCTGAAATTGACAAAATAATGCGGTAAATGATTTGAAATTAGCTCCAAAAATATTATTCAAGCTCCCCAAAAATAGCAGAATTTATATGAAAATTATAGGCCAAATAATCAGCTAAAAGACTGATTTTTGAACAATTAACTAGCTGGAAAAATCAGATAAAATGGCAGAAAATTATGTGTGGCTGATCCATAGCTCCGAAGGCCTTAGAAAGACCCCAAAGTGTGTCGCCCACCTCTAGAACCTGTTCGCTGCCCCTGCAGACCTGTGCAGCCCTCAACAATGGTGTTCGCTGCCTTAGTACAGCCCTTGAATGCAAGCGTTCAGCTCCTCCACTGGTTCGCTCCTCTTACGAATGATCTTCGGTGTTAAAAACACACTTGTCTTATCACTTTTCTGCTCAATACAACTCCGTGATGAGTTGCTCTAGGTCCGAATTCAAGGGTTTTTGTCCTTGATTCAGCTCTCTTGAAGGGTTTCCATCCTCCAAGTGCAAGCCCTTGATTTTCTTGCTTAGACTCCAGGAAAATCGTTATCAAAATTAGACATGAATGCTCAATTGATCATTTCTTTGCTTTATGTAGTCCTCCCAAGTGTAGCGCCCAAAATTGGGAAGGGAGGGTAACTTTTAAAGATCTTAATAGGTCCTTATGATCTTTTCCCTTTTTCCCTTTTTTTCTTTTATTTTTATAAAATCACTTAAGTCATCCAAAACCCTTAAAGGTCCCTCTTTTAAGTGAATTTGAAAACATAAAGTATTTTTTAAAAAGTATTTTTACACATATTCTCTTAAAAACATTTCAATCCTTATTTCCCTCTAAATTTGTCCTTTAGCCCCCAGGAAGGGTTTTAAGGCTAAAGGTCTTCCATCTTGTCTCCATCAAAAGAGGGACATGACAATCCTCCTTGTCCAAAATTGCTTGTCCTCAAGTAATAGAAGCAACCAAAAAGCTATCTCCATGGTCGGCCTTGTGCCAAATTCGAATCTAGGCCTTTTCCAAAGAAGAGACCCCTCTTGGTGATGTTTGCTACAGCTGTATATGAAGCTTTTGTATGACTCAAGCAAACTGAAAATGTGAAACCAGCAGTACCTTATGTTGCCATTTTTCTTGCTTGACCCCATATATTCAAAAGATGCTTCTAAGATGTGAGAAGCAAGAGAATCCTGGAATTTATTATCATATGGGTGGTTGGAAATTGGTATTCCAGCTAAGTAGTCTTTGTTTGTGAGGGCTTTGATTGCTCGTCTCCTTATCTGCACATGAAACAAACATGTTAGTCAAAACAACTCCTTTTCCTTCGTCTTGAGGGTTGTTGACCAAGATTGGCTTGTGAAACATGGCTGCCAATTTCTGAATGTCACTAAGTATGCAGCCCTTCTCAACCTTCTTAATCTTACATTCACTGATTTTTCTCTTTTCCATCTTGCTACCCCAAGTGTACCCTGCTGTATGCAACACATGATAGCTGAAAAAAATCTTCAAATTCCTCCCATGATGCACCCTACAAACTGAAATTTTATTTGTAGGAATGTTAAATCCCTTTTTACTCCACCATTTTTCTTGTGCCTTGGCTATGGAGTGAACCAACTCCTTTGTCACACAACTGCCCTGTTTTCTTACAACCTTGCAATTCTTGGTTAGAGTAAAACCATTCAACTTCTTAGTGCTTATGTTACATTCAAAAGATATTATGATCATAAAAAAGAAATCAGATTTGCAAGATATCAAATAACTGCCTTTCCTATGTACCTTGGGGGTTTTGGAAACACAAATTGGTTTCCCCAAGTGTGGATGTTGCTTGTCTTGACAAGGTGGAGTAGTACTTGGTCCTTTGCCCTTTAAGGAAAACTTACCTTGTTTTGCAAAACCCGACCTTGTAATGGGCTGTTTATTGCCCCTTTCAATCTTTTTCCAAACATACATACCCATCTGAAGTAGATGATTTGTTCCCTCTTTCATGACCGTACCAAGTGCCCCTTTGATTTCAGATTTTTGAGCACATTCTCTTCTCTGGATTGGCACTTTATGCAACATGTTTTCAATTTGTATGATAGGCTGGAATGGCCCAAAACACAGAATTTTCTGAATGTGTTTGAAAAATCTTTCCCAATTTATTTTCAGATCGCTTGTTTTTTCTAAAACCTGGATTTTTAAACTTCCCAAATATCCAAATTAAGCACATTTTCCCAACATGGGAAAGGAAAGGGGTAGTTGAATGGCTCATTCCAAATCTTAAAACCCCAACATCATTAGTCTTTCTCAAAAAACCTCTCATACTACCATGCATTAGGATACATACTACAATGTGTTTAAAAAATGAGCTGATGTACATAGAAGTTTGGAAATTTTTTTCATACCTTAGAGGCTGCCTTAGATTCCTCATATTATATTTTTCACATTGGGAACTCTTTCCCATCATTCCTTTACTCCATGTGTCTTCAATGAAATCTTTTTCTTTCATGGTAGTTGGCTGTCCCAACTCAGAAAATTCTGTTTGCCTAGTTGCTCCAATCTGAATTTCTTCTTTTCCCAAACTTGCATACTTGATCAAATTTTTCAGATGTTGAATGGCTGGAAATATGTGTAACACTGCCTTGGATGGTCTAGGAGGGCTACTCATGCCATTCCTAAACTCCAAATCTGTCTTTAAGCTCAAAATGTTTCTGCTTATGAGGGCTAGAAACTCCCCTAACACAGCTGCAACCCATTCCTCCACCCATACACTCGTGTTCTCTTACCTTGAAGAAGAATGCCCCAAAAGTAATTCTGTACTTGATGTTTATGTGACCGTAATAGATGATTACAGCCTTGTATTTGTCAAGAAACATGAAGTTACTCACCCTCAACTCATCCCTTGGGAGTTCCTTTATACATCTCATCCTCAAAGAATATTTCATAAGCCCACAGATCTCCTTAGAGAGGCTGGAACCCTTGTGAACAACATCACTAAAAATTGTCTTATAGCTGTCCATCATTATCATTTTGCCTTGCATGTGCACCATGGAGTGAGTGCTTCCTTGGCAAGCATTTCATTGCTCCTTAGGGCTCTCAGTGTGCCTTAAAGCTTCTTTCTTATGCGAAATGTGTTGCTCAATAACTTGCATGAAACCAATAACTTTGAATAAACTTGAAGACATACCTTGTGTGTACATACTGTGAAGAAGTGAACAACCTTGCCATGGTGCCCCCACGAGTGTCTCTTGCCTCTCCTTTTGCACCTTTTTACAAACAAGCTTTCCATCTTCAACATGAGTGCATATGATCAGCTGAATTGGCCTATTTGTCCTTTCATTGTCCCTCACACCTATTGTCCTATCATTTTCAGACTTCATGGTATATGTACCTAGCTGAGTTGGCACACTTTTCAATAATTTATCTGCACAAACAACCAGCTGAGTAGACATTAAAATTTCAGAATTTTCTCCTTTTGGAGTGGGCTGAGTTGTTACCAAAAACTCATAATTTCTTATATATGCAAAGAGCTGGAAAAATTCAGAACTTCCTGTGCATAAATGGAGTTGGCTTCTCATCAAGATTTCATATTTACTCGTATGTGCATAGCGCTGAGTCTTCTCCAAAATTTCAAAACTTTTTATGCAAACAACAGATCAAGTTTTTGCCCAGTGACGGGGCTGTCCCAAACAATTATTTTCATATTTTATCATGCCCTTCCTTTGTGAAATCGAAGTACTTACATGTTGTAGTGGTTGCTTAAATTCGGAATTTTCAGCCTCCTTCACTCTCCTTGTTGCACAAGCAACCAACCCTTCATGGGAGGTCCCATTCATTTTATCATTGCTCCTTCCTAGATCCCACATGAATTTGCAATTCTCTTGGAAAAATTCCTTCCTCCCTTTAGTGCCCTTTATCTTGTCTTCAATGTTAGCATGATCTTCATGATGTTCAGAATATTGTAAAGATAAAGCAGGGTGTTGATGCAACAAACCCTTGATGTGAAGTTCATCAAATTGCTTACCTTTATATGTTCTGAAAACTACAACAGGCTGAAAATGAACATTAACCCGTGGAATTTTGATCTTGTCTATTACTTTCTCTCCACTAATATGCAAAATGGATTTTTCTTCATTGTGCATGATTTGATCTTTTTTACAAGTGGCTGCCCCACTTTATTCCTCTTCCTTGGTGCCACCCGAAATAACCTCTCTTGGTTCAACCACCCCTTTGTTTTCCATGTACGGCTCTTTTTATTGTTCATCAACTTGCTGGAAACACTCATTTTGCTGCCCTAAAAGTTCTGATTTTTGTCTAAGGGGGGCTCTTGATGCCTAGGTCTTGACCGTATAGCCTTTGCCCAAGCCTTGGGACCTATTGCCCTTAGTTCCTTCTAATAATTCTGCATAGCTTGCAACAAATCATCTAAGATTTCATTCATTGTCCTCTTTTTCATTCCCACTTTTTGGATGGGATCTTTATATTCCTCTTTTGGCAAAAACCTAGGTTGCCACTCCATTGAAGACACTCACACTCCATAGCTGGCTAAGAAATTGGCTTTGATATCACTGTAATGTCCCTTCCAAGGGATATTAGATAAACAAAAGATTTATTCAGTCACTTCAATGTTTAAATATTAATTTTCAGAATTTTTCTACAAACCCTAGCAATATGAAATTGACAAAATAATGTTGTAAATGACTTGAAATCAGCTCCAAAAATATTATTCAAGCTCTCCAAAAATAACAAAATTTATATGAAAATTATAGGCCAAATAATTAGTTAAAACCCTGATTTTTGGAGAATTAAGTAGCTGGAAAAATCAGATAAAATGATAGAAAATTATGTGTGGTTGTTCCACACCTTCGAAGGCCTTAGAAAAACCCCAAAGTGGGTCACCCATCTCTAGAATCTGTTCGCTGCCCTTGCAGACCTGTGCAGTCCTCAACAATGGTGTTTGCTACCCTAGGACAACTCTTGAATGCAAGTGTCCAACTCCTCCACTGGTTCGCTCCTCTTACGAATGATCTTTGGTGTTAAAAACACTCGTCTTATCACTTTTCTGCTCAATACAACTCCGTGATGAGTTGCTCGAGGTCTAAATCCAAGGGTTTCCGTTCTTGATTCAACTCTCTTGAAGGGTTTCCGTCCTCCAAGTGTAAGCCTTTGCTTTTTGTGCTTAGACTCGAGGAAAATCGTTATCAAAATTAGATGTGAATGCTCAATTGATCCTTTCTTTACTTTATGTAGTCCTCCCAAGTGTAGCGCCTAAAATTGGGAAGGGAGGATAACTTTTAAAGATCTTAATAGGTCATTTCTTATGAACTTTTCCTTTTTCCCTTTTTTTTTTTCTTCATAAAATCACTGAAGTCATCCAAAACCCTTAAAAGTCCCTCTTTTAAGTGAATTTGAAAACATAAAGTACTTTTAAAAAAGTATTTTTACACATTCACTTAAAAACATTTCAATCCTTCCCTCTAAATTTGTCCCTTAGCCCCCAGGAAGGGTTTTAAGGCTAAGGGTCTTCCATCTTGTCTGCATCAAAAGAGGGACATGACATCTAGGCCTCTAGGAATGGGCTTATCCTAGTATCAAAGTTCCTAGCTACTTTGATTTTGAGCTCAATATCCAGTGCTTCATGCACATCAGTGAAATTATTCATTGCCAATTGCCTTCTAGATGTTGGCAATAGTCCACCAACATACCATTGTGCATGTTGCAATGGGTGGATCTCATAAGACATCTTTGATAACAATGTCTTAAATTGTGCATCATAAGCCCACATGCTTTCTCATTTGCATCCTACTGGATCTCCTTCAGTGTAGAGATGCTCTGTTGTTCAAACTCTGAGATATGAAATTTCCTTAGAAAAGCTTTCTTCAACTCATCAAACTTGACCACATTTTGATTCGGTTCATACTTTTGATGCCATGTGTGTGCATGATCTAGTAGTGTTGTGGCAAACCGGCTTGGTTTTATTTTCGGCGCATTTAATTCTTTTACTTGCCACGCGATCTGACATTTGTGTATGTGGTTTGCAACATCTTCAAATCCTTTGTATTCTAGTAACTTCATCAACATTTCATAGAAAGTTTTTAGATGAGTTACTACTTGTTGCGGCTATGGAGTATTGCTTCTTGATGCAATAGCTCTCCATGATCCACTAGTCGACCCTCCTCCTGCAACTACAGTTGGACCAATGCTCCCTTGTGTGGTACCTCCCTAACTTGCGACTATGGGGTTTACTATTGGATTACTCACTCCTACCATTGAACCTTGCTTATCGGCCCCTCCTGTCAGCAATGCAACTTTTATCTTTTCACTAGCTTGCGAAGCTTCCTTGCCTACCACCGCACTCCTTTTCTCTACTGGACACTTGAACACAATTTATTCCAACATTGTATTCTCCCTATCTTCCAACTCAAACTTTTTACGTCATACGCTTCTTCATCAATTTCTCCCTTTAAATCCAAATGTGTGTGGGTTTCAGTGTTCAGTGAATTAGATTTAGAGCTTCCTTCGCTATCTGCGCATCTTGCAATTCCATTGACACCGTTTTGTGAGATCCATCCATCTTCCTATGGATCTTTCTCAAATAGGGAACCTTCCATGCACACATTACTAAACACATAATAGTGTTTCTCACCTTTACGCGAGTTAATTAGGTGCCCTCCTTTTTAAGGGTCCCAACGAAAATTTCCTTGACTAGGTCATCCCTTCCTCCAGGTATCCTTAGTGGCCATTAAATTTTCTTTGTTTACATCATATTTGTGCATTCTTCCCTTCATTTCATTAGGAGACTCCATCTCATTGGAAGTTATCTTCTCGCCAAGTTTTGTGCAGCTTCCACTCTACTCTTCACACTTTGCCTAGCCATAAGCGTGAGCAAATTTAGCCACTCATCCTCATTTCACAATTCCCCAATCAACCATGAGCATTTTTATCCAAGTCAAAACTTGCACAATAAAAGAGCCTCTAGGCTCTTACAAAAATTGAAATTTTACTTCCTTCGGGCATGAATATGTCGAAACCAAAAACTCTAGTAACTATTGAATGTGTCTCTCCACTAAACATCTACAGCTCTTGTCCACTCTTCATTTAATTCCTTCAACTACTTCACTTTTTCTTTAGTCCAAGCATGCTTTATCCCAAAAATTTGACTTCTCCTAACCACATATGCTGCTAACCATGTGTGGATGTACTTCTTTGGGTTCAAACCCTTGCTTCTGACGACATTGATTGCAATTTTCAAAGATTTTACCTCAAACGAGGCCTCCACACGCTCTAGAGAGATGGTCTTGCCATTCACAAAAATGATATCCACACTCCGTTCAAATAGGGTCCTGACAATGGAACCAAAATGTTGTGTTTTTTTCTAGATTATTCCAAGGTCCTGTGCATACCTAATCTTGCACAATAGATAACAGGACACTCAACCTTACTACATAGGCATATCACTTAGGCCCGAAGACCAAAGCGCTCACCTGAGGCGCAATAAGAAATCACTAAGATCCCCCATTATGAGAACAAAGCATAAATAATACTCATGCAAAAGAAGCAAACATCATCCATGTAAACAAAGATCAACATAATAAGACTCATCGTGATTGCAAAATCCCTCTTTATATTCACAACAATATACATCCATTACAAAGCACACATCATATAGTTTACAATGATCTCCATGTAAGGTCGCTATTTACGTATGAATCACAAAGATTACACTTCCTTATCCTTCATTCTCTAACCTTGATCTCTAATTTGCCATCAATTTGCAAAGCATGTAACCTCTCAAGACCTCAAACGTGTGACTTTCCAATGTTCCAAATGAGAGGCCAAGGTCCCTATATATAGCTTTTCTTGGACTCCCTTGGACCCTTCGTAGTTGATGCCAACTCATCTCTTTCGCTACTTGTGATGCCAACCAACTATGCATCTAACAATATTTCTTTCTAGATCCTGTCTGTTTGTCCACGTAGTGCCATATTCTTTTGGCTTCATGGCTGTAACAATATTGTATATAATTGTTACTAATCATAGGTGTGTAGTATAGGTGTCTTGCTTTTGTCTTGTAGTGTGTAGTTGCACATTTGCTTTTGTCTTGTAGTGTGTAGCTCAAGAGTCCCGTAGGTAGTTGAAAGGACTTCTTGGTAGATGAAGTGATAAGTCATTCTTTGGCTTATTTATTGTAATGCTTTCTCTTTTCCAAATCGAACTATGAAATATAATTTCATTGTCATTCTTTCAATATTTTTTTCGGCCTGACAGTGGTATCAGAGCAGGATTTTTTTTGTAAAGTCTCTTTTCTCCATTCTCATCTTCAATGAATCAAATTCCACAAAATTCAATTCTCTAGTGTTCAGGACTAGATAGTAACTGGTTTTTGGCAGAATTCTAGGCATTTCAGCTGAGTGGAAGGCGTATTAGATTGAAGTGTGGTGTTTTAAATTCAAAGGCGTTATACCCTTTGTTGAAACACATTGCTACATGCTAATCTCTGACGTTTTGGCAGACCTGCATGGAGATGAAAAGAGTGTAACAGTTGTGCAGGCAATGAGACAGTGTATGTTGGCAGACCTAAGTAGGTCATGAAAAGGCATTTTGATTGTAGTCTTGGTATGCGTAGTTGTTCTTCCTTGGCATTTTGTGACCCCCAACGCCTCATCACATTTTCTTCTACTGACATTTATTGTCAAAAGACTTTTTTAATGGTGTAGCGTGGAATTACAAATTCAAAGCTATTTTCTTTTGATTCTTTTGGAGCGTGACATTGGCGTGGTGGAGTTTTTGGATAGGTGGCATTTTCAAAACTACTTTTTCATATTCCAATATGTTGGACTAATCACCAACCTCCCTCTTAGGGATTCGTGACATGGATTAATAGCCTCTCGTGGGTACTTATCAGGGGTTTGTATCGGGCGTTAACAGGTCGATCTTTTGGCGCAATGACAAGCATTCCTTTCTAACAATTGGTATTAGAGCCGTGGTCACGAGTTCGAATCCCCTTAGGTAACGCTGAGGGGGGGATTGTTGGACTAATCGCTAGCCGCCCCCTTAGGGATTCGTGACATGGACTAATAGCCTCCCTTGGATACTTATCAAGCATTTGTATCAGGCATTAACATGTCGATCTTTTGGCGCAACGGCAAGCGTTCCTTTCTAACACAATATTGGAATTATATAAGCCAGATATAGACAAAAGGAGGAGAAGGTACTTCAATTTTTTAAAGCTTTTCATTTAAAAAGCAAAATTTTCATTTAAATGTCCTTTTCAAATTTTGAGAACATTTAAATTAGAGCAAGTTTTTTTTCATTTGTAATTGCCTTGCTACTTTCAGCAAATTTGGCAAACAACCAAATTTTGCTAATTCAAGGAGAAATAAGGAGAGCTACTCTTTTACCCATTCGTCACTGTCGAAAAACGTAAATCCAAAAATTAAGAAAAATCTAGTATATTGATGTATGAAGTTTTTTTTTACTTGGTTTTAAATTACAGGGGGAATCTTTTTCACGTGCCACCTAAGTACCACGTTGCACTCTACTCTCATGTACCTTAAGGCCTCTTTCATGTACTACCAAGTATATTGAAAGGGCTAGCTTCTTCCACATACCAATGGGTATATAGGAAGGGCAAGTATATTGAGAGGTTTGGTATATCAGTTTGGTGGTATATAGAAAAGGAGACAATTTTGGAGTGATAAAGAACCAATTGAGGTTAAAAAAAACTCAAAACTCCAAACTAAAAATTGAAAACTCAAAACAATGCATTCAATCAAACATTGTTGGCATAACATTGACCGACAAAGACAACTGGTTAGAATGGTCTTGGCAAGTGGAGAACACACTCATTTTCAATGATCTATGGTTCGATATTTGTGACGGACACACAACTAGTTGAGCCAACAGGGAATGCAAAAGATATTCAGGCATGAAAGCAGAAAAATTAGAAAGCATTGGCCTTGATGAGGGCCTCAGTTGACGGAGATGTGTTCCGTCATATTCATTGTGCAATACTCCATGGGAAGCATTTCACAAACTGAAGGAGCTATATGATTCCCACTCAGAGTTGGAATTCATTTAGTTGCAGTTGAAGCTATTTAACCTTGAGTTGAAAGATAATGATGTGATGAGATTGGCTTCAGAGATACATGTCATCAAGCATGATGTAGAAGCAACGGGTGTCAAAATTGACATCTATATGAGCACATTCATAAAAATCTTTATTCTCAACTTTTCAACCTACCTGGAGTCTCTACAAGCAAGAAATCAGTTGAAGACTCACATTTATTCAATTGGTTGAAAAGATGGAAGAAAGAGAAAAGGCATTTGGAAGAAAAACCAAGTCCACAACAAGAGAAAGTGTGTGCTATGTTAAAGTAAATTATTTTAAAACATCGAACAAGGCCACGCCTTGCAAAAATAAAGGCAATAACAAGTACAAGGGAAAAGGTGGCAAAAATGAAAATCAAGGTGGTAAAAAACAGAATGATAAACAAAACTTCTATTGCGAACGGTGCGACAAAAAACGAAGTCATGAGACTCATGAATGCAGAACTCCATGGGAGAAAATTGAAGCATACCGTAAGAAGAAAGAGGAAAAATCAAAGAAAACAAAAGAGTCAAACTCTGCTCAATTCACTAGTGAATGTGTATTTTTCAGTACAGATGATGAAGCAAACAATGTCTCACTCAGTTTTTCATGGTTTGATGCTTGGGTTCTTGATACTTGTGCCACTCTACATATGACTTTCCGAAGAGACTTCTTTGAGGAGTTTAGTGAAGAATGTTGTGGTGTGGTATACCTTGTAGATAGATCAAGTCTGCAACCACAAGGAAGAGGTACAATAAGACTCAAGTGTCCAGGGCTTCTAGATTTCAAACTCTAAAATGTCCTCTACCTTCCTCAATTGAAACGAAACTTTTTGTCCCTAGTGCTCATAAGACAACAAGGCCATTCCATTTTGTTGGATAATGGTGATGTCACTATCAAGAGGAAAAGTGATAATGCAGTTGTCTTGATTGGATATGAGGAAGGGAAATTACTCAAACTCAAGGGTGAGCCATCAAATTCAAGGAATTATGCTCATGTTGTGGAAGACAAAATGTCTACAAACATGTTGTGGCACGCAAGATTCGGGCACACTCACTATAACAACATTCATGTATTGCAAAAGAACGGTGTTGTTGGTATGTCTACATTGCTCGCAAAATTAGATGAAAAGTGTGGAGCCTGCATTTTGGCTAAACATGCAAGAGAACCATTCCCAAAGTCATAGTGGAACGCTCACATAAAATTGCAATTGGTTCACTCAGACTTGTGTTCCCTTTCAATTCTCTTCGCTGGTGGTCATAAGTACTTCATGTTGTTTATTGATCATTATAGTAGGATGACTTGGATATACTTTTTGAAGAAAAAATCAGAAGCCTTCGAGATTTTTTAAAAGTTTCGAAACATGATTGAAAATGAAGCTCAAACCCACATCGAGACACTCAGGACAAACAATGATGGTGAATTCACTTAAAGAAGTTTGAATCCTATCTTGAGCAAAACGGGATCAAACACCATCTCACAGTTTGTCGCAAAGGGATATGCTCAAAAAGAAGGAATTGACTACAATGAAACCTTTGCACCTACAGTGAAATGGACTACCATTCGAACCATGTTGGCGTAGGTAGCTTACAATGGATGGAAATTAACCAAATGGATGTCAAAACTGCATTCCTGAATGGTGACCTCAAGGACACTGTGTACATGACACAACTCAAAGGTTTTGAAGTAAATAGACAAGAGCACAAGGTGTGCAAACTGAAAAAATCGTTGTATGGTTTGAAACAAGCCCCTCGAGCATGGTACGACAAACTAGCTGAGCACCTCATGAACATGAACTTCAAATGTTTTGAGTTTGAAGATGCAACTCTTTTCGTCAAAACAAACTGACAAAACAATTATATTTGTGGTGGTGTATGTTGATGATTTGCTCATCATAGGGAATAAGGAACGGTACACTGCAAAATTCAAATTAGAGTCGATAGAAAGCTTTGAGATGACTGATTTGAGTTATCTTCATCACTATTTGGGTATTGAAGTAATT
This sequence comes from Torreya grandis, assembly GCA_037957365.1. Lineage (NCBI taxonomy): Eukaryota > Viridiplantae > Streptophyta > Pinopsida > Cupressales > Taxaceae > Torreya > Torreya grandis. The sequence continues at coordinate 1,661,408 of JARHVA010001212.1, read as the reverse complement.
CCAAAACCAAAGTATTTCTTCATCACTAAACAAAAGTACATTGGTGACATTTTGAGCAAGTTTGGAATGGAAGATTGTAAGCATCTCAGCACGCCTATGGAACAAAATCTCAAATTGACATCTAAAGATTCAACATAGTTGGTTGATGCCACTAAATACAAACAACTCATTGGAAGTCTGATTTATGTGACCACAACTCGACCAGATATATCATTTGCAGTTGGTGTCCTCTCAAGATTCATGCAACAATCCAAGGATAGTCATTGGGTAGCAACAAAAAGGGTCCTTAGATAACTCAAAGGAACACAAAATTTTGGATGCAAATACTCTAGGGTAGGGGACTTCAAACTGGTTGGGTATTTAGACTTCGACTATGCTGGTGATCATGAAGATGGAAAGTCCACCTCGGGTTTTTTGATGAATTTGGGAACATTAGTTGTCAGTTGAAAATCCAAGCAATCAGTGTCGGTAATTTCTTCATCAAAAGCATAATATATGGCCGTTTTAGAGGCAACTAGAGAGATCTTGTGGCTCAGAAGGGTTCTTTCAGATTTGCAGGAGCAATAGGTTTCATCAACACCTCTCATAGTTGACAACACGTCTGCAATCCAGATGGCAAAGAATCCATTCTTTCATGATCAAACCAAGCATATCAATACCAAATTTCATTTGATTCAACATTGTGAAAGATGGCAGTGTCAAGTTGCAACATTTCCTAACAACAGAGTAACCAACAGACATCCTGACAAAAGCATTTGGACGAGAAAAATTTGAAAAGTTCAGAGGAGTGCTTGGTCTGATAAAGACCCTTGCAGATTAAGGGGGGGATGTAAAATATTGTAGATAATGGTTATTAATCCTAGGTGTCTAGCTTTTGTCTTGTAGTGTGTAGTTGCACATTTGCTTTCGTCTTGTAGTGTGTAGCTCAAGAGTCCCGTAGATAGTTGAAAGGACTTCTTGGTAGATGAAGTGATAAGTCATTCTTCGGCTTATTTATTATAATGCTTTTTCTTTTCCAAATCGAATTGTGAAATATAATTTCATTGTCATTCCTTCAATATTTTTCCGTCTTGACAATGGCTTATTCCTTTTCCAACTTGGATCAAACCACGTGCAATCTACTTCCATTCCTAGATGAGCACCAAGAGTCAACATCTCCTTTATTGTGTTTCCTTCTTCATGTGTGTTTCTTCCATCTAATATGTACTTGTTTTACCCGCAGGCTGCGCACCATGTATCATGTGCCAACCTTTCCTTCACACGCGCATGATCTATTAAGATGTACTTTTGGATGTACCCAAGTGTCTTCAACGCCTTTCACTCATGCAACCTTGGATAAGCTTTGTGTCATTGCCGTAAGTAAAAAATTAGGGTCAATGTATGACAAGACAAAGAACACTTTGAAAACCTTATGTTGGCATCACCATCTCAATCAAGACATCATATTTGGCCTATTTATGATATAATTTTCATTTATTCCAAGATGTTCCAAATGAGAGGCCAAGGTCCCTATTTATAGCTTTTCTTGGTCCCCCTTGGACTCCTATTAGTTGATGCCAACTCATTCCTTTTGCCAATTGTCATGCCAAATATCTATGCATCTAAGGATATTCCTTTCTAGATCTTGTCCACTTGTTTACGCAGTAGCATATTCTTTTGCCCTCCTGGCTTATTTTTCCAACCTATGTTAAACCTCACGCAATCCGCTTCCTCCTTGCCGAGATGAGTTCTAAGTGTCAACGTCTCCTTTACTGTGTTTCCTTCTTCACATGGGTTATATCCTTTGACCTATGGTTCTTGTACTAGCATGCTACGCACCATGTATTATTTGCCAACCTTTCTTTCATGCACACTTGATCTATTAAGATGTACTTTTGCAAGTATCCAAGTGTCTTTGATGCATTTCACTCATGCATCAGACCTTGGATAAGCTTTGTGTCATTGCCATAAGTACAAATTTAGGGTCAACACATGACAAGGCAAAGAACCCTTTGAAAACCTTATGTTGGCATCACCATCTCAATTAGGGCACCATATGTGACCTATTTATGATATAATTGTCATTTATTCCAAGATGTTCTAAATGAGAGGCCAAGGTCCCTATTTATAGCTTTTCTTGGACCCGCTTGGACCCTTGCTAGTTGATGCCAACTTATCCCTTTTGCAATTGTCATACCAACTATTTGTGCAACTAAGGATATTCCTTTCTAGATCCTGCCCACCTGTGCACGTAGTAGCATATTCTTTTGCCCTCCTGGCTTATTCCTTTTCCAACTTGGATCAAAACCTGTGCAATTTGTCTCCTTGCCTAGATGAGTGCTAGGGGTCAACATCTCCTTTGTTGTGTTTCCTTCACGTGTGTTTATTCCATCTGACACGTGCCTATTGTACTCGCGCATTGTGCACCTTTTATCAAGTGCCAACCTTTCCTTCACACGGGCATGATCTATGAAGTTGTACTTTTGCAAGTACCCAAGTGTCTTCAATGCATCTCACTCGCGCATCGAACCTTGGATGAGCTTTGTGTCATTGCCATAAGTACAAATTTAGTGTCAACACATGATAGGACAAAGAACCCTTTGAAAACCTTATGCTGGCACCATTATCTCAATTAGGTATCATATTTGACCTATTTATGATATAATTGTCATTTATTCCTTAATTTCTCAATCAATATGAACATTTTGAACTCCATGTAGTGATGGCCAACCCACTGACATCAGCTGACTAGTCACAACATAATTAATAATAATAGAACATATAATTGTAAGTCAATTGGCACAATTTCTAGGGTATTCGATATTGTTTTCTCTTTGTTCTGTACAATTTTCAGCAGCAAGAAAGAAGACCAAATTTTGGGGATTTGTGGGAGTGAGTTGTTGCTAACATAAATGAGTGACTGACATTCTTTCAAGTAATTTTTTTCGGCATATTTACTATTCTACTACACCTCAAGAGAGAAGACTCTGAATGGTACAAAAATATCTAAACGAAAGGAAAACATACAGAGGAACCTATAAACACTTGAAATAAACTCGTAATGACTATTGATAAAAGATTTGCTCCTCAAAATGGCCTCCTAAAAACCGTTAGAGAATGGTTAATACTTAGCAAATAAGTAATAAGTGGTAATAGTGAAAAAATAAAAAACCTAGTTGCTAGACTATTGGACCTTCTAGAAAATGACAATAATGTTTGTATAAATCTGAAAATCTCATTTTTGGTGTTTTATTGAATAATCAGCAATACTTACCCAAAGCTACAATGATAGCTCCTCAAAATGGAAGTATCAAAATCATATTTAAACCTTCAAAACAAAAACAAAAATAACCACTGCAACCATGATAAGAATAATCTTTAGAAACCTTTCAATAAGGAAAACAATGTCAATGAAAAAATAACGTAAAAAGGATTGTGTACACCTTATACACCTTATTTTTCGCTTATTGGCACTTTTCTGTTCTAGGGCTTGTTAGTGCATTAATCTCCCCGAGTGTACGTCCTAGGAGTACACCAATATCGGGTGGGTCGGCAAGTGGTGCTTTGTGAGAGATTATGTCATGCTTTATCATTCTTACTACCATCTTTAGTTCACCATGACATCAACTTAGCTTGACCCCCGAGGTTTTCGTTCCCCCTCCCCCTTTGCGTGCCTTTATTCAACGTCATTGGCCTTACTGATGATGTCTTGTGGTGCCCCCTAGTTTAGCACACATTGTCAATCGTGTCGATGATGTATTGTTTCTGTTGGAAACCTTTTTGTGTGCCATCGGCTAGACTTGAGTTTTGACTTTTAGGGTTTGGATCCGTATTTATAGGGTTCTTGATTTTCATTTCTCAATATATGAACATCCAATCTACTTTGTTTGCACTTGCAAATGGACCTTAGGAAGACTAAGCGGAATTGGGGTTAAGGAGACTCAACGAAAAGAAGACAAGTTATCACAAGGTCTTTGAAGATATCAAGGATATGCGCTGAACCAACAAGGTATACTTAGTCTTTGGAGTCTCCAACTTGGGTCTACTTAGGTCTTCTTCTATACACCTTGAATTCACCTACTAAAATCTCTCACTAAGTGCTACAAGCCAAGGAGAGATTAATGCACTGACAAATCAACCCAAGGTAAGTATCTCTAACCCTATACTCTTTCTTTTTGTACTTTGGTTGGTGATATTATTTTAGTTTGTTTCATGTCTTCCATGTATAGATTATCACATGTTTGTTAGTTCATTGATATTTGTACATGCTCTTATTTTATCTCTCTTGCTTATGCCTAGAGGCACATTTATTTTATATTGCAACCTTTAGATTAGCTATAGCTTTTGCTTCAACGTTTGATAACACCTTTAGATTAGTTATACTTTTGCTTTAGCATCTAATTACTCTTTTACCTTTATAGCTCTTGCTTATTCCTAGTGGCACACCCCATTGTTTCCTTTATAGCTTTTGCTTCAATGTCTAATGAGACTTTGGATCTAGTTAGGTTCTTTTCTTGTTATTGTATATGTAGATTCCCCTTTTAGATCCCTTACAACCTCTTGTGTTCACGACACTTGTTTGTAACCCTATACTGCTTTGTGGAATAATATCGTGTGTGTGTTGGATCTAGAATGATCTTCTACCTTTTCCTATTTTAGAGATTCTTATATTAGATACTCTTTTAGGCTTACATACACTAACTATGAAAAAATCACGATAGAAATGTCAATTAAAGGGAAAAGGCCAAATCCAACTCATCAAGTAAAAACCTAAAATTAACAACATAGTGTGTGAAGGCAAGGAAACCAAGGGAATCAAATATAAAAAATATAAAAAGCAACCCATTGAAAATTTCTTATCAGCCGCACTCTTCTTGATTAGAGGATGGTGGAAACTAAAATCCTAGACTCAAGTTGTACCCACAATTTGCAATAAGAAGATTTCAACCTTAAAAGTAAAGTTCTCTCAACCAACACACCTTATACCTCTGAAAATGAACTAGCAAACAATAAAAAAACTCAACATTGGAATGCGTATGCACCCAATATTGAAATAAAAGTCTAATAATATAGCATTCATCTAGATTTTGTTGTGATGAAGATCGGGAGGTATTATTTAATCCTTAGGTATAAACAGATCTATGAAAATGGCATCTTAATGCATCGTAGACACCTTGTCATTAAATTCCAATAAAAAAGAAAGATCATGTTTTATGTTGACAGCTTACACTAGCGAAAAGAAAAAAAGTTGGCAAATGTGATCTTGCTCAAACTATGCTTGATACAAATCTTCACAATAGACCTTTACTTTCCTATGTTGTCGAGGCAATGGAGAAACTACTGAAATCCAACATATGTAAGCTGAAAATTGAATTGTGCTACAACTGTTAACTGGCATCTACATCTCTTATGCCGATTCAAATGTGTTAATGCCTCAAATACAAGTCTACACTATTGAACATCATATGTATATACATTCTTAGGCTGATGCACATGCTCCCATATCAGAAATATATGATACTACAACTGAAATTAATTATTGACACGGATGAAAAATATATAGCTCTGTAGAAACAATATCCCACCCAATTATGTATAACAATTATTCATTCTCTTGCAACAATACAATGCCTAAACACTCATACCGTCAATGTATAAAAATGGAAAATGTAAAAGAATGTAATGAAAGCTACAATAAAGGCAACTGCATGAGAGAACAATAGGATTTACCTTGGAGAAACTCGATGTGGGAAAAATACTCAAGCAAAGGATATTCTTTATTCACCAATGCAATACAAAGAAGCTCTCTTGCAGCCTTGGAGCTATCTACAATTCCTCCTAGTTATAGAAACTGCTGCAACCCCCTCATCTCTTCCCATTGATATTGCGTTCCTCTGGCTCTCTGAGTCTCCACTATCCTCCCTTTCTACAATGGACATGTTATAATGCTCCTTGGCTTGGTTGGTGCTTCCAACCCTTCATTTCATGGTTTCTTTTGTTTTCAAGAGTATGAGCAGACCTGGACAGTTTTCAGATGTTCTAGGGGTATCAAATGGACAATAATAACCCGGTTGACAAATGTGTGTCAAGATCATAGAATTAAAAGTTGCAGAAAACGAGTACTAGCTGGAAAACCTCGTGTTTTTTGCTCTTTGAGTAACTGTGCAGCTTTTTGTGAGTCAAGTAATTAGCTAATCCTCGTGAATCTGAGCTAAAAATTTTGCTGCCAAGTGATAATAACATCTGCTGCATAAAAAATGCCAATTTTATCATTTGCTCACAATTTTCCTGCTATTTTTGCTCTGCTAAGACAATTTTTATTATTTACCAGTTGTTGCAGTGTGATTGTCATCGATTTCCATCAACTTTGAAGGATTTTGATAGGGATTTGAGAGGTAAGAGTATTTTATATTTTTTGTTTTGATTTTTATTTATTTTAGATCTATAGGCCCTAGGGTTTGATTTTTTATTTACTTTTGGGTTTGTTTTTCCATTTTATTCTAATTCTTTCTTTGTTAGGCATTGGCAACTAGGGTTTTAAACTAAAAGTTTTTTTCTTTGTTGTATAGGATTTGCACTTGCAGTTTGCATTCAATTTGCAATGGTATACAAGAATGACATGCGATTCAGGTTCATATGCAATTATTGTGGATTTTTGATGAGAGGAGGCGTTCAATCGCTTCAAAAACCACCTTGCAAGAATTGCATATAAAGATATGCAATTGCGTGACAAAGTGCAGCCCGAGGTTCAAAAAGAGATGGTTGTCTTTGCTCTTTATGAGGAGAGAAAAATGAAAAAAAAGGACAGTTATAACACTTTAATCCATAATGAATGGGTCACTGATTCTGATGACTTAGTAGCCTATTCTATTGCTTTGAGGGTTCTGGGATTATGCTCATTTATTGGAGACAGTTTGGGTTCATAGGGACAAAGCTTCTTTGTCCCTTGAAATACACTTTGGGCACAACCTTCATTCGAAGGTATTGATTGGAACCGAGAAATGCATAATGAAGCAACTATGACAAATGTTTGGTATTATAACAATGCACCAATTAATGTAGTGAAAATCCCATATTGGGAGATTTTGGTAACTACATTGATCATTGTCGGGAAGGGGTTTAGGGCACTTACTCATGATTTGAGCGTCTCATTGTTGGAGGATGCCATAAAAAATTTGAAAGTGATAGTAGAACAAAAAAAGAATATGGTGCAGAAAGGGCTACAGTATTTTGTCTGATGGGTGGATGGATAGAAGGAGCCACATTTGAATTAACTTTCTAGTGGCTTCAAGTGGGCAGTTAGTGTTCTTGAAATTAATTGATGCCTCCCACCAAGTGAAAAATGTAGACACTTTATGTGATATGTTGGATGAAGTAAAGTAGTCATTGAAGTGGATGTGGAGAATTCCTCCAAGTTGTGATAGAAAATGCAATAGCATATATAGTAGCAGGGAGACTTCTTTGTAAGAAGAACCCTCCACTTTTTGGAGCCCTTTTACAGTCCATTGCATTGATCTTCTACTTGAGGACATATAAAAAATTACATAGGTGAAAAGTGTCATTGACAAAACCAGAAATATTACAAAATACATCTACAATCACTCTTGGTGTAAGCTTGATGAGAGAGCACAACAATGGGAAGGAGTTGTGCGAGTGAGAGTCACACAATTCGCCACAACATTCATCACATTGCAGCCTCACTAACATCTTTTAAGCATATGTTTGTGAGCACACAATTTTTGGAGTCTCCCTATGGCAAGAAGGCTGAAGGGGAAAGGGTCATGAAGATAGTTTTGATGATATGTTTACGAAAAACACATATGAGATCCTTAAGTTAGCATTAAACTTAACTATTTTTTATTTATCATTTTTTTTATATTATTATTTTTAGTTCAAATTTCTCTTAATTTTAAAACTCCACGCTATTTTGTTTTTAGTATCGGAGCCTTTGGTCAAAGTTCTATGTTTGGTGAAAAATCCAGTGGATTATTTGTATGAGGTTGTGGACAGGGCCAAGGAGGCCATAACAAATTATTATGGGAAAAATAAAATAAAGTATAGACCCATATAATTGATCAGAGATGGAACGGACAACTCTTATCGACATATACATGGAATGACCTACTACTTGAACCCCAAGTTCTTCTTCTCCGATTCATTTAAGATTGATAAGGAGGTTATGGATGGCCTCAACATATGCACATTGAGCATGATCCCTGACAAAGCTATTGAAGGCACAATTCTTGATGAGCTGCATATTTACAAGATTGGAGAGGGCAGCTCTTTTCTTTGCCTCTATGTATTTGAAGGAGAATGACCCAATAACCAGGTAAAAAAAATTGAGTCCTTTGATTCTAGTCTCATTACTTGTAAATATTAGACTTCTTTAATAAATGCAAGCCTAGTTGACTTACAAATTTATAAATGTCCTATTTACATATTTGTGGTGGGAAAATTATGGTGCAAAAACACCAAATCTTCAGAGGTTAGCTATCTGCATTTTGTGCCAGCCATGTAGCTCTTTTAGGTGTGCATGTAACTGGAGAATGTTTGAGGCTATCCACATAAAAGTGCAACAAGCTGGCAAACATGTTTACTGAGGAGGTTGCAAATTTGGAGGGAAGCAAATGAAGCAATAATAGCAAGGGAAGCAAAAGCATCGAGAGGCGATCTTGAGGATCTAGATGATATGTTTGCAAATGATGTTCCAAAGAAAGAATCTTTACCTTCCACTTCCAGGGTGCAACAAAGGGGGAGCTGTAGATAATTTTATGGTGCACTGATGACTATAGTCTATGAGCATTATACTCTTTTTTGGTCTAAAACTTTATTTTATGAATTAATATTTTTTTGACTAGCAATAAATTCGCTGAGCCCTGAGTTTGAGTCAAAATTGTGGGCTGCTAAGTAATTGCTTAGTATGAGTTTTTGAACCATGGTCAAGATACTTTAGTTTATGTTTCAAGTAGTTTGGATCTCATTTTTGCCAAGTTATTATGAATATAATATAGAAAGTGTTTTTCCTTTGGAGGGGTTCAATGTATGAATTTTGATTTGAATTTTTGTGGGCATGTGTGAATGTGTTACAATACTTCAATAAAAAATTCATGTCCTTTCGACTTTAGATGGCCAAGGTATCACCTAGATATGATTATGTTGGTTTGGATTGTATCTTAGTCTCTTTGGAGGGTGAATCTGTAGAATTTTGACTTGAAACTTAATGAACACTTTATGGCTTCTATGAGGATGCCTTGTATTAAGTTTCATATCAATATGATTTTAAATGAAGATTTAGTGTCCATTTTATTGATTATCATTTTTCCAGTCATGACCTCTATCCATTTTGGATCAAGGTGCAAGGCATGACTTTAGTGAAAAACAGGAGGGAGGACACATAAAGGAGCCAGGGGAGGGTCGAAAGGAAGATTCTTGATAGATCATGGCAGGACATGAGTGAAGCATGTTCCCATGGATCCAAAGAGTCTTTGATTCAGGAGAGTGAATCCAAGAATGATCAAGAGACAATTAATCATTACTTTACATACTCAACATTAGATAAGGACATCCCTTTGGATATCAAGGATGAAGAAACTCTTCCTAATGTTAGGGTGTTGGAATCTAGGTCGTTCATTGTAATGTCCCCAAATGGGACAATTCGACCAAAATCAGGGTTTTCTGCCAAACCCTATAAATCTGAAAAATAACCTTGAAAATTCCAGCAAACCCTAGTTGTAAAACTGCTTCAAAAATACACAAATATTGCAAACCCTTGGGAACAATTTGTTAATCCAATAAGCAAATTATTGAACCTTTGGAATGGCAAATCGTCACTCAGCCCTAGGCGCCAACTTTGAAGGAAATAAATAATAATTTGCAGCTGTTATTTCAGTCCAATCCCACCATACAAAGCATATGAAAATTGCCAAAAATAATTCCAGAAATGAGATAAAACAAGAAATACCTTTGTGGTCAAATATGATGTCACACAACCATAATATTATCTAATTAATTTTGATTTTTCTGAATAACGTCAACACCCAAAATAGCTCTAAATCCTTTCTTGACAAGTCTCCCTTACGCAGAAATTATAGTAAAAATAATATAATATTTTTATCATCAATATGCCTCACAAAGCTGCCCAAACCCTATGACAAATATCCAAGTATAAGTCAAATAATATTCAGAATTATTCTTTACCATGAATGCCCCGATTAGGTCATGGAATGACCTCCACAATGTCTCCAACCCTAGTTGTCCAGCTGCAATAATTGGCAATAAAATCCCCAAAACCCTAGAAGAGGGTTTCCCTTTTGTAGCGTAGCCCTTAATGGGGTCTTCTACCCTAGTGGCCAAGTCGCCACCCTTCACAAGCTCACAAAACCTATTAATGGCCTCCACAAGCAAGCTACCAAACCCTAACACCCAAAACCACTTGCCAACGCAAGTCGACACCTTAGGAGAGGGTACAAATAAGAAAATAACAATTATGAACCGCAAACACAGCCCTTGCATATGGCTGCCTTATGAGGAATTATGGAGGTTTTTGTCCCCAAACTCTTTGTGCACTTGAAGGGTTTCATTCTCAAGTCACTTGTTCAAGCTTGACATACTTGAGCTTATAATTCAATATCTAAAATCCGCATCCATTCCAATAGAACCTTCAATTTCCTTTTATATCCAACACCCCAAAAGTGGTGCCCAAATAAGGAGGGAAAATCTCCCTTTCAAATATTAAAAGAGCATGTCTTATAATTCCTTTGTAAGACTTGGGCACCCATGACCCTAAAAAAGACTCCAACTTAAGTGGAAATTAGAACAACAAGGTAATTTTCATAACTCAAGTGCAAATTAGAATTTATAAAGCACCTTTTTAATAATTGCTCTTCAAGTGGGTCCCCAATGTTCCCATTCCTTTTTTTTTTCCTTTAGCCTTTTGGGAACAACTTAAGGCTAAGGACCCCACGTGTGCTTATGTCAAAAAGGGGGACATTATAGTCCTTCCTGTCCAGAATTGCTTGTCTTCAAGCAATTGCAATATCCACGAGGGTGTCCCAACACTCCTTATGATGCATCGTCTACCTGTAACGTCTTCCCATGGAGGAGAAGCTCCAAACAAATCCCTCACACTGCTGTGCCTATGTTTTGGGGGCTGCCCCCAACAGCTAGAAGTATCATTACCACCTCCCCCATGTCTCTTATATCCCCAACCTACCAACTCTTTCAATACCGAGTTTTAGATGATGAAACTCCTTTCCCTTAGGCCCTTATGAAATACAATATGCAGCCAAGATTTATAAAAAGGAATGCATCCAAGGAATGTTACCTTGCTTCCCTGGATGAAAAAGTCCCTTTGTCCTTCATTTTTTGCTTGCACACAATGGTGGCCATCCTTGAACAAACCTTGGGTAGTTCCTATATGCTAGGGAAGACTCACCCAAGATTGAAAAAAACGAAACAATAGCGAACTTATTTTGAATCATACCTTGGAAAGAAACCTTTACAACTTGCAATCCTTCTTGGATGGTACCTTTTGTGTCCCTCACGTGCTCAACTATTGGCTGCCCCTTCTCATTGTTCTTATGTATGTGGAAAACAAAATAAGAGTCGAAATAATACTCATTATGTACCAAGAAGTAGTGCTGTTTCATGCTCACAATCTTTGCCTTTCTCTTATACAACTTGGACCCCAAAGCATGGACATTTCTAGAATTCAATGACAACTGTATGTAGACAAGGAAATCAGTTATCTTGCTTATGTATGGTGGCTGGAATAGTGCCCCATAACCTCATTTTTCTGAGTGGGAGAAATCAGATTGGATTAGTATCTTCCCCCACCTTGCCCGAGGCTGCAAAATGCTCCTCTTGTCAATTTTTTTCCTCACAATAGGTGGCTGAAATTGCCCCTTATACGCAAAAATTTCTTAAACAATAAAATCAGACTTAATCCAAAAAATTTCAGAACTTCTACTTAGCTGTACCATGCCAAAAAAAACGTTTTCTATGTAAGATATGGGCTATGAAGGTAGCAAAACACCTTCAAAATGTCCCAATAAGAAGAGGGACCAAAATTCTTCCAAAAACATACCTTCCACCTGGCTGTTCAGAACTTGGGCCTTTGCCCATCTAAGAGGGGGGTCAAGCCCTCAACCACACATCCAAAATCATCCATACAACTTGGAATAGGCTGCCCATAGCAAATACAGGGCTTCCTTTGCAAACTAAAATTTCTACCCTTTAATCCAAGCCATGTACAATAAAAGCCATCATCATTAGTGCTTACCACATGAGTAGTAGAATGCCCTTCCTCTGTCGTAGTTGGCTGCCCATGATCAAAATTGGCAGCTTTTGCTCCCTTCCTATCTTCCAAATTTTCAGAATCATTCAAGTTCCTCCCACATGGAATTGGGTGGTTTCTACGATCTCCAATTGGCTTCCCATGTATGAAAATCGCCCCATTCCTTGCCTTGCTCCTAGTCATTGCAAGTGTTCTCCCAAACGAGTCTACATATGGAACAAATAAATTAGTCAAAACAATGGTGTTTAATAACACCCTTTTTATCACCTTATCAAGTTCTAGGATCATGAAGTGCATCCCTTCTTGATGCTTTGATTTGTTTTTGTAACTCCCTTTCACCCGGAATACCAGTGTTGTGTTCATGTTATTCTTGTCATGGCTGTAGCTACTTATTTCCCCCTTCACTCTTCCCCTTATAGTGGCTGGAAATCGACTTATATATCCTTGAGCCACCTTCATGGTGTTGGGGTGTGAGAGGCACACCCTCCTAGGACCAATACACACTATGCACAAAAAATCTTGAGGGGAATGAACTGAAAATGCTAAAAACAGCAGTCAATGAATCACTTACAACCCTTGCAATGATCCATAGGTCATAGCACTTGTCATCTATCATCACTTTTATGATTAGCCAAGTTGTTCCCTTGGTAAGCCCACATAAAACACAATATAAATGGGCTGTACAAGAACTGTAACAACCATGAATTGCTTGTTCTTCCCTCCAAAACAAAGATACATACCTTGCCAAACTTGCACCTTGTGACCCCACACAAGAAGTTTTTACCATCCCTACATAGGACAATGGATTCTCTTGTATGACATAGTTGTGGGAGTGTGTTTTTCTATATGAAAATTGAATCATCAAAGCTGAGGTTAATTTAATGACAATATACCTCAACCATTGCTATTTGTTGTATATCTCCTCCTTGCATTCTTCCTCTAGTCACAACCATTCCATAAAATACAACAAATAAATTGTGATGCTTACCAATTTATGAGTCGTTTGCATGCTTTTTAACATACCCTTCACATTGTCTCCATTCTTGGTATGATCCTCAAAAGGACCAAAATGTTGTGGGAGCATAGTAGGAGGGTTATGCCACAATTCCTTGCCATGAACACAATTGAATTGCTTACTTCCATGTGCTTCCCTTTTGAACGCCCTTAGGTGTTGCCTAGCTTGGAAGGCCACCGATTTTGCCTCCTTTGTCCTCCTTAGCCACTCATCATGCCTCCTTTGTCCTCCTTAGCCACTCATCATACCTCCTTTGGGTCCTTGCTATAGGGGTCAAGTTTCCTTCCTCTTTCCCTTCTTGGTGCATGGTATGTTTCCCTTCACAAGTGGCTGCCCCACTTGACTCTTCTTTCTTGGTGCCATCTGAAATTGCTTCTTTTGGTTCAACCATGTCTTTGCCTTCTATTTGCAGCTCTTTTTGTTGTTCCTTAAATTTCACCAAACCCTCGTCACGCTGCCTCTGAATTTCTGGTTCTTGTGGTTCAGAAAATTCAGACTTTGGCTGCCCTTTAGACAACTGAAAATTTGCCATTGGCTGGCACGGACTTTCTGTTTTTAGGGCTTTAGAAAATTGATCCCATGGCTGCCCCTTGTATAGCTGGAAATCCCTCTTAGGTGCCCTCACGGTTTCTTATTTTGGAGGCTCCATATTCTTTTTATCAAATTGTTTAATGAGTTTCTCATGTAGTTCCTCATATGTTTTAATGAGGTCATGTCCCTGTGTCCTCCACCCAAGATGCCACCAATCATGGGCAGCTCCTTCCAAGTGTTGTATGACAAACTTTAGGGCCTCTTTTTCACCTCTACGCCTCAAATCAAGGTATTTGTTAACCTTGTTCACCCATGCTCTAACTAAAGTACCCGGGTCCCCATCAAACGTATGGAGAACAATCCTTCCCAAGTCGTCATGCACAACCACTTGCCCAAGGTGCCTCTTTCCTTGTTTCCAAGTGACAAACTTATTGAAGCACGTCGTCCTGTTGACTCGAGGTGTGCATTCCAAGTATTCATCATAATATTCCATCAATTCCCAATTAATAAAGGGCTGTTCGTCTTCCATTTCAAGGGGCTGGTCCCCTTTCGTGCCCTTCACTGATTGAAAAAATGTGGCCATAGTTTCCATCAACCGCTCTTGGGCTTGAGTAAGCCTCTCAAACATAGCATTGTCCATGTTCCTATTTGACAATAATCTTCCCATCCCACAAATGGCCAAGAAATTGGCTTTGATACCAATGTAATGTCCTCAAATGGGACAATTCGACCAAAATCAGGGTTTTCTACTAAACCCTAGAAATCTGAAAAATAACCTTGAAAATGCCAGCAAACCCTAGCTGGAAAACTACTCCAAAAATACACAAAAAGATTGCAAACCCTTGGGAACAATTTGTCAATCCAATAAGCAAGTTATTGAACCTTTGGAATGGCAAATCCTCACTCAGCCCTAGGTGCCAACTTTGAAGGAAATAAATAATAATTTGCAGCTGTTATTTCAGTCCAATCCCACCATACAGAACATATGAAAATTGCCAAAAATAATTCCAGAATTGAGATGAAACAAGAAATACCTTTGTGGCCAAATATGATGTCACACAACCATAATATTATAAAATAATATTATCTAATTAATTCCGATTTTTTTGAATAATGTTAAGGCCCAAAATAGCTTTAAATCCTTTCTTGACAAGTCTCCCTTATGCATAAATTATAGTAAAAATAATATAATATTTTTATCATAAATATGCCTCACAAGGCTACCCAAACCCTATGACAAATATCCAAGTATAAGTCAAATAATATTCAAAATTATTCTTGACCATGAATGGCCTGATCAGGACATGGAATGACCTCCACAATGTCTCCAACCCTAGTTGTCCAGCTGCAATAATTGAAAATAAAATCCCCAAAACCCTAGAAGAGGGGTTCTCTTTTGTAGCGCAACCCTTAACAGGGTCTTCTACCCTAGTGGCCAAGTCGCCACCCTTCACAAACTCACAAAACCTATTAATGGTCTCCACAAGCAAGCCACCAAACCCTAACACCTAAAACCACTTGCCAAGGCAAGTCGACACCCTAGGACAAGGTACAAATCAGAAAATAACAATGCTGAAGCGCAAACACAACCCTTGCATAGAGCTAGCCTATGAGGAATTATGGAGGTTTCCATCCCCAAACTCCTTGTGCACTTGAAAGGTTTCGTCGTCAAGTCACTTGTTCAAGCTTGACATACTTGAGCATATAATTCAATATCCAAAATCCGCATCCCTTCCAATAGAACCTTCAATTTCCTTTTATATCGAACACCTCAAAAGTGGTGCCCAAATAAAACTCTCCCTTTCAAATATTAAAAGAGCATGTCTTATAATTCCCTTTTAAGACTTGGGCACCCATGACCCTCACAAAGGCCCCAACTTAAGTGGAAATTAGAACAAGGTACTTTTCATAACTCAAGTGCAAATTAGAATTTATAAAGTACCTTTTCAATAATTGCTCTTCAAGTGGGCCCCCAATTTTCCAATTCCCTTTTTTTTTCTTTAGCCTTTTGGGAACAACTTAAGGCTAAGGACACCATGCGTGTTTATGTCAAGAAGGGGGACATTACATTCATATGTAAATTTACATGACTATGGTCAGCAATCAACAATTTTGAAAAAATGGGCAGCTTAAAAATGGAGAGCAAAGGATCAAGTGAAAATTTGATTCTTGGCTAAGGTATCTTTGTGGCAATTTTCGACCCATCCAAAGAAAGAAAGGAAATCTTTTGCAATGGATCTTGGTTTAATAGGAATGCAAGCCTATGCGGGCGATATTGGTTCCTTCATTTCAATCAAGCCATGAAATTCTCACCCACATGCCAATCTTGGTTAGATTATTTAGGCTAACCCTTGAATTTTGGTAGAATAAGATTGGCAATAGAGTTGGTGATTTTGTTTTTTGGCAAAAGCAATAGAGTAATCATTGCTATCATCCTACACTGAGATCTATGAAAAATGGGACTTGTCCAAACCACTTTTGCAACTAATTCAATTATCATTGACCTTAGGAGAACATAAACAACTATTGGGTGTTAAGAGCATCCCCTTTTGGTACTTCAAATGTGACTATTTGGGTCACCTTGGAAGGAATTGTATGATGGAGATTAGGGACATGAGTGAAAACCATTAGAATAATAAACCACAAAAGATATTAAATTGGGTTTAGAAGCCAAAAACTCTAAGTTGTGAGCAAGAGGAAGAGCCCAAATTTTGAGATCATACTTGGTTTTTAGAACTTAACAAAGATATGATGGTAGCAAGAGAAGGCCTCCTATTTTGGAGCCCACAATCCTAGATATAGCATAAGTACTGCCAAAACCAGCTTAGGAGAATTACAAATATACAATATTTTTTTGATCCAAACCGTTGAAGCCACGACCAACGTAGAGTGAATGGATCACCAATAACTTTAGACTTTGGTCCCCTAGTAAACAAGGTATTTGCTAATTGTTCCATGGAGTAGGATGGTTTGGGACTAAAGAAGTGGGTTAGGGGGAGAAAATGGAGGCATATAAAACACAAGCCCCAAGAATAATTGGATGAGGTACTCAAAATCAAATCGTAAGTTAACGGTTATTGGTTCAATTGGTGAAGATGTTTGGCTCACAAAGAGCCCACCAAGGATCAATTTTTGTTAGCAAAAACTGCCATGATATAAGGGATGAGGCTGGGATCGTGCCTCGGGCGAATTTGGCGAAATGGATACCCCTTAGACCTTGGCTCTTAGCCTAAGATCAACATGTAGAGTAGTGCTCAACAAAAAAAAAATCAAATCATAAAGATGTTAAGAGATAGAGAGCCGAGGGTGAGAGTCCCTCCAAGTAATGAAGGGGCTATCATGGAATGATAGGGGCCTTAATGTCCCTCAGAAAAGAAGGTTTTTTAAGAGGAAACTACCTCTAAATAAACAGGAAATAATTTTTATAGATGAGACCAAGCTAGCTGTGAGGAAGTTAAAAACTTAATGGAAAAACAATGGGGGCATTATGATATCGTAGAAGTAGTAGCAAAAGGCAATTCAAGGGGGGCTATTAGTCATGTAGAACTGAGGGTTCTATCCTGCCCTTGGGTGGCTAACATTCATTTTTGGATGTGCGAGAGTTTATAATCTTTCAAGGAGAAGCTATCTGTCATTTTGATTAATGTTTATGTTGCTAATGCCCCAATTTAGACAAAAAGACATTGAGAGGATATGATAGCTTTGATCGATAGCCTAGGTTAGGAGAAAACCATTTTAGGAGGGTACTTCAAGCCAATTCTCTGGTCCCATGATAAGATGGGAGGTGCTCAAAGGGAGACGCAATCCCAAAGAGACTTTTGTTTGGAGGGAGAGACAATCCCAAAGAGATTTTTTTCAGTTCTTTTGACCCAATGAATTTTGGGATATCCCTTTGTAAGTGGAAGGTTTGCCTGGACCAACAACCAAACTTGATTAAGTAATATATCAGAAAGGATTAATTGCTTCTTTGCTACCCCAAATTGGGTGGCATATGAGTGGGTGTTGGAAATAGATATCATAAGAGGTTGGTGGATCATACCACACCCGTATTTCCAATTCCTTCTTTTGGATTCAATCCCAAAATCTTCATCTTTCAAGTTTAAAATAACGTGGCTTCAACACAAGAGCCTCTCAGATTTAATAAAGTGGTGCCCTGAATACCCTAAGGTGGCAGGGTCCATGATGTACAAACTGGAAAGCAAGCTGAAATACAAAAATAAACGTTTGAACTTTGAAGGATTGGAACAAGCACACCTTTGGAAACATTTTTAGGAGAAGATTTGGCTCAAAGCATCTTTGGAAAATATAAATACACATATAAGAGGAGGACTGACCAATGATCTATTGGCTGTTGAAAAGGAAACTTTTGTCCGTGTGGAAGAGGTTTATACCAGAGAGGAAATGTATTGGAAATAGAAATTTAGGGAGTAGTGGTTGGACGGAGACAAAAATACTATATATTACCACCAATCCACAACAGCCATAAGACATATCAATAGGATCTTTCAAATGCTGGCATGTGACAAAAGAACCATAGCAACAATAGAAGATATAATAAACGAGGTGGTTGGATTCTTCCAATGCCTTCTATAGGAAGATGGAATCTTCCAAATCAAGGCTCAAAAAGAGATGCTTTGAAAATATTCCTTGCCTTGTTTTGGCAGAGCAAAATCAATTCCTCATGGCCCCCTTTACCGAGGAAGAGGTCTGAGGTTCTGTCTTTTAGATGGAAAAGGATAAGGCTTCTTGCCTAGACGGGTTTCCTCGAAGATTATTTCAAGTTTTCTGGGATATTTTCGGATGGGATGTGCTTAAAGAAGACAATTAGTAGCACAAGTCAAAAGGTCCTTTTGGACCTAAATTGCACTTTCGTAACTATGATCTCAAAAAATGCAGATGCTCAAACCTTTGAAGCCTTCCAACCAATATCCCTTTGTAAAATAGTTTACAAGAAATTCTCAAAAGATATGGAAAATGGGCTGAAAACAATCCTCCCTTCCATCATATCTGAGAACAGTGAGGATAAATCAAAGGTTAACAAATACGGGATGGGGTAATTACGGATGATGAATTAATCCATGGATTGGCTATCGGGAGAGGAGAAGGAATGGCTATAAAAATTTATTTTAGCAGGGGCTATGACAGGATGGATTGAATTTTCTTGTTAGAGATCCTTGCACACTTTCTATTTGTTCAAAGTGGTGCCAATGCATGCACAATTGCACTTCTGCCAGAATTTTGGTACTGATCAATGGTTTGCCAGAGGATTCTTTCAGCATCAATAGGACCATGACAGGGAGACACTATATCTCCCTACTTGTTTGTAACACTATATCTCCCTACTTGTTTGTAACAATGGCTGGAGCCCTAGGTTGAATTCTATCATTAAGAAACAATCAAGGATTTCGGGAGTGTTTTTCTTCTCATCTTTGGCACCTCCATCCCACCATCAATACATGGACGGCACAATATTAATGGGAGCTGTGGAATTCAAAGCGGCAAGGAAACTCATAAATATGCTAATTATTTATTCAGAGGCATCGTGATAGTTAGTGAGCATTGATAAATTCATTTTTTTACCCCAAACATTGCCGCAAGAAAAAAGAGAAGATTGGCAGACATTGTAGGATTTGAAACAAGGAGCCTATGTGCAGGTACATGGGTGTCCCACTTTTTTTTTGAGCAGGTGCACGACCAATATTTGGAACGAACTTCTTGACCCATTTTAGATAAGTTTACCATCGCGAAGGGGAAAAGTGGCTTCCACTGAAAGGACGTTTTCATCTCCTTTTATATGTTTTTCAAGCCATCCTTGTTTACCTTTTCTCCATTTTGAAAATGCCTTTATCTACTGCAGACAAAAATTACCAAACTTATGAGGAGGTTTCTGAGGCAAGGGACTTTGGAGGACATGAAAATTCCCTTACTGAAATGGAATCAGGTAAGCAAAACCAAAGAGATGACTGTAGGGATCAAGGATATAAAGCTGAACACCTCCCTAGGCGCTAAATTGGTATGGCACATCTTCAAAGAACCCAACCAACCATGGAGCTTAATGATCAGACAAATATATTTGGATAATTAGGATCCTATGATTATTTTCACTGCTACAAATCTTCTGCCGGGATCATATATATGGAATTTCATAAATAAGTGTTGTTAGGTGATTACACATAGATTCAATTACAATTTTAGAAATGGGACAACGGCTTGGTTTTGACACAATTCCTAGATAGGAGGAAGCCTCTTACTTCCATACTAGAATGTGAGTGTGTGGAGGACACTTTGACAAAGCTGTGGGACAGCAGAATTTGTGATTACTCGAAGCAGGAACACAGCACGAGGGTCTACAAAAGGAAATAGAATGAGGTAGAAGTTCTTTGATATTTCACAATCTTGAGTTTGATCTTGGTTGCCCACCTCAAAAAAAATGTGATCCTGTACTCTAATTAACCAATTGAGCTCAGGTGGGTAGGGAATAGCATGTGCTCCTATATGGTGAAGGCTAGGTATGATGCTTTGACAAATGATCATACAGGGGAATGGTTAGTAAAGAAAATCTAGCCTAAGAAGGGGCTTCCAAAGGCAAATGCTATTTTTGGGATTATTGCTCATAGTAAGATTTTAACTTGAGATTGGTTTCAGAGGATAGGATTCCTGATCTTCAATTTGCAACATGTATTGAAGGGCAGAGGATACCGCATATCACCTTTTACATTGCCCAATTGCTTTAAAAGTATAATATTGGGTTTTGCAGAGGCTAGATTGGTCTCTGGCACGGCCAAGAAATTCTAGACACGTCTTTGAAGCATTGACCAGTAGAGGTTGCTCCAAAAGTATGAAGGCACTATGGGCAACAATTCCTGCAATGGCAGTTTGTGCCCTTCAAAAACATGGAGGTACAAGTGGACAAAATTTTACTCGAGATGAAACTAGGCCTAGGAAAAAAAGCAAATGCCAAGTGCTAGCCATTGAAGTAGAGGTCAAATGGTAGCCCTTGCTATTCATCGAAACATTGTCCACTTATCAAGACCCTTGATAAACATTGTCCACTTATCTCAATGACCACCTGGGCTATTGCTTCAATGAGATATTGATCACCAAATAGAATTTGAACCAAATATCCAACTGAATGTTAGATTCTCATATCAACTTAGCTATGCAGAAAAATGAGAACGAGAAAAACAAATTCAAGAGCTATTAGAACTAGGATGTATACAACCATGCAAATCACCTTTTAGGTGCACCAATCCTCTTTAGTAGAGCAAATGAATGATACAACAGTAATGTTTGTAGACTATAGATTCGGAGACCCCTAAATAAAGTGAGTCAAATACCCCTTATCTTGAGAGGTGATCTCCGAGATGCTCTTAAAGGAAACCCGGTTAAGATTAAGGAAACAAATGTAGCTAAGAAAACTTGACAAAAAATCAATTTTTTGTGTTCTAAAAAATGCCCTAAGGAAGTTGTTGACCATTTTTGGTCCAACAGGCCAAAATCGGTCCCCTTCTTTCCCTGTTGTTCTGAGCCAGTTCATTTTTTGATTTTGCACAAGTCTGAAAATTTCTACGGACTCTGCAAGAAATTTCTGTGGACTCTGCAGGAAATTTCTACGGACTCTATAGGCCTATGTCTACGGACTTTGCAGGAAATTTCTATGGACTCTACAGGTGTTTCTACGGACTCTGCAGGGTGAGAACTACGGACTTTGCAGGCAAGTCTTTCGGCAGATGAAGAACCAGTTCAAAGAGTGCAAGGTTTTACAAAGCTTCTTCAGACTCTTGTCCGAAGAAATTCACAAGGAAAGAGAGCTGAAATGGTTTAAAGACACTTTTCCTTAAGGTTGGAAAAGTGGTTCAACGTCGGGGTTCAACGACATGATCTTTCCAAGAGTTAGCAACTTTGAACCGTTGAACCATTGAACCGGTTCAATGATTGGTTCATCGCTTTGGTTCAAAGGTTAAGTTCAATGCTTTGGTTCATTGACTTGGTTCAGTCGGCTTGGTTCAAAGAAATGGTTCAAAGTGTTGGTTCAACGTTCGGTTCAATGGGTTGGTTCAAAGGAACGGTTCAATTAGAAGGTTCAAGAGAGTCTCCCGAAGGACCAGTGCCCTTGCGGAGGGCAGTCAAACATAAAAGGAACCACTCAAGTGCCCTTGCGGAGGGCAGGGAACATTTGCAAAGGGGTTAGGGAGAAAGCTGAAAAGTTAAGTTTTCTTCGAAAATTTTTACAAGGCAAAGGACGAGAACTTCTTCGGACATTTTGTCCAAAGAAATCCTTCAAAAAAAATTCCGCAGAAATAAACAAGACCAAGGCAAAAAACAAGAAGCGATTTGTCCGAAGGAATTCCTTCTGACAAAAAGTCCGAAGAAATTCGGAAAAAGCTGTGAGAGAAAAATCCGAAGAAATTTCGAAGGTCAAAGGCAAAGAGCTAGACAATTCTTGCAGACATTTTGTCCACGGGGAAAAAATGGCCGAAACAAAAGCCCGACCGAAGAGAAGAAAGCCAAAGGAAAGGAAAAGGCCGAAGAAATTCCAAGGGGTGACGGGCCCGAAGACGTCAAAATCGAGCACGGCGAACTAGCCATTGGAAGTTCAAACGCCCAGTGATGGGTGCACAGGTATCAAATTTAAGGCGGTGAAATAGCCGTTGGTTTTGAAAAGCTTAAGAATAAGCCGCGAGTGAACTCAGCGACCCGCCAATAAGATAGCCCTCGAGGGCCGAAGGAGACAGAAAAGACAAAGCCAGGAAAAGACAAAAGAGCCAAGCGCAGGAATGGACAAAACAACCCAGGTGGCAAAGGGGAGGGATTTACTCCTGCAGTTGGAACAGTGCTTCCCAAGTGGTCATCAAACGGCGCAAACAGTAAGCGGCGCGCCCTGTTTTCTCCACTTTGCATTTATGAGCAGACAAACCGCGTGAATATCTGGAAGGAGCAGTCTTGTTTGTAGAAAAAGAGACGCGGCCCGTGCATTCACATTAATGTTTGAACGCCAAAGTCAAGATCGGCGATTACACAACATGGTTCTAGCAGGCCTCTTCTAGAAGGATGATATCAGCAACAACGACTTCCTCTTCCTGATGCTCTCAAACGCACATGGGCCACTTGTAAAAAAGGGGCGCCAAAGTCTTTTCCAGAAAGCGCCAAAAGTCTTCTTCTCTCTATATATATTGTAAACTTCTCATTTTGGAAAGGATATCTCTTAGCTTGTAAGGCAAAGCTCTGCCCAAAAATCCTTTGGCTTGTAAGGAAGAACTATGCCGGATTTTACCTTGAATCGAGACAGAGCATTTTTTACCTCCATTTAGAGTTTACACTTTCATATGTGTCTATGACTTTGTTCTGTGTTAAGTCATTCTTTTATGCTTTCACAGAATGACTCCAACATGTCTAGTGTACTGTGAGTTCTCCTTTTGCAGGGCTACCAGAAGTGTCCCTAGAGGAGTGTAGGTGCCTGCGAATACGCTGCCATAGTGTGTCTGAGGACACCTCTGGGAGTTCTTTCTCCCTGTATATCCACGGACCCCTAGCTCACTGATGCAGAAGGATTTCTCATGTCAAATGAAGTGTATGGGAGCTTGTTCTTGGTGAAGAGTGTATGTTCGGGCTGAGTGGATCAACTTTTTTGGTGTATCACCTTTTTAGTTTAGGTTTAGGTTCTATTTTCAGCATCTTTCTCCCTTTTCAAACCCCCCCACCCCCCTTTTTCATTTATTTGTTAGCAGTAGGAAATCCAGGACCTAAAAGATACATTGTTGCGTGTGGAAGGCAGGAGCTAGCCCTTATCTAGAGACTCTCCCCCCAGTTTTGCCTTGCCCACAGGCAAGAGGGGAGTTTCCATTGTTGCGTGTGGAACGCAAGAGCTCGGCCTCCTGTCAAGGGTGCAATCCACTGCGTCAACAGAAGTATTAATGTCCTAGCAACCTTATGAGAATTTGACCTTTGTACTATTTATAGATGATATATTACATTTTTGGAGTAGAACATGTAAAGTATCTTGAAGTACTGAAACTCTGATGACATCAATTCTATGCCAAATTATTCAAATGTAAGTGATTTAAAAAAGATTAAGAATGCCTAGGACATTTAGTGTCAGACAAAGGACAAAAGTATAGCAATGGCTGCTAATAAAATCAAGGCAATTGGCGATTCTAGAACACCATCTATTATGTAGATATATAGACATGCTATTATGCAATTAAGAAAACACAATGCATTAATTTTTTCTACCTTCGTGGCACACTTTCTGTTTGTTTTTATCCATGCCTTTTGGCCTGGTTTCATTCACAAATATGTTATGCATTGAATTAGCAAAAGTGAAACACAATAGATCAATTATTTGTAACTCCATCGTACTATTTCTATTTAACTTTGTCCATGCACTCTGTGTGGTAATCATTATATATATTATGCTGAAATGATGCTTGACATTTCCAAGATACAAAAAAACGGAGAGAAATATTGTGCTTTTCTTCTTAAATTTTTTGCTATTGCATCGATTATTAATTGTAGCAAAGCAGGGGTGTCTAATACTCAGAGAAAATGAATTTAAAAATTTACAACAGGACCGAGCAAGTCCACAACGCAAAGCAATTCTTTACTCAGATGCTCGAGCATTTGTAGAGGCAGCAGAGGTATGTGCAATTTCAATTTATATGTTTTCTTCTGCCCAATATCAGGGATTTCCATCTTAATAGAATTATTTTTTATGTCTGATTAAGTTTCAACTTTTATAATGTTTTATTTCTCCCTTGTTTGTCTGTTTGCATTTCGAATGTTTAGGGAAGAATCATATGAAATAACATTCTTTGTTTCATTTTGCAACTTGCATATACAATTCCTTATAGTAATCTGGTTTGATTTCTTTCCCATCTAGTGTCATCATGGCAGGAATTTGGCAATGCAGGTATACTTTCTGTAAATCTGTGAAGACCTTACATGCTAATCGTATCTGTATCTTTTTCCCGGTTGCTTTCTTCTTTTACCTAGATTTGACTTTTATTCAGCCAGCATAGGTCAATTGGGGTGAGGATTTTCTAATCAAAGGTGTATTGTTTTTGTATGACAATGAAATAAAAGATGGTAACTTGCTATTACTGATGTACGAAGAGTTAAATTTAAAAGCCCATACCAGTGTCACTTGTGACACATATATATCCTCTTACTCAATCTAGCATGCAAACAGGAAAATTAAAGCCTGGATAAATGGATCGACTAGTTTCCTAAAATGTTTGGACTCTTTGGCTGATTGTTTAAGGGATTTGCTATAATTGAGTTGGACAGTGTGGAAAATATAATGGACTGGGATCAATGTTCACACACACCATTCCTCCCTTTACTTCATTGTCATTTACATTGAATAAGTGGCATTCATTCTTCCCATGAGCTTTATAACTTTTAGCCACACAGCTAATTTTCAGATGATATCTTCTAATTGTTGAAAAAGCAGCCTTAGATTTCATTTTGGCATTCAGCTCAGTATGCTGTACTTTTTCTTCTCTGGAATGCTGTAATGGAAAGAAAAGAAATTCAATTGAATTATAAGTTTCATGTATAATATGTAGATTGGCATTAACTACCGCAACATGTTCTTTAAATTGTATTAGATTGCTGAACTGGCTGGTGGGTCTTCTTCTCTAGTATCTGCCACAGGACAACCACAAGGTGGAACGAGGTGAGCAGCAACTGGCATTCAAAATATTATTGTCAAAAATTTTTAGCACTCTGTGGCTTCATTCCATTAATATTTTCATCATTCCAAACCTGATAGAATTGTTTGGAACTTTGGATATTTAGCCACCATAGCCACAAACCTGCTTAAAGTTTGATTATAAATAACTCAGAAGGACAACACAACTAGTTTTATTTTTGTGAAGTAGTTTTTTGCCTTTGCTAGTGAGATTATACAACGATGTAAGAAATGCTATACCGTATATTTTTAATAGAAAACTTTATTAAAAGTTTTGAGAATACACTTGTACAAATTGTGGATCCAGCGAAGAACCAGGCCTTGAAAATGTAAGAGATCAAAAGTCCCACGTAACATCAAAAGAGAAATTCCAAAGGGCTTCCACCTACTATAGATCTGGTAAACTTCTTTTAAAATCCTTTTCCTCCCCCTGAGCAATGCACAACACAATCCCTGCATGTTTGCAGAGCCTGGGTACCCCTGTGAGTTTATGGAGCCTGCAATCTCCTTGCAGGTCTGTGGAATTGTCACCTCCTTGTGGGATGCGGAAGCTGCAAACCATGGCAGTTCCGTGGAACCTCCCTACTTCTGTGAGGCGGCAGAAAGTATCCTAAAGCCCTTGTTAGAACTTAAAAAACTAAAAGAGAAAAAATAAACAATTTACTAGTGACCTTAAATTGCTAAATTGAGAAAAAATCTGAATTGACTGTTAATTGTGTTCAGCAGAACTATCCTAAGATTTCAAACTATGACATAGTTGACTAGACAAATAATCATAAAGTCGGCAGAAAGGGTGAAAAAAACAAATAAATAAAGAAATAAAGAATTTTTATTAATGTCCATAGATGACCAAACATGGGACTAGATGATACAACAAATAACATTAGAAAGTTCTGGGAAGCTATATGAAGAGAATCCTAGAAGAACCAAAAATAGGAATACAATACATAAAAGTAAAGCAATGTGCCACTAATGAAGGTGGTGATGAAACCAATATAAATAACAATGAAGGGCAAACAAGAACCCCCAAAAACATGTGCCGATGAACCCTGGAAGATTTCATCGAGTATTTTCTGTCTATGCCTGTAGTGGAGGAGCCATTTGAGCCACCATCCATCATTGTGAAAAGATCTAATAGTGCTTATTGGGGAGTACCTTATGTTGGAGGGGCTAGGTTGGAGGATCTTAGGAGGAAGCAAAGTACTTCCTCTAGAATCTCCCCTAACATCCAAGGCTGATGTACTTCCCCTAGTAGAAAGAAACTCGTAATATGAATTTGCCCCTATGGTTTGGGGCGTGGCTGGTACATAATAGATCCATGTCGCCAAAAAGGGGCAGAGCCACGCCGACAGGAAGGAGTAGAGCCACGATGCTGAAGGAGAACACGCTGGGGGATCTGAGTAGAAATGGTGTGTTGAGAGAAGCGCCACCTAAGTAATCTAAAAACTCTGATGTGTGATGTATCGATGTCCAAAGGGCGCTTAGTGTTGTTGATCATCTAGACAGGCTGGAAGAAAGAGGTGATCAACATGGGGGCTCTAGAGCCTCTATGCTCCACCTAGAGGCATCTGTGCTGTGGGGTGACGACTTCACAAAAAATTACCTAGATCAAGTCAATTCACAACAATGGATGCAAATATAATGATCAAAAACGTAGCAACAACAATAGATCATAATAATTAAGTAGAGAATAGTGCACATCCACAATAAGAATTGATAAGAGAGCATGATACTAAAAATATAAGATTGATCCACTTTGAGGGGGCAACCTCCACAACTATGCAATAAGAACATAATTTAATATGATCCTCAAGCACTAACCACTACCTCCTATATATACCTTACTTAGGCTATGGTTACTCCACAGGCCGATCCTACTAACAATATGAGAACATAGAGAAATGTGACAATATAAGGTAAAAGGTAATGTAGGCCACACTTATCCCTAGGCACACTATAGGTTAAAGGTGTAGCATGCCCCTCCCCTTCAAACAACGTTGCCCTCAATGTTGAATAACTATGGATGTTTCTGTAGGAATGCTTCCTCCTCCCATGTTGCATCCTCGTTGGTCAAATTCTTCCACTTGATCAAATACTCCTTAATTTCCTTTGTTTGCAACTGTTTAGTGCGTGTCTGAAGGATTTTCTCAGGTTCAAGACTGAATCTGCCTTCCTTATCCAACTTTGGTAACTTAGTTTGGGTGGATACTCTCTATCCAATTACCTTCTTCAAACAAGAGCCATGAAATATTGGATTTATGCGTGTAGATAGAGGTAGCTCCAACTTGTATGCGACATTGCCAAATTTTTGAAGGGTTTGATAAGGGCTGTAATACTTAGGAGAAAATTTGTTATCATTTTTTTGTTGCTTCAAGGACAATTGCTTGTATGGTTGTAGGCACACAAAGACCCAATCGCCCACTTCAAAATGTCTCTCACTATGGTGTTGATCCTCTTGCTACTTCATTTGGTTTTGTGCCATTGCCAAATTCTCTCTTAGATTAACTAGTACCTCTTGTTGTGTTGAATGTGTTCTTCATCAACTCGAACCCTTGGTTGCGCCCCCAAGAATGAGGTGATGGATGGGGGATGGTATCAATATAGTGCCACAAATAGAGACATTTTGGATGAGGTATGGAAGGAAGTGTTATACCACCATTCTGCTAGTCGTAGCCAATTAACCCATCTTTTTTATCTGATGAAATATAATGGAGATAACCCTCTAGACATTTGCTGACCACTTCTGTTTACCCATCAGATTAAGGATGATATGATGAGCTGTGAGCCAAATGAGTACCCGAACACGAGAACAAATCAATCCAAAAATTATTGGTTAAGATAGGATCACGATCACTTACTATGAGCTTGGGGGTACCATGTAGCTTTTGAACTGTATCCAAAAAAGCAATTGCTATTGTATTGGCTACAAATGGATATGACAAAACACAAAAATGGGTATATTTTGTGAGCCTATTTGCGATCACCATGATGACATTTTTACCTTTTGACTTGGACAACCCTGTTATGAAATCCATAGAAACCTCCTCCCACCTTTGGTTAAGAATAAACAAGGGTTTCAGAGTACCTAGGGTCTTAATTGTCATACTCTTATTTTGTTGGCACACCATGCATTAAGTCACAAGTTTCTGGATATCCCACTTGAGCTCTTCCCAAAAGAAATCTTGCTTGATTTTGTGATAAGTTTTCAAAAATATTGAATGCCCTCGACCCCCCTACTAGAGATGCATGGAGCTTTGTAAGGATCTTGTGCTTGAGGGCATAATTCTTGCACACGTAGAATTGATCTTTATACCCATTCCCTTTCCACTCAAATTTGTTTGAGACACTATAATATTGTTGGAGCTTTTGAATCAGAACATGTGTATCAATGTCAGTCTCCCCTTCTGATCTTGCCTCATCTAATCTGCCTGCTATATGGACATTGTGCATAACAATGCCTTGTGGATTCATCCCTCCTGAAAAGTGCATCTGTTACTGCATTATTCTGCCCTTTTTTATAAATGCTTTCGAAGTCATATCCCAACATTTTGGTCACCCATTTTTGTTGTTGATCAGCTAACAACCTCTATTCCAAGAAGTACTCTAGACTATCATGATCTGTCTTCACCTTAAATTGTCTACTTGTTAGATAAGGTCTTCATTGTTTGATTGCATGGAGAATAACCATCATCTCTTTCTCATAGATAGACTTTAACAAATTTTTACCTTGGTTTGACGACTCTCAAATGCAATGGGTCACCCTTCCGACATGAATACTATCCCCATTCCATATCCTGACGCATCACATTCAACAATGAAGGTCTTTGAAAATTTTGGGGCAGCCAAAACTAGAGTGGTGCACATGGCCACCTTCAGTTTCTCAAATGCCTTGGTTGTGGCTTTGTTCTAGTGGAAGGAGTCCTTCAAAGATGTTAGTGGTTCTGCTATGCTGCCATAATTTTCATAAAACAACAATAGTAACCTGTCAGCCATAGTTGCCAGGATATGGGTATGAGTACGGGTACGGGTACGGGTACGCCATTTAAAAAAAAAAAAGAGATGGGGGTATGGGGAGACAGCTATATATATATTATTTATTTATATATATAATTATGAATAAATAATATATAGTATAGTAATACCATGAAATTAAAATTAAAATACTTATAAAATTAAAATTATGTTAAAAATATAAAGTTATAACTTATAAATTAATGATTATAAGTTATAACAATAAACAATGAAATATATATATATATATAAATAATTATATAAATAAAATTATTTTAAAAATTAGAAATAAATAAATATATAATAATAACTTATACAGTTATAAGTTATAATTAATAGTAAAAAAATATTAAAACTATTAATTCAATTAATATAAATATATATTATATAATTATAGTAATAGTAATAGATTATAAATATAACAGTTAAAAAAGCATAAAAAAACAAAAAAATAAAAATAAAAAAAAGGAAAAAAGCTTGGCACTGTCGCTAATGGTAGTGCCTAGCACGACTATGAGTGGCGGTGCCTTGCATGACTGCAAATGATAGTGCTTGACACGGCTGTGATCGACGATGCCCTGCACAACCATGAATGACAGTGCTCTCGACCGTGCAGGGCACCGCTGCTCATGGTCATGCCAGGTATTGTCATTCACGGCCGTTCAGGGCACCGCCGCTTGCGGCAATCCCAGGCCAAGCAAAAAAAAATAAAAAAACAAAAAAAATGCGTTTCAAACAAAATAAACTGATAAATATTTGAACTAGCTTGACTGTGTGCAAATGGTGACCTTTCCCTGTGAATGACGATAGTGTTTTATGCATTTAGGGTTTATATGTTTTGGGTACATGGAGTTTAGATGCGGGTATAGGCGGGAGATATGGGAACGGACAGACAAATGTCTCCCAGCATGGGAGACGTCCCTGTACCCATCTCCCATACCCGAAATGCATTCTAGAACTCGAGACACATCCCAGGGGTAGGGAGACGTGTCTCCCTATAACTATGTTGTTAGCCCAAAAAAACCTCAGAGGTTCTTGAGGGTTTTTGGAGCTTGCCATTCTATCATGGCCTTGATCTTGTGACGTTCTACTTTGACACATTCATGTGGAACAATGTGACCCAAGTACACCTCCCGTACTCTAAAAGCACACTTGGAAGGCTTTGCGTAAAGCTAATGCTCCATAATTATCAATACTAGATTCACATCCTGCAAGTGTTCTTCCCATATCTTATTGTATTTAGTCTGTCATAAAAAAATACCAAGACAAATTTCCGCAAAAATGTCAAAAGATAGGGTTCAAACTTTGGAATGTAGATGGTGCATTTTTGAGAACAAAAGACATTACAAAAAACTCATAATGGTCTTTAGGAGTTGTGAAAGCTATCTTATGTATATTCTCATCTCTGATTGAAATTTGATGGTAACCTAAACAAAGATCCAGTTTTGTAAAGTAGATAACACCATGTAACTCATTGAGCAAATCATCAATTATCGGAATAGGGAACTTATCTTGGATGGTGTATTTGTCGAGTTCTATATAATTTGGGCACATCCTCTAGGTATCATCCTTTTTACACACCATTACCATAGGGGATGAATATGCACTTTGGATATGTTTGATAATACCAACGTTCAACATCTCCTATACCATCTTTTCAAGCTCACTCTTCTGGACATATGGGTACCTATATGGTCTGATGTTTGGTGGTTGACTCCTTGGTAACAATTGAATGGCATGATCATTTTCCCTTTTTGGTGGTAGTCCTTTTGGCATTGCTCAAAAAACGATTGAGTGGTTATCAACAATCTTTTGTAGATTAGGCTGTAGACATCTTCGTTGGTTGCACTTCTAAGGAAAACAAATGTACCACAAACCCTTTTGCCCCCTTTGAGAATCTTTTGCATTTGATTAGAAATAATCAGTTACAGTGATTTTGCATGAACTGCCTTTAGAATAAAAATGCATGAACTCCTAGAAATTCATCTCTATTGTTCCCAAGGTTGTGAGCCTTTGGACACCCAAAATGATACCTGCTCCACCTATGGGAATATCAAATATATGAGAGTCTAGTCTATAATTTCCCATGGCAATTTTGATACTATGACATTTCCCTAAACAACTTACCATGCACCATCTACAATCATAACCTAAAATTCTGGAGCTAGGTAAACAAAACAGTTCAAGCGTGCTACCAACTTATTGTTGATGAAGTTGTGTACTCTCTAAGTCAATCAACGTTATCATCTTCTGTTTCTTTAGGAAACCTATGGCCTTGAGGGATGATGGAGTGCTAATACTTGAAAGTGCATGTCACAATATAGTTGGGTATCTTTTGATTCCTCCTTTAGCTCATCCTCACCCTCGTCTGCTACTTTTGCATCCTCTTCTTCATCGACACCGTCAATATAGAAAAATTTCTTCTCAACACATTTATGTCCTTTGTTATCACAATTGAAAAATAATCCTTTGGCTCGATTCTCTTCAATTTGTTGAGGAATCAATCTTGTAAGTTGAGGGAATGATTGTGCTGGAATAATGTGCTCTCTGACCACAGTAAATGCCCACCATTTCACTTAATCTCTTTCCTCTGCTCTGCATGCGAAGAGCATGGATTTTGATATCAAACTTGGATTCAACATGCGAACATCAAGCTGGATGCTATCCTTGAGCCCACCAAAGAACAGGTCATTCGGGATGTCCTTTGTGATGTCATCCATGCATAAGGACAAGTTTTAGAGTTGCTGAATATAATCCTTGACAGTCCTTGTTTGTCACAGTTTTTCTAATTGGCCAAAGTAGTTCTTTGCTACATTGTTGTTGTACTGCATTTGTAGCTCCTCAGTGAACATTGATTCATCTCTTTTGAGTGCATAACCATCTACACGAAAAGAACTACCTAGGTTCCAAACACAAAGATGCCATGACCACCTTATGTGCTTATGGGGTTTGATGTAAATCAAATAAATTTTCCATTTGATTGATCTAGGTGACTGGATCCTTACCATCAAAATTGCCGACTTCCACTTTTGGTAACATGTCCTGTGAATCTGTATTTGAAGTTGGATTGTTCTGGCCAGGAGAACCCGAGTGGCCCAGTGGATAATTATTGATGGTGGCATTGTTTGTATATTAGCAAAGGTTGACGTGAGATTTTACACTTGCACATTGATGTTGGTCAAAATTTCTTTCATTGTGTCCATTTCATCTTTGACCCCATCCAAATTTTTATTAGCCATGCTTTGCACATCTACTTGGAGTTGGGTAACCAACCCAGATATCCCTGTATTAGAAGTTTCGGACTCCATTTCTTCTTTGCTCGACGTTTTTCTTAGAGTGGCTTGCCCTTTTCCACGACCTCTAGTGTTTGGACTGGCAATGCACGAACTCTAGGGTGTAGGGTTTGGGTGTTGGATTTAGGATTGTGGGGTCAAAAATGTGTACCGTAGAATTATACCATTGTGATCGTCTTGTCGAGATGAATCCAATGATGGCTATTTTGCACAAGGTTGCGAAAAAATTCTAGACTTTTTTGTTTATTAAAAAAAAAAAACTCAGGCAATATTGCGCTGATAAAAAAAATAAATTCTTTCTAGATCCTAAGTTATGTTTTTTCGATCCTTCAACCCATAGAATAATCACTACTCTTGACTTGAAAAAGCTGCACCGCAGAACATTGCCCAAATCAAAGCTCTGATACCCACTTGTAATAAAATTACTTAGATAGATCAAGCCAATTCACAACAATGGATGCAAATATAATGATCAAGAATGGAGCAACAACAATAGGTAGCAATAATTAAACACAAAGTGACACACATCCACAACAAGAGTTGATAGCAAAGCATAATATTGGAAATATAAGACTGAGCCACTTCAAGGGGGCAACCTCCACAACCATGCAATAAGAACAAAATTCATAACATGGTCCTCAAGTACTGACCACTATCTCCTATATATACCCTACTTAGGCTATCGTTACTCCATAGGCCGGCCCTACTAACAATATGATAACATAGAGAAATGTGACAAGGTAAAAGGCTATGCAGGCCACAAGTTGGCCAACATATCCCTAGACACGTTATAGGTTAAGGGCATAGCAAAAAGAAAAGGGTTTTTAATGTTTTCATGGATTCAATTCTTAGTCTTTTTTTTCCTTCTTGTTACTTGAATGGATACTCGTGAGCATGCAACTCTTTTTATTTTGGATCTAAGGAGACTTGATCTATAGACTTCTCTTTCATATGTTGCTAAGAGTTGGCTGATATTTTTCTGATCTCTCAGATCTTATCGTATGGAAAGAATGAACTAACATATGATTTCTTTAGCATTAGTGAAAGCGGAGGATGATCCTAAAATATTTCTTCTAAACCCCTTTTCCAATATTTTCTAATACAGCACTTGAGTGGGTCTTTGAAGACTCCAATAGCCCAAAATGAACATTACAGACATGTCCCCCTCTGTTTCCTTTCAATGTTTCAATTTTTTTAGATGACACGCATCCAAGCTGATCCCCTCAAGTCTTTTTTAATCTCTTGAAATCTCCTTGGTAATGCCCTCCATTGTTTGTGGGTTTGAAAATACTTCTGTCCCACAAGATGAGATCAAATGGAATTAATGTTGAAGTTCTCCAATAAGAGAGATAAGATTGACTGAATCACCTTGTGAAGTGTACCCATTGAATTGTATATATATATATATATATATATATATTCACACACAATGTGTGTAAACACAGGTGTGTTGTGTCAAAATGATGAAATTTTATGAAAACTAGGTCCAAACAACCACTTTGTGCTTTCACAAAGCATAGACATGTTATGTATTGTTGGGAAGCTCTCAATGCATACTTCCACATGAAATGGTTTTCATTCCTAACTCTATCTTGAATTTCAGTTTTTCTGATTTTTTATTTTCAGATTTCATATGAGGTTTGATCTTGGTCTTTTGTTGTTATGACATCAAGAATTTAGGGCTGGGACAAGGGGATGCATCTAGTGGATTGAGACATCCCACGTGGTGATCCCTGCATATGCAACCTTTTGTTGAGTATTGTAATGAGTACCCATTACAAATTTGCAGACATAATTGCAGTGTACTGAGATAATTGTGAAGTGTGGAATGTGGACAAATGTGTAGTGTGTGATTACTGTGCATCTTCATCTCTATCACAATGTTGGAACTTTTGGACCTGAAGAATCACTATGACATTAACATTGCTTCTAAATAATTGCTAATTGATGATAAACACTACCTGAGTTTCATCAATCACTTCTTAAATTTGAAATGTACATATTCTTTGATGATTGTTAAGTACCAAAACATTAGCCTTTATAGTCTGGCTATTAATGCCTTTCTCCTTGCTTTTTCAGTGTTTGTACTCCATCTATGAGTTTTGGACTGTAATTTGTTTATATTTTTGTAGTATAATCAAGAGCAAGCCTTGTTGGCATTCAGTATATGATTTATTCGCTAGAATTATTTTGGACTTTTTGCTATTTAAATGTTATTAAATATGCATTTGATTTGGTTCTTCTCTATGTCCTATATATTAAAGGGGTTGGTTGAATTGTTTTGGTTCATACCGATGAATGTAATCCGTTAAATCTTATTCAATTACATGGGATACTTTGTATTATAATACTTCCAACTTAATGCACTTTGATATATGCTACCGGAGATCCTTAGTATGTCTGAGTGCTTTATGCCAGATTCTTGTCAGTTTATTCATGTTATTGGTTGGGACTTGCAGTTGCTAAAGAGATTCAGTTAATCTTTGCTTGCACAGTCTTTTCTTGGGACATCCTTTTCTTCTTTTCCCAATTATATGTATTCTATTGTTGGAAGTATCCATTCTAATGTTTAGGACCACAGCTATTAGGAAATTAATTGCATATTTTAAACATACTTTTGATATTGAAGTTATCTGATTCTTTTTTGGAAAATTGAACCAGCATTCTTGCAAAGTTACGATGGCTTGATAAACATGATATTACAGCAGCAGCACAGTGTAAGAGTCTTCTTCTTGGAGGGTATGAATCTTGATAATGTGGTTCTAAAATGTTGTGTAGTTCTACCTTTACCAAATTTCATATCTTACCTCACATGTGAAAACTAGTAATCGGATTCTTTTTAAGAAATTTGGAATAATTCTGCAGCAAAATTTATAAGCATTTTGTTTTTTTTATGTAAATAATTTTTGGACATCTCAATCTTCACAGATAAGCATTAGTCTTATGAGTCGTGCTTCATTTCAGGCATGACTATGTTGTGTGGAAGCTATGTGGGGCACTTTTAACAGATGCAACTACGGCCTCCACCACAGGGTTGACTGACCCTTCATTTCAAGTAAAGTGTAAATCAATAGGCATTTATTGGATTGCACTTTTACCTTTCCACATGCCTGATTGAAACTACTTGTGTTGGAAATTAGGTTCTCATTAGACTATCGTGTTTTTAATTCTTAAATGCATAAATACAGTCTAAGAATCTGACTGAACTGATAACATGCTTGATAATAACATTCTCTTTGTTGTCTTTCATGTAGTATGCAGAGTCATTGATAAGAAGAGTAAATCTGGGACACTGGCTAGAAATGCTACCACATATAGCACCAGTTGATATCCCATGTGGTAGGGATTTCAATCATTTAATGGTTACTAAATTATGCATGTATTGATTTTGAGTAAACTAAATACATTTTTAATCTCAGATTTTAAAATGGCGAAATGCATTTGGCCTTGATGCCATGCTTCTTGGAGTCTAAAGTCCATACATAAGCAAAAGCTCATGTTTGAAGATATCACATGATGAATTTAAATAACTTGTAAGGTTCTTGCTTAAGTTGTCTTGGTAATTTGAATAGACATGTTTGGGAATCCTTCAAATTCCGGACTTTCAATTGTACTTGATATAGACCTTGTGTAAAGTTTCATTCATGACTTGTGTACCGAACATGTATGGGACTTTGGCCACTTTGCTATAATTTTTCTTAAGCCCAAGTGGAACGCTATTTACCATCTTACATCCCATTGCATCATAAACTCTTTTATTGAAAGCTTAAATTTGGTCTTGCTCAATATCTAGTTCAATTGAAGGTTATCCATACAGGCCATTAATACCCTATTTAACAAAATAAATCTTTCCAATCCATACGCATACAAGATTTTCAGGATCGGGCTGTTCTCTTTCAGGATCTCTCCAATTTGGTCTCATTGGCACAGAGTATTATGGTTCCCTTATTCCTTGGTTGATGATTTTCAAGCAACCTCATCTCCTAAATCATTTCCATCGTCATCCTGCTATAAGATGTATCTATGAACTGAATATTCATGAACTTAGAAGTATTGAAGTCCTATGCAATACATAGATATTTGGACTATGGCAGCTTGGATGCTAAAGTGGGGTTGGATTTTATCTGGGATAAACAATCTTTTCAGCAATTTACAGTCTATGGTGTTTGGGAGGGTTAAATATTTCAAATGCCCAAAAGCTTACCCGAAAGCCCTTCCAAAAAGAGGTAGATATATCAAATGTCCAGATTTGCCTAAAATAGGTAAATACCAACAAGTGCCTCTAGGCTGACCCTTGACTTCAAACTGGTTTAAATGTCTTTCCAGAGCTAATCTAAGGCCCAAGGCAAGAACCCTTGCTTCTGCTCATTGTTTGGGATATGGAGAACAGAAGCTCCAATAATTTTTTCTTGATGATTACTAAAAATAACTGCACCTGCCCTTCTTGGGATCCCTTTCAAGGTCCCATCAAAGTTATGATTAAATCTCCCACTTGCTAAGGGCATCCATTGAACCGTATAGCAAATGCTACCAGATCTACTAACCCCATTATTAGGGGGGAGAGGGAAGGGGGAAAGTGAGCTCTGAGCAGAGCTCACATTTGTTGAGGACAAACCTTTCCTTCCCCAAAACAGCAACCTTCCCTGGAGGAACATTGGCTTGAAATATTTCGGAAAAGGCCAATTCCAGCTTGATAATGACCCTCTCCAAACGCAAGGTGTTGCCCTTGAAACTTTTGTTGGTCCTCTCCCTCTAGGTATGCCAATAAATTAGAGATGGGGTTATTCTCCATAGGTTAGAGCTCTGTTTAGCATGAGAAATGTCAGGCCTCCAAAGAAGGAGAACCTTCAAATTGGTTGGACAAACCACCAAGCTCATTATCTAGAAGAACTAGGTCCAAAATTTCCAAAAAAGTGGCAGCGAAGTAGAAGACGATCTACAAAAACCTCTTCATTGAGATAGATAGATAGAAGGAAATCATATTAATATCCATAAGTGACCAAAGTAGGTCAATTGGACTCAACAAGTACACCCAATTATAATCGCATTGGGAAGCCTTCCAACAACCCCAAGGGCCCAAAACAAAAAAAAAAATCCAAAATCAGACCATACACTAAGACTAACTAGAGAAGGGCCACTATAGCCAACCCTTTGAAGTTTTTCATGAGGATCTTTCTGTTGGAAGCGAGCCAAAAAAAAACATTGGCTTTGGGATTGTTTTCTTTGATCCATATATTTGAATTTGGGCATGAAGGTTTCCCAGGGATTCTAAGAGCTTTCAGATATTCCAGCTAGACAAAAAAGTTTTCTGTAATGTCCCCAAATGGAACGATTCAACCAAAAAGGGGTTTCCCTTAAAATCCACAATTTTTTGAAATTTGAAATTAGCCAAATCAACAAACCCTAGCTGCTGTAATTGCACCTCCAAACTGAAAATTAACGCCAATTCTCCTTGAAAGAAATAACAAATAAATACCTTATGAATTTGACCACTAATGGCTCTTACTGCAATGAAGAAAGAACCTGAAATGAATGTTTCAATCCTACAAACCCTAGTGCCACACTTAGCTGAATTGATGTCCTTTCCCACTTTAATCCCTGCTCCAGCTTCCACAAATTGTAGATAAAATCATACAAAAAATCAAAGCAGTCATATCATTGATGAATCATCAACGGTCAGTGTTCCAAATTGATCAAACCCTAGTCCAATCCAATCTTCAATTTTCAAAAAATTACTGCAATAATTAAATCAGAACGAAACCCTTGCAAATCTGTCATCAACAAATATTATTTCCTATAAACCACTGAAAACTTAAAAAATTCATAACTCTCTCAATATTTGGAATTATGATACAAATAAGAGCTCAAACTAATCACAAATTAATGACTATCAAATAAAAATAATTTAATTCTGAAAACCCTAGTTTTCAAAATTTACCTCTTCAAACATCAAACCCCCAATCCAACAAGTCGCCACACTTGGAAAAATTAATGCAAATAATAATCAGAATTATTATGCTCAAGTTGGATCTCAAATTGTCCACCAAACGCTCTCAAGAAGCTCACAAAGCAAATTGTCCCACTCTAGGGCAAGTAACAAATCCATCTTTAGCAATAGGTGGCGTCAAAAGACACATTTTATAGAATAATCAACTCCAAATCTGCAAACACTTATTGGGCATGCATCCCAATATCTTTTTCAAACATGAAGAAACAATATCAATTTTCAACATGTCTTCAATTGCGATCTTCACCTTGTATTTGTACCTTCCAAGGGGGGGCGAACCATCTTGGGGAGGTAAAATACCTCATAACCCTCTCTTGACAACTTTTAAGATATATTTTCCTTTTTTTTGCTTTAGCTCCCAAGCCAACATTCCTTTTAATTTCACTTTAGGGCTTTTTGAATTAATTAAATAACTCACCTTAATAAATTAGTAATTAAAATTACTTTTTGGCAAATGAAATAATTATGTTATATTAGGTCCTTGCTTCAATAATTAATTAAATTGCTCTAATAATTGAAGTGATAAAAATCACTTTTCAAGCAATTTATTAATTATAAAACCCCCTAAAGTAATCATTAAAATTACCTTAATTTTTCAAATGGTTAAAACCACTTTCCTGACAATTCGAATAATTATCCAAGATAGTTCTATTTTAATAATTAATTAAATTGCCTTATATTTTCGAATGATTAAAATCACTATTTGGGCAATTTTATTAGTTACTAAAATTATATGAAAAGGGGACATTATATTTTCCCAAGGGATGCCCAAGTCATCTCAACACATCAGTGTATTTGGAGAAGGGCAGCCTTTGGGGTGGGAGAAACTTTGATTTGATCCAAGAGATCCTTGTTGGACTGCAGGTACAACATCATTGCGTCCTTCCATTTTCTGACCATCTCATAACACTCCTTAATTTTTGTCCAAGTTATCAACATTGGCCCCCACTTGATGAAAGGATGTTTGAGCACCATGAAGGTTGCGTGGATAATCAATGACCCATCTTGAGTCTAGGAGTCATGCCAAAAGAGAGCCTTACATGCATTCCTGATTTCCCAGTGTAGGTGTTTTCTGAGAAGATTCTTTCATCGCCCTCTAAACCTTCAAATGTTTTGATCCACATGATAGAAGTGGAAATCCTTTTGGGGGATAATATGTTCAAGTACATCCTTTTGAGGATATCACTCCAAGGTTTGTTGGCCTTTGCAAAGGTTGGCCATACCATCTGACCTCCGAGTACAATATTCAATGTTTCGATGCTTTATCTCCCCCCAAGTCTTAGGAAGGTTGACTTGTTTCCGTTTCATAAGAGAATTTTTCTTCTTATCTGCTGCCGTCTGACATAAGAAGGTCGTCATGATTGATGAAAGTTTGTTTCCCTCAATCAGGGCCTTGACGACAAAAAAGGTAGATAGGCATTGTTTGAAGCGCTGAATGTATCAGCTGAATTATAGCAACTAGGAAAAAACATTTCCTTCTCCAAGAGCTCAGTCTATTCTGAAATTTATCTATTAACTCAGCCCAACAAATTTTGCTGCACTTGCCTGTGAGAAGAGGCAACCTGAAATACTTTCTTGGGAGTGTGCAAATGGGGAAGCTAAGGATGTCACTGAATCTTCTCTGTCTTCTTGGAGGGACATGAAATAATTAGATTTTTGGCATTTTTATCTGTTGACCAGAGACAACTTTATATGTGTCAAGGATTCTTATCATTTCCTTTTCCTCATTCACTATGGCTTCTCCAACAAGAACTATATCATGAACATATTACTTTGACTCCTTTAATCAACCTTGAATTTGTAACACGGATTAATTATCTGTCAAGGGCTTTTGCAATGATTATGACGAAGGTGATACTGGTTAACTTGGTTGAGTCCTTGAGAAGACTTGAAGAAGCGCACTAGGGTACACCATTTACAAGGATATAGATATGGGGGGTTTGAGATACATTTAGACATCTAGCAACATCAATCTTGGGAGAAGCCGAATTTCTCAAGGACATTAATGCTATATATTATATAATATATAGTATAACTATACAATAATATTAAATATTGTTATTTTTCAAACTTTAGAGCGATGTCCTTGGTTAGGGAAGTTTTTTATAAAATATATATAAGTTTATATATATTTTTTATTATATATATTATTTCTTGCAAATCCTATAGCAGGGGATAGTCCAAATGCTAATATGATAGACTTTATTGTTCCATGATTTTTTTTGGGAATTTTTGTGTGGATGGAAAAAGTTGGGGTTAACACGACAAACCATCGAATGGAGATGACATACAAGGCTGATAGAGACATAATTTGAGGCATCTGAAATAGATCGTTTATGATATAGACATCGCAAGAACTCTAGCAAGAGTTTGGTACCATTACCTTGAAAGACCGGATGTGAAGCCTTGCTTAGTGTCATCATCTGAAGCAAAATATACACATATCACAAGTTGAACAAGAGCCAAATATGACTCAAAGTCTATTGCATCACTATTTGAAGCTGCAAAAAAAGGTAAAATATTGCACTTAACTCCCAGTTTGGCAATTGCAATGTCATGTCCCCTTTTCGGAATTAATCAAATCAGAGGACCCGTAGCCTATTCCTTATTTCCTGTAGGCTAAGGGATAAAGTCAGGAAAATGATTTAATAATAATATCTTAAGTGGTCCTAAGTCACTTCAATCTTTATAACATGGTAAAATGATACCTATGTATTATTAGTATAAAGTGGGTGAAAAAGTAATAATTTATTAAAGTGTTTTAAATGCTTTTAGGGTTGGATTTAAAAGTATTATTATAAAAGGAGGAGCTGGGCTCAAAAGAGATTATTATCCACTATCTATTGAAATCAAACCCTCTTTCAGAGCTTGAGCACTTGTGTTCATCTTTTCACTTAGGGACAAAAACCCTTTGGTGTGTAGGACGGGAGGACGAAAACCCTTTTGTCCACTTCTGGTGGTTCTATTTTGGGATTATATTTGTGCCAAAAGCTTGAAGTTTATTCTAGTGTCAATTTGTTATAGTGCTGCTACAGCGTTATGTACAGCTGCCACAGTATTCTGTATCGCTTCTACAGTATTCCATACCGTTGCTATGGCATTTTGTACTGCTATTGTAGTACATTCATACCGCCGCTACAACATTTCGTACTGCTGTTGCAGTACTTCGGTATCGCTGCTACAGTACTTTAATATCGCTGCCCCTCTACTACTGCACGTTGTCAATAAATGGGGTTTTTATGCTACATAAATCATGTAGGGGTTTCCTGCATTTTATCTTTGTTATTCTGTTGATTTCATTAGTATGTTTTGTTGGCATTCAATACGTTATAATAAAGCTTTCAGTTGGGATTAATGCTTTGGTATTATATGTTGTTATTTGGTAACTTTATTGATATTCCAGTATTGAAAGAGAATAAAAAATAAATAAAAATACTAAAAAGGGACATTACATTCAGTAACTCCACTTCATCAACATTCAACCAAGCAAGTGAAATTGGAGAATATATATCCCAACCTTATTTGAGATTTATGTGGAATCCAAAAAAAATGCATTGTAGCTAGTTTGTTGGCTTGATATTTTTATGAAAACGACATCCCTTTCAATGTTATTTGATGTCCACATATAAAAGCTATGGTAGATGGGATTGCTGATTTCAGGAAGGATTACACTGCCATCTTTGGAAGTTGCAAGAACTAGTATACTAGAAGAGGGTGTGACATCCTTATCTAGTGACTTAGATGAACTGGGAAAAAATGGTAGAAGAACAATTTGTAGTGTGTTAACTGTTAAGTGATAGGTTGTCTAATACAAAGCGAAGGGCCCTTGCAAATATTTTGACACAATGGCCTCAAGGTGAAATGTTGATACAAGAAAGTAGGTGAAGAGCATCGATTTCATTTTCAGATGCATTTTTTTTTGAAAAAGATTAAATATTGTATCAAGAACAAAAAGTGGGTCACAACCTACAATCATTTGATGAAACAAAATATAGGAAGACTCCAAATTGCTCAAGATGTTGCGTTGTTACATTTCATAGAGGATATCGGTGGAGAACATCCTCAAGACCCACAATTTGTACAAAAATTTACATGGGACATATTCACGAAAATATTGTTCTTACAAGTTCTTACTAACAATTCTTGTTTGCATATTGCTATGGACCCGATAAGGCTTACTAAATTATAAAATATGTTCATTGGTAATAATTGTCGCAGCATCACTAATCATGATTGTACTTCTAGCAGGCAACTTATTTTTCAGATAAATGATATTCAAATCCTTTTCAAAAAGACAAAATTTGACCATTCAACCTTCTAGAGAGAAGCTCCCCAAAGGGGATTGGCTGAGTTTATATTATCTTGATGCATCTTGGACAGCCGTTTTGAATTGACTTGATGACCAAAGGGCTTATGAGAAGAACGCATGAAGCAATAAATCCCCTAATGGTGACTGTTGTCAACCTGGAGCTGCGCCTTGATTCGAAGACGTGCGTGAAATGGCCAGTCCTCTATTTGGCTGAAACAATGGGATCTTCTCACGAGGGTGGGTGCCTCAACGGTGAAAAAAACCTTCAGAGAAGGCTGGTTCCTGTATGATGTATCGATGAGGATCTCTACTCTACGCTGCAGACTATCGTGGAAAAGGGAGAAGGAAACTTAAAGGGGAAATCCTACCTAAAAGGGGGTGATACACCAGAAGTTTGATCCACTCGACTTGGAACCTTGAACACTGAACGAACAAGGGAAAATGAAGACCTTAGATTTCAATCAACCACTTATGCATAAATATTTCATGGAGAGGTTCGATCTAATGACCAAAATATGAGGGAAAATGATGGAGAGGTTTGATAAAAGACACTTTGCACTACCTAACATCCACTTACAGCTTTAGCAAAAGGCATAAAGAACACTTTAACATGACCTACATAAGGATAATCTAGCAACTAGGTATGAAACAAAATTTGGGAAGGGAGAGAAATCTACCACTTATGCAAATTGCTGAATGAAATATACACTATGCCAACACTTGAAATCTGAAAGTACAGTCCTATTGATTGAAGAGGTTACACAATTCGCCAATGGCAGAGTCTGGGCTAACCAAGAGAGAGATTCTGGATTATTTTTAATCAAGGCTGAAAGCCATTATATAGAGAATTACAAGAGGCCAAAGATTGGCGTTGAAAATTTGAAGA
Organism: Torreya grandis; assembly: GCA_037957365.1. Taxonomy (NCBI): domain Eukaryota; kingdom Viridiplantae; phylum Streptophyta; class Pinopsida; order Cupressales; family Taxaceae; genus Torreya; species Torreya grandis. The sequence goes on along the minus strand of JARHVA010001212.1, from coordinate 1,617,390 downwards.
GAAGGATTCACTTAGGTTAACTCAAGGTTGACTTGGCCTTTCAATAAAATATGTTTTCTTTTGTGTCTTTGCATGAAGCTTCTTCGTTTGTCTTCGGACTTGTCTTCAGGCTTGTAATTTCTCTGAATTTCTTCAGACTTTTTGTCCGAAGGAATTCCTTCGGACAAAAGTCCGAAGCAATTATGTCCTTTGCCTTTCAACTTTTCCGAACCCTTCGGATTTTTTACCGTCGGCTTTCTTTGCATTCCTTCGGACAAAAAGTCCGAAGAAATTATGTCCTTTGCCTTTCAACTTTTCCGAACCCTTCGGATTTTTTACCGTCGGCTTTCTTTGCATTCTTCCAAATTCCTTCAGACAAAAAGTCCGAAGGTTTTCTTTTTGTCTTTTCCTCCGAATGTGCCCTTCGGCTTTTTCACTGTGGTCCTGTCCCCGACCAAGTGCCCTCCGCAAGGGCTAGTAGCTCTCCCTTTTTGCCCTTCGAAAAAATTGGAGGACACCCGAGTTATTTGCCAAGGTTCCGAATCTGCTCCTGTGCCTTCCCGAAGGGTAGGTGCCCTTCGGAAAAAATGAAAATGACCCTTCTGAAGGGTCTTGGGTGGACTTTTGGATTTTTCCGAAGTATTCCTTCGAACAAAAGTCCGAAGGAATTACTTCCTTTTGCCTTATGCATTTTGTTGATTTGTTATTCCCTTGTTTAATGAACCATTCCTTCGGACAAAAGTCCGAAGGAATTCATCCTTTTGCAGCAAAGGCCCTTAACAAAGAAAAACAATGTATTCTTTCTTCCTTGGTTAGAGACTTGCATTTTCCGAATGGCGAGAGACAATCTGACTTGTGGAAGAATTGTCAACAGTGACCTCAGTAGAACTCTCGGCATGCATTACCCATCATTTGGGATGAGAAGTGCCCTTGGTATGCTCCCAACACATCTCAACCATTCTTCTTTTGGCATTAGCTGCTCCTGAATCATCTCAGCAATTCTTGTTTTTGCATTTCAGAAAGCAGAAAACCTTGAACAGCCCCAATTATTGATGTTTCTGAATGATGATGTTCATATAGTCAATGCATTTGTCCACTGCTTGAATCCTTTGTTGTTGTTTCTGCACACTGTGAAAAAGCCTAGCCAAATAACTCTCCAAATAAGGGTTGTGGAGCCTTTCTCTTATATATTTTTGTTAAAGTTTTGCAAGGTAGATGTCATATCAATGATGGGAGAAAAAAGAGTGGGATCATGTGAATTTCTGCTGGTTTGTTAAGATTTGGCTATCCTATGGATAAAAATTATGAGTTTGATTTGTTTCAATCCTAGGAGTGGTATTCCATGGGAAATGTTGGGCTCCTTGAGTGGAGTCCTGAGATGTGAGAGGTATTATAGCCATTAAAAGTAGGCTGAAGGGAGCTGTGGGAAATGCCAAATCTGTGAAATGCAAGAGCCAAAGAGGCTCTGGCACATGCACTCATCCTGTATAAGTCTCCTACAAAAGATGCCGGAAATGCAGGTGTCTTGGGATAAATAGGAGGGAGATTTACCCTTCTTCTAGGAGTAAGAGCAGGAGTAGAAGCCATTACACAAGTTGAATTCAGTTCTTTAGGAGGGTGCATATCTGGCTCTTGAGCAGAGGGATACTGAGTGCCTCTACGTATAGGAGTCTTTGGAGCAACATCTTTATCATAAATATGGATTGTTTCTTTTTCCTTATGTTCAAAACTTTCACCTTTCTCAGGCTTCATCTAGGCAGCATTACTGTATGTCTTCATCTCTCTTCTTAACTTGCCTCCTATACACTTGAATTTTCGTATTGGTTCTTCCACCACACTTGCAAGTTTGCTTTACTCAGATTTCAAACCAATTAATTTTATAATGGAAGGATATGTTCCACTTCTTAGCGAACTGGCAATCAAATATACTTATCAGATTTATAAATGTTAAGAAAAATAGATGTGGGCCAAACTTCAGACATGGGATTTAATCTGTTGGACAATTTGGCCTGTGTCAGTGGCCTTGCTCTCAAATATTTTGGAATTTCTCTCTCTAGAGGTGCTGAATAACAAATCCTGAATCAACTTGTGCATATGCTGACGGATTCTCATGTCAGTTTTCAGTTTTGTCCTTTTTAGTAAGGCCTATTCTCAGTGGATTTTTGCCAAAGTGAGCAGCCAGATCCTTCCTAAAAGTACTGGCCAGTGGGCAGTGGAAGAAAAAATGTTGTATACTCTCAATATTTGCCTAAGTTGGGACATATGGTTGGACCAATCCATGCCCTTTTTTTGCAAGTTGTCAGCTGTCAAGATTCTACCATGAAACACAAGCCACAAAAAGACTTCAATTTTAGGCCGAGTCTGGTATGCCATAAAGTACGCCATTTTTCTGGGAATCAAAACCTGATAAGCAGAGGCAACAATACAATCTCATGTCTGTGTGAATGGCCAAATCAAGCGGTTCTCATGATTTGATGGAATAGTGGGTTGTTTTATGAGCTCATTGATTAGGCTGCTGGTTTGACCTTGTGTATTTGATCCTGTGTTATGAGTTCAATATTCTAGTGGATCATATAATTGCTTGACCTTGTACAATAATTTGAGACAATGAAAAGTATAGTTACCAAGTTCAAAATTTTTGGTTCGTTCGGAAGGGGGAAAAAGTTCAGAAGTTCAAAAATTCATAAAAACTTCGACTTGGTTCGGAGAATTCAAAAAATGATTAAAACATAAAGAATAAATATATAGAATTTTAAAATAAAACCAATTACACTAAGATAAATAAAGTGTAGCCAATATATTCATAAGAACTCCTAATTTTTGTTATATTTATTTAAAAACTGGCTATAAGAATATAAATGAACCATTAAAAATAAAACCCAAGTTTTTAAAATTTGCCCCCCACAATGTTCATGAATACATATATAATATAAAAAGGTTGAAGCTAACATTATTTTAATTATAAAGCAAACTACTTTTTTTTTTCTTTAGACCCACATTCGACAAAGTAGCAAGCATTTACAACTTTATTAAATTTTTATAGGCATAGTGTGCATGAATCATATTTATGAAGATATATAGATAGAGATTTTAATAATGTCCACGAGACCAAAACAGTCTATGGGATCCCAAGAGCAAAAAGCATAATCAAGGAAGTGAAGAAGTTTCTGTAACAAGAGAAGATTTGAGCAGCCAGACCCTAGTTCAAAAGTCTGCTACAGTTCTGCCTTTATTCATTCTCTGGCTGTGGATTTTGGTCTAATGTTCTCTGCTTTTTTCAATGGTTTCTTATTCGAATATAGTGGACATGGACATCCCCTATAGGCTGTCCAAGTATCTAGCTCGAATGTCGTCATATGCGGAGCACTTCATAATATAGGGCTGTTTTGTCTCAACCATACCTGATGTTCAAAAATGACATATTCCCTCTTCCCACTTTTCTTTTGGGATCTTTCACCTACTTGTCTCACGTCAAAGTTGGTGTGATCCAGTTCTCAGTTGAGCTATGGGCATCTTCATTCTCCATTTAATTTTTGCCTTGTGTAGGTTTTTTGGTCATGCTCATAGGCAGAGTTATACTTGGTCATGTAGTATTGTTTTTTCCTCCCAATTTGCTCTGTCCACATGCTTAGATTAAACTTTTCCCTCACAAAGTTATTTTTTTCTTGATTGGTGGCTGGTCATTCATGTATGTTGATATCCCATTTATCCATCCACAATTTATTTTGTTTCATCCATGTCCTCTTTCTTTTGTTCAACCTTGCTTTTATTACTACCTTTGGCCACCTATCCTCCTTCATGCCCTCTACTTTCTTTATGTAGCCTAGGAGACGATACAATTAGAAAAATCCCTGTTTCTACTAAGATTATCTTGTATGGAACTGACACTTTAGGGTTGATGGTGAAGCTTAGGGGAAAATAGAACAGATTGAAACACAACTCTGTGAAGCTTCGGAACCAATGAAAAGGGAAACCACACGTGTCACATGCAAATGGAGCCTCCAAAAATTACCCAATTGTTGAAGTGCTGTTGACCACACAAAATATATCAAACGATGTAGAAAAGTCTGCATGTAAATCTGCAGCTCATGCAGGTGAATAAATCTCTGGTGAAAAGTGTTTGATTTAATTGACGAATCTATGCAGCATACAAATCTCGGCTCAAAACATTTTCAAAAGAATTTCATTTCCCTAAAATCATTTTGATCTGCACAGTGCATATGATTGAAAGAATTCCGTGAAAGATTGTAGCTTTGAGGAGCAGACACTCTGTATTACATATTTTTTGTTTTTATCTATAAAAAAAATAAAATTAGGTCCAAACTGGACTGAACAAGTTTGGTTGGGCCAAAAATGTTGGTTTGGATTGAACCTTATCCAAGTCCAGTCGATCCTGGTAACTATGGTGAAAATTCCTTCACTTAAGGTTTGAGTAATTAGAGGCAGATTGCCATTCCCACTATGCTCCCCTTGCCAACTTGCCAAGTCATCTTGGTTTTGAGCAGGACCATTCCTGTCTTGAGATGATTGGTAGTGCCTGATTTTGTGTTCCCCATTTGTTGGTTAGAACATCATCATAACGTTGGAGGAGGTACTTTTCTTTAATAAGAGTACCCCAAGCAGAGTCCAAGGATTACTTGAATCTCATGGCAGCCGTCATGGCTAAAGCAAGATTGAATAGCTCAATGTTTTCAATATCGAGTCCTCCATCTGGAATATCTGTACAGACCATATACCAAGAGACCAAGGAGCGCTTGAATTGATCTGCTGCTACTCTCCATAGAAAATCCCTTTGATTAATTCTGATGCCTTCTTCAATTTGAGCGGGAGCAGGAAGCATAATAAGCACGTACATAGGAACCACTTGAAGAATCACTTGCAAGAGCTGAATTCTTCTTGAAAAAGTAAGCCAATGGTTAGTCCATGTGGGCAGCTTCTTTTTTAGCTGCATTATAATGGTGTCCCCAATGTCTTTATCATTTTTTAAATGGAGAGGAAATCCCAGATATTTGAGGATGCTAAGAACTTCCCTTTTCTTCCTTACTGGTATGTTAATAAAAATTAATTTTTATTCGTTTTTGTTTATCTGCTTCCTGTAAGCTATTTTATACTTGGATAGGATGCTATTTAGCTGCCTTGTCTCTTGGAGGATAAGAGTGGCAAAGAGAAGAGCATCATCTGCAAAATGAAAATTGAAATATCTTTTACCTCCATTCATGGCTGGGATCCCAAATATCAAAACTTTTTTGACACAAATTATCATCCATTAAAATAACCAAGTGCATGCTTAAAGGACACCTTCCCTAATCCCTTGCGTGGTGGAAAAAGGATTCACTGAGTCCCCACTGAGTATGACAGAGTAGGTAGGTGTACAAATGCAGCTGATTATCCATCTGACCGCAGATTGGATGAAACCAAAAGCTTGAATCGTTTACTCAACTAATTCCCAGTTGCATCTATCGAAGGCTTTAGAAATATTAAGCTTGATCAAGATGCCTAGTCATTATTTCTCTTTAAGGCCGTGAATAATTTCTTGGACTGCAAGAATGTTATTTGTAATTTTCCTGCGAGGTACAAAGGAAGATTGAGAATCTGAAACTAATTTTAGGAGCAATGGTTTAATCCGGGAGCCAACTAGTTTGGATAGAATTGTGTATTCCATATTGCATAGTGCAATTGGACAATAGTTATCCATCCTGCGTGCTTGGTCAACCTTGGTGTTGAGAGCAACCTTTGTGGAGTTCATTGGTTTAAGCATTTTTTGATTCCTCCTAGATTCCTCAATCAATGCCGATAATTCCTTTATAGTTTCCCAAAAGGTTTGATAAAACAGGCTAGGGTAGCAATCTGGTCATGGAGATTTATCCGGCTGAAAAGAGGACATTTTTTATTCCCTCCATGGTGGCTGGCCGCATTATACTTTTGTTATCTTCTTCCTCAAAGAATTTTGGAAGTTGTTGAATAATATCTCTTTGAGCTTTATATTGCCCTTGATTTGGGGGAGGTCCTGTTATGACATTTTGAAAATAATCTGTGGCATGTCAGAATTTCTGCTCACTTACTTGAAAATAATTAATATGCTGTCTGTTGAGGACTGACCTAGGAAGGTACTTGGTTTTAGCATCTCCTTACTTGATCCATTGGTCCCATGATTTCTGCGGCCAATACCATTCTTTTTTCTTTTGAATGAGGTCAAGTTCCTGCATGAGAGATTGTTCTTCACATACCGGATTGTGTGAGGCCCTGCTCTCTTATGTATTTTTAAATCCTACCAAGCTGATTTTTTGAACTCAGCAGACTCAGCAAATATGTTTTGAAATTCATCTTTGCTCCATCTTTTTAATTTAAATTTGAGGTGCTTTAGTTATTCCATAAAGTTGAACACTGCATGTCGAAGAATGTTGGGAGCTTTAGACCACTCACTTATCTACATTTTGTATGAACCCTGGATAGGAGAACCACATTTTTCTAATCTGAATTGGGTTTTACTCATCACTGGGGTTCGAAGTGACTGTCAAAGTGAAATAGGTCAATGATCAGTGTGTGTTATTACTTACTCTTGATGCCATTTGTATTCTTGAGTGATCCATTGCTCCGAAATAAAAAAATTATCTATTTTTTCTACTATGTAGCTCCTCCCTTTCCTCTATTGTTCCAAGTAAATATATCTTGTGCAAATTCGAGCTCCACCAGTGGGGTATCTGACTCAAGCTGAATGATTTCCTTTGCTGTTCTTTGATTGAACCCAAAATCCCCTTTTTTCTCAACAGGTGTCCATAGTGTATTGAAATTCCCATATTTTGTGGGTTGGTGTTGAGAATCCATGCTGTATGCTACTCTATAAGAGCTATTCTATATTTCCCATGAGGGGTTGTATGTATATATATATACTCACAATATGACAAGTTTCTTGAAAGTAATGAGAATAGAAAGAGACATGTAAGGCCCATATGATGGCTGGTGTGTGTTGATTACATACCTGGCTGGGTCCCAATGTATCACTGTTCTGGTATTTTGACAAACGATTGTCTGCTTGCAGCCCTAGATGCCAGTGAAAGTGGGGCCTTTGGCTGCTCCAATTCTAGTGGTATCCTGGAGGAGAATCATGTCAATATTTTATATTTTGACCATGTCTTTGAGAACGTGTTGCTCGTTGGGTACATCAAAACCTTATATATTCCATGAAAGGATTCACATTACAAAGGTTGTAAACTGGTGGATCCACTTTCCTCTTGATGTGAAGTCTGATTTGAGATCTTAGGGGTCCAGATCTGCATCATTTTCTCAATTTATTGCTCAAGTTTGATTACTTCGCAGAATCTGTTGTCCTTGGATGGATTTTTTTTTTCCGCTATATTGACATTCTTGGGTTCCCAGATCTGAAGATGTACTGGGATCAAATCCTTTTGAGAATTGTTCTTATGTTTATCCTTTTTGCCTTTCGATGACATTTTGGAGGAGCTGGGTGCTGTGATAAATTTGATTATTTCTTGAGCTTTACCTTTTTGTTTTGCTTTGTTGGTTGTAGATTGTATAAGTTCTTTTGTGATGGGAAGGATGGTTTCTTTTATTCCTTGCACACCATCCATGTCTTTTGATTGTGTATCTGCTAGTGATTCAAGGATTGACAAAGGATCTCAGTTGCTTAACTAACTGGATGATATTGTATCTCTTGAGGGTTGATTTTTATTGTTGTTCATTGCCATCCTGAAGAATTTCTTGGGTTGGGAAAATGTGAGCCAATGTCCATGTTCATGGCAAATATGATATTGAGATGACATATTTTCATGATCCAAGGGCTGATCACATTCAATGCCTCCCATGTCCAGAATTATTTTATCAGGCAAGGGCTTATCCAAATCTATGGTTACATGGATTCTTTCATAATTCAACACAAGTTTCTCGCATAATTCAACACACCTGGGTTTTTGGTGATTTTTGAAGCCGTGATGTATTCACTTGAAAGCAGAGGAAGTTTAACCCAAACCGGGACTGTATTGGGAAGATCTTCAGTGGGCTTGAATGCTGCTGACCAGTGCTTCATGAAAAGCCTAAATTTCTTCAAGAACTAGGGGCCTCCTTCAAACGTATTGTCTCTTTCTTGTTTGGAAAGAAATACATACATGAAATATCTCCTTTTTGCAAAAAGGTAAAGTGTGATGTCTCCATTTCCACATCATGTATGAGCAGGTATTGAAAACCTTTAGTCTACTTCCCCATAGACTAAATGATTCTTTTTGGGATTGTATTTTATTAGTTAATTATTAATTGTCAAATAGTGATTTTAATCATTTGCTCATATGACAATTATTATTTAATTAATAAAATATTTGATAAAAATGGTTTTTACCACTAAAGTATTTAATTGAATTAATTATTAATTTATTGCCTAAAAGTAATTTTAATTAGTATTTTATTAAGACAACTATTTAATGTTATATTCGTAAAAGAGGAGTGTTGGCTTGAGAGCTAAAGCAAATAAAAGGAAAAGATATCCTAAAAGTTGGCAAGAGAGGGTTATGAGGTATTTTACCTCCCCAAGGTGGTTTGACCTTTTTTAGAAGGTACAAATACAAGGTAAAGATCACAATTAAAGAAATGTTGAATTTAATATTGTTTCTTCATGCTTGAAGAAGCTTTTGGGATGCATGCCCAATAAGTGTTCGCAGATTTGGAGCTAATTATTCTACAAAATGTGTCTTTTGACGCCACCTATTGGTAAAAGTGGATTTGTTACTTGCAATCGAGTGGGACGATTTGCTTTGAGAGATTGTTGAGAGGGTTTTGTGGATTATTTGAGGTCCATTTGAGCATAATAATTCTTATTATTATTGGTATTAATTTTGCAAGTGGTGCGACTTGGTTTGGAGGCTTGTGGGAGTGTTTAGAGATCCTTTTTGGGGTCTATTTGATCAATTTAATATTCTAGAATTTATTAATAATTTTTCTTAATATTGGCATAGGATTTGGTGAAGATTTGATGCTCTAATTTACTAGAATATTAAATAATAATTTTCAAATTATTATTGAATTTATTGATAGGGTTTTCTTGATCAAATCCACTTGTGAAAGGTGGGATTTTGCCTAATAAATATTCAGCTATTTATTCTGCACCTTGGCGACTTGGGCAACTAGCTTGAGAGGACTTTCGGGCCATTTTGGATGCCGTAAGGGATTGTTGGGATTTTTTCCTGATTTTGGCACATGTGGCATATTTTTGGCGAGGGTTTGAAGCAAAAAATAAAGAACTGTATTTGAGATAAAATTCATATTTTTCAGCTATTATAAAATAACAATTGATCCTCAAAATTGGCAAAAAGGTACATCTTTTCCATATTTCAATTTATTGCTCATATTTTCAAATATTCAAGTGGATTTTGGGCAAATTAGTGGCTGGAAATTATCTACACATCTTTTGCATATTGGCGCATAGGGTTTTTCAGGTTTTGGTAAGGGTTTTGGATCATTTCTTACATGCTAGGATTTGCTGTTTTTCAATTTCAAAATTCATAACATTGTGGATTTTAGGGAAAACCCCTTTTTGTTTAAATCGTCTCATTTGAGGACATTACAGTGGTATCAGAGCACCAATCTTGTCTACCTGTGAGTTGGGTTGTTGGATGCAAGTAGGTAAAGAGATATTCTGTTATGAGAAAAGGAAAAAGACTATGGAGAATCAAGAGCCTAAGGGATTTACTTTAGAGTAGGTTAAGCAAGGCTTGATCAAAAAAAGCCAAAAGGATCTTCAACATACTTTGGGTATGCAATTTGCAGCTATGTTGAAGGCTACTACAACTTCAACCAGGGACCACCTCTTCAATGGAGAAGGAAATTCGAGTGATAATGAGAGGGTTTCTATTAACCCCCCTCATAAATTCTTCAAGGCTACTTTTTTGCAGAGAGAACCAGTAGTAGAGATGGGGACACCAAGGGATGATACCTTTGATATTCGTCAAAAAGAGTATGTAGCCCTAAGTTTTGCCACACAAGCACTCTTGTCTTTTCGGGATTATTGTGAGATGAAGGATCCAAGCCAAGGGTTCCTAATATGCAACCCCATAGAGATTTGCAACAAAGGTTGGGTAAGATTTCTCTTCCTATTTTTGATGGTACTGATAAACTTTTTGTGAGATCGTGGTTGCAAAAGTTGGAGACATATTTATCACTTAACCCCAGGTTTGAGGATGAGGCTCTAAAGTTTGTTACCCTACATTTGGAGGGTATTGCTCATGAGTGGTGGTTTCATGGCTTAATCACACAAGGGCATGGATCCATTGCTACCTTGGAGGAGTTTGGCAAGAGGATCATGGAGAGATTTGATAGGAGAGATCCTAAAATACATTTTCGTGAGTTGGCACAACTCAAGCAAAATCATGATGTTGAAAGGTATGTTGCTGATTTTCAAAAGGTTTCAGCTATGGTACCAGATGTTAGTGAGAAGAGGTTGGTTGTTTTGTTTGTTGAGGGTTTGATTGAACCTTTGAGAGGTTTGGTTAAGGCTTTTAACCCTCTTTTTTTTACAAGATGATTTCACTAAGGCTTTGGATTTAGAATGTTCAACATATAGGGGCCATTAATGGTCAATAGGGCAGCCAAGGGCAGCCACCTATTCGCTGCCCAAAGGGGCAAATACAAGGCAGCCAAGATCTGATTTTATTAGGCAGTCAAGGGTACAAAGTGGGCAGCCTAGGGCACCACCCAATGAGCAACAAAAGAAGCCTTATACACCATATGTGCCACCTCATAGATTGTTGCCTTATAGCAGCAATATGAAGGATGCTAGAGATGAATTAAGAAGGCAAGGCTTATGTTTCACTTGCAAGGATCCATGGACCAAAGGCCACCGTTGCATGGGCAAATGACATATCTACTACATTGAGGTAATTGATGATGATTTAGATTTTGATATTGTTAATACTAGTGATGAGCAGAATAACAATGTTGTTGATGACCATGTGCATGAGGAGGACACACAAGATATGGGCAACACTCTTGCTACTCTTTTAGGAGCACCAAAGTACTATCCTTTCATGGTACGAGGGACTTTGAAGGAGCACAAGGTAACCATCTTGATTGATACTGCGGCTACCCACAATTTCATTGGCAAAAATTTGGTGGCTAAGCTTGATTTGATTTTAAAAGACTTCAAGGGTTTCAAGGTAACAATAGTGGATGGATTTTCTCTTCCTTGCACCAAAAGAATCACCTAGCTTAACATTGCATTAGGGGAGCATGAGGTATTTGATGATTTCTATGTAATTGATATTGGAGATATGGATCTTGTTCTTGGGGTCCAATGGTTGCATTCATTGGGGGAATTTACCATCAATTATCAAAGTTTGATGCTCAAATTCAAGGTGGGTGGCAAAGAAGTAACCCTTCAAGGTATGATCCAAGGGTCACCTCATATGACTTCTATGTTCAATAAGACTTTACAAGAAGATGCAAAAATATGTTCCATGTCTTTTATAATAGTGGATTGGAAAGAGTTAATTATCTTGGAATATGCTAAAAATTAGTTTACTAACAACTTGCTTGAAGAGGTGATTGTTGATGATAAATTCAAAATCTTGGATGGTTTTATTCTCTACAAAGAAAGGGTCTATTTGGTACCTGAATCTAGGGTAAAACACATGATTTTGAGGGCTGCCCATGACACTCCTTTGGCTGGCCATCAAGGGTACTTTAAGACCTACAAACTTGTGAGGGAGATGTTCTATTGGAAGGGCTTAAAGGAGGTTCTCAAATACATCCGGGAATGTTTTGTATGTCAAAAGAATAAAAGTGAGCATGAATTTTTAGTAGGTCTCTTGCAGTCGCTTCCCATTCCTTCACAAAAATGGGAGAGCATCTCTATGGATTTCATTACCGGATTGCCTATGGTTCAAGGTAAAAATTGTTTATATGTTGTGGTTGATATAATGTAATGTTCCCACGTTGAACTATTGTTGTTTAAAAGGGAATCACTGCAAGGAATAGCAGTGCAACATTAACTGAAGAAATCGCAGCACTTTATGAAGGGCCAACAACGCAGCACTTTATGAAGGGACAATAGTTAGTTAAGTTATTAATTAGTTAGCTAATATATTAATTATTACTTAGTTAAGTTATTATGGAATGATGCTCCCTCTGTGGAAGTCAATGTAAGGGTGAAGGTATAAATAAAGCATTATGGAAATGGAAGGAAATCATCCAAAAATCTTTCATGTATTAAACACTTAACCTGGTACAAGCTTAATGCTTTACAATTACAATTGATGATGAAACCCCTCAAACGTAAACATTGGATACAAGGATGAAACCCCTTGTCATCCCAACTCAAGGATGCAAACTCTTGAGATTTTTATTGTGATATTTGAGATCTGAAAATTATATAATAAAATTTATTTGATTTAAATAAAGTATTTTGAAGTACAAATCCTATATTTATTTTTAAAAGAATGGAATTTCAAGGAAATCAAATTTTCGTATAATATTTTGGTTCAGAATATTACAGTGGTATTAGAGCTCTCCGTTCCTGCCAGCCTGTGAAATGAAATTCATATGCAAGATAACAATATTTTGTATTACGAAAGAAAAAATAAAACCAAGAAGGCAAGTCAACCAACAAAAGAAATGGAAAACGATTGAGACGAGAGGATAGAGAAAATTTTCCAAGGCCAAGAACAATTGGCTTACACAGTGGCACAATTGGCCTATACTATGAAAATGATGATGGATTTAAACACAAAAGGTAGAAACTCTTTCGTGTATGTCAGAGTCCAAATGTAAAACCACTACCACATCATCATACCAGCACTGCCAACCAACATTCATTCCAAAAGAAGAAATCACTTAAGAAATTCTGAAATCCTTTAATGATAATCTAGTAACCTGTTTTGAGGCTTATCAAGAATTGCTAGAAGGAATCCCAAGGGGAATTTCCCTACAAACTTATATGGCCATGAGGAAAAATGGAGGTGTACCCCGGCCATAATAGAAACCCAACAATAAACAAAGGAATATACAATAGGCATTAGGCAAAGTAACACTCTCACCCTTTGACGGTACAAATAATGTATGGCTAGGGCATGGGTACAAAAACTAGACACATACCTTTCGTTACGACCAATGATGGAAGAGGAAGCCATAAAATTTGCAACTCTCCATTTGGAAGGTATAGCCCATGAATGGTGGTTCCACGGATGGGTCACCTAAGGACATAATCTTGTCAATTCATATGATGAATTTGCCAAATGATTGATCGAAAGATTTGATCGAGCAGACCCTGAGGTCCATGTTAGATAATTGGCATTATTAAAACAAAATAATAGTGTGGATGAATACGTAGCAAAATTTCAAAGACTATCAGTAATGGTCTTAGACATGTCTGAAAAAAGGCTCGTTGTGTTATTCACAGAAGGATTAATGGAATCTTAAAGGATTGCTCAAAGCTTTTACTCCATCAACATTCCAAGAAGCCATTAAGAAGGCTTTAGATTTGGAAGCATCAACCTTAAGACGTAGAAATATGCCACCCACCCAACCTAGGACATTTGGAAGTGGTCCACCAAGAACTCAATCCTATGAACAAAAGAGACCAGTACAAATAAGCAATGAAGCACCAAAGTCAAATAATGGAGTGGAAACACGAAATGAATTAAGGAGGAAAAAATCATGTTTTACTTGTAAGACCCATGGACTCCAGGCCATCGTTGTTTAGGCAAAGGACAAGTTCACTACATTGAGGTTAGTCTAGATAGTGATATTGAAGACAAAGAGATGAACCTAAATAATGAAACCCAATCACAAATAACAATGGAAGAAACCACAGAGGGAACATGTGCTACTCTCTTAGGAGCACCTCGGTATCATCCATTTATAGTAAGAGAAACACTGCAAGGACAACGGATTACTGTCTTAGTCGATAGTGGGACCACCCATAATTTTATTGATGAAAAATTGTCTAAGAAAATTGGTTTAAAATTTGAAGAATTTAAGGGATTTTCGGTAACGGTTGCCGATGGATTTACTCTTTCGTGCACAAGGAGAATCTCACACTTAAAATCTGACTTTGGGAAGACATGAAATTAAAGATGACTTCTATGTCATCGATATTGGTGAAACAAACTTGGTTTTGGGAGTTCAATGGTTGCATTCATTGGGTGAGTATACCCAAAATTATTAGACCATGGAAATTAAGTTGAAATCCGATGGAAGGGATATAGTTTTGAAAGGCATGGCCAATGGTGGTCCTTAGATTGTAATAGTAGAAACAATGGAGAGAACCTTTAATAAAGGACATGTAACATGGGCGGTACAATGTTTGATCAGCTCCGCACAAGAACACGCAATACATCATAATGACATTCAATCCATTATCAAGAAGCATGCCAAGGTGTTTGAGAACTTACCACCAGGATTATCCCCAGCAAGAGGTTTCCAAGATATCATTAAATTGGAACCTAGAACAAAGTTAGTAATAACTACACCTTATCGACATCCAAATATTTATAAGGATGAGATTGAGAAAGCCATTAAAGAACTCTTAGAGATGGGGCACATTAGGCCAAGTGCCGGTCCGTTTGCTTCTTCAGTAGTACTAGTCAAAAAGAAGGATGGGACATTACAAATGTGCATCGATCATCGGAAGTTAAATAAAAAGACTATCAAAAATAAATATCTGATACCTAGGATCGATGAACTTCATGGAGCTACTTCTCCAAAATTGATTTACGATTCGGGTATCATCAAATACAAATAAGGGAAGAATATGTTCACAAAACGACATATTGATGCCATTATGGGCATTTTGAATTTCGAGTGATGCTATTTGGACTTACGAATGCTCTAGCCACTTTCCAATCTTGCGAGAATCACATATTTGGTACACATATAAGGAAAATTATTTTGGTTTTTTTTTATGAGATTCTAATAGATAGCAAGAGTTGGGAAGAACATTTGCAACATTTAGACATAATACTTGCCATATTGGAACAATAGTCCCTCTTTGCCAAGATGTCAAAATGTGAATTTGGTATGACAGAAATCCTATACTTAGGACATATAATTAATAAGGATGGAGTCCATGTTGATCAAGAGAAGATTCAAGCCATTATGAGTTGGCCTCCACCCAATAACATGACACAATTAAGAGGATTCATTGGTCTTTGCACTTATTATAGGCAATATGTTAAAGGATTGTCACAACTAGCAACACCTCTACCCAATTTAACAAAGAAGGATCTTTTAGTTGGACGGAGCTTTCCCAATCAACATTTGAACACCTTAAACAAGTAATGAGTTCATGCCCGGTTTTGTTAAGACGTATAAACAAAATGATCCATTAGCAGGTCATTCTGGTTTTGTTAAGACGTATAAACAATTACGGGATCGCTTTTTTTGGAAAGGACTTAAAAGTGAAGTCCTTAAATATATTCAGGAATGCTCTTCTTGCCAACAAAATAAAATAGAACATAACTTTCCTGCCGGATTGTTGCAACCTTTGCCTATCCCTACTCAAAAATGAGAAAGCATATCTATGGATTTCATTTCGAGATTACCCACGATTCAAGGACAAAGCAACCTTTATGTAGTCGTGGACCGATTAACAAAATACGCTCATTTCTTTCCACTTCCCAAGAAGTACGATGGTCCTATGATTGCAGAATTATTTTTTAGAGGTTTTTAGGCTTCATGGACTACCCACGAATATAGTCAGTGATAGGGACACTCGATTCATGAGTGCTTTTTGGCAAGAACTTTTCAAATTATCGGGTACTGAATTAACTCCAAGTACAAGTTATCATCCTTAAACCGATGGCCAAAGAAAAGTCGTGAATAAATGGATTGAAGGGTACTTACAGAATTATGTCAACGGGCAACAAAATGCATGGATTAAATGGTTATACTTGGGAGAATTCTACTATAATATGTCTCATCGCTTGTCTATTGGAATGTCACCTTTCAAAGCATTGTATGGATATGCTAAAACTTTTGTTGATTTGGTCATTCTGGATAGTAGGGTTCCCGGAGCTAAGGATCTAATACAACAACATCAAGACATCCTAATTACTCTTAAAGATAATTTTCAACACCCCCAAAATCAGCAAAAGTTGTATGCTAATCAACGGAGAATCGAAAGGACTTTTGAAGTTGGACATATGGTGTATTTAAGGTTTCAACCTTATAGACAATCGTCCCTTAAACAAAGTGGTAACTATTGACAATTCTTCCACAAGTCGGATTGTCTTTTGCCATTTAGAAAGGTCACGTCTCTAGCCAAGGAAAGAAGAATACATTGTTTTTGGTAGGGGCCTTTGCTACAAAAGGATGAATTCCTTCGGACTTTTGTCCGAGAGAAGGGTTCATGAAACAAGGGAATAACAAATCAACAAAACACATATAGGAAGCACCCTTCGGAAGGGTCATTTTCAACATTCCCGAAGGGCACATACCCTTCGGGAAGGTACAGGAACAAATTGGGGACCTTTGCAAAAAACCCAGGTGACCATTGCAATTATTCCGAAGGGCACAGAGGGAGAGAAATGAGCCCTTTCGGAGGGCACTTGGTCGGCGATAGGACCACGGTGACTTTTCCGAAGGGTACATTTCGAAGGCCGAAGAGCGAAGGCACAAAAGAGATCTTCGGATTTTTTGTCCGAAGGAATTCGGAAGACGCAGGAAAGAAGACCAAAGACAAAATGCTGACGACAAAAGACAAAGGGGCTTCGGAGAAGTTGAATACAACAAAGGCAAAGCAGAAGGAAACTTTCGGACTTTTGTCCGAAGGAATTCCGAGAAAGGGCCGCGGAAAAAACCCGAAGAAAATAGGAATTCCAAAGGACAGAGAAAGAGACCGAGATAATTCTTGTGGACATTTTGTCCGCGGGAACATGACGAGACAGAAGTCCGAAGAAAAACAGAGAAACAAAGGCAAAGAAAAAAAGGGGAATTCCTTCGGACAAAAGTCCGAAGGAAATCGGACAAGGCCCCTTCAATAAAATCCGAAGGAATTAAGCTGAGACACCCAAAATTAATAGTTTTTGGACTGTGCAAAAGAGGAAATAAGAGAAGTTCGAAGGAAATTGCCAAAAAGAGAATCCCGAAGGAATAAATGCCAAAGGGTGACGTCCCGCTAGCCGTCAAATTCTGACTGCGGGAAGTAACCGCTGAAACAAGGGTAAAGCCAGAATTCCAAAAGCAAAGCCCAATGGAGAAAATATAGACCGGATATAATTATAAAAATACGTCCAAATATAGAATCTCGTCAGAAATAAACACGAACAGGTAGACCAGAACAGGGTAAAATACATGCAAGCGGGAGCTATTTTCGAACACCGGTTAGAGCTTCAGTTGACCGGTTATTGAAAAGCTACTCGTCTTTGGATCAACACACGCATCTGAGGGTCCAACTTGGCGTCAACTGAAGTTCCAAATTCAAATGTTGAGTTGACTGTCCCAGATTTGGAGTTGACTAATTGTTAAACGCCGCATCCACTAGGAGCTTTCCATGCGAGGGAGAATGATCTCTTCGTCCAACTCAGCTTATCAAACGGCCAACTTAGCCTTTCAAACGTTCCAATTCGGCATCAAGCAGCGCACGTAGAGTTCTAAAATTAACATTGGCATGGATTTCCATGCAAAGAGAGGTAGGCTGTTCATAACAAAGACAAGTTCACTTCCTCAAGCGCAGGAAGCTTCATGCAAAGACAAAAGAAAACATATTTTATTGAAAGGCCAAGTCAGCCTTGAGTTAACCTAAGTGAATCCTTCTCTTCAAATTTCCAACGCCAATCTTTGGCCTCTTGTAATTTTTTATAAAATGGCTTTCAGCCTGTATTAATTTTTATCCAATCCCTCTCTTAATTAGACTAGACTCTGCCATTGGTGAGTTGTGTAACCTCTTCGATCAATAGGACTGTACTTTCAAATTTCAAGTGTTGGCATAGTGTATATTTCATTCAGCAATTTGCATAAGTGGTAGATTCCTCTCCCTTCCCAAATTCTGGTTCATACCTAGTTGCTAGATTATCCTTATGCAGGTCATGTTAAAGTGTTCTTTATGTCTTTTGTTGAAGCTATAAGTGGACATTAGGTGGCTGCAAAGTGTCTTTTATCAGACCTCTCTCGATCGTTTTCCCTCATGTTTTGGGTCATTGGATCAAACCTCTTCATGAAATATTTATGCATAAGTGATTGATTGAAATCTAAGGTTTTCCTTTTCCCTTGTTTGTTCAGTGTTCAAGGTTCCAAGTTGAGTGGATCAAAATTTTTGGTGTATCACCCCTTTTTAAGTAGGATTTCCCCTTTAAGTTTCCTTCTCCCATTTCCTCGGTAGTCCACAGCATAGAGTAGAGATCCTCATTGATACATCATACAAGAACCAGCCTTCTCTAGAGGTTCTTCTCGCCGTTGAGGCACCCACCCTCGTGAGAAGATCTCATTGTTTCAGCCGAATAGAGGACTGGCCATTTTGTGCACGTCTTCGAATCAGGGCGGAGCTCCAGGTTGACAACAGTAACATATTATTCCTTCCATGGAATTACCCCCGATTGATGAAGGTAAATTGATTCTCGTACGAGAGAATATTCTTGATACTCATGAGAAGTTAAGGAAAGAAGCATCAAAGAGGATTTGGTTCATTGGAAAAATTTATCACTCGAAGATGCCATGTGGGAAGGAACATCAATTCTTGAACACCCAAATTTACAATTGCTTGAGGACAAAAACTTTGAGGACGGGAGGTTTGTGATGTTCCCATACTGAACTACTGCTGTTTAAAAGGGAATCGCTACAAGGAATAGCTACGCAACATTAACTGAAGAAATCGTTGCACTTTATGAAGGGCCAGCAACACAACACTTTATGAAGGGACAATAGTTAGTTAAGTTATTAATTAGTTAGCTAATATATTAATTATTACTAAGTTATTATGGAAGGACGCTACCTTTGCAGAAGTCACACCTCTTCAATGTAAGGGTGAAGGTATAAATAACGCATTATGGGAATGGAAGGAAATCATCCAAAAATCATTCATGTATTAAACACTTAACCCGATACAAGCTTAATGCTTTACAATTACAATTACAATTGAAGACAAAACCCCCCAAACGTAAACATTGGATACAATGACAAACCCCTTGTCATCCCAACTCAAGGACGTAAACTCTTGAGAATTTTATTGTGATATTCGAGATTTGAAAATTATATAATAAAATTCATCTGAGTTAAATAAATTATTTTGAAGTACAAATCCTATATTTATATAAAAAGAACAAAATTTCAAGGAAATCAATTTTTTGTATAATATTTTGGCTCAGAATATTAAATAGACTTACAAAGTTTGCTCATTTTTATCCACTTTCAGCCAAGTACAATGCTCCTATGGTTGCTGATGTGTTTTTTGAGAAGTATTCAAATTGCATGGGCTGCCCAAAAACATTGTTAGTGATAGGGACAACATATTCATGAGTATATTTTGGCAAGAACTCTTTAAATTGACAGGTATTGAGCTCACTCCTAGCACCAGTTATCATCCACAAACCGATGGACAAACAAAAATTATGAATAAATGGTTGGAAGGATATTTGAGGATCTATGTTTCGGGGCAACAATCAACATGGATAAAATGGTTACATATGGTCGAGCATTGTTATAACACAATCTTCCACATGTCTATAGGTATGACTCCTTTTAAGGCACTTTATGGTTATGATGTTTTTTCCTTCATTGATTTGGTGATAATAGATAGTAGAGTGCTTGAGGCAAAGGACTTGGTAAAACAAAGTTATGACATCATGAGAGCATGAAAAGAGAACCTACAACATGCCCAAAATCAGCATAAATTATATGCAAATCATCATAGAGTGGAGAGGTCATTTGAGGTAGGAGATTGGGTCTTTTTGAGATTGCAACCCTATAGGCAATCTTCCCTCAAACAAAGTGGTCCGGAAAAGTTAAACCACGTTTTAATGGGCCATATAAGATGAGGAACAAGGTGGGAGAAGTAGCATATGAGTTTGAGCTTCTAGAAAATGGTAAGATTCACAATGTGTTCCATGTTTCTTGTCTCAAAAGGGTTCTTGGGCAGCATACTACTGTTTCTTTAGAGCTGCCCCCATTGGATGAAAAAGGCAAAATAATCTTGATTCCATAATCTATCATTGAGGTTCGTGAAAAGAAGCTAAAAAACTGTAGCATCAAAGAATATTTGATTAGATGGAAGGACTTGCCACTTGAGGATGCCACTTGGGAAAATGAGACAATTTTGGAGCATCCAAGTTTGCAATTGCTCGAAGACAAGCAATTTTGGGAAGTGAGGACTATGATGTCCCCATTTCTACATCATGTATGAGCTGTTATTGAAGACCTTTGGTCTGCTTCCCCATAGACTAAAAGATTCTTTTTGGGGTTGTATTTTATTAGTTAATTATTGATTGCCAAATAATGATTTTAATTATTTGTTCATGTAAGGTAATTATTATTTAATTAATAGAATATTTGATAAAAGTGGTTTTTACAACTAAAGTATTTAATTGAATTAATTATTCATTTATTGCCTAAAAGTAATTTTAATTAGTATTTTATTAAGGCAACTAATTAATGTTATATTCAAAAAAGATGAGTGTCGGCTTGGGAGTTAAAGCAAATAAAAGGAAAAGATATCCTAAAAGTTGGCAAGAGAGGGTTATGAGGTATTTTACCTCCCTAAGGTGGTTTAACCCCTTTTGGAAGGTACAAATACAAGGTGAAGATCACAATTGAATAAATGTTGAATTTGATATTGTTTTTTCATGCTTGAAGAAGACATTGGGATGCATGCCCAATAAGTGTTCGCAGATGTGGAGCTGATTATTTTACAAAAAGTGTCTTTTGATGCCACCTATTGCTAAAAGTGGATTTGTTATTTGACCTAAGGTGAGGTGATTTGCTTTGAGAGATTATTGAGAGGGTTTGGTGGACTATTTGAGGTCCATTTGAGCATAATAATACTGATTATTATTGGTATTAATTTTGCAAGTGGTGCGACTTGGTTTGGAGGCTTGTGGGAGTATTTAGAGATCATTTTTGGGGTCTATTTGATCAATTTAATATTCTGGAATTTATTAATAATTTTTATAAATATTGGTGTAGGATTTAGTGAAGATTTGATGAAGTTTTGAGGCTCTAATTTGTTAGAATATATTTTTTCTAATAAATATTCATCTATTTACTATGCACCTTGTTGACTTGGGCGATTAGCTTGGGAGGACTTTCGGGCTATTTTGGATGCCCTAGGGGATCGCTGAAAATTTTTCCTGATTTTTGGCACATGTGGCATATTTTTGGCGAGGGTTTGAAGCAAAAAATAAGTAAGAAACAGCAGCTGTATTTGAAATAAAATTCATATTTTTCTAGTTATCATAAAATAGCAATTGATCCTCAAAATTGGCAAAAAGGTACATCTTTTCCATATTTCAATTTATTGCTCATATTTGCAATTATTCAGGTGGATTTTGGGCAAATTAGTGACTAGAAATTATCTACACATCTCTCGCATATTGGTGCCCAGGGTTTTTTGGGTTTTGGTAAGGGTTTTGGATCATATCTTGCATGCTAGGGATTGCTGATTTTCAATTTCAGAATTCAGAAATTTGTGGATTTTAGGGGAAACCCCTTTTTGTTTAAATTGCCCCATTTGGGGACATTACATAAAGATATATTAATATAAATAGTAGTTACAAGCAT
Source organism: Torreya grandis (assembly GCA_037957365.1). Classification (NCBI taxonomy): domain Eukaryota; kingdom Viridiplantae; phylum Streptophyta; class Pinopsida; order Cupressales; family Taxaceae; genus Torreya; species Torreya grandis. The sequence continues at coordinate 1,595,703 of JARHVA010001212.1, read as the reverse complement.
ACTTTTCTTGGGAGGGTAAAAAACAGGCAAGGGGAGAGGATCTCGAGGAGGAGGAAAGATTTAGGGAGCATGAGACCTTGTCTCATGCCCATCTCAGTAAAACTATTACTCTGTACTAAAGCTTCTACCAACAAGATACCTAACATTAAGATTTGTTCTACTATTATCATGATCTCTTCTGATAATATTTACATCAGAGGTATGCATACATCTCGAAATTTTTACAATGACAAAACTATTTTCTGCACCTTTACAATTGACATGATACAAAAGAAATGATTGATGCAGACTAAAAAATTCTGACTGTAATTTTCCAAATGTTATGTTCAAGTTTGAGAATTGCTATGATTAAACAGTGGCTGAGTGCTTTCTCTTGTCCATTTCATGCAGCCCAAGGTGTGTATCAATCCGCAATATTGTTAAGACTTGAGGGGGCCTCTCTAAGTGTGACCTCATGATGCAGCATTGGAAATTTCTCCGGGTGTGGCTTGCCTTTTGAGGGGTGGGCCATAAGAAAACTGCTCTTGTATAAGATCAAAAAGTTTTTCTTTTAGTGCTCTCAGTTAGCATCATTTGATCAATGGCTTGTAAGTTGTACTTTTGCTGGCCTATCATAATGCTTAGATGCTCAATGCAAATGTTCATTGTATCAATCTTTTCTTCTTGTTTTTGAACAACATGGAGTAACCTGGAAAGGCTTCCCTCAACGTAAGGGTTATGCACATCCTTATCCTCAATGTTCTTGCTAAGACTTTTTAGAATAGTGGCAATTTCATGAAAAACCCCTTAGGCATCATAAGAACGTCTATTGATCATGATGGCTTCTACTTCTTCTAGACTCACTGTCGAAGGGTATTTGGGCCTGGATAAGCTCCCATAAATCCAAAAATCAATGCCTTTTCCTTGGGTACTCAGAGCCTGTTTTCCATTTCATCCATGGAGAATGAGACCCAAGAGAGAGTTTCTATCCAAAGATAGCAGCCATTTTCCTTCTTAGTGGGGAAGTTGGGCGTTGAGATGGATCAATGAGAATGGTAATGAAGTGTCATAATTCCTCCTTGCAGATTTGAGGTGATTTGTTAGAGACTGCAGTTCTGTAGTTTGAGTTTGGATTCTAAGAGAGGGAAGGCTGAGAGGAAACCATGGCCTCCACTAAAGGGATGAGTGAATCCTCAATCAGCCTGTAGCATATTCAAGGAGAAAATTGCTGGTTGTAATTGGTGATAGGATATGGTGGAGAGTAGGAAGGGGCATAGATCAGCTGAAGGAAGTTCCAAAATGACAAGGTATCTGGCCCATTTTGGAAATTGTAGAAGAAAATGTTGTTCAGGGTAATATGGGTAATGCAGAAATTTGTAAAGCAGCAGATGAACTTCTTAGGAATGGATTTCCTCATTTATTTTGGACAGCATGTGCATCTTATGTTTTGGATTGTTTGTTTGAAGATCTAACAAAATTGGAGGGGATGAGTAATGTTGTACAAGAAGGCAAACAGATTTCCGGATTTATACCAAGTTGTTGATTGAACTTGACCTCGTATCGCTTATTTTCAAAGCATTGGCTTCTCTCCCCGACTGAAACAAGGTTTCCTGGTAATTTGATCACTATACAATGAGTTGTGAAGCGGGGGACAGAAATGAGAAAAATGGTGGTTCATTGGTTGGCGAAGAATAGCCATAGTCCAAGATTCTAAAGAAAGCATTGTAAATGAGGCTCAAAGAATTATCTTGGGAAGTTCTTTTTGGGATGAGGATGAGAAGATTTTACAGGTGTTTTTAGCCACTTTTTAAAATTTTGCGAATGGTTGATGGTGGTAAACCTTTTATGGGTTGCGTATGAGGGCATGAATAGAGAAAAATAATATATCCAAAAAAGCACTAGCAGATGTTGAAAAGAATTCAGCATAATTGGGACATTTTGGACCTTCAATGGGAAATGCTACATCGTCCTTTAAATGCAATAATTTGCAATTTAAATCCTGAGACAAAGATGAGAAGTAAAGGGAGAGAAGGCAGCCTCATGTTTTCAAGAACCAACAGAAAATGTTTTTCCTCAATGAGGCAAAAGAAGTCAAGATTAATAGGGATCTCTATAAATGTTGGGAGACTTACAAGGGTTCTACTCCAAAGTTGCAAAAGCTTTTTCGGCAAATCTGCAGCCATGTTTCCAGTGCCTCTGTATATGAAATAAATTGGAGTATGCATGATTTGATTCATACTAACAAGAGGAATGGACTTGGTGATAAAACGATCTTGTGTTTATTGATGACAATATATGATTGCTTGAAAACTCTCTTGCAAAAGAAGGTGCCAATCCTCACTTTGGAGTGATCATCCTTTGAAGGATATCATCAAAATTTTGTTAATGTTGATGATCTTAGTGGAGGATTAGACAACGATGCCAATACTAGTTTTGATTTTGAAACAAGTTTTAATATTGAAGCAGGTTTTGATGCTGCATATGTTTAAAACTTGAGTTCTGTTTCAGTTTTGAGCTTAGGCTCTAGAATCTAAACTACATATACTTTTTGTGATCTTTTAGTGTTATTGAAATTTGATTCATGCATTTGTCTTTTTTGGCATATTTTCAAAATTATGCTCATGAAGTGTTGTGTATTTGTATATTATTTTGATTTCTTTACTTGTGTTTATATATATATATATATATATATATATATATAAACTACATATACTTTTTGTGATCTTTTAGTGTTATTAAAATTTGATTCATGCATTTCTCTTTTTTGGCATATTTTCAAAATTATGCTCATGAAGTGTTGTGTATTTGTATGTTATTTTGATTTCTTTACACACACACACACACACACACACATATATATAGAGAAAATTGGTTGTTAAACTTTATCAAGAACTCTGGATTTTCGGATTTTATTGACCTCCTGAATGGATCCAGATTTCTGAATTTGATAACTATGCCTAGTAGAGGTTTCTTGTATGTAGGTTCATGACAGTCTTGAAACGATGTTTTCACCTTCACTATATCAGCAGTGAACCTCTATAGAAATTCAACGAACCCTCTTGGGAATGTCTAGTGAATCTTTTGTGGAAGCTCCCAATGAGGGAACACTCGGAATTAATTTTCACGAATTTGATATATTGCTTGGAAAACCCTCTTAAGAAACATTGGGGAACCCTTGACAAAACCTTCGGTGAACTCAAGAAACCTTAGGGAAACCCTTATAACCAATCCTTATGACTAACTTAAACATAATAGGAATTAATTACAATTGCATAGAAATTTATTGCAAGTCTTTCCTTTGTTGTTTACTTGATTGAAACAAAAACTTCTATTCAACATATACAATGATTTGTTTTAACTTTTGGGACTAAAAATGTGGATAATTGCTGTCAACCTTCACCACCTACTATAAAATGGTGCAAGGAATCATTCCTTGAATGGCTAGAGCCCATATCATACTTGAGAGAATGATTGCTGTACATTAGGGTTCATGGATAATAAGAACATATTTTCATTTCATTGTGTATATCATGAATTTTTATATATACAGGGGCAGTGTTTATGCTCAATAAATGTGTAAATATGAATGCGTTTTCCTTAAATTCGAATGTGCTCTAAGGTAAACTTTGATCATAAGTGAAATACCTTTGCATTGATGGGATTCTTCCCTAGTTCATATTCCAAACATTTGGCATCTCTTGGAAAGACATCCTAGAAATTGTATGACAGCGATGCTGTGGAAAGGTATCTAAGAAATTGTATGACAACGAATCAAGAAGCTTCAATGGCACTGAGATTTTCTCACTTCAATTTGGATGAGTTCATCAAAAATTGTTCTGAGGTTTACTAGTTGTTTTCTGTATACTGAGCATTGCTATTTCAGTCATCATCATTATCATCACATAATGTCACAATCATCATGATCATATAATCATCATGATGATATGCAACCAAAACACATATACATGAAGAAAATTATGATTGAGTGGGTTTTCCAGTTACCTTTAGTGCATGTTCTGTTGTTTAAGGAGGAAAACCTAATTACAAGACACATGACAAATGTTGAGTGCAGGAGGAAGTAACCGGCAATAATATTGTATTTATCTCTCACTCTTTAATACATGGAGGGACCCCTGTATATAGGGTGAAGTGACTAGGTGTGGTAGTTGTACCACCTACCACCTAATCTAACATAATAAACTCATTCCATGTTTAATAGATGTGATGATTTCATGTTTACTACATCACACATATATGTGTAAGACTTAGGAGCTTGATTTTCTCTTCCAACACTCTTGCTCAAAAGAAGCTCTGGAAGAGGATAAATAATTGCGTCTGTTGTTGCCTGTTACACTGAAATCAGATGAACTATTGATAGTGCTGGAACTGGTGAGGTATATCCTGCAACTGGTGTCTGGATCTCCGCTTCAGTATTATGTAGATAAGATTATCCAAATTCTGGAACTGTAGAACTGTTAAATTCTTGAACTCAAAACTCTGAAAGCTCTGCCCGTATATGAACTGTCGATCAAGCTGACTGGAAGAACTGATTGAATGCACCAATATGCTAGTAATCAATACATATAGTACGTGTTTTTACTGAATCTCTGAAACTTCCACGGTCTCTCAGGTGCTCAAATCAACTGTACTCAAACCTGTGCACTATTAACTGTGGTTTAATAATCTGTCAATCAAGCTAACTAAAAGATTCGACTTACTGCACTGATTTGCTAGCAACCAAAGGATAAAATGTGTGGTTCTACCAAATCTTGGACCTTCTATGATTGTCATGTGATTAAATCAACTGTACTCAAAATTATGTACTTGGATCTGTGGTTTAATGTGAATGCCAAAAATCTGAAAAACTTTCCTATCTCCCATCTGGAGATGAGAGCATTAGGGAAGGAAACCATTTCAATCATCATTAATACTGAAATCATCTGAATTGAGTCAAATATACTATCTCTCCATAGAAGAAGTAAACTTCTCTCAACTCCTATCATCTATTCATCCTAGATTGACTCTCCTTTTGTTACTATTGGAGCGATCTCTATATTGTGTATGCCTGAACAAAAAATTCGGTGAGGCATGATTTTTATTTCGGCAATGAACACAAGGATTTTTCTTTGGCTTCTTGGATTCTCTTTCCTTGGACTTTCTATTGTTTACGGTTGTACTCTTGAGTCCCATTGACCTGCTTTTGGTCATCCGTGGACATTAATATAATTTATTTATTTCTTTCTTCCTAATGACCACTACGCCCATTATGCTCACAATGCCTGTGTTTTGAATTCCTGTCACTCCAACTGATGCGGCTCCTGAAATTATTATTGAAAAAACATCCATTGACAAATTTGTATTGTTTGGATAAATCTGAATTGCATACCATTGACTTCCAGTGTAGTCAAGTCTACTCATATCATTGTTTGCCTTGATTTCTTCGCAAGGTCCGTAGATATGAACTTCATCAACAGAAACTTTGAGCTTCTCCTCCAGCTTAGGAAATTCAGAAAAGTAGATACCATATGATGGACTCCATGTCAGAGAACTCATCAAAATATCTCAACTTGTCATTGAGCATGAAAATTTACAATAATGTCTGCATTTGGATAACTAATTCTCTGTTTTTTTTTTCAACAGAACTATCTTAAATTTTTTTTTGAACTTCCTGCGTATGTACATGATAACTCATTCTGATTCATGAGCAGGTTCAACTTTCCCTTTATCATCCGGATCTCTAATTTGAGATCTTCTTTTTCAACTTTTAGCCTATTATTTTATGCTATTAGTTTCTTAATTGTCTTTTGTAGCTGCAATTGATTGTTTTTGTACTCTTGGAGTTCTTCTCTTACTATTCTGAGTGTTTCTCTAGCATTTGGATTTTCGATGCTAGTAGCAGGCGTCTATTTTTCTTTTTGTCAGTCATACTTATTATGTTTAAGGGGGCACCTATAGGAGCAATCATATGCTTCTGCATCTCCTGTTGTATCTGATGCCAGAAAGACTTGCCAAACTAGATCCTGCTACAGAACTGAAACTTCTATCATTGCCTTTCGTCCTCTGTCTAATTCTGGCTGCATCAGATCTCTGAATAATTGCTAGATGTAGGGGAAAATCCCCACTGTTTTCTAGAGATGTTATAGTGGCGTGACTCCCCACTGTTTCCCCTCACAAGAAGTTTTCAAATATACTTCAAGCCTACCAGTTATGTCTGTAATACCTGTCTAGAGATGCCTGTGGTCACAGTTGAACTCTCAACACTATGCCTGGAATTGATCAAAACTACAGCAATGGAGTCTTTACCTTGTCTCTCTTGATATCTCTGAAGTTTCTGTCAATCATTGTGAAGATGATCCTGTTTGCAGCCCAGCATTCATCCACAACAGATTTACCTTCAGTTTAAATATAAAAGGAGATGACAGTTTGCAATTCTAGACAGTGATTTACTGCATGTGCTATAAACTTCAGGACTGATAATTTTGTGCTGAAATACCTGGAAAACATCTTCTTAAAACATCTGATATAATTGTATGTGGATGTTTCAGTCAACAGTTGCAAGAAAAATATAAAATCCAAAACACTCATGTAGGTTGTGTATATGAAAATTCTTCTGACCTCTGAATAATTTTCTAAGGCCGTGTATTTCTATCGGAGGCTGTGAAATAGCCAATTGATATTACTACTGAAAAGTGTGCAAACTACTCGAGAATATGTTAGATGATTTTCTCCTTAGATGGATGATCTTTCTTCTGTTTTGAGTCTTTGACTAACAGAAATGTCTATCTAGCAGATATCTGATTGCATTGCAGTTGATAGCAATACTGTCTATACCTTGAGGCTTGTAGCATTGATGATACTCTGACAATTAATTGTCTGAAATTTGTGAACCTGTGACTAGAAACATAGGAAAGGAAAGGGCTATACCAGCAAAGATAATGGAACACGAGGAGGTGGAAAAAATGCTAAATCTAAAGAAGATTGTTGTGGAAAGGAAACTTATGTATCAAAAAATAATTAGTATACTTTGAGAGCAGAGAAATGGGTTGAACATGCCAATGGGAAACCTTTTTTAATCTTTGGAAAAAGCAGTCAATATACAAAGATTTGGGAGACATCTCAGACATTTTATGCTTAGAGTTTTGAAATGAAAATCATATAGACTCTCACCCTCCAATGCATGTACCTACAGGGGGCTCCTAAAGTTCCTAGGCCGATCACCTCTTTCTTTTAGGCCACCAAAGAGGTTGGCGGCATTAAGCACACTTGGGATGCTATTGCTTCACACTCAAAGGGGGATAGGTTAGTGAGGTGATACTCATATTTGCACAGTACTACTACTAGGGTGCCCCAACACACTTTCTCTACGTCATGGATTTGCTCCTCGATGCTGAGGTCCCATTAAGCCCCCTTGCCTGCTTACTGGGTTTCATGGGCAGGCACACATTACAAGTTTTTTCGCTGCCACTGAAGTTTCTTTGGCCTTGGATGTTAGGAGAGGTTCTAGGGGGTGCATTGCTTCCTCCTAGGATTACCCAGCATGGCCCCTTCAACCCTGGACACTCCCCAGTGAACATTATTAGGTCCTGCATTGGCCCTTTCACATTGATAGACAATGACACAAATGATTTCTTTGGCACGGGCCTTGATAAAGATGTATGATAGGACTAGCATCCAGTCTTTCTGACTTTCATCAGCCCATGCTCTTTGAGGGGTCTTAGTCACCCCAAATGGCTATTTGTATTGGTACCTTTACAACATGGTTTGGGGCTTTACTGCTTTGAGATTGCCTCCCTCCATTTATTTTCATTACGTCAGTTCTTTATATTAAATTAGTTTTTGATCCTAGCGTCCCTTTACCCTAGCACTTTCTATTGTAATTGGATGTATTCTGAATTCCCATTGACATACTTTTGGTCCTTTGTGGACATTAATATAATTTCTTTCTTTCTTTTTGTCTCATAGCATGACCGTATTTGTCTTCTGCATTCTGGCTGTGGCTGGCTTATAATTTCTGCTCACTAATCTGCAGCCTTTATTAGGACGGTTCGGGCTGCTAGAAATATGAATGACTATTGATGTTTTGGACAGTTGTTTAATGATGCAGAGGTCTATGCAGGCTTTTCTATCCTGCATCTTTCAGAATTTTGGAAATTCGATAAAAATATGTCTGAGTAATATTGAAGCAACATCTTACTCCACTGACAGGTGTCTGAAAAAAATGAATAACTTTGAGCTCCAATTTTGAAGGTAATATAAATCGAAGTCTTCTATATACTATACTATCTGCCATTCTAGATAAATATATCACACAAACTATCTCACCATCCACCATGCAAGGTACATAGAAGAAGTATAAAGTGGCAGAAAAATAAACACTGACAGATTCAGCAAAATGTTCTGGAAAAACAAGTTGATACCATCTGAAAATAAATATTTGCAAACCTATGAATCCATTTATAACTGATAAAGTATCGCCTGCAGTTGTCTTTGTTTGTTTGGTGTGTGACAGAGGTCCAACATAAAGGGTCATTGATCCGAAAAATATGTATGGCCATTGAGATCCGTCGTCCTTGCAAATGCATGTCAATTCTTTGTGCCTGAGCCATGGGTGCTATAATGTCAAGAGAGGTGGTGGCACCTGGTGAATGGGTGCTATAGTGTCAAGAGAGGTGGTGGCACCTGGTGAATGCACTCATGGTCAGGCAGTTTGAAAGTTTTTTATATATCTTGGTGATGGCAAAGTGCTCTCTTGATAATTAAGATATAAACTTTCCCGCCTCTGTATAATCAAGTGAGACAGTCTAATGCTTTTGCCTCTCGTTTGAAAAAGCGATGACAAGTCAAGGACCTTGAGGTGAGATGGCAACGCCATTGTCAAATTATTTGGAAATCGAGAACCTCCTTCAACACAAGTTGTTAGGCTGGCTAATAATACATCTAAGTTTAACTGTCAAATCATGGCTGAGTAAGGTGGGTATTGCAGATGCTTCCTACAATATGCATGCGAAATTAGACAATCGATCATATCTTCTGCAAGTGATCAGCTAAAGGGGTTTGGGGATGGTTTCAAGCTGAATTCAGGGACAACTTCTAGGGGATTCTTGGATGATCAGGGACAACTGCAACAGTCTATGGCATGCAATTTGGTTGGCAGCGTTCAATTTTCTTTGTGGGACAAGATGCAAAGCTAATTTTCAGTCTGATACCTCTCCACTCAGTATGAGGAAGTTGCCAATTTTTAGACAAAATTTATCTTTGATTGTGAAAGGTCAGCTTGAGTGGTTTTGGAATGATGTGAATTCTTTGCTCATTGGAGCACACTTCCAGGTGCTTTCTTTCCATGCCAATATAGGGAGATATTTTCCTTGTAATCATAATGCTCAGTTGATGTAAATTTTTGTTCTTTGGAGTAATATAAGATTTATTTTTTCTTCTTCTTCAAGAAAAAATGATATAAACTTTGTCATTAGTATAATATATTGACTGTAAAACCTTTGAACCTTCTTACTTTAATACACTTTATATTTGCATTTAAACATCATAAACTCTAATATTATATCAAGTATCAATATAACTTGCTTTTGAGTCTTTCTCCTTTGATATGCCTTGAACCTTGTGCGTAATTAGCCTTGTGCTTAAGACCCTTCCAATCTCACACTCTGATACCTTATGTGGTTTATATAGCAAACATAAATACAAAACATATGAGAAATGTTGGTGTACAAGGAAGGCACCACGAATAATATTGTATTTATCTTACATGCATGAATGCATGGGGAGATCCCTATAAATAGGGATAAGTGGGTAGATGCAATAGTTGTAGCTGCCACCATCTCATCCAACATAATAAACTTGTGTTACATTCGATACATCTGATAATATCATGTTTGATATATTTTGTATATACATATAATACTTTGAAGCTTGATTTGCTACTCCAACATATTGAAGGTAATAACCTTCAATTTATAAAGATTAAATTTCTAAGGATCCCTTTTATAAAGATAAGAATCCCTTGAGACATTGGACAGTGATTGTATACCATGTGGATCTATGGACCATCTATTTCTAATCATATTCTGAGCAAATTTAATCTTGGAACAAGTCCCGATCATGCACAAGACACTGTTTTCCTCTGCTAAGAAGGTAGAGTGACATCATTAGCATGCCACACTGAGATCTTAAGTCTCTTTTTTATCATAAGATCCAGCAAGATTCTAGTATCTTCTATTGCAAAGACCAAAACTTTAATTCTGAGTGCCCTTATAACAATCATTCCGACTGTTTTTGGAACTCATTTTGTATTTATTCATTATTATTGATTTGGGTTGAGACATGATTAATTTTTCCTTTTCCTCACTAGTTTTTGCCTTGTGTGCTTTAGATGACGTCAATATTAGTATATTTTTAAAACATCAGGTCTGGTCCAAAGTTTGTGCTGCTCTTGTAATTTTTGGGAATTTCGTAGTGGTCATCATAGTTGCATTAAAAAAGAAAAACCTAACCTAATGCAAATGTAAATGATATTTAGCTATCCCTTTCATGCAGGAGAGGTTAGTGAGGCTGCAGCAACAGAGCTGGGCTTTCCTTTTCTGAAGGCTGTTCCAATTTTTCATTGTTGTGGGGATGCTGGAGCCTGTTCACTAGGGTAATTTATAACTATGAGAAGGATTTTATATTAAATTTGATGTCATGGCTGATCTTGTCTTTGATTGTTTAAGTACTTTATTATTATATGAACTCGCAATGCACACAGTCTGCGATTTCTGTAATGACATTTTTTCATTGTTATTATAGTGCTGGAGCAGGCTCTCCTGGATCCATGTATGGCTACCTAGGGACTTCAGGGTAGGTTTGATCATTTTCTCAAGTATTTCTGTGGTTTTTATCTTCTCTTGACTACATTTTTCTGACTTCTCCTTCACTGTTCTCAGGTGGGTTGCTGGTTCTTTTTTGCGAACAGAGGAAAATATGCAGGTTTTTTATACAATACTGCTTGCATGCTGAAAGGAAACAAAATTAAATGAATAATTGCCAACTTAATGGCATGTTAGTGATATGAAAGTAAAACATAAGAATCACGCTTTATGTTCACAGAAGAAATTAACTTGTGATTGTGTTCAAATTAGAGACAACTATGTTTCCTGTCTGATGTCAAGTTTATTCTCTGAACAGCAGTAAATTTTTCAACTTAAACACAATTTTGTTCTGATTTGAGGACTTTGAGATCTCTAACTAGTAACATCAATGATTTAAATATATCTTGGATAGACTTTCTTAGGCCAAATTTACTAGAAACTAAAATGAAACAAAACAACATAAAGAATAATATGTAAAATAAGTAAGAATAAGAAAGAAATAATTCCAAAGGTCAATGAGGATCAAAAGTACAAGTTGCAAAAGCAAATCAAGACTGCTTAAATGACTAACAACCAAAAAAGATTAAAAATTTGAAAAACTAAAACTAGAATTAAACCTAGGAAGATAAAGAACCTTATAAGAGAGGAATAAACCAAATGAATAAGTTTTTTTTAGCATCATGGATGGGGAAGAAAGAGGGTCTGGGAAAGAAGTTAGAAATCTGTTTCTTTTTAGCGGTCTGCAATTTTTACCTTGAAAAGGCCTAGCAAAGGCTGATTATATTTCCTTTAGGATGGCTGTTCATTATGCAATTTTATCTATACAGAGCACTCTTGTATGTCTTGAAGTCATGCTTCTATTTAGAAGCATGATTGAGGTCTTTGAACTTACCCATTGAATAAGGAACAATTTAATTCTTTCTTTAACTTAGCAATATTGATCTTATTTCTAGCTTGTAAGGTTGAGAATTTTCCTATTTTGGGAATTTAGTGGGCTGTTGTAGTGTTATTTTCATGCTCATAATAGTTGCTGACGATGACCATAAAGTAGTATGGCCAGTGGTGTCCATATTGTATGGATGTTGATAATGATCACAAAGTAGTATGGTTGTCGACGACCCCAAAGTAGTATGGTCAATGATGACCATATTGTATGGCTGCTGCTGATGACCATAATGTAGCATGGCCACCAATGGCAATCATAATGTATGGCCATTGACAAGAACATAATGTATGGTCGTTGACAAGAACATAATGTATGGCAGCCTCCGACGATCATAATTGATGGCTGCTGGCTGACAACTAGTTAACTTTATTTTGAGCATAGCCATGATTTGAATTCTTTGTTTTTGATTTAACATTTAGTTTTAAATTAAAGTATGTCCATAGATTTAGCAGAAATATTCTGTGCAGTTTGGGCTTTCAAGGTCAATGAAAGATAAGGACAAAACACAAAAAAAATACAAAAAAATAAAAAAGGGCGAAAAAAATCAGCCTAACTAAATTCCAAAAGGGGTGCTGTTCAGCTACTGAAAAGGAAGAGCAAGGGGTGTCTATTTAGTTCCAATGCTCACCCATAAAGGTGAAGGCATAAAGGCAAGGATTATGAGAGCTGAGAGGAAGCTTTAGATAGGAGTAGTATATTCCATGAATTTTAGCTGTTCATGGAGGTTTTCTATAAATATATTTTTCGTCCTCTCCTCTGGGACAGGGATGTCCTCAATATTTACTTCATCACATCTTCGCCGAACAATTTTCTTGGTAGCATGCCATTTTGGTTTTTTGATTGTCTTTCCAAAAAGCACCTCATCCTTTCTTGTCTCAAGTTTCTCTTCTTCTGCAATAACCCTATTGATAGGGGTACACTTTTGTGCTCATTTGGGTTTTGGTAATATCACTTGCTAGAGGCCATTGATTTTGTGACAATTCCTCTTACTCTTCTTTCCTTTCTCAAGGTTTGATATCTATTTTCACTTCGATTTGTTGGTTTTTCCGTCTCCACTCTCTACATTGTTTTTTGTATCTTCTTCTCATTCCAGGTTTGAATCCCCAATCTTTTATTTTGGCCTCCTCTTGGGAAGGTTGCAGTGCTTCACAACTTTCTTTGCCGTTTAGTGGAATCTCAATACTTGTACCACCAGTTGTACTTTAATGGAATTTATTTGCAATCCAGCTTTTGAATGCATTATCATTAATTTTTTTTACCATCATAGCTTCCAAGAGGCATTGGTCGAGTTCAATTTCAATCTAGGTTTAGGCACATGCTGCCAAAACCATCTTTGAGGTCAATGAATTCAATTAACTTTCCAATTTGATTATCAACTTGCTCAAAGATCTCCATAGATGCAACTAGAGAAGAGGAAGATGTACCAAAACTAGGACAAAAGTTAAAGTTTATCCATGGGATTGAAATTAATGTTCTAGCAATTAATGTATAGCAGATAGCCCACTAGAGCTCAAAAACAACAAACAACACTAAAATTATGATCCTGTTGTTTTCTACAGGCAAAAAGAACCGCAAAGAAGCCCCTTCCATAGTAGAAAAAATTCAAATCCCCGTTAGTGTAGGAACCATGTATTCTAGATCCAAGCGACAAGGGGTTTCAAGGAAGGCCAGATTTAATTGGATTTGTGCACTAATGCGTTCTTGTGAATTTCAACCATAAATTTCTGAATATCTTGAGAAGTTGTTGAATATAGGGAACTTCCACTCATCTATTGAGAAGTCAAAGATTTTCTAGTTGAAAATTTGATTGTGATTTTGCTGCTCCTCAATTTCCAAGACAAGAAGCAGGTTTGCAGGAGCTAGACAAAGCATCCCAGAACTTAGAAGGAATGCTGAAAGGGCCTTTAGCTTCTTTGCTTCTCCCCCTCGGTAGACATGTAGATTCAGATTCCAAAATTTGAAAAGGACGTAGCAGAAGAGACTGAAAAGGACTAGTTCATGCTTGTTGAACAATGCATTACTGACTTGTCTTTTAGTACTAGGGTGATATTGTTCCTACAAAAGAATAAATGTATGCATAACTGAATGACTTAAACAATTTGGAATTTCACTTCTATGGGCCAGTAAGGTTTGTGAATAAATACATACCTGTCACCTTCGCAGGCTGGTTTAACAATAAGAAAAGAAGAGGAAGGAAAATACTCTCTCTCTCTCTACACACACACACACACATGATTGTGATGTATACTATCTTAGAAAGCTTTTCTGAGAATGAGAATTTCATCTTCTTGCTTTATTGCTTTTGATTTGAATTTAAGTTCAAGATAAACAAGTGATGACTGGCTTATTCATTCATATATGTTCACAGAAAATTAAAATTCCTTCGAACGAACTTGAAATGAAATAAATTTGCTACATTTCCTAGTCATTCCAATTGCAATTCCAAAGGATGCTACAGTGGCACATGGACATGAGTACAGACTTTGTTTCTTTGTTATTACTTTGCAAATGAGGAAAAATACATGGGAAAGATCCACTCCAAATAACCGTGCATGATTTTTGCCTCTTGTGGACAGCGTAATTCGAGGAAGCAAACTATATACTAAGCAACCTTTTAGATTGTAAGGCATAGTCTTAAGCTTTTATTAGGATTCCTAAAGTGATTTTTGACCATTAATGCTTTTTATACAGAGAAGTATACCAGGAGTATTTACCTTAGCACATCCAAATTCTGACCTTGTCTTTCGAACAGGTATTGTGGTTTACAAGCGCCTTTTAGTTTGTTTTCCATATTTGTTACCAAGAACCTAACATTTGTTTTATTCTTTTTATTAATTCTCTAGGATCTATAATGACAGCCGGAGGAAATATAACTTGGGCTGCCTCCAATTTGGTCAACACATCCAAGAGGGGTAACAATTGCTCTTACCAGTTGTTCATTTGAAGCGAGCTTATGTTGAGATTTGATAGTAGTCAATGTTTCATCTCCTTTTTGCACGTTTTGATTTTCATAAACTATTTATTTGATGCTATATGTCCTAGTAGCAATGCATGATTTTCTATTTCAGATACACATTTATCATTATAATTTACATAGATCAAAGCGCATATGCATGCACTTATTTGTCTATTTTCAATGAATCTTGACCAGGAGCAAAGCTACACAAAACCTATGTCTGCATAAAGTATTCTTAAGAGTGTCTACAAAGTTATAGACATCTCATGTGATCCAGACCCGGGAGAGGAACAACACCCTAAATGAGAATCTAGATATGTTGTATGTGTGTGGAAGCAATATAAATGAGTTACTTGGATGCGAACATTCAAATGAAAACATGCAAGAAAGATAATAGAAATGAAACAAAAAATATTAATTTGTGCATTTTGTACATGGCATACTCTTGAGACAAATGTATGGTTGTCTATCTTCCTCGGCAACGTCTATGCTCTGAAATATCTACTATCTGATTGCTATATCATGCTACAAATTTGTATGCATATATTACAAAGCCGTGAAGGCTTAAAGAACCATTACGGAAGTTGAAATGGTTGAGCTTCCATGTGTGTGTCTTTGACTTATGATGGTTGAGCTTAATGCTGCCAAAAATTGATGGTTGAAAAATTCACCACGGGGCAATTAGTGCTGCCCCTCGAATCCGCAAGGGAATCCCTCGACTCATATTAGGGAATCCACACCCATCAAAATAGAGGGAGCAATGTTGTTGGCACTTGGTGTGAGTTAGCCTTAACAGTGTGGCATGTACACGTTTGGGACCTTGAGGAAGCCATTGGTGGAAATTGCATAAGGTTTTGTGCACTCATGGATGATGCCATGTCTGATTTGCCTTGATCGTATTGCGCCACAGTAGAAGTGTGTGTGGCATTTGGTGGAGACGGATTAGTGATCTTGGAGGTACCATGAACCTCTGGATGTGGTTTGGGACTACTGTAGACCATTGAATAAGATCTGCATTTACCGAAAGCTGTGAGAATGGATTTGGTGGTATTGCTAGAACTGGTTTCAGAGAATTCTCATGGATCACCATGTGTTTTAAAGTTTATATTAGTACCGGATGATGCCATCTCATACATTTTCATCTTATCAAAAGCTCTCATATTTCAGGAAATAGAAAATAAGACATCTCTACTGCTGTGTTTTGGATGGCAGTGCTGCTTCTTCGTTGCAGACTCTGTCATCATCATCCTGTAATCTTCATCATTGTCCTCAGACACATATTCCTTTTCCTTATGCTTGAAATCGGATGTTTCTTCCACTGCCTCTTCATCCTTTTTGTAGGCAACTTATTTTGCATAAGTATTAGAACCGAGTAATTCAGTCTTATTATGCTGCTAGACAATTACATGTAATTGATTATTATGCGTTTATTAGGAAAGGGTATGACCAGAAGGCACCTTTGGTTGTAACCTTTTGATCGTATTTGTATGTACAAGTCTGAAGTAATGAAATCAGCCATCCATTGCGATCAATAGCTTTAATTTGCTATTGCTTGCTGTTATATGCTGCTATGAATTCTGTTAGATGCTGTAAATTCTTATTTAAAAACATAGACTAGGTCAAACATATGTTATCATTGGTGAATTGGACACAGTAGCATGAGAAAAGTTCTATGCCAATATACATAGGTGGTAGTTTTGAGTGTCAAGTAAGTGATTCAACTCCATAAAGCGAGAGGGAAAGAACCAAGAAGCAACTCAGAGAAGTAAGAAGGTCTGCAAGGTTGTGCTGGAAGAATCACCCAGTTGATATTGATATCAACCAAATTCCTGTTTCTGAAACAAAAGTAGAATCTAGATACATCATCTACGCAGTTTGGACAGCTTAAAGTATCACAAGAATGACTGTTTGAGGGTTAGAAGAGACTTCAGTTGCCACAAAGTATACAGGACTGAGACACTACACACGAAAGAGGAATAAAAGGAGATCAATTGGATCAGTTTGCTGTTCACAAAAACGCAAAACAGTATAGCTCAGTACTAGATCTCTAATCAATTGTTAAAAGGGTCCTCGATGTAGTACCACATTTCTTGAAGCTTGATCAAAGTATAACAAATCATTAGAGAAGACAAGGGTATCATGTGGTCTTTGAAAAACTATATTTGATCTCACCACAATCTTTAACTTAATTCATGGAAGCTATTTTATTTATTTATTATCTAATTTGGGTGTAAAACCCACAAATATTCAATAAGCATGATATGTAAAGTAGTTGTGTCAGGTATATAACTCACCATAATCATAGCAATGTGGATATAACTATGTTCTAATGTATACTCATGTTTCTTAATTATCATTGTCGTCATAGACATCAGATAGCAAAGCACCACTTAACAATTGATGGATATAAATTTGATATTGGGCCTTTTGTGTAATATTTGAAATATATAGATCAAAGACTAATATTCTTGGTGCATAGCTTTTATCTTTTGTGTAATATTTGAAATATATAGATCAAAGACTAATATTATTGGTGCATAGCTTTTATAATCACACCTTTTTCATTCCAGCTAAATTAAGTCATTTCAAATTTTGAAGAGACACCATAACATATTTAGTTCTCTCCTATAACTAAGACTATAAAATTTGCTTGCTTGTTAATGGTATGGCAATATAGAGTTTTATTGTAAGAAACAAATAACATGTTAAGGATATACATCTTACGTGTGAAGCGTGCTACGTATCAACGTTCAATACTTATGTTTTTAAGCTTCTTATATATTGGTGAAGCCATTTGTTTTAAATGGCAGGCCATTTGGTAGTGTTTTCGTACATAAATTGACAGCTGTGTTTAATAAATGGACATTATACTATTAAAAAAAAAAAATCTTTTTGCTTGTTTGAGTTCTCCTTTAAAGTTTGTCTGACAAAAACCATTCATCATTTTTGCCAGCAGAAAGAAATCATATCCTGTTAAAGAGTGAGTTCTTGCTTTCACCATTCAAATGGATAGAAAATATAATTGTTTTCATGGGCGCAGTCATGTTGGAGAGCAAGTCGTCAAAGATAAGTGCGCAGAGCTGGGTGCTTCCAATGTTCAAAGCCACCTTTGTGCTCTATAAATTTATTTTCAAAACAGAGACAGACATTTTACCACAACAATGATGTTTTAGGTCTCAGAACTCAAAATTTATCTTGGTATTTCTGATGAAACATTTAATGTTGAAATCCTGCATACTGCAGGCACGAAATTCTCCCTTCCGTATTCCCTGTTCATAGTTTCATACTAGCATAGAGAATAAACTCTAAAGCACCTTTGCTGGACCATTTTTCTTTAACCTCGTATGAAACAATGTTGGTTACTTTCTTTTTTGAAGGTGTTTCACGTTGTATCTGATATCTATCAAATGAAAATTGGATACCTGGTGGGTGTTTACAGAATCTTAGATATATATTTGACCCTCCAATATTAATCAGCATCATTTGTTCTAAGTCGTCTCTGTTCATAGTTTTTGGAAAATGAAGATCTTCATCGACTTGAATCTGATTTGCATGATGTCTCAGAGTTGAACAGGGATAAATGCAGTTTTACTCTTACATTTTTCTTTTCTTTTGGCAGTTTCAAATTTTCACTGCTCCTATCCTTCTGTAATTGTCCTCCAGCTGACAGTCGGTGCCCTTAGCTTTTCTTATACAACGGCATCTGAGTTTGACAAGGTCTCGAAATTGGATTATATATAATTTGCAATATTCTATTTGATCTGCATATGGTGTTTTGACATTGGACTTGACCTTCATTCTTACACGCTTGAGGATATCCGTGCTCTGTTGGGCTGTTTGCATATGTGTCTTTTTCCTCTTGTTTAATTTCTATTACACCTTCCTTAAAATTATATGTATATTTATTATGAGCATTGTTTTTCCATATGTAGTATGGCCAGAGCTGCTTCTATGATACTTGGTAGTGATGTAAGCTTTTTGTAAATTTCAGTTACGAAGGACAATTGTTTACCGTTCTCATTTATTATGTGTTCAGATACATCTTCTTTCTCTTAACTAGTGTTATTTTGTAGCTTGTTCGAAATACTTTTCTTAGGGACGTATTCTTTTTTTTTCCGAATCCAAAGGAGATCCTGAGATATTCTTCAAACAACTTTTCAGCAAATTTTCACGGAAGAAACAAACAGCATAAGGATAATTCAGGCACAACGGGATCTTATACAACAGATACCACACTTCATACAAGAGGAAAACCAAAATCTAGTGAGGTGAATTACAGAAAAAGAACTGACAAGCATTGTCTTCTTTTTTCAACCTAATAAAGCTCCTGATCCAGATGGTTTTCCAGCTTTCTTTTATCAAACCTCCTGGAGTGTCTTAAAATCTGATTTGCTGGAGTTAATGAAGGAATCCAGAAACAATAAAGAATGCTCAGAAACTTAAATGCCATCAAGCTTGCCCTCATCCCAAAAAGGGCAAGTGCTAATCAATTGGACTGTTATAGGCCTATTGAATTATGCAGCATGGTTTATAAAATTCTTTTCAAATTAATAGCAGGAAGGCTTAGACTGTTGCTCCAGAAGACTTTAACACCAACTCAGTTTGCTTTTGTTCCTGGACAACAAATTGAGAATAACATCATATCTGTTTAGGAAATTCTTCACTCGCTAAGCTCTCAAAAAAGATTTGGAATTGTTGTTTGGACATCTCAAAGGCATTTGATAGCTCCAATTGGGATTTATTAGAAAACATTCTTTACAGCTTTTGGCTTCGTTAAACAGGTAATTGATTGGATCATTAGTTGCATATGAACTCAAATGTATTCAGGTTCAATCCATGTTTATTTAGGCCCTCCTTTTTTAGTCTACTAGAGGCTTATATCCGTTTATGAAATTCTTCACTCGTTAAGCTCTAAAAAAAGATTTGGAATTGTTGTTTGGACATCTCAAAGGCTTTGATATCTCCGATTGGGATTTATTAGAAAACATTCTCTACAGATTTTGGCTTCGGTAAAAAGGTAATTGATTGGATCATTAATTGCATATGAACTCCAATGTATTCAGGTTCAATCCATGTTAATTTAGGCCCTCCTCTTCTAGTCTACTAGAGGCTTATGCCTAGGGGACCCTCTTAGTCCTTATTTATTTATAATCACGGGCAAGAATTTAAGTAAATTATTTGAAGAAGCAAAGCTCACTATTAAAGGCTCCCAGGTATGCACCATCAGTCTTGTTTGAAATACTTCTGGCCTAGGTTGCTGATACGGATATGGGTACGAGAATCGGATACGGGGATACAGGTTTTTTTGTTTTTGAGGTTTGGATACGGCTGTACAAAAATATATATAAAAAATTAAAAATATAAAAATATAGCCATATAAGCAAAATTAACCGCATAATATGCATAGAGGAAACAAAATAAATTAAATAATAGTTTCCATATGATGTCCATAGCTGTATTTTGAAGTCCAAGAGTGAACAAACGTGCAATGCGTTAGAAGGTGAAGTGAATATCCAGGCCGCAAACAATTGTAATGGTGTGATGTCTTGTAATCCCCTTGGCAATATTATTTGCGGTACAACAAGCCATCCGCCCCCAAAACAAATTTCATGCAGCTTTTGATAAAATGAGTGTGAATGCTGCTTTTAGGGTTGGGAATCCACTTTAGTTTGTTTTTAATTGTATTTTGAAGTCCATGTTTGACTTTTCATTGGGTGAAATTGAAAAAAAAAAAAAAAAAAAGTTTCCAGGCATTTCCGCAGCCCAGGGACACTCCCTGGGTGTATCCCCCATGTTCCCCCACGCTCCCGTATCTAGGAGCGTTGTCCCCATGCTCCCTTATCTAGGAGCATTTTCCCCATGCTCCCTGGGCCTGGGGGGCGTATCTGGCTACGTAGCTTCTAGCCATATTTTCTCTTCTACAATGTCATGTCCCCTTTTGGGACATAGAGCAAATGAAGACTCTTAGCCTTGTTTTCAGTGTTTCCCATAGGCCAAGGGGAAAGAGGTGCAAAAAAGAAGTACCAAATCCCTCTTCAAATGGTGAAAAAAGTACTTTTTGGTTTAAGTATTCTAATTTTGTGTTGAGGAGGGCCTTTTTTGGTTTATGGGGCTCACATAGACCTTAAGTGATTTTAAAAGAGAAATTCCCTTATGACTATTCTATTTTCCCTCCAAAGGGAGCACCCCACTTGGGGCAAGGTATTTAAGGAGGACAAGGGATCATTTGAAAATGTTGTGTTATGTTGGAAAATTGTATTGATGAGTTTAAGCATGAAATCACTTAACTTAGACCCCTTGGAGATGAAAACCTTCATTGGGATTGAAATTGAAGACGGAACCCTTTAACATTCAACTAGGGCAACTTCACATAGAAGTTGTATTGAGCTTCAACGATCTGAAATTGCAGTTTTTTCATCATTTCTGGGCAATTACAGCACATAGCACCTACCAAGGGTGTGGCAACTTCATCTTGGGAGAGGCAACTTGTGTTGGGAGGTCAAGTAGGGCTGCAGCTGGAAGATTTTGTGGTTGGAGCCCATATGTAGGGCAGTGACCTGTGTAAGGGTAGTAATTTTTAGGGTTTGGAGCAGCGTTGAGCCTTAGAAGGGCAGGAACTGATCTTGAAGGCAGCACCCCTTCTTGGGGTTTGTTATCACATGTTTGTAAGGCTCGTTCATGGCCAAATTGACTATTGAAGGATCATACATATTGTCAATAATTAAATTTGGAATTGATGCTGGGTGACCCTCTTGAGGTTTTGATTTCATGGTTTAGTAGGGCTGATTAACCCCAAACTGCAGACTAGAATTTTGAATATTATTCTCCTAATTTTAATGATATGTTACAGCCCTTGTTGATCCAAAAATTCAAGATCTTGAGGTATTTATCTAACTGTAATTTTCAGAGTATTTTGGCGGATTTTTGATAGAATTTATGGATAATCATGCCCTAATTGTTCATTTCCAGCATTCATAATTTATGACTAGGGTTTGAAAATTTAATATTCAGAATTTGCATAAGTGGTGTTAGGGTCTGCAGGGTTTTGTTGGAAAACCCATTTGTTCTATTTCTGCCCTAAAGGGGACATTTCATACAACAAGAGCAAATAGACCCTCTATACAATGCAGACTGCTAGGGTTTATGCAGTTGCAAAGCTTCAACTATTCGATGCTCACTTGGAAATCTCCAATTCCATCTGCCTTCTAACAGCCCTCCTATCACTTTCAAGATGGATGGGCCTTTGCTAAACATAAATCTTCGTGACTCCCCCTCTATAAGCCATATAGGAATTGGTTCTTAAAGAGGAGGAGCCCATGACAATCGACATAGAAATCTTGGCACTATTGTTCATAACCCTGCCCACTCTCACTAGAGTCTCAAATGCTTAGGATCACAAAACTACCCCATTGTTGGCCATTTTTGGCCCACATATCAAAATTTGCCTAAGTATGAAAAATGGAGCTTTCAGGCAAGAAAATGGCAAGTCTTTGGGAGGAATTCGGGTTTTCCAGTAGTGACAACTTTGGGTTTCTGAGGGCATAGTGCAAATTGGGTTTCTAGCAGTGCTTGACTTCTAAATGTTCTATAAATAGAAGTAATTCGGGTTTATGAACCTGAATTACTCATGGACAGTGTATTTCGGGTTCTCTAAGGAGCACTACTTGATTACTTTATAAGTTGTGAGCAGTCAGAAACCCGAAATAAGTAAAAGGGCTTGACAAACCCGATTTGGTCTTGAGAAATAGTGCTTCTCGGGTTCTTCAAGGGACAAGTCCGCTTTAAAAATCCGAAGGGCATTTTCAAAATGCCGAAGGGCCTTTTTAGGGACAATAAGGAAGTAAGACATCAAAGTCCCAGCCATCAACGACTTCTTTCTTCCCCTTCTCTCTCCCCCCTTTTCTATATAAATAGAGGCCTTGGAGCCAAGCAAATCATCCTCGGATTGGCGATAGAATTACTCTGCAAAAATCGCTTTGTAAAAGACTCTTTTGAAGCAATACAAGGAAGACTTTTCTGTTTCTAGTTAAAACAAGTGTGCACATTTGGTTTCATTTGCAAAATGTTTGATTGTCATTCATCACCTGTGATTTTGTCCAGCACCTTGCTTTTGATCTTTTCGGTTTTGTGTAGGCTTGCGTGAAGTGTCTGTGTGTCGAGCTCTCTTTGAAGTGTTATCAGTTCATAGTGTCTTTTGTAGACCTATTTTTGTTATCCTTCAAATCGCAAGGCTTCCCTTCAACCTCAACATAAAAGCTTTACGCCCATGGCCTGGAGATAGAACTAGAATAGCCTGTGTCTTGTTTGGGTTTATCAGTAGTTGGCTCTTTTCCTAGACCAAGTGGATCACTTCTTTTTGGTGCATCACCTCCCTTATCTTAGATTTCCTTTTCAGTCATCCTCCTCCCCACTTTTCTTTAGCTAATAGTAGATTTTAATGTGAGATCAAGCGTTGAAGTGAAGCACCTGAGAAACTAACCTCATTAAAAAGCCTGGAGGTTCAACCTCACCATAGCATACCCACATCATGAGGTTGTCCCCATGCTTGTAGCTGGAAGTGAGGTACCCTGAAGAACTCTCAAAAGGGTGCAATTCCAAGCTATAACAGTTCTTGCATGCCCGATGGGACTCACTACCATTTTCACTTCCATTTTTTATGGAAGATTGGTCAAATTTGATGTTATTTTGATCATTTTGTAGCAGTGGTAGCATTCATCCTTCAGCATCTGGCGACTCCAAAGAACACCCAACCATCTGGTGGCAGAGCAGTGGCTATCTTTCATGCCAAAGGTGACTACAAGATCGACTTCTGCAGGTATTCCTTTTGAGTTTGTTGAATTACCTTTAAACTCAACAAGAAGGTTAAGGTTTGCCCATACTCACCGTTACGTAGGGCACTCTCCTAGACCAGTCATAAAGCATACTTACACAAGGAGATCTTTGTCAGCCCCTCTTGCTGCTATGATTCCCCAAAGAGCTTTCGTGGGCTTCAACAACCAAAGCCTTTCGAACTTACCACAGTATGATCCTATGCCAGTAGCAACCCTCAAAAGTGTTCCTTATTACATAGGAGACCAAGCTGTAACTCTTATTGAGCACATAATGGACATAGCCAACTTCTGCAACATTCATAATATCACAGTGGAGAACGTGGCTGTTAGGATATTAGTTGTATCTTTCAAAGGAAAGGCATTAGATTGGTATAGGGGCCTAGCTCCTAATTCTATCCACTCATGGGACGAGCTGGGAACAACCTTATGTAAAAGGTTTGCAGATAAGAGTGATCCTCTGTCACTTGCAGAGCAGCTGACCACAATCAAGAGAGCTCCTCATGAAGTCATGCAAGACTTTAATACGAGATTTCAGAAGGCGTGGGATAGAATTCCAGCAGCTGTTAGACCATCTCCGAACTTTGCTTTCTTGTATTACCTAAACGCTCTCAACAACGACATAGCTGTAATGATTCAATCTATGGGAGGAGACATACTGCCAGATGCATACGGGGTGGCCATCAAGGCAGAAAATTGCTTAGTTCAGGCTGGCATGCTTACTCCCAGACCCCCAATGCCTCTTTTTTCAGAGATCAGACCACCTCCTGCAATCATTCCTCCACTTGATGTTATACATCCAACGTCAACAATTGCTGCTATGCCTTCACTTAAGCAAGAGAATGCCTCTACTAGTGGATCCAACGACTCCCAAGAGTAGAAGAATTACTTGGAATTGAAAAGCATGCTCCAATCTTTGGAGAATGATGTGGTCAATGTCAAGAGGCAAGCTTACAACAAGCCTTATCAAGCTCCGTATCAGCCTCAACAATAGCCTTATCAAGCTAATAGACCACCTTACAAAGGAGGTTTCCAAGGACAGGGGCAGCCTAACTATGCTAGGCAGTATAATTATAGTCCGAACGCTGCAGGCCCTTCCAACTCTTTGGTCCCGGTTTAGAACAATGTGGCTCAGGAGGCTGAAGGGACAATGCCTTGGAATTATTCGTTTGGACAATCCATTGTCCCAACTAATGGCTCCAACCAGGCATTCAATGATCAATGGCAGCAGGTTGTTGCTTATGGATATAACCAGGGTCTTATGGCCCAAAGCACAGAGGTGCCCACGCTGTCAAAGCAAGAGCAACCTCCACAAAAACAAGGCTCGGATCAGGGGTCAAACTAGTCGGAAGCCTCAATGGTCATTAGTGAGCAAGAAGAGTGCTACGCATCTAATCAGCAGGCCACCTCCAATCTGACTCATGTCCCAGTCTCAACAAACACAAGGTTTAAGAGAAGGAATATGGGCGACAATCAAGAAGCTTTCAAAGAACCTCTTGTCACCATTCCTTCATTGGCAAAGCCAATAGCAGTAGCTCCCAAAACCCAGGCAAACGCTGGTGGTACGCTAATTAACATGTGGAGCAAATGAAGAAGTCCAACATGAGTGTACCAATGTGGGACATGCTTTCCATGCCCGGCCAAGTAGACATTCTTCAAGAAGGTTTGTCCAAGATGAGTGTTTCTACAACTGCAAGTAAGCAACCAAGCAAGGAAGCTGAAGTCTTCATTAATGCAACCAAGAGTCCTTTGGGAGAAAGGTCAAGTAGTGTGACCAAGCCCCCCCCATTCTACATCTCATTAATCATCGACGACTCCTTGGTTCACAACTGCTTGGTGGATAGTGGGGCCAACACCTCAGTCATACCAAATTCTATTGCTGACTCATTGAACATCAAGTATGAGCCACACACCAAGGGAGTCCTGCAGTTTGATGGTTCTTCCACAAAGCCATCAGGTATTGTCAAGAATTTGAGCCTAACCTTGCATGTTTGTCCTAACGTGTCTGTGGTGCAAGACTTGCTGATCCTGGATACCACTCCTCGCTTTGCATTATGTCTTTTTAGAGAGTTCATAGCCAAGATTGGGGGTTACCTTGCAACAGATTAGTCTTACATGGCGTTCAGAACAAGGTATGGGACTAAGGTCTCAATCAAAGCTGAACCCATGGCACAATTCCATATTGAATCCCATCAGCCAGATAACATAAATCTCAATTGTACCATCATTGATGAGATGAGTTTACAATTGGTCAAGAGTTGAACACTCATCTTGAAGAAGTTCCAGACTTATTCTTGGATGAGTTATGGGGAGAACCAATTTTTCAACCCTTTGGAAGGTGTTGAGGAAAGAGACATGGGTGTCTATCTGCTGCATGAAGAGAATCAACCCATGCCTTCATTGGCCCTAAAGAAGACCCCAATGGTTTATGGAAGTTGTTCTTTGATGGCTCGAGGGGCAAAAATAGTGAAGGTGCATGGGCAATGTTGGTTTCACCCTTAGGTAATAAGCTTTTCTCTTCCTACAGATTCCATTTCAGTTGCTCTTCAAATGCAACAGAATATGAAGGCTTGATCGGTGGCCTTCAATGGGCCAATAAAAGAGGAATCAAATTATTGCAAGTTTATGGGGACAACGAGCTCATAGTAAACCAAGTTAGAGGCTTGAACATCACAAAAAACCCTTTGATGAGGTCCTACAAAAATAGTGTGGGATCTGATTGAAGATTTTGAGGCCTTTAACATTCAAGCTGTCCCAAGAAATCAGAACCAGCATGCGGACAGGCTGGTAGTCGTGGGAGCTCAGTTTGACATTTCAAGTGAGCTGAAGGAAACCAAGGTTCAACCACATGTCAAGGTGGTGGTGAGACCATCAATGCCGGTTAATGAAGCCCACTGGTAGGTTTTTGAGAGTGACAAGCAAGTTGCTTCTTATAGCAGGAAGTTGAGTTCTCCAACCAAGCTAAATTGCAACATCAATATGAGGATCAGATTGTTCAGCTGAAGTCGAACAAACTTCCCAAGGGGTTGGTTACACTTGAGGGCCTTTTTCATGAAAGAGACCATATGAGGAAAGAAAAGGCAGTAATGTCTACTAATGAAGAGAACTATGAGAGAGTCCTCATCTTCAAAGACAAACTTCTCAAGCTTGGGAAGGTAAGCAACAGTGCTGAGAGGCATGCTTTCATAGCACTTTGCCAAGAGTATGTAGACATTTTTGCTTGGGAGTACAGCGACCTAAAGGGTTTTGATTCTTAGTTACTTCAGCATACCATAGAGTTGGAGGCCAATGCCAAATACGTAAGGCAGAAGCAAAGGCCGGTCAACCCCAAGATAGAAGAGCTTATGAGGAAAAAGTTAACCAAATTGATCGAGTCCAAGATCATCTTTTCCATCAAACACTTATCATGGGTAGCCAACTTGGTGCCTTTAAGAAAAAAGAGTGGGGAGATTAGGCTTTGTGTGGACTTAAAAGATTTGAGCAAAGTCTCCTTGAAGGATCACTACCCTTTGCCATCCATGGAGCAACTTCTCCAAGTAGTTGCAGGATCAGAACGCTTCTCTTTGTTGGATGGATGTTCTGGCTACAACCAAGTCTGGGTGAAAGACGAAGATTGGTACAAGACTGCCTTCATCACCAACTGGGGCACGTATGCGTACCAAAAGATGCCTTTTGGTCTATCAAATGCTAGCGCAACTTTTCAAAGAGCCATGGACATGGTGCTGGTATACTTGGATGACATCACGGTTTTCTCCAAGAATTCCAGCGAACATATGGACCATCTGAGGCTGATTTTTGAAAGGTGTAGAGAGTATGGGATTTCATTGAATCCCAAGAAGTGCATGTTTGTCATGCATGAAGGCAAGTTGCTGGGCCACATCATCTCAAAGGAGGGGCTGTCCATTGATCCTGAGAGAATAAGTGCCATTTTGGCTTTATCCTTGCCCAAGCATAAGGGACTCCAAAGTTTACTTGGAAAGATAACTTCGTGAGAAGATTTATCCCCGGTTTCGCAAGTTTAGTCAAGCCCATCATTGCTATGCTGAAGAACCAAGTGTTCACTTGGTCAAATGAAGGCAAGTCAGCATTTAAGGCTATCAAGTAAGCCATCGCTCAAAGCACCCACACTTATGAATCTTGATTTCTCAAGGGACTTCATATTGTATGGTTTTGCCAACATTGATAATATATTAGCTATGCTGATGCAAAGAAATGGCGGACTTGAGCAGCCATTAACATTTTTCAGTCAGGGGCTTGAATAGTATGAGGTGAGGTATACCTTTATAGAAAAGCAAGCCCTTGCAGCAGTAAGGAGCCTCAAGAAGTTCAGGCCAATGCTATCCAACAACAAAATCCACCTTATGCTGTCTCATCCTGGAGTAAGAGACTTCCTTCTTAACAAAGATTTGAGCGAAAAAAGAGCTGGTTGGATTACTAAAGTCATGGAGTATGACGTGGAGATCAAGGTCACTAAGCTAGTAAGAGGTAAAGGCTTATGTGAGCATATGGTTGATGACCTTCATGAAGACAAATAGGTCATCTTGGTAACACAAGATAACTTACAAACAGATGCACCTCCATCTCACCCTAGTTGGCTCCATGTTATGACACACTTTTTGCTAACAGGTGAGTGCCCTCAAGGTATGGACAAATCAAAAAGAAGGTATTTCAGACTTCAATCCATACCTTATGCTTTAGTTGATGGGGTTTTGTTTAGAAGAGACCTCAATGGAGTGCTCTTGAGGTGTGTAGATGATGATCAAATAGCCAAGCTTTTGGAGCATTTCCATGATAGGCCTGCAGGGGGTCATTTTGCTCCAAGGACTACTGCAACAAAGATCATGAGGACTGATTACTACTGGCCCAGCCTGTTCAAGGACACTTATGCATGGGTGAGGAAGTGTCAGGAGTGTGCTTTCTTCACGGGTAAGCAAAGGTTAGCGGCTTTCCCTCTCAACCCGATTCAAGTAGAGCAACCAGCCATGCAATGGGGTTTGGATTTCATTGGTGTGATCAACCCCCCATCGAGTGCAGCTTATAAGTGGGTGCTTACTACAACTGATTACTTCACCAGGTGGGTGGAAGCCATTACATCGAAGGAAGCCAATGAAAGCGCAGTCTTAGATTTCTATGACGACATTGTGACCAGGGTTGGTGTTCCATCCACTATCATATCTGATAATGCTTTGGCTTTTCTTGGTTTGAAAACAAGTGAATAGGCTCTCAAAATGGGCATCTACCTCAATGCTTCCTCAAACTATTATTCTCAAGGCAACGGGCTAGCTGAGTCCACAAATAAAAATTTGCTGAGGATTATCAAGAGGACCAAGGAGGAGAATCAAAGAACCTGGCACACCAAGTTGAAGACAACCTTGTGGGCTGACTGGGTAACTCCTAAAGCTACTGTTGACAATTCTCCATATGTTTTAGTATATGGAAGGGAGGCCAAGTTACCCATTTCTCTTGAGCTGCCTGTATTAGAGCTAGCCCATCAGTTGGAGTTGTTGGAAGATGAACCCATGAATGTGAGATTGGCAGAACTCACGAAGCTTGAGGAGACAAGGGACCTTGCAATGAAGATGCTGGAGGCACATCAAGCTCAGGTCAAAAGGGCTTTTGACAAGAGAGCTACAACAAGGACTGTCAAGGAGGGAGACTTGGTTCTCAAATGGGGACTCAAATAAGGCCAAACCAGGCAACCATACCAAGTTTGACAACTTGTGGAGTGGTCCTTATTTGATACATGGATGCAAACAACATAACGCCTTCCAATTGGCTCAATTGGATGGAAAGGTATTGCCCATCCCAATCAACAGGATTCATCTAAAGCCGTGTTATTAGAAGAGTTTGCAGCCATTGTATGTTATTGTACATTTTGTATAGCTTTTCATGTTTTTTTTCTCTAAGTGCCTTGTGCACATCCATTTCAGTTGTGTGTTTTTCCTTCCCTAAGTGCCTTGGGCACGGTTTGTTTCGTTTCGATTGTTTTTGTTGCTTCAAGAGAAATTTCCAGATAGAGCCAGCTTTGTACAAAAGTAGTGACTCCATGCCCAATGGATCCAATGAAGCAAATGAGCTGGGTTCTCAAGCATAGCAGGCATGCTTCCATGCGAGTCGCAAAAAATGTTGGCCATTTTTGGCCCACATATCAAAATTTGCCTAAGTATGAAAAAGGGAGCTTTCAGACAAGAAAATGGCAAGTCTTTGGGAGGACTTCGGGTTTTCCAGCAGTGACAACTTCGGGTTTCTGAGGGCACAGTGCAAATCGGGTTTCCAGTAGTGCTTGACTTCTAAATGTTTTATAAGTAGAAGTAATTCGGGTTTATGAACCCGAATTACTCATGGACAGTGTATTTTGGGTTCTCCAAGGAGCACTACTTGATTACTTCATAAGTTGTGAGCAGTTAGAAGCCCAAAATAAGTAAAAGGATTTGACAAACCCGATTTGGTCTTGAGAAATAGTGCTTCTCGGATTCTTCAAGGGACAAGTCCACTTTAAAAATCTGAAGGGCATTTTCAAAATGCTGAAGGGCCTTTTTTAGGGACAACAAGGAAGTACGACATTAGAGTCCCAGCCATCAGTGACTTCTTCTTTCTTCCCCTTCTCTCTCCCCCCTTTTCTATACAACTAGAGGCCTTGGAGCCAAGCAAATCATCCCTGGATTGGCGATAGAATTATTCTGCAAAAATCGCTTTGTAAAAGACTCTTTTGAAGCAATACAATGAAGACTTTTCTATTTCTAGTTAAAACAAGTGTGCACATTTGGTTTCATTTGTAGAATGTATGATTGTCATTCATCACCTGCGATTTTTGCAGCACCTTGCTTTTGATCCTTTTGGTTTTGTGCAAGATTGCGTGAAGTGTTTGTGTGTCAAGTTCGCTTTGAAGTGTTACCAGTTCATAGTGTCTCTCGTAGACCTATTTTTGTTATCCTTCAAAGTGCAAGGCTTCCCTTCAACCTCCACGTAAAAGCTCCATGCTCATGGCCTTGAGATAGAACCAGAATACCCTGTCTCCTGTTTGGGTTCATCAGTAGTGGGCTCTTTTCCAAGACCAAGTGGATCACTTCTTTTTGGTGCATCCCCTCCCTTAGCTTAGATTTCCTTTTCAGTCATCCTCCTCCCCCCTTTTCCTTAGCTAATAGTAAATTTTAGTGTGAGATGTTGAAGTGAAGCACCTAAGGAACTAGCCTCATAAAAAAGACTAGAGGTTCAACTTCACCATAGGATACCCACATCCTGAGGTTGTCCCCATGCTTGTAGCTGGAAGTGAGTGAGCCTGAAGAACTCTCTCACAAGGGTGCAATTCCAAGCTATAACACCCACTCAGCTTGAAAGTCAAGGTACACGGGTCCATTATAAAAATCTCTTCCCTTCTAGAGGTGGCTAGAATCTATATTGCTTTGGTGAAGGAAGAAGACAAACTTGATCTACTGGCAAAAAAATTGGGGAATATGCCCCCCTCATTCCAATGTCGGGGGAATGTTTTGTGAACCTTGCCACTTTGGCCAACCATCAAAAAAATTGCATCACTCAGCTCAAAAAGCAGCGATGAATTTCAACAGCCTGGTCTAAACACCCTTGAAAAAATCCCGCTTTATGACCCCATCAAGAAATTGGTTGTTGATGTCATTAGGAAAATGAAAATCAAGAAATGGGAATGAAAAGAAAGGCTGCTTAGGGTGCCAGCTGCAGTAGCACACAAGTCCAAGCCACTGATTGAAAACTTAAAAGTGTCCATTTTCACCCCAGAAGTGAGACAAGCTACTGCCACCAACAGGGTTCTCCCAACACATCTTAGAAGGAGCCCATGGAGATCCCAATGAGCTGAGCCCACATGATGGGGAACATTGATTGCACCTCTCACAAAGAGATCCGAATGAAAAATACCAACTGTATTGGGTCCAAATTTTGTACATTGTATTTAAATGTATTCTGGATTCGATTCCTGCACAACAGTATGTGTAACATAGTAAATTATATAAGTAATTCTGGTTGTAGTTACAAAAAGTCATAGCTAGGTTGATGCCTACAGTCTTAGTGGCATCTTGTTGGGCTAATGTTTTCAGTGTCTTTTCATAGTTTCTTGCTTTATGTAGCTGGAGCTCTTTGGTTGTAGTTGTAATATCTCGTCTTTAAATTTTCTCTTTCCCCTAATTTTGTTTCACTCAAGGGATGAGAACGATGTATTGCTCCCTTTTTTTTAATACAATACTTCTAGCATTTTCCCCCCAAAAAATTGCTTTTTTTGGGAATCTGGACTTAATAACACAAAACACCATTGATCTCAGATATTTGATAATTCTTAATTAATAAAAATTACATTGATTGAGCTGTCTCATGGATTAGATTTGTTAGTTTCCACTGGTCAAATTTTTGAAATCCATATAATTAATGCATATTAAGATCTGCAACCACAGTGGGACAATCCACTTTTAATTATTTTTGTGATACTACATATTTTTATTTTCCAAACAAATTCTTTTGTCCACTCCCCGATTGTCATCTCCTTCGTATTTTTGGGTTTTCTTATTTCACTCATTATGATTCTTTCAATGGTTTTTATTTTTTTTAATTTCCGAGCTTTTACAACTAACTTTAAAATTCACCTTTTTCTTGGTGGAATTCAAGCTATGCAACCCTTCTCTCTTCCAGACAGAAGCAGCAACCACGTGCTTCCTTTCACTCTATGAATTACTAGTGATCTTAAAGTGTTTCTACAAATCACTTGATAATTAAATCCACAATTTCAAATTTCGCTTCTATCACTCACCGTCAGTCGGATTCTCCAATGATAAGCTATTTATGGTCGTGCACATTCTTTGGAAATAATAATACAAACATACATAGAATAATAAAATAAATACTAAAAATTCATAGAATATCTTGTATAAAGCTTTATTGTTGTGGAGCTGACTACACTGCATGTTATATTTTATGATTAAAATCAATATCTAGCCATAACTATCAAAAGGTATCTTCGAATGGTCATGATGATTGACTATAACCATTCACATAGTCTAACTACATACTTAGTATTAACATACTTTTATTAGTTAAGTAAGTTCCCATTTTCTCCCTACAAAGTTATGATTGAAAATATATGTAGAACAAGGCTGTCCATGTAATTTTGATGCATATCTGACGTAACTTAGGCTTTTTGGCAATGTTTCTTTGAGTTTTCGGGATAGGGGAATGCATTTCCAGGGACGATATAAAATTTCTCAAGTCTTGGGGCTGACGAGGGAATGGCTACTAAAAATATATTTGAAAAAAAAAAAAAAACTTAAACAAGATGATAATTACAAAACACATATTTTAAACAAACTAAAAGAAGATGAAATTAATTAACATCCATGATCCAAGACCGAGTGACATTGTCACATTACAAAGACTGAAAATTCAAAATTGAAATTCAAATCCTACTATTATAATTTTAAAATTTAAATTATAATATTGACCATTCACGACATCGAAAGTGAATTGCAATATGACCATAATTCATTACCAACAAGTTTGAAGATACAAAGTGAACATTGAAAATCAAATTGCCAAAACAAAAATGCTTAAGCTGCATTGAGCAACAAGCTCAATAATTGGAGTCGTCATTAGATGGAAATTGATCCAAATATGGATCTCAATGTACTAGCTATGTTTGTCAAATATTTCCACTATTCTCAATTTACATAATTCATGCTTGTAAGACACTAATGCAAGACACTTTATGTTAAAACATCAGTTCAGATAAGTTGCAGTGGCAGAATCAACGTGAAGATGATCCAGACATCTTCAGAATGGTGAAGTCATCAATTTTGCAGCACTTGCAACTAAGGGGGTTGTCATAGATGACAGAATCTCTAGTTTGTGCAGGGGGCGGATTCGTAATCATCAGCATTTGCAACTGGCGGTTGCGTAACTGCCTTGTTGGTTTTGTAATTGCTGGTCTACATACTGCGGTGGTTTTGCCACTGGCCAAAATATGGGATTGGGAATGGTTGCAAACGTTTCCACTTCCTCATGACAGTTCATTTGACGTTTGACGGATTCCAAATTGAGAGGGAATAAATACAACCTCTGTTGGAGGCAGAGGACATCAGTAACGTGATTAGAGAGGCAATGAGTGGTCTTGGAGTTGGATCCACATTGTGGAATAGCAAGTTTGTGTCTTTGTTCATGTATCTGATTGTTCTCCTAGCTATTAGTGGTTGTTCAGTATTGGGACTGTTTAGTGAGGTGTTGTGAGAGTGTAAAGCATTTGTGTGCAAGCTTTGGATAGTGAAGTAATGAAAAATTTGTCCATGAAGGCCAAGAAGTAGCAGTAACTTGTATATGTTTAGAGTTACATAGTGGAAAGGGGAGTTTAGTTGACTCACCCATTGGAGTTCTCACATCGGGTTTTCTATAGGTCGTATCTTGTGTTCTTTGTGCTTGGTGTTGTCTTATGTTTGCTCTCCATTTGTTACAATAGGTTGTACTTTCAATTCCAGAGCTTTATGTATCTTTTTTAGCAAGCAAAATTGCCTATAATAACAATCTTTCAATCATGTTATGTTTAGGAGTTTAAAATGATCCATATTGCTGAAGCTCAGTGTGGAATATCCACCTAGTTTACAGATCAGAAATCCCTTGAATCGCTTCTCATCATTAGAATTGATGGACTCATTGAATCTTGCAATGCAACCCAAACCAATTCACATCTTGGTCCTCATTAGCGTGCCTTAGGTCCTTGGGCTCTACACCCCATTATGCTACTGGACTATCCTTGTACTCATTTGTCTTGTGATCAATGAGACACAAGGCATTGTTACTGCAAAATGTTTCAACTTTTCATGGACGTGCGCAATGGTAATTATCTGCAAGGTTGGTGTTGCATATGGTGTTTGCGCAAACATTGATTGTGTAGGATGTTGTGCAAGTTGATTGCGCAAGCAGGGATAGTTGCACAGGCTTGTGTGGAGATTGTCTATTTGTAGTTGTGTAAAGTTGTTAGTGTATGGGAATGATGGTAGAGTTGCATAAGGTTCTCTGCATAGTAAAATTGCACTATGGAAGGCTGCAAAGTGGAGTACAGTGGTTGAGTCACAGTAATGTGCTGCAAGGAGTTGTGCAACATGTCAAGCAATAGATGTTAAATTAAGGTGTTATGATACACTTGTTTGATGTATTTGTCAAATTGGAGTGAGAGCAACGCCTTGGTGGCGCTTTGACACGGAGTGTTACACAATGATCATTTTAGTAGTAGCAAATGTGATTGTAGATTCGCTTGCTGCTCGGATGCTACAAAGTGGGTGCCAAATATAGGCACAGTTCTTCTCAGGAAGAGGATGATGCATCGCTGTAGGCTATTGTTGGCTACTAGATATGGGATGCAAGTAATTGCTTGAATATTGAAAACATGTGGTCAAGTGTGTGCATTATAATATACAAGAGAGTGATGTATGAAGGTTACAAAACCTTGCGATGTGTAGCATTGTAAAATAATTTCGTTTTATGTTATAAACAAGAAGGTTTCTTTGTTGGGTTTTTTTACCCGAAAGGGTTTTCCCAGGTGAAATATTGCTTATTCTGTGTGCTTGTCATTATCCATGTATGTTTTAAGATTCGTACAGTGTAACTTTCCCCTGTATTAGTTTTTCATGCATAGGTTTTATCCTCAACTTTTGGTATCAGAGCTTGGTTGTAGGCTTTGTAGAAGTTCGGATAACTTGCGATAAATGGTTAGCTTGAGTGGGATTTTTGAGTGGAATAATTTTGTGCAAGTAAAATGACTAGAAGCACAAGGATAGAAATTGAGAAATTCAATGGTTAGCATTTTGAGTTATGAAAATTCAAGATGGAAGATCTCTTAGTAGATAGAGATCAATGAGTTGCTATTGTAGACAATCTAACAAACCACCCACGGGAATGAAACCAGAAGAATGGGAAAATGTTGATAGGAAAGCTAGAAGCTCTATCATGTTATGCTCGTCGATTTCAATGCTATTGAATGTTTCAGCTGAAAATACTATGAAGCTTCTTTGGGATAAGTTGGGAACATTTACCAGGCCAAGTCATTGGTAAAAAAGCTATTCTTGCCAAAGACATTGTATTCATTGTGAATGAATGATGGTGACTCGCTTGCAGAGCACCTGAATGCGTTAAATATTGCGTTAGGTCAATTATCATCCATGGATGTCAAAATGGACGATGAAGAAAGGTGTATCATGTTGTTTTGCTCTTTGCCAAACTTGTGGGACAATCTAGTGATGGATATCACTAGTACTACATTGGAGTTAAAGTGGAAGATGCTATCGCAACTTTGTTATCAGAGGAGATGAGGTGCAAGTCTATGGAAAGCTATCAGATGAAGGATGTCTTGTCTATGTGAGGTCACTCACAAGAAAGAGGCAAGCAAAAGACTAGGGATAAGCACTTGAAGTCTAGAGGTAGATTTAAAACTCCGGATGGATCCTTGAATAAGTGCTAGAATTGTGACAAGTTAGGGCATTTCAAGAATGATTGTAAAGTGAGAAAGGTGGAAAAAGCCAAACCACCAAATGCTGTGCAATCCTTAGGTGAAAAAGTATCCATTGATGGAGATGGAGATGCATATCTCGCAACCTCAAGTTTGCATGCATATAATGATGCATGGCTGATTGATTCAGGTGACTTCTATCATATGATTCCCGCGAGAGAATGGCTCTGCAAATATGAAGAATATGATGGTGGCGATGTCTTTTTGGGAGACAACCTGACCTACAAGATCATGGGTAGAGTGAAGTTGAAGTTTAGAGATGGGAGGATCAAGACTCTTTGGCGTTTTGCACATTCCTAGCCTTGCGAGGAATTCAATCTTTGTGAGCAAAATGAATGATGCCGATGTTCAGGTCTCATGCAATAGAAATGAGTGCAAGATGGTGCGTGGGGCCAAGGTGTTGGCAAGGGGTGTATGCACGGTTACTATGTTTAGGTTTGATGCGAGTGCGGTAAGCAGTGCATGTAACAACTCAATTGTTCTCGAGGCCAAGGCTGATTCATGAAGGTAAGCATGCTTCTGATGGAGAAGACAATTCCCTGGCATCAGAGGCTGGGCTATATTGGTGAAAAAGGTTTGCACATGATGCATACTAACTATATGGCGAAAGGGATATACAATGGTTTCTTGGACTTGGACTTTTGTGAACACTACATCTTTGGCAAGTAGAGTCGGGTGAAATTCCCCACAAATGTTGCTCGGGCAAGTAGAATCTTGTAGGTGATCCATGAGATATTTTCGGATTGGTAGATGTCCCATCACTAAACAAGTCTATCTTCTTAGTTCTATGTGTCCTTCATAGATGACTACTCTTGCAAGACCTGGATATACTTCATCTAGAAGAAATCTGAAGTTCTCAGGTAATTCAAGGAGTTCAAAGCCCTTAAGGAGAACTAGACGGAGAAGAGGATCAAGATGTTGCACATGGAAAACGAGGGTGAATACTACTCTAATGAGTTTGATGAATTATGTAGGCAAAGTGGTATTCAAAGGCAAACAACAACTCCATACACATCACAACAAAATGGAGTTGCAAGGCGGATGAACAGGGCGTTGATGGACAAGACCCGGAGTATGCTAAGTGGTGAGTGGTTGGAGTAGAAGTTTTGAACCAAAGTAGTGGCTACTACTTGTTACCTTGTCAATAGATCAACCACATCAGCGTTGGTTGACAAGACCCCGCAATAATTATGGACTGGTAAAGAGCCATGCTTGTGACACTTGCGAATCTTTAGTTGTGAAGCTTACTCCTATATTCCAAAGGAGAAAAGATTGAAAATTGACTTTAAGTTTTCAAAGTGCATCTTTATTGTATATGGGAATGGTGTCCAAGGGTACAAGCTTTGGAAGCCTGAGACAAAGACGACGGTCAATAGCGAGAATGTAGTCTTTAGGTAGGTGCACAAAGTTGATGTGCAAGAAGAACCAAAGGAAGAAACAAAAAATGTTACAGGTTGAAGTAGATGTTGAAGAGTTTGTATTCAAGTATGGTGTGATGGATGAGGAGTCACGACTCCTATCCGATGAGATTAGAATGGGTGCACAAAATGCTTGAGAGGTATAGCCCACTGGATTTTCGTTTTGCATTTCTATTATCTGTGACTGATGGTGAAGAACCAAAGATGGTGAAGGAAGCTCTTGGATGCCATGAAAGTAATTCTTGGAAGATGGCCATGAAGGAGGAAATGGAGTCTTTGGCAAGAATGAGACTTGGGACTTGGTAACTTTTCCTCCCAGTCGAAAACCTGTAGGCTATAATTGGGTTTTCAAGAAGCATCAAAATGCGCAAGGAAAATTGGAGATGTACAAGGCTTGCCTAGTAGCAAAGGGATTCTCGCAGGTAGAGGAAATTGATTTTGGTGAGACCTTTTCTCTTGTTGCAAAATTGACTTCCATTAGATTTTTATTAGCTATTGTTTTTGTGTTTGATCTTGAGATAGATCAGATGGATGTTAAGACAACTTTTTTGCATGGAGAGCTTGAACAAGAAATCTACATGTTGTAGTTGGAAAGCTTAAAGGTAAAAGAGAAAGAGGACTTGGTCTATAGATTGAAAAAGTTCTTAGATGGCGTGAAACAATCGCCAAGGATTTGGAATCGTAAGTTTGATAGCTATGTGGTTGGATTTGGGCTTGTGCACAACAAAGTTGATCCTTGCGTATACCTTAAAGAAGTAGGTGATAACTATGTCATCATAGTTCTCTATGTGGATGACATACTGTTGATTGGAAATGACAAGAGCATGATCAAGTAGGTGAAGTCTCAATTGTCTACGCAATTCGACATGAAAGATCTTGGTGCTGCAAGATTCATCTTGGGCATGGAAATCAAATGGGATTGTGCAAACAAGAAGCTCTTGCTAGATTAGAGGAAGTATGCTGAGACAATATTGGAAAGGTTTAGGATGCAAGACTACAAGCCTATGCACACACCTTTCCTAGTTGGTCAAAAGCTATCTATTGCACAATGTGCAAAGACACAAGGAGTTGGAGGACATGGTTCAGGTTTCGTGTGTGAATGTGGTGGGAAGCTTGATGTATGCAATGGTTTGTAAAATCCCTGACATTGCTCATATAGTGAGCGTAGTGAGTAGATTCATGTCCAATCCGAGCAAGGAGCATTGGGTAGAAGTGAAGGGGATCATTAGGTATGTCCGTGGGATTTCTGACTAAGCAATTTGCTATCAAGGTAAACCTAGTGAAAGCAAGACTTTGAATCTATAGGGCTTTGTGGATTCTAATTCTGCTGGAGATCTTGATTTTCATAGATATATGAGTGTGTATATGTTTAACTTGTTTAATGGAGCTATAAGTTGGATGAGCAACGTTGTGATATCCACCACAAAAGCAGAGTACCTCACAACTACTCATGGGAGCAAGGAAGTGGCCTTCAAAGGTTGTGTTCTATGGTTGGGTTCACTCAAAACGCTATAAGGATAAATTGCGATAGTCAAAGCACAATATGTTTGGAAAAGAACCCTGAGTATCATTCTCAGATGAAGCACATTGATGTGCGATATCATTTTGCAAGGGAAATGGTGGAAGAGAGAGATACATCTAGAGAAGGTGGACATGGATGCAAACTATTCATTGATTAAGGCAGTGAATACTGAGAAGTTCTCTTGGTGTAGGAAAGTGATGGCCTTGGCTGCTTGAAGCTGCTAAAGGATGGAGGCATGCTCCCTTATGCAAAGTGTTCAACAAGTGGGTGATTTTTTGGAAATGTTTCAACTTTGCATGGATTTGTGCAATGGTAATTGTTCGCAAGGTTCGTGCTACATAAGATGTTTGTGCAAGCACTGATTGTGCATGATGTTGTGCAGGTTAATTGTGCAAGAAGTGGTGGTTGTGTAGGCTTGTGTGGAGACTATCTATGGCAATTGTTTAAGATTGTCAGCATGCGGAAATTATGGTAGAGTTGCGTAGGGTTCTTTTTATAGTATCATTGCACTAGGAATGTTGTGAAGTGGAGCACAATGTTTGATTTGCAGTAAGGTGCTATGAAGAGCTGTGAAGCATGTCAAGTAATGGAGGTTAACTTAAGGCGCTACGATACACTTGTCCAATGTATTTGTCATATTATAGGAGTGCGAGCAACGTCTTTGTGGTGCTCTGACATGGAGTTGTTGAGAAGTGTAACACAATGATCAATTTGGTTAGTAGCAGGTGTGATTGCAGAATTCCCCTGTTGTGCGGACATTACAAATTGGGTTCTGGATATAGGCATGGTTTTTCTTAGGAAGAGGATGATGCATAGTTGCAGGTTTTTGTTGGCTGCTAGATGTGGGATGCAAGTAATTGCATGAATGCTGAAAACACACGGTCAATTGTGTGCATTGTAATATACAGTAGAGTGTTGTATGAAGGTTACAGAACCTTGCAACTTCTTGTAGCATTATAAAATAGTTTTAGTTTATGTTATCAACAAGAAGGTTACCGTGTTGGGTTTTTTATTTGAAAGGGTTTTCCCAAGTGAAATGTTGTGTTTTTGTGTGCTTGTCATTATCCGTGTATGTTTAGGATTTGCATAGCATAGCTATCCTCTTTTAGTTTGTCGTGCATAGGTTTTATCCCCAACAATTGTGTACAACAATTAAGCTTCTCCACTCTCCTAGAGGTAAGTCCATTTCTCTTAACAGGGTGGATAAAGCTATATATGGACTAGTTCTACTCAGCACTAGAGAAACTAGAAACATGTGAAAGGAGACAAATGGTAAGTTTTCCGTATAATATAGCCACCACCAATCTACACACTGTGAATCTATCTATCATAGGTGAAGTCTTGTAGCCGTGGAGAGAAGCAAATTTGGTCCACTAATCTCTAATTATTTTAGCATCCTCCACATTGTACATTTTCTAGAGGGCCTTCGTGAAGCCTTTCTTCACCTCCTCATCATCAATAGAAACGACTATTTAGGGCCTCTCTGCTAACCATTTGGGATTCTTTGCATATGTAGTCATGTGTAAAGGGGTGGTTAGCTTCTCCCACCTTTGCTGAATTATGTAATGCATATGGTTGT
The DNA here is from genome assembly GCA_037957365.1 of Torreya grandis. Taxonomy (NCBI): domain Eukaryota; kingdom Viridiplantae; phylum Streptophyta; class Pinopsida; order Cupressales; family Taxaceae; genus Torreya; species Torreya grandis. Next base: position 1,555,102 of record JARHVA010001212.1, on the reverse strand, counting down.
GATAGAATGCCAAGGTGGGCTCTCTATCATGAATCACGACTATTATCTAGCCAAGTAGGTTATCATTGAACTCATATATCTCTCCAAGGTCGAGTATCTTAGATTCTCCATATTTGATGATGGTAAAAATTGTGGATACAATGGATATAATGTATCTCACATCAAACCAAACATTTTTTTTCACTACCACATTCATTCACCCTCTTCCCGTGTTTAGTCATGGACTCCCCCTACCTAATCCACTCATGTGTCATAATCATTAGTTGCAAGGGCTCCTATAACTCAAGCATCCTCCCCAATAAAATGAAATACGATAAACATATGGTCCCACTTGGTTTGAGGAATTCCTTCCTTGAAAGGGTTGAAACAAGGCCATTGAGGTGTGGTGGTTGCATATGAACATTTGCACCTTCTTGGCTTTTGTCACCATCTATTTGACACACTCAATTTTCCAAAAGTCCTTAAGTGCATTATTCATTGCATACACACAACATGGGTCCATTAGATGTGCTTATAAGTAGCCTCAACCCGCTTTCATGTTTCCTTGCACACATATATTGCATTTGTAACCACCTACACTTCATTGGGAGGGCCATGCTCCTCAATAGCATCCCTCAAAATCTAGAACTGAAATTCAGTGTCCTTAAGCATTCTAGAACAGTCAACAACCCTAAGGAAATAAGGGTCTTCTTTACGTGTGTCTATAACATTGATGAGTAGGCGATGGTTAATGTTTGTCTACCCATTCTTGATGATAGAGCACCCATGTGTCACCCATGTAATCTTCATTTCCTCTATCAATAAATAAAATTTTGAATAATTGTTTTCCAAAATGGTAGTTCTCCACTTGGTTTTGCTATGAGGCACATAAAATGAACCTGCTTTGCATGCCTTGGCAAATTCCTCCTTGTAAAAGGAGATTGAGTAACATGAAATGGAATGCCATTGGCAAAGAAGAATTCCAGTGGGATCATGTGCATCCTCTCTAACTTTGCACATTATACATATTTGTAACCGGGTGTGAAGCTAATCTGTGGCCTTTCTTTGCCCCTTAGGTTCCACCGCACTCATCTTAAACTTTGGAACCACAAGAGTTGTAATACTAGAAATTTGTTTGGAAGTCCTAGAGGAAGGGGCACTAGTAGATGGTGTAAAAATCTCCTCATTAAACAACCTAATCATTTCAATGCTCTCTTGAAGTAAAGGATAAAGCCTAACCCCTTTACCATGGATGTCTTGAAAGTGTGCATTAACCCTAGCAATGCTGCCCTTCCAATCATTGCTGCAAATATTGCATTTCCAATTCTGATCCCCCCTTGAATTACTTCCCTTGTTTGTGTCAAGGATCGTTGCAAACTGCTTCAATGGATTTTATTTGTTGAATAACCCCTTTGTTTATTTGCCCAACATCTTTGGTGGGAAATTAAACACCAAAACACTTCTAACTGAACATTTAATCTGAGTGCCCATAACTATTTTTCCTCCCCCACTTCCACTATCTATTTCTTGCATTCCGTCATCCTCATTACTCAGGAAACTCATCTTTCCCTGAAAAATCAAAACAAAAAAAAAACAAACCTATTTTTTTTAACAAAATGACAATGTATATTCAACTATTACAAAAAAATTAAAAAAATGATTTTCAGCATATTACAAGTGCAAAAAAATAACCAAAACAACGATATGATAAAATCATAATTCTAATATTTTCAACACATTGCACCAATGACCAATGAAAATTTCATTGTTCATTGGTTAATGTGTAAAATAAATCAGGTCACCATGATTCATCTTTTAAATAATATAAAAAAACTCACATTTGCCATCAACTAATAACAAATAAAAGGGAAAGACATCCTTGACAAATGTGATGACTCCCTGCCGCTGCAAATCCCTTTTCCTCTTCCTCTTCTCTCTTCTTTCTTCCTCTCTTTTCCTCTTTTTTTGCAAAATGACGTGAGTTTAGGGTTTGGGGGTGTTATTAGGGTGAGGGGCCTTGGTGGCACCCCTGTTATGCTTAGGGCATTTCTTTAATTTTTAGCGATTTTTTTAATTTTTGACTTTTGTTTTAAATGTATAGATTGTCGGGGACATCCACTTGTCCCCTTTATGATCAAGGGGCGTGCTACTGTCTTCGGGATGTCTACAACATTCCTGAGATGACAACACATCCCCGATATGCTCATCAAGATTTCGGGAAATCCTGGTGACCTCTAATTTTTTCTCATTTTGTTGCAAGGGGGTGGCTGGGGAAAATTTTGACCCTTCCCCTCATCCCCAAGACCTCCCGGATGCTAGTTTGTTCCTAGGGACATGTCTACTTGGAATGCTTATTTTTTGTGTAATATAAGCTACATTTCTTAAACAAAAATACAAACACATACACATACACATAGACAAAGACAAACATAGACACATGCATAGACACGCGGGGACACAAATGTGCATGCACACACACACACACGTACATGCAAGTTTATGTGTGTTTTCTATTTGGATATTTTTTCAGTTTGGAAATACTTTTTGTATTTTTGAAAAAATTTCAATTCCAATTTTGTTGTTGTTGAATATTGATCATTTTTCATATATGTTTTGGAATGCAAGCTATTTCACAAGGATGATTGTACATAAACACATGTAAAAGAATCTATAAATATTGCTTCCTCTAGACTCCCATCTTTCCCATGTTTTCTATATGCTAATGAAATAGTTTCATGCTCCTGCAGATACACTCTCAATGAGACAAGTAGATGAATTAGCAAAGGTTTGCCAGGTTGGATGTGGAGGGCTACTATATCTGCCTTTTTTGTCTGGTAAACAATTTTTTTCCTCATGATCAAAGGAAAGAGAAATATAAACTGAAATTGTATCAAAGGAAATTAGCAAGGGAATTATGTTCTATGATAGGCTTAGTAATGAAGGCCGTGTCATCGTTGGAATTACTTATTGGGCAAACAAATTGTCTTCTATTGCAAATGTTTAATCCAACTCTTGCATGTGTTTTCATACAATTTTTCGATAGATTTTTCACTTCATCCACAAAAGTGTCTTCTAGTATAACCCTGATGCTTCTCATTTGTGATTAGTTATTTATTTCCTGTCATATATGCATAAATATACAACCAGCCATATAGTTGATTACTGAATCTGTTTACCACTTTGTGTGCATTCATGTCTTCATTTGTAACTTCAAGGACGGTAGCACACAATACAATCAGCTGAAATATGATTCTACTTAAGCTATGGTAATTAGAATGTCTATATTTTCATATATCAGTACTAATTTATAAATTGTTCCAAATATTCTTTGTAGGAGAGCGTTGTCCATTTGAAGATCCTACTGCACGTGCAGCATTTATTGGAATATCGAATAGTACATCTCAAGGGGAGTTGTTTCATTCAGTATGTAATCCTCTTTTTGTATTGTTTTTTCCTAACAATATGGAATTTCATGGAGCATAATTGGTTTTAATTTGTAAGCTTTTCGCAGGATAAAAGTGCTTAAAGAGTTAACTAATTACAAAAGGTATCTGGGAACAAATTCAAAATAATAAACATCATTTGCTTATTGCTGATTGGTCATTGATTGTTTTTTTCTTTTTGTATTTTCAACTTTTAAATGGCCTCATGCAACTAATTTATATAGGGTAGTATTAAAAACATCTTACTACTATTGTGGATCTATCACTACAAGCACACAAACTACTGCTTGAGTTCAAGCATTAGTCCCACACCACTAGGAAGAACAATGCCTTAAAACAAGACCTATTGGAAACAAAAAAATGCAAGTTTAAATAGATTATATGACATCCATAGGGTTAAATCAAATTAGCTGAAACTATTTCAGTTCTCTTTTCTTATGTCAGATTGAAAAATGAAAAAACTTAGTTTTTATTAGAATTCTTCAAATATGTGATAGTAAGTACTGTAACCTGATTTGAAATTAAGTAAAAGGATGTAGGCATCAGTTTCGATATAACAAGTTTTGTTATAGTTTGATTTCATTTTGTAATGACTTGACAAAGACAATGAATAAATGTGTTAGCCAACTCATGTGTTATGTCTGAACAAGCTTCGTTTTTGTTTGGTTTATTGTGGTCAGTCCATTGGGTTGCTGTTGACGATTGTCCAATTGAAAAACTTTCTAGTTCACAACCATTTTTATATTGTTGTATGTGAGGATATGTTGAGGAGTTATCACCGTGTTTCTCTTTGATGATATTGTTGTACATTCAGCAGGAGTATATGAATAATGCGCCGATTTATTTTCTACTTCTTTGTGTATATTCTTTCTGGTTTGGCTGTGCATACTTTGTTTCTATTTGCTATACTACATTTTGGCTGGGTCATATTAGACATCTACTGGCTGTTGGCGTCAAGTCTGTTGATGATGGAATTGTGAAGGCCATCTAAGAAACTTTTATCAGCAGAGAATTTGATCAATTAGAGTCCTATCAAAATAGAAAAGATCTATTGACTGAAGAGATCAATTGACCAAAGACTTCAGTCTTTTTTGAAACATTGCGATCCAATAATACATCCAACAAGAAGCCCCTTTGATCAAGGTGACCCTCCGACATCGAGGATGACTCAGACTAGAACAAACACCTAAAATTTAATGGTTGGTTTGCTCAAAATCTTGGGCCTTCATTACATAATTTTGTAAGACCTGCATGTGGAAAGAGATTAAAATATTTAACAAAAAAAAACTGCCAAAGATACTGTGAGACAAACTCTGACATGAGGAGTAGAATAATTTGAGTAGCATTGTTGGAGTGGAAGTTTATGACTGAAAATCTAAAGAGAAGAAACTGACGGCAAGATACCAGGGAGGAGTACAAGAAGTAAAAAGGTCAGCATAATCGGTGGAGTTAAGAGTGAGAAGAAATGTTGGAGGAGGCGACAGCCCGAAATGTGCCATCTCCTTTAGAGGAGGTCTATGCACCACCCCTAGAGGAAGTTGGTATGTATTTGAGAACTAACAGAGAGAGATTTATAGAACTTGCTAGAAACTTGCTGCTTCCTGATGAAGGAAGTGTAGAACATGCCAACCGATTCGAGTGGGAATGTTATGGGAGATGAGGATACTTGTCCTCCTCAAGACAAGGGAATTCACCTTTAAGAAAGAGATTCTCATGATTCTTTTTCGAATGAGGAGAGAGTTTCTCATGGAGAAACATCAAAGGAATTAAAGACCTACTAATCAGTGAAGAGGAGTTTCATATATCTCTAATCAAGTTTCGAGACCCTAGTGTTAATGAAGGCAATTTTGAAGCCGACCCAGAGGTACAACCCAATGAGGTTGACTACTTGATTCATGTTAGGATAAATTTGCTTGAAGATATTAATGTCTTCACCAAAACCAAAAAACTAACTAGTTTTTCACTCCCTATGAAATCAACCAGATTAGTGACAAGCTGTGATTATATCATCGTCATTTAAAATTAAATATAGTGTTGATTGGATATTAACAGGATGTCTATATATATCTAAAATTGTGCCACTGTATCTGAGCCATATCCTGGCATGAAAATTTTAGTGTATTAGATGTATATTCGTCAAGTGTCCCTATTTGGATACATATTAGATACATGGATACAAATACAATGGGGATTCTAGTAACTTAGGTGTGATGTATAGGTATTAAAAAATAGAGATTGCGAGGAATCAATCTATACATCTTAGTTAATCTTTTGACTACTACCATGATTTAATGATTTTAATCGGTGTTTGTGAGGTAATCTTCTAGGTATCGATGGCATGGAGGATTGCCAATAGTTGTTCGAATATGGAATATCTTCATTTTGTGTCATTTATCTTCTTTCTCTTATATGCTATATCACCTTTCCATGTTATGCTAGGATGGGTTCTATGGCATGATTGTTGGTATCATTGTAGATTTTAAATGGTTTTGATGGGTTGGGTAATGTCAAAATGGGTGCATTTAAGTGTGTCCTTAGAGAGTTTTCGGTTGAGCCTTCTGTAGAATCATGTTAGTCCTAAGAGCTTCTAGTTTTGATCCTTTAAGTAGGTGCATAGTTAAAAAAATTGCGAGCAATTGCAAGAAAATCACCAAACTTGCAAGCTTTTGGGTTGGGTGAGTAACGCATTGCTAACTCGTGTGATGAGTTTTTGCAGAGCACTAACGAGTCCATGCAGAAAACTCTCGAGTCAGCATTTTTTTTAAATTTTTTTAGTGTTCTCAAAAATTAATCTTTCAAATTTTTAAATTTTTTTGGCTTAAATCTAATAGAAAATATATCTATGCATTCTATAATTTCATGTTTTATGCTTTTTAATAGTATTTTGCATGTTATTTAAGTTTATTTTGTGAATTTATATATATTTTTAATTTGCCGAGTCATGAGTTTGAGTCCAAATTTTGGGCTTCCAAATTTTTGCCGAGTTCAAGTTTTTACCAAGTCCGAGTTTTTGAACTATGAGTAGCTGTATTACAGTGTCAAATTACTATAATTGTTCTAGGGTCTATATATCATTGTCTGATATTCTGTGCCCTAGAGATTCAATTTTCTTTTTTGAAGAAATGAGAGTCGAATAATTTCACATACAGTGTCCCCTTGGAAATTTTTATACTAGTTTCAAGTGTATTTTATGTGCTTCCTTGTTTTTTTGCTAAAGACTAGTTTGTTTTTTCAGCATACTATATGGACTTCCCGTAATATGGGTGACAAACTTTCTTCATCATTCTTATCGATACCTTTGGTGCATTTGGTAGGCCAAATAGCATAACTAAAACTTTATAGTGATCTCTTAGTGTTGAAGATGATATTTTTAGTACATCTATTGTGCTTTGCTTTATGACTACTGTGGAACGATGATTGTGTTTTCTAGTCATTCTCTTTAGTTGAAAATGTGATACTAAGAATGTTCTTGGGTCATTCTTTCCTTTGTATAGTTTGATCTTTTTACCTTTTTTGTATTGTGTAGACATGGTCTCTTTCGTGTATTATGATGTTTTTATTGATCCATTTGTATCCTAGGTGTGCATTGTATCCATTAATTTGCATTGCATTGTATATGCTCTTTTGCATTGCATTGAAAGCTAATTGGGCACTATATTGTTGGGCTTGGACTTTAACGTTGGGTGTTTAGGTATCCCATTCATGAGTTGTTGAATTTTCCGTTTCTACCTTATATGTGTAGTCCAATATTTTTTATGGGAATGTTATTTTTTGGACAATTTTTTTGGATATGAAATTGCATATGCATCTTGGGTCTAAAAGGATTCTAGCTTCTTTGAAGGAATTTTTTCTTTGAGAAGGAAGCATTTGCTGGGGTAATTTTGAATAATTTATCAATGCAAACTATGTTTTTTTATTTATAGTTTTCTTTATCTTATGGTTGAGTTGTAATTCCTTGCATGTTTTTATTCCAATATTTCCCCCAAGTGCTGCTTCTTACAATTTGGGCATTGCTTCCTAGGTTTTTGGTTAGGCGGTTGTTTTACCTTTTTCTATAATTTTCGATTTGTTTTATTAGTCTTCTTTCTTAATGACGGTTCTTTTCTTGTTAAGGTTGTTTTTATAGGTTTGTCTGACTTCTCCCTTTTAAGTGCAAGTGATATAGCTTGGGCTAGTGTTTTTGGTTTGTTTTGGATAATTGCTTTCCAATTGGATGATTGAGACCTTGTATATATCTAAGAATTTGATACTTATTAGGGAGGTCTAAGTGCCATTATATTTTCAGTGGTTTCATTATATTTTGCGCTGCTTGCTGTTTGTCAAAGTCCTAGTCTCTTTCTAAAATTTTCTTATGCATTGTTTGGATCACTTGTCTATAATTTCATTTTTCATTTTTTTTGTTGTTGGATGCTATCTTACCATTCTAATGTTGCACCATCGATAAACATAATTATGGTAGGGCATTTTTCTTCTAGTTACATAAGCTTCACACAACCAAATTCATATGTATGTATCCAAATTGTGGTGTTTTTTACCCAGCCAAAATTGATTGGCTAGGCCTTGAACCCAGGACCTCCAAAATTGTGGTCTGGGAGGTCTTGGGTTCAATCCTATCCAATCTATCTTGGCTAGGTAGAAAACACCTTTATCTTCTTATGGAGTCTGACACAATTAAAAGAAATTGGAAACAAACATAAACCATGCTTGATAAGTCACATTGCGTTTGGTGACAAGGTTCAGTAAGTTACTTTTTTTGGGTCTCTTTGTTGGAGTAGAGGGGTAGTGTCTTTCTTCTTCTATTATATCCTCTTCTACCTTTACATTATCTCAATCTTTGTTCGATATATTCTGATTGACTTTGTAGTTTTGTATGATGTCGTCTTGCTCTTTCATCATCTCCAATAAGATTTGTATATTATTTGATTGTCTTTGCAGTGCTTGAAATATATGCGCCAATTTTTCTTTGTTGATAGATTAATTATTATTAGCCATGGTGTTGGTAGGTGGGAAAACCTAAGATCGGCTCTGATACCACTGTTACGCATTGTTCCACCAGTACTTGCTCCCAATGACAACATAAAAGGACATCTCAAGTATATGTACACATCTCAAACAGATCAGTAATCAAACACAATACCAAACCACATCTAGTGAGTGGGCATTCTTTGATGTTCATTGCCATTTTTTCTTTTTTGATAAAGCTGGAAAATTAGTTATGAAAGGAGAAATTTGTACAACAGCCCACAACTTGGCCTGGATGGGGCTCAAGCGAGGCAATTGTATTGAATATTACTGTTCAACGCAAGTCAATGATGGGAAAAGACCGACGGACCCAAAAAGAGCAGAAGGTAGTTAGACAAAGCCAATATTCATTTCTATTCCCTAGCCAACAAAGAACTGTGGGATTTTTCATTGTAATCATTTATCTTCCCAGTTCTAGCTGTTACATTTTTTAGTATTGACAGAATCTTCAAAAGCCAAAATTGTCCCAACAAAGGATATGCTTATGACATTGGAAAGCAAGTTCATTTAATTTTAAGATTATTTTGGCTCATCACGGGGCCCTGAAAATGCTTTCCCAGCAGCTTGGCTTGCAGCATCCTCCATTGGAGCTTGAGGTGGTTCAGGGGGCTGCCAAGTGCGAGATGAATTCCTTTTACCGAATTAATAAATCATTGCAATAATCCAAATCAGAATATTTACATTAATTTGGATTTTCCGGAATTCTTTTTAAAACTATTTTATAAAATAATAATATGAATAATAATAAAGTCCAATTAGATTAATTGTCTATTTCCGATTATAGATTTTGAATATTATAAAGTTACACCACAAGGGGTTTCGTCCTTGGGTTCGATTACAAGGGTTTCTGTCCTTGTAATCAATTACATGATTAAGGGATTTTGTCCTGAAAAGTGGTTGTAAGCATAATGCTTATACACGTTTGATTGTTTTATACAAGAATTGAATGAATGCTTTTCCCCACCGCAATGAGTGAATATAAATATAGCATAATCTTCCGTCAAAGGTGGTGTCCCATCCAAGAGGCACCTCTTCACCAAAAGATGTAATCGTTGACATTTCCGTTGACAATTCTGTTAACATTTTCGTTCACTTCCAGCAGCAATTCCGTTTGAAACTTCCGATAACAATTCCGTTTGATATTTCCGTTCATATCCGTTTAATGACTGCTGTATTAAATGGCAGCGCTGCTCCTTGGCAGCGATTTCTTCATGTGAAATGGCAATACCTCTCCTTGATGGTTGTGCCCTTGTCTTATGATTGGAAAGGGATATCACAATCACTTCCCTGATAATACTTTAAAATTGTCTTATCCCTAAACTCTTTTTTCCTTTATTCTTACACTTCTATGATTCCCCCTCAATCTAATATTTAAAACAGAATTTGAGATATAAACTTTGAAAAGTCACCTTGATTCTTTTTTTTTTGATTGTTAAATTGGGGTAGTAACGGGCCCCACCCCAAAAAAGAGCTCAATGGCTCCGAAGAAGGCTAAAATTTCTGTTTTTTCGTAGCCTTTGAGCTCTTTTTGGGGTGGGGCTTGTTACCACACCATTTTATTGTATATAATATTAGTTTAATCCTTGTTGTAGGATAGCTTTTGTCTTGTAGAAGATGAATAACCATTGTAGAAGATGAAATGAACAATCATCTTGTGGATATATATTTGTATCTATTCTTCATTTTGAAAATACGAGTACAATTTCTGTTTGCACCAATTTATCGTCAAATTTATTCAGCCCATTCCTAGCTTGACATTGGTATCAAAGCAAAACATCATGGGACAAAATCAAGGCCTATCACAAACAAAAAGAAGAAAAGGAAAATAATAAAACCTCAAAATCAGACTTAGGTTAGTTCACAAGTGAATGGGTGCTTTCTATTTCAAATGAAGTCAATAATGCCTCTCTCAATTCACCATGGGATAATGCTTGGGGCCTAGATATTGGTGCCATGCAGGATATGACTTTCCGAAGGGATTTATTTGAGGAGTTTCATGAAGAAAGATGTGGTACAATGTATTTGGTAGACATAGCAAGTCTGCAATTTGAAGGAAAATGAACAATTCGACTCAAGTCAATAGGGCTTCCAGATTTCATTTTAAAAAATGTCCTCTACCTTTCTCAATTGAAAATAAACTTCTTGTCTCTAATGCTCATTTGACAACAAGGCCACTCCATTCTGTTGAATGATGGAGAGGTACAAATCAAAAGAAAAAGTGATAATATAGTCATCTTGACCGGATATAGTCTTCAATTCCTGGTAAATTTACTCATCTCTTTGAAGAAGGAATGTCAACAAGCCTTCTATGACATGCAAGATTCAAGCATACTCACTATGAGAACATTCAAACAATGCAAAAGAATGTTGTTGTAGGTTTGCCAATTCTACCCAAAATATTGAATGTTCATATATTGTCTAAACATGAAAGAGAACCATTTCAAAGGTTTGAATGGAAAGCTAACATAAAATTACAATTGGTTTACTTTGATTTGTGTTATTTGCCAATTCTTTCCACCTGTGGTATTAAGTATTTTATGTTGTTCATTGAATGAATTGGAACTTCTTTCTAGAACAAAAATTAGAAGCATTCAAACCTTGAAAAGGTTTCGAACAATGATTGAAAATGAAACACAATCCCATATTTGGACACTTTGGACTAAGAATGATGGTGAATGCACATCAAAAGTGGTTGAAGCCCATCTCAAGCAAAATGGGATCAAGCACCATTTCACTATTCCTTACACTCCTCAACAAAATGGAGTAGTAGAGAGGATGAACAAAACCATGATGAACATGGTTTGAGCAATGTTATATTTCAAAAGGGTAAATCTATATTTTTGGGCAGAAGCAACTCAAACATCAATGTATCTTTGAAACATGTCACCATTAGCAACCCTTCAAATGAAGACTCCATATGAATTTTGATGTGGTCATCTTCCTTCAGCGTGACTTCTTTGAATTTTTTGATCCACTTGCTATGCATTGATTCCCAAGGAGAAAAGGAATAAGTTGGACCATAGGAGATGAAAATGCATCCTTTTGGGATATTTAGAATCCTCAAAGGCCTACAGACTATATGATGAGAAAAACAAAAAAAAAAAATTGTTGCAAGAGATGTCTTCTATGAAACCGCAAGCGAAATAGCATGCATAAGTTTACAATTGAATCAACTTGAGAAATAGCGAAAGTTGATGTTTTCAAGGAGATTGATATGGAGGTTCCAAACAATGAAGGGGGAACCTGTAATTGGGAAACAATTGAATCTCTATTAACTCCTATAATTGAAAAGACACTCCCCCTTTGGAAGAAAATGAAACTTCATCAAAAGGTGAACATACACCAGAAAATGAAGGAGCGTCATATCAAGATAATGAGGCACCAATGATTCTGCAAAAAACTTAAAAAAAGATGCCATAATGGGCCACACAAACATTGAAAGATGTTAGGCCAAATGAAGTTGAAAAAACTTCTCGAAGTGCACATACAACCACACAACAATCAAACAAGTTCCTATAAAAAATTCAAGATAAGATAGAAAAAATTACCTTAGATGACCATATAGAAGAAGAAATCAACTTTTCTTTTGATTCAAAACCTACTTCCTTCAAGCAAGTTGAAAAGCTTGATGTATGGAGAAAAATAATGACAAGTGAATATGATGCTTTGGTAAAAAATGGAACTTAGGAGTTAAGTTGATTCTCCAGTAGGCTATAAACCCATTGGTTGCAAGTGGGTCTTTTGAATCAAAGACAAAGTAGATGAATCATTTAAAAAGCAAAAAGCAAGACTTGTCGCAAAGGGATTTGCTCAAAAAATAAGGGATAGACTACAACGAGACCTTTGCACCACTAGCGAAATGGATTAGTGTTAGGGCTTTGTTGGCTTTAGCAGCACAAAACAGATGAAAAGTTCATCAGATGGATGTAAAAATTGCTTTTCTAAATGGTAATTTCAAAGAAACAATTTACATGAATCAATTGTAAGATTTTGCAGTTGACGGCCAAGAACACAAAGTGTGCAGGTTGGTAAGATCATTGTATGGATTGAAACAAGCCCCAAGAGCATGGTATGAAAATCTCACTGAGCACCTCTTGAGCATGAATTTCAAGTGTTTTGAATTTGAAGATGCAACCCTTTTTGTCAAGACAATTGATAAAACAATTGTATTTCTAGTTGTATATGTGGATGATCTGCTCCTCACAGGAAATAATGAAAGGTACACTGCAAATATCAAAGCAAAATTGATGAAAGGTTTTGAAATGATAAATTTAGGTTACTTTCATTATTATTTGGGTACTGAACTGATTCAAAAACCTAAGTACATTTTCATCACACAACAAAAGTACATTGGTGAAATTATGAGCAAATTTGGAATAAGTGTAAACCACTCAGTACGTCCATGGAACAAAATTTAAAGTTGACATTAGATGATGCCACAAAAGTTGTAGAGGCAACTAAGTATACACAACACATTGGAAGTATGATCTCTGTAATCACAACTAGACCAGACATTTATTTTGTTGTTGGTGTTATTTCTAGATTCATGCAACAACCTAGAGAAAGTCACTGGGTAGCAGCAAAGGGAGTTCTTCAGTATTTAAAAAGAACACAAAATTTTGCGCTCAAATACTCTAGGGCACCTGATTTAAAACTAGTTGGATATTTAGATTCCGACTATGCAGGTGACTTTGAAGATGGAAAATCTACCTCATGTTTCCTAATGAATTTTGGAATGGTAGTCATCTCTTGGAATCCAAAGAAGCAGTGAATTCCAACAATTCCTTCAGCAAAAGCAAAATATATGATAGCTCCATAGACAACTAGGGAAATAATATAGCTTAGAAGGATTCTTGCAGATTTATAGGTAACATAGGTTTCATCAATGTCACTTATGGTCGATAACATTTAAGCAATTCAAATGGCAAGAAATCTAGTATTTCATGACTGAACCAAGCACATCAACACCAAATTCCATTTGATTTAGCATTATGTGAAAGATGATAGTGTAAAATTGCTACACTGTCCTACTATAAAGCGAGCTACAAATATCCTAACAAAAGTGCTTGGCAGAGACAAATTTGAAAAATTTAGAGACATGCTTGGTCTCATTGTAACCCCTACAGATTCAAGGGGGGATGTAATATTATTGTATATAATATTAGTTTTATCTTAGGTGTAGGATAGTACAGTAGAAGATGAAATGAACCATCTTGTGGCTATATATTTGTATCTATTCTTCATTTTGAAAATACGATTACAATTTTTGGTTGCACCAATTTATCGTCAAATTTATTCAGTGCATTCCTGTCCTGACAAATTTGACCTCCCCGAGGCTGATTCTGTGTGGAAAGCTCCAAAATCTTTGTGTTTGCATTTTTGGTTCATCCTCTTCCGCATTGATGGGCTGATCATCATCTGCAAGGGAGCTTGCTCTTGAAGAGGAAAGTTGAGGAATGTTCTTGACAAATACGCCTCAATAGTTGGCACCTAGAAGGCTTTTTTGGTTACTATTGCAGGTCTCAAAAGCTGCAAATGCTTTTCCACTTTCTTATCTTGTGCTCCAAATTCACACTTTTTCCTCCTTCCTTCGACAATTCCAACCTAAACATCCTGACATTACATGGTAATTATGTGGGAAAGAAGATTGCATTTTGTGAATGGTGCGAGTTTCCTTTTTGGTGCTAGTATCAATAAATATAGAAGGTTGAAAAGGGTCAAGGTCTTGGAGTGAAAGAAATACCACATGCCAATGAACATTAAAGGACAATACAAATAGCGAGGGAGTCGTGTTAGATAAGACAAGCAAGTGAAGGTATTTGTTTACATAAAGTGGGTATGGGGTGGCCGGATGGATTGCTGGCACCTCTTAATTCCCTTTCACCTTTTGGCCGTACATGTTTCTTGCACACTTAGGCAGACATCTATAGGTAAAAAAAAGACATGCTTATAAAAATATGACTATCATGCATGGTGGATATGCAAGCATATTAATAATTTAATAATAATATCAATGAAAGATCAGTTTGTTTACATAAACATTTATTATTAAGGACCAGTCACGTAATCTCACCAATTATTACACTAATTGCTTAAAAATATATGCTCATATAATACCAAACCAATAGTCTGCATGAGATATAATATAGCATAAAACAAACATATACTCAACCATGACACGTCAATAACCATGAGCTCAAAAGTGGTCTCCATACAAATGTATTTCCTGGAGCACGATATCACAATAACATGCCTATAACGAAAAGAAACAAAGCATGTGGTAGCAACATGATGTATCCCAATGAACCCTATAAAGAACATACCGTCTGAACATAGATTGTAAAATGGAGTATGCATAACATGCTATGTATAACTGAAAGCAGCAGCCATCTACTACAATAAGGGCTGTCAAATGAGGAAAGAAAGTCAGTCAAATTTGGGCCTCATAGTGGAATTGTCACTAGATACAAGGTAGGACTTGCAAACTGTCACTTGTAAAACAAACTTTTGTTTGGTACTTATTCTTGAGTTTTCTAGTTAATTTGCTTTTCCAAGAGTCTAAGACATATGATGTCTGATTTTTGAACAATGTGCACATTGGGTTTTTTTATTTTGGTCAATAGCGCTCACTCCTATCTAGCTATTAAAGATGTCAACCTGGTACGTGTTTTTCTGGATATTTCTGCATTTATGATGTCAACAATTTTGCCTACTTGATAAAGTTCTCCATAAGATAGGTTGATGTAGATTTACTTCTATTCTTGTCCACGACTCTTCAAATCACAAATTATTAATGGCATTGATCAGATAATGGAAGGTGTTGCTTTTGCTATGCTTTCAGCTAAAGATGCAATGCTTGATAAGCCATTAGCAGGTATAGAGTTGGCAACTAGTTGAGTTATTGTTTGTCCCAATTAAATTTTTTCTATCTTGTAACTGTCCTTTTGGTCGTAATTATTTTCTATGTACATTCATTCCTTTGTTTTTATATTGTAGATAGCAGACCCCTTCGGTTGGTCGGTGGTGGAGCAAGGTGATTACTTGCACCTATGGATGAGTTCTTGGACTACTATAGTTGGACTATAGCTCACCGTTAATTGCTTTTATGGCTTACTAGAGTGTTAAA
Source organism: Torreya grandis (assembly GCA_037957365.1). Classification (NCBI taxonomy): domain Eukaryota; kingdom Viridiplantae; phylum Streptophyta; class Pinopsida; order Cupressales; family Taxaceae; genus Torreya; species Torreya grandis. Next base: position 1,539,532 of record JARHVA010001212.1, on the reverse strand, counting down.
ACTATTTCAAAGGGTTAGTTATCATTACCAAGATTTGTACTTGCTATTGAGAATGTATGTATTTTTTTTTGAAGTGTGTTAATCTACTTTCATGGAGAACTTCTTTGTGATGTTAGCCCAGATGTTTCACCTAGAGGAACAACATCCATGCACATCAAAATCCAAACACGTCAAAGTTTGTAAACTTTGGTTTCGAATCAACAATGTGCTATAGAATTTTTTTTTATCAATTTTCTTCTAAACTTAATAGATTATTTTTTATTCTCTTATGAAGTTCTATAGCTTTTCAATCTTCACACAGTTGTGGATTTTATTTTTCCTCCCAAAATCCACTTTTTAGAAATTAAATCTAATTGACAAAAACAACAAGCATCATATCCAGTGATGCAAACATTCTTATCCCTCTAATATCTAAATGAATAATGAATTTCATTATAAGGTTGGATAGATTTATTTGTACCTTACACTCTTATTTAGTGGACTTGAAAACAATTATTTAAATAATCTTTAAATGAATATGTTTGTATTACTAACATGAACTACTATACCAGCTGGCATTTTCTTCCATATAATACAAGTCAGGAGGAAAATTGTGAGGATTACTGCATAATGCATATGCATTTCCCTCTAAACATCTAAACACAGCTTGTGTGTATTTTAGTTATCCTTACGAACACGTAAGGGGATAAACTTGATTTCTTGTTAGGGTTTCATTAATATATTCATAATTGTGTAAGGGTCTTCTACAAATTCCATTTGTTTAATTTGGCCCTAAAAGGGATAAACATTGAAGGCTTATTGTATTTTTGGATCTGTGTAGATGCTTGTTGGTAAAGACCCAACAAATGCTTTAATTTTGATTTCACGTAGGAGTAAGGAAGTTGTAATAAACATTTCATTTGCAAAATGGAAATTGCAATACCTATGACCAATTGGGATGGCAAATAGGCCATGAATGATGCATTGTTCCTAAGCTTTGGCTAGTATTTGATTCGACCCCTCACTCGTGGTGATGAACAAATAGGGACAGAGAGGATCTCCTTGATGCAAATTGCGATCGAATGAAATAAAGGTCCCTTTTGTCCATTGAGAAGAATGCTGAATGTGGCTGCAGATAAGCAACTATAGACCAATTCCCACAATTATCCGAAGAAGCCAAAAGTGTGCATTGTTTATAGAATAAAAACCTAGTTATGGTGGTCAAAAGCTTTGGATATATTTGGTTGGATTACAACCACTACTCACGGTTGTGTATGGAGAGAATTAAAAAATTCTTGTATGGAAATGATATTATCAATGACTCTTCTTCCTTTGACAGAATAAAACTAAGATAGATATTATTTTTCATAGAATTAGGGGAAGAAGTCTAGACATCAGTTTTGTTAATAATTTTGCATACCATGTTACAAAAGGCAATTGGCCTAAATGACTCAAAACTCGTTGCTCCTGGGATTATTAGAATGAGTGCCAATGTGGTTGAATTGATGTTTTGAAGCATATGATGTTTGAGATGAGATTATTTTGCCACTTGCAATAATTCAACTTTAATGATGTCTCAAAAATCATTATAAAAATGCGTAGGGAAACCATATGGACCAAGAGGTTTATCATGTGAAAAGGAGAAAACATTAATTTGAAGTTCATCTTTTGATAAGATCCACATATAAGAACTGAAATATGCTGAATAATAACCACAATATGTAGAAATATAATATAGATCGTATGGCACAAGATGTTCATGGGCCAAGAAGTCCTAATATGCAATATACACAAATAAAATAATTACACTTAAGGTAGGGAAACACTATACAATACTCCTTAAAGATGGAATTCCACAATATCTCCCAATGAGAGATTTCCATTTCGAGGGGGACAACCACAAATATGCTACTAACCAAATAGAATACTCTCCACTTACTTGACATCTCTCACAATGATATTCATCTCCTTTATATATAACTTCATTAATAAAAATTATTAATGGATGGATAAATCACAAATCCCAACATAGGCCAACTCATTATCCAATATAACTAATTGTACAAGTTATCCATTTGTCTTAATATATTTGACCCATTATAATAACTGAAGGGGATGTGTACCACATGTCAACATCTCCATCAATTAATATACATCAAAATAAATAGCCCTAGGTACATAACATGACATCCCTCGTAGATACATTTCGTCCTCAACACATGAGAGGAAACAAAGTAACGGGCGTTCCTCAAATCATTGCACACTTGCTGCCATGCTTGATCGTCCAACCATCTGTGTGATCTTGGTGGATGATACCTCTTTAAACTCGCTTCCATATTCCACTGCGCTATTCTGATTCCAATAATGACCATAGTTGTTCCTCCTTGGCTTCGATGCATAGTCATAGTGATTGCTCCTTTGATTCCATGTTCCATATTCCACTGCGCTACTTTGATTCCATTCATGACCATAGTTGATCTCCTTTGGTTTCCATGCATAGCCATGATGATTGCTCCATTGAATCCATGTATGTCCATTGTTGTGGCTCCGATTCCATGTATAGTCATAGAAATCATTGGTGTGATTCTCTCTGACATGCTTCCATGATTTTTGCTTGTCACGATGATGGGGATGTTTATATGCGAATTTAGTCTTGTTTTCTACTACTTTGACCTCTTCAACCTTTTCTTCTTGTATATGTGCATCTTCCACCTTTTCTTTGAGTGGTGCCTTTGTCTCTCAAGTAGATGAAGTGTCCTTTTTTGTGTGTTCCTTTCCTATAAAATCTTCTTATTCTTCTTCTGAATCTTCCTTAAACTCTTCTCCACAATCTTCAGATTTATCCTCATGTTATACCTTAACCTTTCATGTTTCCTCACCAAGTGTGATATCTTGTAAAGTTACATTCTTTCTTTTCTACCAAAGCTTCATGAACTTCTTTTGCACATTAATATTATCTATTCCCATAGTTTCTAACCAAGGATACCCAAAAACAATATCTACCTCATTAATATCCAAAGCATACAAAGTTGTATGCAAAACATATTTGTCCATAGTGAGCTTCAAAAACATGAAGCCTCTTACCTTCTATTTGAGTTTTCTTGGTATTCTTTGCTTGATCCTATAGATGCTGGGCCAACTCCATTATGATGAAGTTATACCTGCTGCTAGGGTTTATGGATACAATGACCTTCTTCTTTTGAAGGCTTCCATGAACCTAAAATATTGAAGCCTCCTCTTTTGGAGATAAATTGCTTGGACCCTTATTCTACACTTGACCTTCTGCCTCATCATGAGCCTCCACCTCTCCTTCTACATCATCATTATCCTCATCACCTTCATCAACACCATCTATATTTTCTTCCTCTTTCTCTCTCTTATTCATCATTTGCATCTGCCTTTTCCTTATCATCATTACCATCATCATCATTATATTTGCCCTCATCTTCTACATCATCCTCATTTTCTGCCACCTCATCCTCATCATTATTGTCTTCCTCTTCTCCAACATCTTCCTCATTTTCCACCTCCTCGTGCTCATCATTATTTTCTTCCTCATTTTTTTCATTTGGATCATACGCATCCTTATCATCATCACCATTATTACTAGTATTGTATACTTCTTTTTCATCTTCTTGATCCTCATTCTCCTAATCCTTATGATCATCACCTTCATTACAGTGCACCAACAATTCCTCCACGAAAATTGACCATGCGATGATAATGTTCTTTTTTCTTTGACAAAGACAACAATACCAATTGAGTTGATTAGTTTCTAAATATAGAGATGCAAATCCTAGCTTTTGTAGGGTTGGAACAAAATACAACTCAAAACATTTCTCAAATTTGTTAGAACCATGTGACTGGGTCACTGCCATCAAATTTGGACATTTCCATGAAAAGTAGGGCTTCAAAAAAACTTGCATTCACTGAATTTCAATTTGTACCCTATATTTGAGAAAAAAATAATGCAGGCAATTAGATCTAAAAAAAATATTTGTATTGCAAAAAAAATGGCACTTGATTTGCTTACCCTAAATGAAAGGTTTGAATATTTTTCTAGGATCGCTCCTTTAAAAACTGATAGATTTGCAGTTCCGAAGGTCAATTTTTAATGGCCACAACTTCCTCAATACCACTCAAAACTTTATTTTTTATTTTGAAAGATACATCTTATATATACAAAAAAGTATTTATAGAGAACATATCAAAGAATGGATGGGTACATACAATGAGAATCATATCCTCATCCTAAAACAAGGGTAGAGATAAAATCAAAATACAATGTGGTGTCCAAAGCACAAGCATATTTGATCAACAAGGCTCCTTTCGCAAGACGCTGATGACATACCTCATCTCTCCACATAGACCAAAAGGTAGACAAAGAGCTATCCTCATGAGTAAAGACATTCTTATGCCTTAATTTCCAAAGCATAAATAGGGCTAAGTTATGCAGGCATTGCTATATTCCAGTAAACGTTGGATGAACTTGAGAACTATAATCTCCAAACAAAGTAGAGTGCTAGTGAAGTCTGCTAAAAAACAACTCTGAACATTGGGTCTCAAGGTACCTCCAACACTTTCTAGAAAATTGACTCTCCTAGATGATATGCTTCACAGTCTTTGAGCGGTGAAAAATAGGACAAAGGCCATCACAAAGCCCACTTGTGGTCAACCTAGCCTTGGATGGGACCCCCTGATATACAAGCAACTAGGCAAAAACTCTCGGCTTATAGGAAAGTCGAATTGACCACACACCGTGAAGATGATGAATCCATCTATCCTCTATGTATGTGGAGAGTCAACAAGCATTAAGGACTGGGAATAATTGATGTCTTTGATGTAATATCAAATACATCCGACATGAGTCATACTGGAAAAGTGGACGACCAAAAAACCTCCTCCAATCTCTCCATAACGGACTTGGCATCCTAATATTATTTTAAAAAGTCTTGATTTTGGAATAAGTTCTCTCAACTCAATGGTCAAGGGACGGTCAAAGGCAAGGAGTCCAAATTCTTGTGCAAGAGCACGCCACTCCCTCCAAGAGTGACTAACTGAGTTCCACAAGTCACCCTAGACAAAGATACCTTTCCTTCTCAATTTGCGACCCCTGATAGCGATGTAGCTCCAAAATACATGAGCCTTATTCCCTCCACTTCCATATAGGATGACACACTAAATCCCATCCTGCTCTACTACCCTCCCAATGCCAAGGAATCAAACCAGCCACACCTTTCCAAGTTAACCAAATGCTCCTAAAGATGAGGGATCCCGACACTTGGAACATATGAGGCGATGACAGGATATCACATAAACCAAAAGCTCCACGAAATTTACCAATGTCCTGAGCAGTGAACATCCAGTGCCGAAATAAGATCTACCAAGGCACAGGTCCTTCAAGACACTGCACCACCCACTTGGCTGAAAGCATGCTACCTTGGGTGGCAACATCAATCAACCCTAGCCCCCCCTCATCCTTGGGAATGGTGAAAACATAACAAGCAACCAAAGGAAGACTCCACTCCCCACCAAACTTAGACCATAAATAAGCTCTCAAAATTTTCTCAAGTCAACGAAATTGGGTCATATTGGGAGGCCAACAAGAGACATAGTATATATGAGAGACCTGGAGAATATGACTAACGATGGTCAACTTGCCTAAAAACAGGCGGTCCTTATGGTGCCAAACATGCAACTTACTTTGAAGACTCTAAAGACACCAATCTCACATAGAAATAGGTGACAAGCCAACACTAAAGGAGATACCCAAGTAATGCACAATGACCCCGGCGTGGATATAATACCAGGATACAGGGATCCAATCTGGAGGAGCATCCATTCCAACAAACTAGAAGTCCGTTTTGTGATCACTGACCACTGCCCTAAAAGCAGAGCAAAATGTGCCCAAACAAGCAAGTGCACCATCAATTCAGTGCCATTCTGCTCTGACCGAAAGAAGAGAGTCATCAGCAAAGTGATTATTAACCATCTTTGAACCATTTGGAAGGAGGATACCATGAATTTGAAACACAACACAAGTGGCCTCTAACGAGTAACCCAGAGCTAAGGGGCCAAGGGACACTTGATGGATGGAACAATGCAAAAAAACCGTGGAGGCAAAACATTATTAACTGAAACAAACACTGAAGCTATAGTGAAGAGAGTAGACACCATGGCAACACAATGAGGTCCAAAACCCAAACAAATCAACATATCCGAGATAAAGAATCAATCAATCCTATCATAAGCCTTATCAACATAAATTTTCAGAATAAGGGCCTGCTGACTGGTCTCTCTAGCGCACTCCATAGCCTCCCAGACAAAAACTATAGTGTCTAGAATAGACCTCCCCTATACAAAACAAGTCTTCTCTTGACGCACCACATATCTAACAACCAAATGAAACCTTATAGCCAAGGCCTTGGCTATAATTTTATAAGCAATAGTAAGCAGAGTAATAGGTCGCCAACCCCCAATTGTATCCTTAGGTGTGTTCTTTGGGATAAGCATGATCAACCCTTGATTGGGAAACTCAAAGATATCTTGAAGTGAACACCTCAGAGGCCATAGCACAAAAATCATCATCAATAGTGCCCCACATGGTCTTGTAGAACTCACATGGAAGACCATCTGTACATGGAGACTTGCTATTCTGCATTGAGCATAACATAGAGTGAAGCTCCTCCTTCGTGAGGTTTCCATCCAATTTGTCCCTATCCCAACTAGACACCTTGCAAGGGACCACTCTACGACAAACATCTCTCATAGACACCTTTTGATTTGGTAGGGTATAGGGAACGAAAATATTTTGGAAATGCAGGCTAAACATACTTTTGATCTTTGAAGGATATTCAGTAAGAGAACCATCAACTTGAAATAATCCAAGCACCCTTTTTGCAACTACCTTCCTTTTGATGAAGCCAAAAAGAACTTGCCCTCATCTTCCTCTTGGATCCACTGAAGAGAGGAGTGAACTCGAGCACCCTTGGAAATATAATCCTCAGCTCGACAGATCTTCGTCTCTAGCTTCGCAACCTTTCCCTGAAGACTCACATTATGTAGATCCCCTTCGAGCATGGTGCGGGCCTCCTAGAGATGCTCCTGAGCCTCCCACAATTCCTTTCTTCATCTCTGAGCTATCATCCTACCCCATCCTCTCATAAACTTGACCGTGCAGTAGACAACAACCTCTCACCAAAGGATACACCCGTGACCACCAACTAGTGGGGGAGAAAGGTTCCAAACTCTCTGAACTATAGCACAAAAGTCATCTGACTCCAAATGAGAAATACTTAGTTTGAACAAGGAAGGAGGAGGCGAGTGCCAAGTGAAATCTCCGTCTGAATCAGAAGGTGCTCCGAACATATCGCATCCATAAGCACCTCTATGGAATGACATTGGCCTGAGAAAGTCAAATACTTGTGAGGGCTATATGAGCAATCCAACCGAGCTTGAACCCTGTGTCTACCTTGATGAAAGATGGACCAAGTGGACCAACTACCAATATTTGACTCCTTTTGATTCCAAGTTGGGTCAAAATTTTGGAAAGAGGTGTTACACTTGCACCAAACATGTTTCTCAAATCCATTGACAACATACCCTGGATCTCCACATCTGTCACCATCCCATTCAACCATATCAAAATCCCCACCAACTATCCATTTTGTAGTTGGGCGAGATGAAGCCATCCAATCCCAAAGTCTGCTACGCTCGGAGCTGAGATTAGGAGCAAAAACAACACATAAATCTATCACAGGGTCTTGCATCGACAGAGTGATCCAAACACAACAATCCTCAGGGTCTGAACATAAGGCAACCATAAGGTTTTTCAACTAAGAAGAAAAGGTGATCACTAGCCATCCACTCCACTAACAATGTTGTGAAGCCCAAAAGGGGCCATTCCAACAATAATTTATCCTATTACGAAGCTCAAATCCTGCTGACTTAAGCTCTTGAAAAAAAAGCACATTTAGTTTAAAATGCTGCAAAATACCATGCACGAACTACTTGCGATTGGGAATTGTCATACCTTGAACATTCCAAGGTAGAAAGGAGAGCTTCATTCCAAGAGAGGATGAAATCCTAGGCTACTGAAACGGTTATCCATCTCTAATCCATTCCCCCCAAAAACATGATGCTTAGGGGAGTAAATCATCACGTCCTTATATTATTTTGATCATAGCTTGGGAATAAGATCCCCTTCAGACCTGTCCACACAAGAAGACGATGAAACCACCTTTGTCTTGTTTCTCTTGACTTGCCATCCAAACTCATTTTCCATGCCATTCGACCTAGATTAAACAAGGTTGTAACCCATACTTCTAGGTATCCATAAAGGTACAATCTCCAAGGAAAAACTATTAACTTGACGCTGATCTATGGGCTACTGTGGGTCTTCACCAGTTTGGGCCTATCGGAATCTGTAACACCTGCACACAATACATTGGAATCTGAACTAAAACCTGAATCACCAACACCTGTATCGTCTTAATTGCCTGCACCTGTGCCACCAATAGAAGCCCATTTACAACCCTCAATATTGAATCCTGGGGTCATCAAGGTGCCATCCGTCTCCAGATATTTGGCATAAGAGGGTGCAGACATCTCGTCCTCCCTTGCCACATCATCCAACTTGGGCTTACGAGGAGGACAATCTTTAATCAGGGGATTCTGAGCCTAACAAGCAAAGCAGGGATTCAAAAGATTGAGGTAACGGACCTTTTGTTTCCAAACACCATCAATAGTGAAAATAGTGATGAAAGGAGTGAGCTTTTGCTTCAGATCAACCTCCACACATACATAAGGATTCGATCGAAACAAGTTTTGGTTGGTAGCCATTTGGAATAAGAAGTATGCCAAACCGACAAGCAAAGAGGTTAACAAAGGGGTGTAAGTTTGCAAGTAGGGTTGGGAATTCCAACTAGAGAGGATAATAGGCATGACCATGATCCTTAGGGTTGAAATCAATTTGCCACATCTAAACGTAAGTGAGACTACCAACAGTGTTCCAAGTTTCAAATTGTAACACATGCTGGGCTGTAGAATTTGAGTTAAACAGGTGGTAAATATTATTTGAGCCCAACCCCTAGTAGGAGCTCATTGAGATCACTTTAGCCTCCCAGTTTAGTAAACACCACCAGTTAAAAGCCTGCTCATTTGGTATCTTATGCAAAAAATAAAGAATCAGCCCCTGGTTTCCAAAAGCATGTGTACCTCAAAAAATCCTTGTTATCTACAGGAAGAAATCGAAATCCTCTTGATTCGGCGATGGCTTGGGAATTGAATGAACTGAATAAACAGGAGGGACCACAAAACCCTCATGTCGAGGCTCCACAATAGGCTGCTCGGGAATTACCAAAGAATTAATCATGTTCTTTCCCTACTCCAAACCCACATTTACAAAACCCGAAACATGAGCTTTAGGAGATGAAACAAGCCCTAGGTTAGGTATAGGGACACACCTTCAATCCTCAGTTGTTCATCGCCAGGGATAGAGTTCAGCAACACCTCATAATGTTAAGAGAGACCTCACTGAATCATTTTTCGTATCAACCGCATGCTTCTGGTGCGATAGGGGTGGCTATTCCTGCATGGTCTTTGACATGTTATAGGATGGATTATTAATGCAATGGGCACCATTGATGCGATCATTAGAATCAACCGTTTCAACATAAACAATGTCTCAAGAAGCCTCCTTTGGAAATAGGGTGAGCACATCTGAATCCAGTACGCCTTTGAAATTAGTGTTCGTTTGGTGTTTGATCCTTGTTTTGCCCTTGGGAAAACCCATAGACTATTCTCTAGGAGCAGACTTGGATGCATGGAATGAAATATTCCGAGCCAATTTTTTTAAAATTTTCAATTACAATCAGTAGAGCAATACACAGTCGTTAGGGTTAGCCTTAAACCAAAACGATACTGAAGCAACTCTAACCAGAATGTACACCAGGATTCCGAGGAGGGCAAGGTGTGAGCATTGGTCAGAGGATCTGAATGCAGGAACAGAGCTGGAAGGAACTCTAACCAAGAATGGCGCCAATGATGGCGAGCATATGGTTAGAGGATCTTCTACTACTACAAGTACTGAAAAGAAACTCAACACCAAGTATGTGCTACTCAATCCAGTATGGAGTTGAGGCGACCATATGGCGGAGTGCTATGAATTACAATGCTAAAAGAAACTCAACACCAAGTATGTGCTACCCAATCCAGTATGGAGTTGAGGCGACCATATGGCTGAGTGCTACGAATTACAATGCTATGAAGGGAAATAAGCAAGAATGCTGAAATACTCAACGTCAAGAATGTGCTTTCCAACCTGAGACGGAATGGGAGCTGCCATATGACGGAGGTATAAAGTATGACAATGCAGTTTCAAAATATAAGATAAGCGTTACAAATTGTGATTAAGCAAGATTAAAGAACTGTTGTCAGTACTACTGTCAGCGTACAATATGATAGAGAATTCGTCTGCCAAGAGCATAGAGTTAGAACAATTCAACGAGCATTTAAATAGAGAATTCTCCTTGCTTAATGGAAATACCGAAACTGATTTCTCTCAAAAAAACAGATTCAAGATTCTGATCTGTTCAGATTTGCACCTTTAAATGGTAAAACCAGCAACCTGAGATCACACTAAAATGGACATATCTCTCACACAACCCATCCAATTGACGTGAAACGAAAAGTAAAAGACCCTAATGATGAAGGCGCCCAAGATTGGAACACAAAACAAACCCAAAAGTTTCTATTTAACTTATGCACGAATCCCAAGGCAAACACAGATGGTACTACCTAGCAAGAGGGGCGATTTGCCTTTAAAAATCACAGCCTTCATTAAAAAATCTACAACTTACAGAAAAGGTTCGCCCTTCACATCCAGAGAGATATAGACAATACCCATAATGATTTTTTTTGTTTTTTTTGACTTATGAACAAAAACACAGTCTGCTGTGAGGAATATGAATTCCCTGAATTTCTCTAATATGCATAAACTGATCTATAAAACCACACACTGACTACAATGCACAAATCCTACTACAAAACAATCAAACTACGCTATCTCACCACTAGTCGCTATCTTTCAAGCAAGAAGCAATGCCAAGCTAGGAGGCTTTCATTCCTTGAAGCAATCCCAAAGCCAATCCAGCAACATAACATTCCTGTAGCCAAAGATGATGCAAATGAGGACCAATGGCTTCCTTTTATAACATTTCTTCCTTGAAGTTGGCGCCCAACTTAAGCTTGGATTAAATCTTTAATAAGAATTATAATTAATTCCTTCAACGAGGCGCCCAGCCATAAAGAACATCTTTTCAAACAACTTAAAGTGGAGTAACTAGGCCAAGGGGAAAGTCAATGTTAAAATATAACATTAAATCATGACTTAATTAAAATAATTTGACTTATCTCTCCATTTGTGCCCAAAGCCCAAAAATGAGTAAGCCAACTGATCAGACTGAAATGGAAAGCCAACTGTGCCGAAACCAACAGGACCACTGCCAGAAATAGAATTTACTAAAAATAGTAAATTCTTGAAGATGCTCAGAATGCCAAGAACATATCCCTGCGAAGCTCTCTGAAAACTCAGAAAGAATCTGCCATTGAATCAACCAACCTCAAGCAAGAGCATCCTTCAAAACAAGAAACCTTGATTTTACCTTCCGAGTAGCCTACGGGTCTCAGGAATAGGCCAACGGTCATTGGAAAGATCATGCTCGAGAAGGGGACATTACATGGAACTTTGGAACATGATTCACTCTCGATGACATTGCTAAATTTAAATTCCATGTTTGCATTTGATGATAGGGATTCAAGGAGTGCAGCGTCTTCAATCTTCTCCTTCAGATTGTCATTTGACTTATATTTTAGATCTTCATAGTTCAACAGAAGGAATTCCAAAGGGGAATAATCCATAGATCTATTCTGCTATGCATAGTCGTATCTGTCTTCCAAATCATGTATTTTTGTTTGCCTTTGCTTGCAGTCATCTTGGTTTGTGATGGAGATTTAACACCACCTCCTCTAATGGACCCAGCTCGGTGATGCCCAAAAGCCATTCCTTTCAACGGCAAAGACAGTTGCAGGGTAGATGCTAGTTTTGGTTCTTGCACAAAAAATCTCGTCATGAAATAATGTTCAATTCTTTTAAATTGTTAAGTAAAAATATTCCATTGATTGACAAAAGAAATATCCACAAACATGCAAGAGAACACATCAGCACTCAAAACTTCTAGTGTAGTCACTTTTTTGAAAGCTCCCAAAAATCTCCTTGTGATGGTGCAGGATTCAATCGGAAAATCCAGCAGGAAACATGAAACATTTGAAATTAAATGTTTTTCCCTACTCTTGTGCCATTTTTTTTTTGCCAAAAATTATATTCATAGTGTTGAACACAACTATCTACTGAGAGGGGGGGGGGGGGTGAATCATTTCCGAGGACTTTTTGTCCAGGTCTAATTTCAGCTTGAAGTGTCCTCCAATTTCTCCGAAAGAATTTTAGCTTCTATTCGGAATTGCCCTCCGGAAATCTTCCATTGGTCCTCATACCCTTTGGATTTTTTGTAATCTACCATTTGGCTTTTCAGCAAGTGTCCACATACCCTTTGCAACGTTCAAAAGATACCCTTCGGACTTTTTGAAAAGGTTCACTTGCCCTTCGCAACATTCAAAAGATACCCTTCGGACTTTTTGAAAAGGTCCACTTGCCCTTCGGAATGTTTAGAAGATACTTTTCAGACTTTTTGAAAAGGTCCACTTGCCCTTCGGAACGTTTAGAAGATACCTTTCGGACTTTTTAAAAAGGTCCACTTGCCCTTCGGAACGTTCAAAAAATACCCTTCAGACTTTTTGAAAAGTCCACTTGCCCTTCGAAACGTTCAAAAGATACCCTTCGGATTTTTTGAATGTACCCTTTGGATTTTTGTTAAGGGACAATTTTCCGAAAAGAACTTGACAATTTTTCCAAAAGAATCGTCCTTGCCACTTTTTCTAAAAGAATTTCTCCGAAGGAATTCTTCAAGACTATTTCTTGTTTTCCATCTTTCTTGACTTATGTACGTAAGAGAAGTAAAGCCACTCAAAAATCCCAATTGCCTCTTCTAGACCTTTTTTGGTTTTTGACATTGCTTGACTTATCAACTTGAGAGAAGCAATCCCTCTTCAAAATCCCGATTACTTCGTCTAGACCCTTTCGAGTTTTTACCTTTAGCTTATCAACATAAAGAAGTAACGTGCTTGCAAATCACCAATCACCACTTTGCTGGACCCTTTCGGGTTTTCCACATTGCTTAGCTTATGAGAATGGAAGAAGTAAAGCTATCCTGGAAACCCGATAAACTCCTCTTAGACCAACTTGGGTTCTTAACATTGCTTGACTTATAAAACATAAAGAAGTAAAGTCATTCCATAATCCCGACCAAGTAAAGTCACTTCAGAACCCCGAACAACTCCTCTAGACCACTTTGGGATTTTGACTTTGCTTTACTTATAAACATGAAAGAAGTAAAGTCGTTCCATAAACCCGACCAACTTTATTAGACCATTTTGGAGTTTTGAGACTGCTTTACTTATTTTTTAAGTAAGAGCACTTCACAAACCCGATTTACTCCACAAGTCTGCTCAACTCAACCTTTGGCATTAATGCATGATCATTTTCAATCTCAATGACATCAATGACATCAACCTTTGACATCAGTGACAGGAATGACAATTCTTCAGTCCTCAAACTGCATTCTGGATCATGATATTCAAACTGTCAACTATCTCCTTGGTCAAATTGCCAACACATAGGGTCAAATTTTCGTGGATATATCTCCCTCAATATTGTTGAGAATCCTTAGTGTGACCAATTTTTGAAAAGCTTGCAAAAATATCTTTTTGATGGTGAAGGATTCTTCTAAATTAGAAAATATGGTAGGGAGAACAAATCTTCTAATGTTGATTTCTTTTTTTCCAAATTCTACACTGATTTGTTTTGGCCAAAAATACGATTCACAGGGTCAACTTTACACATACATGTTTCCCTCAATATTGCTCAAAATCCTTAGTGTGACCACTTTTCAGAATGATCTTAAAAAACTTTTTTCAACCACACATCAATTTTCTCGATCAGAAACTTGTGTGAGGAGAATGACCCTTTGCAAGATAGAGGGTTTCTCGTTGGAAACCGAATCTGCAATGTTAAACAATATTCCGAAAAATGTTATTCCATTTTGGTCAAATTGTAGCTTTTTTACCACTTGGTAAGATCCACACATAATAACCGAGATATGCGTAATAATAACCACAATATGTAGAAATATAATAGAGATAACACAACACAAAAGATGTTCATGGGCCAAGATGTCCTAATATGCTATATACTTAGAAATAGAATAATTAGCCTTAGGGTAGGGCAACACTGAAAAATACTCTCTAAGGAAGGAATCACACCACAAGATCACCCAATGAGGGAATGCCACTTTGAGGGGGACAACTTCCAATATGCTACTAGCCAAATAAAATGCTCTCCACTTCGTTGACATCCTTCACAATGATATTCATCTCCTTTCAATGTAACTCCATTAATAATAATGGATAGGTGAGCCATTAATTCCAATATAGGCCGACTTATCACCCAACTTAACTAATTCTACAAGTTACCCATTTGTCCTAAAATATTTTACTTAATATAAGTAACTAAAGGGGATATATGCCACATTTGGTCATCTCCATCAACTGATATACATTGTAATAGTAATATCATATCCCTAGCTACATAACATATTTAGTAATAATTTGATTGAGTTCCTCATTTTCAGCTGCTGTGATACTATTAGGTATGTTCTTCAATAGAGTGTTCTGACTTCCAGATCTATCCTTGGCAATTTTAGTTAGGATGTGTTTGATGAATATGGTAGCCTCCACTAGAATTTTGTGGGTGTTTCCAGTACTCAACCATTTTCTAGATGGATTTGGGATACCATATTATGTTTTTGGTGATTCCGGACAGATTTATGAAAAAATTTAGTGTTGGCATCACCAGCCTTGATCCAAGTGATGTGAACCTTCTGGCACTGATTTCTTCTCTTGCTTGAAGTGAGGAAAGCTCAGCGATCAATCTCTCTGCATGGTGTTATTGTTGCTGATTGCATCCCATTTCTCTGATTTTACTTGGATTGATTTGTAATTATATAATCAACATAATGCCCAATCTTAAGTTTTATCTCAGGATTTCCTCTTTTTGATTGTGAGTCTTCTGTTACATTTTATATGCATGCATGTGTCTATGTATATGTTTATTTGTTTGTGTGTGTACACACACATATATACATATAATGGAGTCACTTCCCTTGAAGATCAAGCAAAAAATGTAACTGTCCACAGGTCCCATTAATAAGTGGTATTAGTATTCTATTTTAATTTTAGTGATGGTAATTGATGTATAATCTATTACTCTGAACATGAAAACTGATTGGTGTCTTTGAATTCCTATTGCAGCTCTCCAATATGGCCTCAAATTATTGCAAATGTTTTTGGACAAACTGTGGAGGTCCTTGAAGAAGAACAGGTGTGGAATATAAAGGATGACTGTTTTTTGACAAAGTAAGATTGAAATTACAAAGTGAACGAACTCTATTTGTTGATTTTTTTGCATCGTCAAGAAAGGGTCAAATGCATAGAGTGAATGTACTTAACTATAGAAGAAATTGGCTCCAACCGATAGCCCAAAGCATTTTGCTTAACTGTGATACCATTGCGATTATGTATAGATATAGACATATGTGTATATATTAATATCATGTGTGCTATATATATATATATATATATATATATATATGTAGATGTGTATACATACGTGTATATGCATCGACATATACATATTCATAATGTATGTCTATTAAAAAACCCTCAACCTTTTTATCTTCATTCCTTAAAAAATATATCTAGAAAATTTGTGCAAAAGGGCTGTGGGTGGGAAATTTTTTCTGTAACAGCTTGTTTCTCTTATGATGAGAATCAAGAACCATTACAAAACATCATTATTTTCTCTGCAAGATGGTTTGTTTTACATTGATATCTTGCAATATAAATAAATAAAGTTTTGAGAAAAACATTTAGCTTAGTTATATGCACTTCTACTCTATATAAATAAAGATTGGCCTGCTTCCCTTTAATGGTGTGCTCAATAATCCTTGCAATCAATGATATAAGTGGTTCAATTGAACTAGCGAAGAATAGAGTTGTACCATATTGATTTGGGACAATATTCCAGAGATTTTATCCACAGAGATTATGTGATAAAAGATGATTTTGTTGCCCTGAAAGTAATCTGCGTCTGATAAGCCAAGCTTAATATTCTATATTGTTCACAATTAATCTTACAGTTTATAATGTTCTGGCTATTTTCTTGTACTTTTGCTTTTAAATTTCAGAACAATATAGGAGCTTGTTTTTTGATCTGTTCTTCTGGTTAGAAAAATCAGTCAAAAGCAAACAACTTTTGGCTATTTTATAGCAAAGTTAACTCCTCTCTCTCTCTCTCTATATATATATATAGAGAGAGAGAGAGAGAGAGCTGTCGTCTTACATATGTATGTAATGTATATATCCAGCTAATACATGTGCTCTTTAAGACCACATGACTAACTTTTACCTTATTTTTAGTCAATGCTGTTGTTTACTTTGGAAATAGAAGCAAATAGCAAACTCCACTCCTCTCTCTCTCTCTCTCTATATATATATATATATATAGAGAGAGAGAGAGAGAGAGAGAGCAAGCAGTTGTCTTACATTGTAATGCCCCCTTTTTTGGCGTAACTTGCTTTTGGGTCCTTAGCTTGGTTGTTCCCACAAGGCTAAGGGAAGGAAAGAGAAGGGAACATGGAGGGGGGCAATTCTATGAGCAAAAAGGTAAAAAATACATAAAATGTTTTAATTTCCAATTGAATTTGCAAAAATGTACTTTTAATGTTATGTTCAATTAAGTTGGGGTCATGGGAGCCTAAACCCTCAAAAAAGGAGTTTTAAAAAGATTTAGTGCTTATGTTTTAAAAAGGGTAAAACCCTCCAACTTGGGTGCCACCCTTGGGGGTTGAATATAAAAGAAATTGAGGAATTTTTTGAAAAGGTTATGCTGAATATTGAATTGGAAACTTTAATCATGTCAAGTTTGATTACTACATTTTGAAGACGACAACATTCAAGAAGTGTCAAGGGTTTGGGGACGAAAACCTCCATTTCTACTACTTTGATAGTTCCCTTCAAGAGTTGTCATTGAGCTTCAAAATTACATGTTTACATGCAAGTGGATCTATAAAGGTGTTTTTGGACACCACCTATATTGAGGAATATTGCAAACACTATCGAAAGCTGGTTTTGGTGAATTTACAGATTTTGGAAAGTGACAACTTGCTTCGAGAGCTTGTACATGGCATTGAAGACCATTCCATGGTGTGGAAACTTGCTTAGAGAGTAGAGCGAGCTATTTGGAAGGGTTTGTTGAAGTCTACAAATATTGCATAACATTCTACTTGACTTTCCAGCTTTGGCGACTTGGCTTGAGGGCTGATCTTGGGGATTTTAGAGTTGATTTGGAGTGTTCGTGAAGCATAAAATATTGTAAATATTTTATACTATTTTTCCAGCTTGGACGACTTGTCCAAGGAGCCTTTTGGAGGTCATTTGGAGGATCATTGATAAGTGAAAACAATCGGATTTATTTTGTATAATTTTGAGGTAGGAAAAATTAGTTTGAGGAGGTTTTAGGCATCTTCGGAGGGTTTTTAGACTCCGATTTGACAAGGTACATTTATAATATTATTTTTGAAATTTTGGGAATTAAATCATAAGGTTTTGAAGGTCTTTTCGTGATAAAAAATAAAGATATAAAGTCTAGAATTTATTGCAATTTATTTGGAAGTTTGGCGATTCACTTGGAGGGGTGGTTGCAAGGGTTAGGGGGTGTTGTTGACCCTAAATCGTGGAACAAATATTACCCTTAATATTTGTAATATTTTTTGATATTTTTCCAGCTTATTGGTTGAGGGTTTGAACCTCAATAATCATTGAATTATATAGTGAATTTATGTGATAAAATTCTATCTTGTTTGATGGGATTAGCGATTTGATTTTCTCTTGTTTAGTGGTCAGTTTGGGGGTTAATTTTCAGATTACTTGGCTGGGATTAATCGTTGGTTATGCATAATATTGCAAGCTATTTTCAGAGAATTTTCCAGTAGGGTTGATGATTGGAAGGAAGGTTTTGGATTGATGATTTTGGGAAAAATTTACATTCAGCTAAGGTGCTCTTCTTTTCCAGGTATTCATTACAATGGTTTGCATCATCTTTTAGAGTGTATTTTCAGTTCTTAGAGTGGATATTAGTGGCTGTAATTGTGGATTAAATCCTGTCCTAGTGACGTTTAGCATTTGGTTCACTTGGGTGAGGTGTGATAGCTTGTTTGAGAGACATAGAGTGGCTGGTCTATTATCTTATTTTCAAATTTTTGTGATTGGGGTTTGCTTCCAATCCCATTATTGCTTGCCTGTCTCAATTTAGGGGCATTATAGTGGTATAAGAGCCATATCTTGGCTATTATGTGGGGTGAAGGGTTTGATACATGAGTGGCAACAAAGAGGTTAAGTATTACTTGAGGAGTAGCAAGAGAGAAGCAGGGCTTCCACCAGTTGGTTCGCTTGAGTAGGATCAAGCCATGGGTGACATGGGACATCAGGGGAAAGGGTGAGAGGAGAGACAGATTGGCTGAAGAGAGATTTGAGAAGTATTCTCAAACTTAGAAGAGGATGACAGCAGTGATGGAGGGGTTTCTTTGTTCCCTCAGTGAGATAGGTGGCTTGAAGCCACTCAATGGAGATAGTAGTGCATCAAGGAGCAGGGCAAATGCACATATCCCCTTTTGGGGAATGGGGCATCCACATGTAGGCCCATACAACCTACACTTGTTCAGAGGGAGGAGCCCACACTAGCAAGAGAGGGGTTACTTAGCCCATGCAAGGAGTTAGAGAGAGATGGATGAGTATGCCACCTTGTTTGCAACAGTTAGTGAGACTGACGTTTTTTTGAGTTTTCATCTTGGAAATGGGGACTGAGTGGGCCCAGGATCGGTCAGAGGCAGAGGGGCAGTTAGGGAGATCTCCAACATGTGTTGGGGAAATTATCTCTCTTCACATTTGATGGGTCACAAAGGAGCTCAACGAGGGCATGGATTCAGAAGGTGGATACTTTCTTTTCCCTTTGACCTATGGCAGAGGGAGAGGTCATTTAGTTATGCACATTGCATTTAGAGGGAGCAACCCACGATTGGTGGCATCACGGTTTGATCATGCAGGGGCATCAACACATAAACTCCTATGAGGAGTTAAGCAAGAGGTTGATTGAGAGGTTCGATATAGTAGATCCAGAGCTTCATTTCTGTGATTTATCTCAATTGAGGTAGAGGGCCTCGTGTAGAAACCCCTGTTTCCCCTGAATTCTGATACGGAATATTTTTTGACTGTTTTTGTATATTTTTGATTTTTTTGAGTTTTTGCTTGAAATAAAAAATGCGATTTTGCAAAAATAATTTCAAATAAATAATAAATAGCAGAATAATCTTTTAACTGGCTAATCAATGATCTTTTTATTCATCCAGACGATTACAATAGAATATCTCTGTCTTGCATATAAAAATAATATAAAAATATTGTTAAAAAATTAATTTTTTTCCAGCAAACCCTAGATCTGGTACAGCAGGTATGGCTGCAATAAATACTCCGTTCTCCGCACTTTTGAAGGTACAGAAAGATGATAGAAGTGTAGGCGCTCAAAAGGGTATTTTCAGTTTTTCCAAAAAGAAGGCGTTTTGCCCTAGGAGAGAGAAAATGCCCCTACTGGTACTGTACGACCTGCAACAAGACTGTACGGATTTCATACAACAGTGATGAAAATGGTACGGCTTGCTGATGTGACGTCAAATTTCAAGAAAAAACACCCTTTTCTGCTTGTACGGCCTGGTATGGATTCCGTACAGCAGTGAAATAAAATATAATATGGCCTGTAGGCTGGCCGCAGCACTCAATAAATATTCCGCTAATGCTGGAAATCTTTATCTGGATGATTTTCGGATCAAAACCCTAATGAAATAAATCTCTGTGAAGCTCTGTGATAATCTCTGTGTGAAATTATCTCTTTTGGCAATAGATCAGCTGATATCTCACAACCTCTAAATTGCACACACTGAAGATTGCACGTTCTCCAATGCAAAAGAATACTGGAAAGCCTTGGCTCAGTCTTCTTAGAAAAAAAAACACTTAGCAAAAATTTGTCTTCAACATGAATGTGGAGCTCCTCCCAATAAGAAACCCTTATATCCTTGAAAAAGTGCGCTTGCCCTAATTAGGGTTTCTCAATTAAAATTTAGGGTTTTCTTTTTCTTTTAATTTTCCCATAGTCTAAGACACAATTTTAATTATAAAAAAAATATAATTAAAACGGCCCCCTTCATAATGAGCACCCCCTTGGCCCAAAACGCCTAAGTCATAATTACGCCAAATAATTAATATTTAATTAAATCAATTAAATATTAATATCTCCCTCGATATATATCCGATTCTCAATCCGTCTGAAGCTGGCGAACTAGGGAGCGATTCCGCACATGACCATACCAAAACAGGGGTGCTCCGCTGCATGTCAAAAATCCCTAAAAAATAGGAGCTCAGGCAAATGTGTCCGAAAAAACCCGAACGAAAGCCAACTGAAAAAATTCTGCTAGTCGAAGCCAAGCCAAGCTCCATCATGACCCTCTATCCATCCTATCAGCCTACGAGGGTCGCAATAATAGGCTAATCATTAGCTCTGCGAGATGTCAACTTGAAGGGGACATGACAGTTTGCCCCTCCTTAAATTGCTTGTCCTCAAGCAATCTCAACTCTGAATGCTGCAAATATCCTCGCTCTCCCATGTAGCATCCTCCACTGGCAAATCTCTCCATTTTACCAAATATTCCCTGATAGTCCTACGCAACTGTCTCTCTCTGTACTCCAAGATAGACTCAGGTACTAAAATCAACTTTCCCTCATCATCTAAGGGAGGTAAAACTGCAGAAGGTACCACTCAGTGTCCCAACGCCTTCTTAAGGCGTGATACATGAAAAACATTGTGTACCCTGCGCTCTGCTGGAAGCTCTAGCTCATAAGCCACCTCTCCAACACGCCTCAGGGTCCTGAAAGGACCGTAATAACGTGGCTTAAGCTTCTCTGCCCCACTCTTCCTAAGAGTAGACTGACGGTAAGGCTGCAGCATAAGATAAACCATGTCGCCCACATCAAAAGATCTCTCGGTCCTCCTCTGATCTGCATACTGCTTTTGCTGATTCTGTGCCCTGGCAATATTCTCCTTGAGAGCCCTCATAGTATCCTGACTCTCTTGCAACAAATCTCCAGCACTCGGCACTCTACTGTCACTCAGTAGCAAATCCAGAAAACTCGACGCCTCATACCTGTACAACGCCATAAAAGGGGACATCTGTATGGTCATGTGGAAAGTTGTGTTATAGCAATACTCGCACAAATGAATCCACTTGATCCATGCCTTTTGCTGCCCTGCAATGTAGTTCCTGAGGTAACCTTCCACCCATTTATTCACTATCTCAGTCTGTCCATCGGTCTGCGGGTGGTAACTGGTGCTCGGCGTAAGCTCGGTCCCACAAAGTCTGAACACCTCTTGCTAGAAGTGACTCAAGAACCGACTATCCTTGTCGCTCACTATACTCCGAGGCAACCCATGCAGTCTAAATACCTCTCGGAAGAATACCTCTGCTACCTGTGTCGTTGTGTAAGTAGTGGTAATCGGAAAGAAGTGGGCATACTTCGTTAACCGATCCACGACTACATATATGCAATCTCGTCCTTGGGCTTTAGGCAAGCCCGTAATGAAATCCATGGATAGGCATTCCCACTTCCTATCAGGAATCGGAAGTGGCTGCAATAATCCTGCCAGGTACGTGATCTCGTGCTTGTTCTGTTGACAAACAGGGCACTCACGCACATACTGAAGAACATCTGCCTTAAGTCCTTTCCATGTAAATCTCTCCCGAATTTGTCTATAGGTCTTGAAATACCTGGGATGTCCTGCAGTAGGTACATCATGAAAGGCTCGCATGATAATGTTCTTCACCTCTGAACCTGGGATCAAATAAACCCTGTTCTTGTAAATGATCAAGTCATTCACAAGAGTATATCTAGTATCAATCGGCGATCCCTCAACAATGCTGGATGCCCATGAATCCTTGGCATACTCTGCCACAATCATATGTCCCCAGTCCTCTGAAATGTGAACCATAGTACTCAAATAAGGCCTGCGTGAAAGAGCGTCGGCCACTACATTCTGGGTGCCCTTGATGAAAGAGATGTCAAAGTCATATGCCTGTAATTTGCTCACCCACTTTTGCTGACGATCATTGAGGTCTCGCTGCCCCAAGAAATGCCTCAAGCTGTTGTGGTCCATTTTGATGCAAAATTTGCTGTCAACAAGATATTGCCTAAATTTTGCCAAGGCATGCATTATAGCGAGCATCTCTTTATCATAAATGCTGTAAAGTCTCTCTGCCCCCCTGAGCTTACGGCTCTCATATACTATAGGGTGCTTGTCCTGCATAAGTACCGCTCCAATGCCCTCACCTGAAGCATCGCACTGAAGCCCAAACGGCTTCGAAAAATCAGGTAGTGCCAACACGGGGCACGTAGTCATCAACTCCTTAAACCGTACGAAACACTCCTGTGCCTCAGGTGTCCAACAAAATGCACCTTTCTTTATCAAATCTGTCATAGGGGCTGCATGACGTGAATAACCATTCACGAATCTACGATAAAACCCACACAAACCTAGAAATCCCTGCAGCTGTGTAAGGTTCGCCGGAGTAGGCCAGTCAATAATAGCGCGGATCTACTCAGGATCCATCCGCACTCCCTTTGCACTGATAATATGACCCAAGTATAACAATTCGGTCATCCCCAAATCACATTTGGACTCCTTGGCGTACAAGGACTCCCCCTCCAAAATACTGAGCACGGTCTCCAGATGAGCCAAATGTTCCTGCCAAGTCCTGCTATAAATAAGAATGTCGTCGAAGAACACAAGTACAAATCTCCTCAGCAATGAATGGAAGACTCTGTTCATAGTGGACTGAAATGTCGCTGGTGCATTGGTGAGGCCAAATGGCATCACCACAAACTCATAGTGTCCACAATGACAGCGGAAAGTAGTCTTCTCAATGTCCTGCTCACGCACCCTGATCTGATGATATCCTGACCTTAAGTCTATCTTCGTGAAGTAGCATGCACCATGGAGCTCATCAATAAGCTCATCGATACGAGGTATTGGATATCTGTTCTTAATAGTCCTCTTATTTAGGACTCTGTAGTCAATGCACATGCACAGGGTGCCATCCTTCTTCTTCACCAGAACAACTGAAGAAGCAAATGGAGATTTGCTAGGCCGAATGTGACCCATAGCAAGTAACTCCTTAATTGTTTTCTCGATCTCATCTTTCAACCGCTTAGGATGACGATAAGGAGTAATCATAACGGGCTTAGCGCGCTCCTCCAGCTCAATGATGTGCTCAATGCCCCTGTCTGAAGGTCTTCCTGGAGGAATATCACTGAATACCTTATCATGCTTAACTCTCAACTGCTGAATGTCAGGATGATACTCAGTCTTCTGCTGTCCATCCTGTATTGGTGCCAATGTGCACTCGGCAGCCCACTCTATCATGTCGTGTCGCATGAGCCTCTCCATCCGATGAAAAGAAATAGTCTTGATGTTGCTGTCCCGTATTGCCTTCAGAATGTGTGTCTTCCCATCAACATCAAAACGGATCTCCATGTCCTTGAGACGAAGAGTGACTTCCTCAAGTGAATGAAGCCACTTCATGCCCAAGACTAAATCTATATCCCCCATGTTAACCACATAATAATCGGCCTTGAACTCATAGTTGTTCAAGCGCAATGGGAGGTCTCTAATCATCCGCTCACACCGAAGAGTGTAACCGTCGGCCACCTTGACTCTAATGCCGTCAAACTCCTCAGTAATCAGCCCACGCTTCTCCACAAATCTAGCATCTATGAAATTATGTGTAGCTCCTGTGTCAAGAAGGGTTATGACCCTCTGTCCTGCCAAAACTCCACGGAGTCTGAATGAACCCTCGTGTTGGATGCTAGATAGGCGTGCCTCCTGAATCTGAAGTTCTGAATCTGCCTCAGCCTTAGGCTCTGAAGCCTTTGCCTCTGACTCATCAGAACACTCATGCTGTTCGGAACCTTCGGATTCCGAATCCTCATAATAAGCCCACATCACTCGATTTGCCTTGCCCTTAGGCCTTAAAGGACAATCGTGATTGGCATCATAGGGACCTTTGCAGTAGAAGCAAAGCTTCTTCCTACGTAGATCGTTAAGAGCCTCTCGATCCAAAGGTGGTGCTGCTGGATTGGCCTTTGAATCATTCTTAACCCCTGATTTGTCTTTGTTAAAATCTGCTCTTTCTCTATTCCTGTTGAAGCCCTTATTGTCCCTGAATGAAGAAGTACCTCTGGAGTTAAATTTACTGGATGGGGCTGCCATCTCCATACTACGCGCCTTCTTCATAGCTTCTTGTAACGAAGGAGGATCAAAACCTTTGATCCAACCTCTCAATGGTTCTGTCAATCCCTCCATGAAGAGCACTACAAGTCGCCTCTCTGAACTATCAGGAACCATCACTGATAACTTCTGGAAGTCACCAATGTAAGACTCTAGACTGCCACTCTGGCGCAACTGAGCCAACTCTCTGAAATAGGATTCCGGATCCTTCCTGTCAAAACGTTCCACTAGCCTATCAACAAACTCCTGATAAGATGTGATTCGGTCATGCTGGAGTGTCACCATCCCGTGGTGCCACCAATCGTGAGCTACCCCCTCAAGATGCAGTGTCGCATATTTGACAGCATCTCTCTCAGCCATCGGACGCAATGTGAGAAATGTGTCTAGCTTACTAATCCAGGCTTGCGTTGTGACCTTGCCACTACTGTCGAACATCGCTAGTGTGAGCCTGCTCGTAGCATGCTTCAGATCATTATTCTGGTGTCTAGGTCTCCAATCCTGTCGACCTCTGTTATGTTCTCTCCTCTGTGTGATGAATCGGTCGAAAGTAATCCTCTCTGACCTCAGGTGATAATAACTCCCATTCCTCATTCGCTGCCATAAGTGTGTCTGCAAACAACTCCTCATGCTCCTCACCTGCTATCACCTCCTCGGCCTCCTGCCTCACAAAAGTAGGTCTAGTAGGCCTGTTTGCTGTACGGGAAGCAGTCCTAAGTGCCCTCTGTGATCCTGCATCACTCCTGTCATCGTCACGATGTGGTGACAGTCTCCTCGGAATACTCCATCTCTGCAGTGCTTCTGCCAACTGCTGTAATACTTCGTTAGACTGCCTTTGCCCTGCTCGTAGATCTCTGAGAGCAAGTAAAACCTCTGCGTCACCCTGATCCCTAGGGTTATGAGGAATACCTGCCCTGTCAGACATGTTTTTCGGCTGCCCGCTCAAACCCTGTTGCCTATCAACCAAGGCTCTCCTGCGAGTATAATACCTGGGTGACCCAAACTCTTGTGGCTGCATAAGATTGCTAAACCCTCAGGATGGCAGGATTTAGCTCTGATACCACTGTAGAAACCCCTGTTTTCCCTGAATTCTGATACGGAATATTTTTTGACTGTTTTGTATATTTTTGATTTTTTTGGGTTTTTGCTTGAAATAAAGAATGCGATTTTGCAAAAATAATTTCAAATAAATAATAAATAGCAGAATAATCTCATAACTGGCTAATCAATGATCTTTTTATTCATCCAGACGATTACAATATAATATCTCTGTCTTGCATATAAAAATATTGTTAAAACCCTGATTTTTTTCTAACAAACCCTAGATCTGGTACAACTGGTACGGCTGCAATAAATACTCCGTTCTCTGTGCTTTTGAAGGTACAAAAAAATGATAGAATTGTAAGCGCTCAAAAGGGCATTTTCAATTTTCCCAAAAAGAAGGCATTTTGCCCTAGGAGAGAGAAAACACCCCTGCTGGTACTGTACGGCCTGCAACAAGACTGTACGGATTTCGTACATCAGTGATGAAAATGGTACGGCCTGCTGATGTGAAGTCAGATTTTTAAAAAAAATGCCTTTTTCTGTTTGTACGACCTGGTACAGCTCTGTACAGATTCGTACGGATTCAGTACAGCAGCGAAATAAAATATAATATGCCCTGTAGGCTGGCCGTAGCACTCAATAAATATTCCGCCAATGTTGGAAATCTTTATCTGGACGATTTTCGGATCAAAACCCTAATGAAATAAATCTCTGTGAAGCTCTGTGTGAAATTATCTCTCTTGGCAATAGATCAACTGATATCTCACAACCTCTGAATTGCACACACTGAAGATTGCATGTTCTCCAATGCAAAAGAATACTGGAAACTCTTGGCTCAGTCTTTTCAGAAAAAAAAAAA
This sequence comes from Torreya grandis, assembly GCA_037957365.1. Taxonomy (NCBI): domain Eukaryota; kingdom Viridiplantae; phylum Streptophyta; class Pinopsida; order Cupressales; family Taxaceae; genus Torreya; species Torreya grandis. Next base: position 1,513,034 of record JARHVA010001212.1, on the reverse strand, counting down.
ACACTTAGCAAAAATTTGTCTTCAACATGGATGTGGCGTTCCTCCCAATAAGAAACCCTTATATCCTTGAAAAAGTGAGCTTGCCCTAATTAGGGTTTCTCAATTAAAATTTAGGGTTTTCTTTTTCTTTTAATTTTTCCATAGTCTAAGACACAATTTTAATTATAAAAAAAATATAATTAAAACGGCCCCCTTCATAATGAGCGCCCCCTTGGCCCAAAACGCCTAAGTCATAATTACGCCAAATAATTAATATTTAATTAAATCAATTAAATATTAATATCTCTCTCGATATATATCCGATTCTCGATCCGTCTGAAGCTAGCGAACCAGGGAGTGATTCCGCACATGACCATACCAAAATAGGGGTGCTCCGCTGCATGCCAAAAATCCCTAAAAAATAAGAGCTCAGGGAAATGTGTCCGAAAAAGCCCGAACGAAAGCCAACTGGAAAAATTCTGCTAGTCGAAGCCAAGCCAAGCTCCATCATGACCCTCTATCCATCCTATCAGCGTTCGAGGGTCGCAATAATAGGCTAATCATCAGCTCTGCGAGATGTCAACTGGAAGGGGACATGACACCTCGGTAGATGATTATGTCATAAAGTTTCAGAGACTTTCAGTTATGGTGACTGATATTTCAGATAGGAGATTGGTGGTGTTATTCACAGAGGGCTTGGTTGACTCCCTAAGGAGATTGGTCAAGGCTTTTGATCCACCTTCATTGAGAGAGGTCATTCATAAGGCCTACGATTTGGAATCTTTTACTCCAAAGGCAGATTGCCACCTTTGGGACAGCCAAAAAGTTTTTTTTTCCCACCTACTGGGCAATAGAGAGGTGGTGGTTTGGGGCAACGCAAGAGTAGCTTTACAGGGCCACCTAAGGTCAATCATGTGGGCCCTTTGATTAGACCAAACCAACCAGGTTTGGGGCAACAGAAGAAACTACCATGTAGTAGCTTTGATGTGAGAAATGAGCTAAGAAGAAAAGGTCTTTGCTTCACATGCAAGGACCCTTGGGAGAAGGGCCACAATTGCCGTGGCAAGGGACGAGTTCACTACATTGAGGTGCTTTTCGAAGAGGAAAATGAGGAAGTTGGGACAACCAACTATGAGAACACTTTGGAGTTAGAGGGAGAAGAGGAGTTGAGTGGCACCTTGGCATCACTTTCAGGGGCTCCTAAGTATTATCATTTTAGAGTTAAGGGATCACTGAAGGGTACACCTATTATCATACTTATTGATAGTGGGACAACTCACAATTTTATTGATAGAGGGTTGGTAACATCATGTGGACTACAATCCATAGAGTTCAAAGGACTCAGAGTCACAGTAGCAGATGGATTCACCATCCCTTGTACAACAAAGATTCCCAAGCTTAGTTTCATTTTGAAAAAATATGTGGTTGAGGATGATTTTTATGTGGTGGGCATAGGAGAGACCAATATGGTCCTTGGTATTCAATGGTTGCACTCACTTGGTGAGTACACACAAAACTACCGAACCATGGAGCTTAAATTCAAGATGGCAGGTAAGGAGATTGTTTTGCATGGTTTGAGTGATGGAGAGGCCCTTTCTTCTAAGGCAAATAATATGTTGGAGGATGTCTCATGAGCATGAGGAAGGTGGAAAAGAAGGCTGCCCCTAGACATAAAACACAGCCCTTTCCTTCCAAATTGGAACTCTCTACAAGGCATTTGGTAAGTATTGCAAATTTTGATTTTTGTCATACTTATATTAAAAGGGATGAGAAGAGAATGGATAGCCAAGGGCAACCCAAAATGTGCTTTGGGCAACACCTTATTCCTTCTTGCAAGGGGGGGGGGAAGTAGTAATGTTTTAAGAAAAAGAGGACACCCTTTGAATTTTGAAGGAATGAAAGTGACTAACCGCTGTTCAAAAGGTCCAAATGACAAGAAAGGAAGGTCCTACTTGCAAAAGAAGGATAAACATAGTTGGGCTCACCTATGGAGCCTTGGGGGCATCAAAAACAATTTATTTTGCACATGGCAGCCAAGGGAAAGAGTGGGGAAAAATGGCAAGGAATTTGAATTTTGTTGTTTCCAAAATTTTGAGTTAACAAAACAAGTTCAGCCACATGAAAGAGGAAAAAATTGGCATTTTTATGGCACATTACAGCCCATATTGGGGAAACTTGGTACCAAGATACATTCTGAAAATTGTCACATAGAAAAATCTGATTTTGAGGGATAGGTACAGCAGTATATGGGAGGCCAAAAATCTGATTTTGTTGGTAAGTTCCAGCCAAGGGTGTATTCTAAAAATGTGCATAAGGAAGTATGCTTTTGGTTTAATCAAGTTTGGAAGGTACAACTCTATGTTGAGAGTTGGTGGAGGCTTTCATTTGATCAATTTTACATCTTTCCTATGCATAAAAGAAGTGGTAGAAGGCACACTCAAGAGAGGTTGTACCTATGTACCATTATCACTCAAGGTATGTTGTATGATGAGACCATAATTATTTATTCCAGAATTTTGGGAACTTTTTATGAAAGTACATTAATCACCTTGAGATACTATATCAAAAGCAAGGAAGCATGGCATGCCTTAGTTCTTTTGGGTTATGAGGAATTCTTGGGAAATGATTATGACATCTTGAACCTATGGGGGCAGCCAACAAGGTACATGTTTAACAAGTGGGGAGTTCAAATTGAAGGTTCTTTTCAGTGGGAATTCATTTCAATGGGAAGATACATTATGAAGAATGTGGGGACAGCCCTCTGGCTTTTGCAATTGCTTGAGGATAAGCAATTTTGGATGGGGAGGACTATAATGTCTCCTTTTTTTACGTAGCTTGCTTTTGAGTCCTTAGCTTGGTTGTTCCCACAAGGATAAGGGAAGGAAAGAGAAGGGAACATGGAGGGGGGCAATTCTATGAGCAAATAGGCAAAAAGTACTTAAAATGTTCTAATTTTCAGTTGAGTTTGCAAAAAGGTGGTTTTAATCTTATGTTCACTTAAGTTGGGGTCATGGGAGCCTAAACCCTCAAAAAAGGAGTTTTAAAAAGATTGAGTGCTTATGTTTTAAAAAGGGTGCAACCCTCCAACTTGGGTGCCACCCTTGGGGGCTGAATATAAAAGCAATTGAGGAATTTTTTGAAGAGGTTATGTTGAATATTGAATTGAAAAGTTTGATCAAGTATGTCAAGTTTGATTACCACATCTTGAGGAAGAAAACATTTAAAAAGTGTCACGGGTTTGGAGACGAAAACCTCCATTTCTACTACTTTGACAACTTCATTCAAGCGCTGTATTTGAGCTTCAAAATTGCATGTTTACATGCAAGTGGATCTACAAAGGTGTTTTTGGACACCACATATATTGAATAATATTGCAAACCCTATCGAAAGCTGGTTTTGGTGAATTTACAGGGCTTGGAGAGTGACAACTTGCTTCGGGAGCTTGCATGTGGCATTGAAGACCATTCCATGGTGTGGCAACTTGCCTAGAGAGTAGAGCAAGCTATTTGGAAGGGTTCATTGAAGTCTACAAATATTGCATAATATTCTACTTGACTTTTCAGTTTTAGCGACTTGGCTACAGGGTTGATTTTGGGGATTTTAGAGCTGATTTGGAGTGTTCGTGAAGCATAAAATATTGTAAATTTTTTATACTATTTTTTCAGCTTGGGCGAGTTGCCCTAGGAGCCTTTTAGAGGTCATTGGGAGGATCATCAGTAAGTGGAAACAATTTGATTTATTTTCTGTAATTTTATGAGGTAGGGCAAATCAGTTTGAGGAGGTTTTGGCCATTTTCGAAGGGTTTTTAAACTCCGATTTGATAAAGTACATTTATAATATTATTTCTGAATTTTTGGGAATTAAATCACAATGTTTTGAAGGTCTTTTTGTGAGCAAAAATAAAGATACGAAGTTTTGAATTTATTGCAATTTATTCGGAAGTTGGGTGATTCACTTGGAAGGGCGGTTGCAAGGGTTTGAGAGTGGTGTTGACCCTAAATTGTCGAACAAATATTACTTTTACTATTTATAATATTTTCTGATATTTTTTTATCTTGTTGGTTGAGGGTTTGATCCTCAATTATCACTGAATTATAGAGGGAATTTATGTGGCAAAATTCCAGCTTGCTTGATGGGATTAGCCATTTGATTTTCTTTTGTTTAGTGGCTAGTTTGGGGGTTAATTTTCAGATTACTTGGCTGGGATTGATCGCTGGTTATGCATAACATTGCAAGCTATTTTCAAAGAATTTTCCAGTAGGGTTGGCGAGTGGAAGGAAGGTTTTGGATTGTTGTTTTTGGGAAATTTACATTCAGCTAAGGTGCTTTTCTTTTCCAAGTATTCATTACAACAGTTTGCATCATATTTTAGAGTGTATTTTCAGTTCTTAGAGTGGATATTAGTGGCTGTAATTGTGTATTAAATTCTGCCCTATTGGCGTTTAGCGTTTGGTTCACTTGGGTGAGGTGTGATAGCTTGTTTGAGAGACATAGAGCGGCTGGTCTATTATCTTATTTTCAGATTTTTTTGATTAGGGTTTGTTTCCAATCCCATTATTGTTTGCTTGTCTCAATTTGGGGACATTATATATATATATATATATATATACATATATCCAGCTAATATATGTGGTTTCTTAAGACCACAGTACTAACTTTTACCTTTTAGTCAATGCTGTCCTTTACTTTGTAAATAATAACTTCAAATCATTGCAAGAGAACAAGTATCTTACAACTAAGAATAATTTGCATTTATTCTATGCAGGATGTGGGAGTCAAAGGAGCTGCCCTGCTTGCTGGAAAGTGGCTTGGTTGGCACAATACATTCTCCCCTGATGGTTAGTTACATCTTCCCTTTTTTCACATTCTAGTTACTTTGTGGGTGACACTTGCAACTATGCTGCTTATTATAATCTTCATTGGTAGTTTGTTTTTATTTATTTTTAAATGGTTCATGATTTTCATGTATTTTGCGGCTTGCCTACCGATGATACAAATCTTATTGACTGAAAATCTATTCACATGTACACTCATGTGATGCATATTCTAATGTAGCTAATGAAGCACTTCACAACAGTATTAAGAGCATTCTTGTTTGAATCACCCGTCATTTATGCTATTAAGGAGAACTGTAAAGCCACTGTCATGGAGGACCATAGTAGACAAGATCCACAGGAACACCATCTCGTAATTATTTCCATGGTCATCAACAATGCTATTCAATGGCTATAGGAGGGAATGCCTGATTAATATAGAAGGAAATCGTTTAAGAGATATCTGGCCAACTACAGAATTTTAATAACACATCATTTGTTTCCCATGTCCCAATTGCATTCCCCCACGTGTATTGTTCCTGGTTGAACCACCTAACCATCGATCGGTTTCAACATCTATGCATAAAATAAAGCTTAGCGGAGTGTTAGAAAAGCTTAGTGGAGATCTGCTGTTGTTGAGGCATTCCTCAATAGTAACTAAAAGTTTAGTGGAGTGTTAGAAAAGCTTATCGATGGGAGGGTTGGCAGAGTAAACACCCTACTCACAGAGACCAAAACAGTTTGCATCACTTATTAAGTTCAATGGGTATACAATATATGTTTAACCTTGAAGCAAAGAAAGTTCTTATGGATCACTTGTTCTGTGAAGTTCAAGGCACAAGTGAGAGGCTTAGTGGCATTGAAAATTTCAAAAATATTGTAAAGGAGGAAGCACTTGTGTTATGGCTCTCAAATCAGAGGATGCATATGCCATTCCCACAATCAAAGAGATCCCTACTCGGCTAATACAAGAGATAAAAAACTTTATCACAAAAGCGGAGCATGACAACTTGGTGGTTAAATATTGGTCGGAAATAGTTCAGTGTCAACTTGAGGGACCTCAACATTAGCTAACCAGTCTTTAGCTTAGTGAATGCTACCACACACTGCCACACCCATGGCTTGTCCATCTACTTGGGGAGGATGCCTGATTACATTCAGGAGAACAACAGGGGCCTCAACCTCTTCAACCTCCTGAAGTTGGTTAAGTGCCTAGATGCCCTTACATCAACTGAGTGCAAAAATTTACAAACCTGTGAGAAATAAATGGATGCTTAGAAACTAATTTTGACATCTTGTTTGGGAATCTTTTGACAATTCCCTCGAGATAATTTACAAAACAGTGAAATTTTTGGCTATGCAACATCCTAGAATTGAATGGTGCACAATTAGATCATGCATTGATTAATTTATGTTTCATATGCTTGTTGATCATATATAACCATGTTTGGTGGTCTACATAAAGCATGTGTTACAAGACAAAAATATAGTTCTGCATTTGGTTATACCAATGTCCAATTCACCAAAACAGATTCAAACTCAAACAAAAGTGAATTCAATTTTTTGTACTGCTGTTCCTATGTGTTGGTGTATAGGATGCATACACCTCTTCGTTTTAATTCTCACTTAAGTTAGTTTATGCCTTAATTTACTTCATTGCACATTGTTTCATACCATTGCACTGTAACTGTGGATAATTCCCTAAATATCCACATCATGAGTTATCCCTATCTAGGTGGTTTTCCCTAGATAGTTGTGTTGTTCTCTTTTGGGAGATAACTAGTTGTTCCTACTTGTCACTTTATTTTAGAATATCATTAGATTTCATTCCTAAATCTCACGTCTATTTTTCTTGTTATAAATAGAGGATGTCTCTTATTTAATAGGATAGAGTTTAGCTTCATATCTTACCCTTGTCAAGATGTAGTCTCAAGGGCATGTTGTAATAGACTAGTAGATAATAAAGAATTTTTATTGTTGTTCATATTTTTCTTCTTGTTTCATTATGGATTGTGTGGAGTGATAGCACATCGTGGTCCTGCCTTGGAGTAATCCAAAATTTCATCATGCTATCAAAGTGGTTGATGAATGCTTTCTCCAACAACAAATTCCATCTTCTTGGCCTTAGAAGCCATGTGATGCTATTGCCATGGAAGAGGACATTCCAGATCCACACTTCATTGCCCCTCTTTTCCTCTTGATCCTCCTGTTGTTCGTTGTGATGTTGAGTTGAAGCTACACAATGAAGAGGAGAAAGTCTCAAAATCGTCAATTTTAGAGTTTTTTCTTGCAGATTGGATCTCACCATCATGTCCAGAGCATTTGAGAAAGCTGGTCTAGCCTTTTGTTTCACGTAGATAAGACATCAAATGTTCTTTTTATTTAGACAATTGTATCCTTGATGTTGCAACTCATTTTCTGAAAACTATGTGCCTTTTCGGAAGTAGTGAAGGATGAACGATGAAGACAACAAGTGAAAAATGCAGCAATTGAAAGTGGTGTTGAAGGGCATGGCTTTCAGCCATGGCCGGACTCAGTCCATTGAAGGTGGTCACGTGAAATCTCTCACACGAGTTGGGATGATTTCAAATAGAGACAAAATGTTGTTACGCGAATCAAAAGACAAATATGTTAATGCACGGCGGAATCGATCTAGGGATCGTTCCCCTTTGGAATTCCTCCCGTTGAACTGTGAGGATTTTAAAGAGATGCTGCATAATGTATTGAAGGAGAAGCTTGAAGAGGGTGCAGTTCCTAAATCTTTGTTGTCAAATGCAAACATGGAATCAAACTATACAACACTGGTGTTGAGGGTGAATATTGACTCAGAGCTCCACACAACCAAGTTTTCTCTTGGAGAATACGTCGAGGGCTTCCTCGAGGGCAACACAGAGATTGAATACTAGATGAACCACCTTTATTTCGAAGGATTTTTGAAGGATTCACTCATTTTACGCATATGGGATAGGTTGGCAGAGCTCCCAGTGCTTATCCTCTGAACTCGGATGTGCTTTCCATAGTCCCAAAGGAGGCTTATGCAAAGCCTTTTTTGCTGAGATTGTTGATACAATGGATCGCATCAGTGGTGTCCATTTTATTAGCAGTCTGTTCTATAACATGCCAAAGATCATGACAGAGTGGCCACCCTTGTCATCCTTGAGGAATGTGGTCAATACGAAGAAGGAACTAGTGAGAAGGCCTATCCCAAATTTTAAGGACATGTTGAATGCTATACCTGCTGATGAACAGTTGAGGATTGAAGGTGTGATCCCTGTCCCTGACCTAGGGCTTGTCTCATTGCCTTAGGTTTGAGTCTTGGGTTTTGTAAATGCGGGGCTGGAGCAGGGAAAGGTCATGACTATTTCATTGGAGAGTCCCAAGCAGCCTGTTGTGGAGCCATAGCGTGAGGGGTTTGAGGCCCTTCTTCATCCTTTAGCTCGTTCTATCCCCAAGCTGTCACTGGACCATGAGGATTTCAATTTCTTCCTTGCAGATAACAAGTAATTTTTTCGAGCGATGCATGCATTTGGAAACTAGGAGGGTGATTCTTTATTTTTTGCATACGATGTCGAATGAGGAGGATTTTAATTGGTGAAGTTTGTTGAACTGGGAGGCTAAAGGGTTCTCACTGAACTCCTACTAGGTGTTGGGCTCAAAAATACAATTGCCTCTTGTTTAATTAAGATATTGCAGCCCGTCATGTGTTACAATTTGGAACATGGAATATTGTTGGTAGTCTTTCTTATGTTTAGTCATGGTGGGTGGATTTCAACCTTGAGGATCGTGCCCAGGCTCATTACCCTCTCCGGTTGAAGAGTTCAGCCTTGTCTATTGACTTGCACCCCTTTATTGACCTCTTTGCTGGTTGGTTTGGTAAAATTCTTATTCCATATGGCCACCAAAACTCGTTTTGGTCGAATCCTCGGGTATTTGTGGAGGTGGATTTGAAGCAGAAGCTCCTTCCTTTTATTTTTGTTTTTATTATTGATGGTGCCTGATAGTAGAATGTTCATTACCTCAATCTTCCAAATGCCTCTTTTGCTTGTCAAGCCAGGATCACCTAATTAGAGATTGTCTTCTTCGCAAACCCAAGTTGGGTTAGGGCGAGATGTCAGCACCCTTCTCCTGCAAAGATTTGGGGACTGGTGGCACCTCTATGACCTCAAGTTTCGATATCAGGGGTCATAGAGGGTCTTCGATTGGTGGCCCTGGTGCTAGCATTTCAGGTAGTACAGGTGTTGGTGACTCAGGCTTTGGTGGTTCAGGTTTTGGGGTAGTGTGTTCAGGTGTTGCAGATTTCTGTAGTCCTAGATCATTGAAGACCCCCAGTGGGCCTATGGCTCAACCTCGACTTAATATCTCTTCCTTGGATATGGGACCTCCTTGGATACCTCAAAGCTTGGGTTATGGTCTTGCTTCTTCCGGTCCCAACAACATGGATATTGAGTTTGGATGGCAAGTCAAAAGGAACAAGAGTAAGGTGGTTTCCTTCCCTGTTCATGTGGACAAGTTTGAGGGTGATCTTAGTGTCAAAATGCAAACCAAGTCTTACAAGGACATGATGATTCACTCTCATAAGCATCGTGTTCTAGGTTTAAATGGATTTGAGATGTATAACCATCACAACAATGTAGGACTTACATCCTCCTTTGGAATGAATCCATCCTTTTTGTCTTGGAATTTTCAGGGGATGACGATTCCCAATTGTAATTAGTTTGTGCAAGGTGTTTTTTAGTGTTTCAGACCGAATGCGGTTTCCTTCAAGAGGTAAAGTTATCTAGATTTGAGCTTCGAATTATGATCAACTATTGCTGGAATGACCCCTTTTAGGCTTCACAACATTGTCAGAGGAGTGGAGGGGTAGTGATTACCCTTTCATCTTATTTACAGAACTTCGTGGTTGCCTCTGGTTCAAACCTCGAGGATTGGTGTGTTTGGATTATTCTTTTGATTTAGGACCATGTGATAGTTTTTGTGTTGTTTATGCTCCTAATCTCAACTTGGAGTGTAGAAGACTTCAAGATTGGATGGCTTCATCTCTCCCAGTTGTAGAGTGAATAGTTGGTGGGGATTTTAATATGGTAGAGTGGGATGGAGACAAAGGTCGAGGTTTGGGTTCTATAGTCATTGGCTCTGAGAAGCTTGCTTGGTGCCAGTGTAAGGACTCTCCAAATTTTCGACCCCAATTGGAAATAAAAGGGGCTAGACAATGACAATTGGTTCACCTTGTTCATTTTTTGTCAAGGTAGACAAGGTTCATGCACGGTTGGATTGCTTTTATGGCCCTCGTGAGTAGTTGACTTTCTCAGGCTGCCGACCTTCCATAGAGGTGCTTATGGATGTGACAGGCTCATATCATCTTCTGAGTGAGATGGTGATCACTTTTGGTCTTGATTCACCTTCTTCTTCCTTTTACAAACTGAATGTCTCTCATTTGAAGTTAGAGGACTTTCATGCCCTTGTTCAGAGAGTTAAGAACCTTTCTCCTTAACTGATTGGTGATTAGGGGTGGATCCTTTGGTGGGAGGTTGTTGTCTGCTGCATGGTCAAATTTATGAGAGTATGGGGTAGGATGATAGCTCAAAGATGGAGAAATGAGTTGTGGGAGGCTCGACAGTGTCTTGAGGAGGTTCACACCATTCTCGAAGGAGATCTACATAATGTGAGTCTTTAGGAAGAGGTTGCAAAGTTGGAGACGATTGTTAGCCAAGGTGAGGATTATATTGCCAGGGGTGCACGGGTTTGTTCCCATCTTCAGTGGATCCAAGAGGGAGATGAGTGTTCCATGTTCTATTTTGACTTCCTTAGGAGAAAGGTAGTGGCGGAAAGTGTGCTTGGATTATGTCAGGTTAATGGTTCTCTTGTTGAGGACTCTTCAGAGATTAGAGTATGTTTATCTTGCATTTCCATTTTTTTTTTTCTCCCTATACTTTGATGGATGGGGTGGTGGTTGCGAGAGATGCTTGTTATAGAGTGGTCCCCCACAAGTTCTCTAGTGGCGATAGGGTCAGATTAGATAGAGACCTCTCGAAGGAGGAGCTTCACTCTGCTTTATTCTCCATGTAGAATGGCAAGTCTCCGGATATAGTCTTCCTTGTGAGTTCTACAAGGCCATGTGGGACACCATTGGTGACGATTTATGTGCTCTAGCTTTTGAGGTTTTTAATTCAAGACATCTTTTTAAGTTTCTTAATCAAGGGATGGTCAAGCTTATCCCAAAGAATGCTCCTAGGAACTCAATTAAGGGTTGGCGGCCTATTACTTTGCTTATTGTTGCTTATAAAATTATATCTAAGGCCTTGGATTTGAGGATTTGCTCGGTTGCTAGATATATGGTGTGCCAGGAGTAGACTAGATTTGTGCAAGGGAGGTTTATTCTTGACACTGTAGTTTGGGAGGTGATGGAGTGGGCTAGAGATACTGATCAACAATACCTTATTCTGAGAATTGATTTTGATAAGGCTTATGACCGGATTGATTGGTCCTTTATCTCGAAGATGTTGACTTTTTTGGAGTTTGGATCTCGTTGTGTTGCCATGGTGACCACTCTCTTCAACAATGTTTCGGGTTTTGTTTCAATTGATAACGCTTTGTCTCCACGAATCTTTTTGTATCATTTCATCTGTTAGGGGTGCCCCTTGGCCCCTTATTTGTATGGTCTAACAACAAATGCTCTAGGTTTCTTGTTAGAGGCTGCCTGTGTTGTAGGACAAATTCGTGGTATCTTGCTCCCAAATGGTTTAGAGATGGTTAATAATCACTTTGTTGATGATTCCCTTCTCTCCATTAGGGCAGAGTGAGATTTAGTTGATGGAGCCCTTGCTTGTTTGGACACATTTTGCTCTGCCTCTAGAGCCATGGTCAGAGATTAAAAAAAGACTTCTAGCTAATTGAATTGGATGCTCTTCTAGACTAGATCCATGTAGCTTGGTCTTATATCCAACCCGAGAACATTGTGCGTTACTTGGGTTTTCCCTTTGGTGTTGACTTGTCGCCTATCTCTATGTGGGATTGGTGTCTTTAGAGGCTTCAGAGTAAGCTTCATGTTTGGCACCATAAGGACCTCTTGTTTGCTGGCAAGCTGACCATTGTTAGCTTTATTTTCCAATTCTCTCATATATATATATATATTGTCTCTTGTTGATTTCCCAGTAGGACCCATTTCCAGTGACTAGAGCAGATTTTGAGGGCTTATTTGTGGTCTAATTTTGGTGGGGAGCAGGGTCTTCCTTTGGTTCCTTGGGATGTATGCACCATGCCCAAGGACGAGGGGGGCATGGGCCTGATTGATGTTGCCACCCACGGTAGAATTCTTTTAGCCATGTGGGTGGTGCGGTGTCTTGAGGGTATTGTGCCTTGGCAGATTTTGTGTTGGCAATGGATGATCACCACGCATTATGTTGGTAAATTCTGAGGAGCTTTTGGCTTATGCGATATTCTTTCATCACCCCATCTATTCTAGGTGTCGGGCTCCCTCATCTTTAGGAGCATTTGGTCAGCTTAGAAAGTTGTTACTAGTTTGGTTCGTTGGCATTGGGAGAGTAGTAGGGTAGGTTGGGATTTAGTGTGCCATCCTTATGGAGTTGGAGGGAGTAGGATTCTTGTGTTTTAGAATTGTCTTGTTATCAGGCTCATAGATTGAGCAAGAAGGGCATCTTCGTTTGGGGTGACTTGTGGGACTCCGTTGCTCGTTCTCGGAAGGAGTGGCATGCTCTTGCTCAGGAATATAATCTCCTTGCGTTTGACCATCTATCGATAAAGGATTTGAGAGGACATATTCCAGAATTAGAGTTATTTAAGATGAATATTGGGATGCCTGGTTCATTATGGAGGTATTGGAGGTGGTGCTTTGGTCATTTGCTTCTCTAGTATGACTTGTTGAATGTATTCTATGTTGCATTAGAGACATCCATTATCCCAGGTCCTTAATGCTCGTTCCACGGAGCTGGAAGATGGATTTGTCGTCTTCACAATGTTTGGGCAATTCATCTTTCCTATAAACTGAAAGTTCTTACTTGTTTGGTTGTCTACCAAGGGGTTCCATCCAAGGGTAGTTTGGGCAAGAGTGGACTCTTTGATTTGCATTTGTCCTGTTTGCCACTGCTTAGAGACTGTGAAGCATATCTTTTGGGATTGTCAGTTTTCTAGGTAGTGGTGGAGGTACCTTAAGGCTTAGTATTCAACGTTGATTTAGAGCAGGCTTCATTGGCACTCTGCTTTGTTTGGAGATTGTTCTTAGGTTTATCCAATAGTTGTTGGGATATAGCACTGCTTGAGGATCTCGACCTTATTTATTCTCTAGAAACTAAGGTGCAAGAATGTCTTTGCTCATTAGGACAACACTCTATCTACCTTTTGTTCTGTGTGGAGGGACGACGTACGCCTTCCGCTTCTTGCTAAAGGAGCTTTGTTGATCAAAGATTCTCGTGCCTTGGACCCCACATTGTAGTCTGATTTTAATTCAGCCCTTGTTACCCTTTGGATGGAGTTATGATTCTCATTATATATATCCATTCATTCTTTGTACAGTTCTATGTAAATATTGTTTTGTTTATATAAGACATCTTCCAAAATTAAAAAATATGTGCATTTTCAGCCCAATTTTATGGTACAGATGCATCCGTAGTAGTCGATTTAGGGGGTTAGCTTTTTGTTTTATTAAAATCATCTCCTGTTTGTTGTTTTTGACAATTAATTTGGACCATCCATGGCCAAAGAGGAGGACATAGCAGATACCACTTTAGGAGCATGCTTGACCAAATATGATCTTGCCATTGCTCCCAAAAGGCATGAGAAAGTCAAGATTGTTTTTCGTTTTACCAAAGATCGGATATCGGATGCTCCAAATATGGTATTGCATGTTTGTTGCAATGGAGAGCACGTCGCATATTTGTTACTTTTGGGTCTTCCTAGGAAAAATATGAGTGTGCAATTGAGTTTAGAATGTCGAAAAACTTGTACTTTGCTTTTTGGTTCCCCAAAAAACAAATATTGTACAGTGATTTTATCGAGTTTTTCTAGAGATGGGGCCAAGTTTTGGCCATATCTTGGTCATACGTAGTTATTTTTTTGAGTTCATGACTCGTTGGAAAGCGGACTCAAGGAGCTTTGTAGCACAACTCTCTATTTTTCTAGATTCAGTCTATACAACCCCTGAATTCGCAGGTTTTCAGACTTCCAATATTCAATCCTCATTTTGGAATCTTCCTTTGGCCATAACTTCCTCATCCAAAGGATTTTTCTAGTGATTCTTTTTTTAAAACCATCTCTTTATTTGAGCTGTACACTTGTGTAGTTATTTTTGTATTATTATACCTTCTAGCTGCTTTAATATGTTGTTCTTATTTCCTTGCTTTTTTTCATAAAATGGTCAATCATAATGAGTTATAAGCTAAAGGGGGGATTTATAATATTATTTTCTTATTGTAACTATTTTGGGGGTTATTGGCATATATTTATTGCCAATTTTCTCATTATGCCTATTGTTGACGACACACATAGTATTGTATTTCATTTATCCCTCTCTTCATTGCAAGGGGTCATGAGACAACCCATAATTTGTAAATGGGTAGCTCATTAGGCACATTGTTTTCTGGGATTAATATTAAGAAACCGTATCTTTACACCTTGTATGTACTCGAGCACCTTGTTGAGTGCATATGGGTTTTGTAGAGTATTTGTCCCTTCATAATTAGGCCATCCAATCATTTTTTTTGAAGGGAGTTTTGATTTTGTTTGATGGACACTCATTGGTGATTTATCCTTTTGGGACAAATGACTTTTTCATCCAAGTGGTGGATTAGCCCACTTGTGCAAGGAGCATTTTTTTGGTGTGGAGTCAACACCATCTTTGTTGGAGTTCTATTAAGTGAGTTATGTAAGATTACTTCAACATCATCCTCGATTTCTTTCAGACATCACCCCAGTTCAGCACTACAGGGAGATATTTTGAATTGCTTCCTTAGTTTGATGTTCGAAAGCTTGCAATTTTGAATTGATACAATGAACCTTGTATTCATCACCATTTCCTTTTTTTGACTTGGCGGTTGTAGTGGCTGGTTACCCATATAGGTTGGCAAGATGGAATGACACATATAAGGACACCTGCTTTTTTTAAGCATTATCGACTGTAAATTTTTTTTTCCACCTAGTAGTCAAGTCATTGATGTTTGATACGAAAGTTTTCTTCTTGATATAATACATAATTTAGTTTGGTTTGCATTCTTCAACACTCCAATTTATTTCAATACATTTTAATTCTTGTGATGTGACACATCATCTTATTTTTGACTAACCTTGTAGTTTTTGTATTGGCCAAGGGTGGCTAGTCCTTATGTCCATCTTAATTGACACAAGCTGACATGTTTCCTAATGTGTTCAATTAACAATTCTATTTGCTTTGACCATATTCTAGTTCATTTCTTTACACGGGTCTAAGCCCACTAACTCATCATGGGATTATAAGCAAGCTTTTGTTTATCAGGGCATGGGTGAGTAACATCTCTAAAACCAAGGCGAATCCATGAGGTCATGCATTCTTACATATGGTTTCAACTATGATGATAACCTAGATACCACCAATAGAAACAGCCAATCGCCAAAGAAAGGTCATACAAAAAGTATAAACAGAATTGTGAGCATCTCAAGAAGGGAAAAATATAAGCCAAGTATACCAATCTCCTTGAATGCTCCTACGAAGAGGAAGCAGAGGATAGCAAAGATGCATAGGATTTGAAAGACTACAAACACCTTTATGCACACACACAATCTGGAAATGTAGATATACAAAGATATCAAACGAAAATACAACAAATAAAGAAATACATAGGCTATATTACTCTAGTTGCAAATGCATACAAACATCAACAACATAGTAGGGAATAAGAGCATGAAGCTCAAACCAACCTCAAGTCTAGACAGACTTAGAAACAAAAAGTAGTTCACTATAGGAAATGACACTATAGGAAATGAAATTAGATTTTTCTTAGTTAGGTCCTATTACAAAGACAAATTTGGCTCTAGCTAAAACACTACAGGAATTGTTAGAAACTAATTTGGCTGCATCCAAACCTGTTTCGCAAACTTCAGAGCATGGCAATGCAGATGACATTTCATAATGCATGAAATAGACAACTTCGGTTGAAGTTGAATCCATCATCCTAGACATATCAAAGGAGATTTCAACATGCATGCATGGTACAAACGAATTCAACTGAAGCTTGACTTCAAGCTTGCATTTGCTCAACCTTCTTTATGGTGAGCATCAAGTAAAAGGAAGGGAACCCTTCCAATACATATTTTATACATTGATAAGGCGAGCCTTTGTCACCATACATACTCATTACTATGAGTTAAGGACTCAATTGTTTATTGGATTAGGCTAACACACAACAAGATCTATGGCCTTACAAAAACTCAGAGGTACCAAATATTCCAACTTTATGTTTGCGGGTGATACACTTCTCTCTTCACTAATACCTGTGAAAATTAACTTGATATACCAACTACTACAACTATAACAACATTGGTCTATACAAATTTTCATTGGACACAAATTGCTCATGTTCTTCTTTTATGTTTTAGGGGCTAACAAACACACAATTTTTCAAATCTTGGGTTTCTAAAAGGCACACTCCCAACCATATACTTAGGCTTTCTGTTACACCAATGATCCCTTTCATCTACATTGTGGGAGGCACTCATAGATAGAGTCAACTTCAAACTGTGGAAGTGGACAAAGGGTGGCACACTCGTGCATGTAAAATACAATTTAAGTAGTTCTTTAGGCCATGTTGGTCTATCTACTTACATTACTGCCTATCTCTACAAATGTGGAAAAAAAACCTGAACACATACAACGACTTATGTAAAGGGGTATTCAAGTACCCCACTTCTTGCTTGGTCTAATATTACAAAACCCATATCCCAAGAGGGTCTCAACATCGAACATATCTCCTATTTCAACCAAGAATTGCCAGTGAGAACTTGGAGGATTTTTCACTATCACAATCATCATCAAGGAAAAATATAATATGTTGTCCACCTTAAATTATTTTTACATCATTTGGGAAAATGGAGTCTATCATATGGTGACACTTGTGTCAAGGGATCACTCTTTTGTACCCATGACTCCATTGACAAGTGAACAGTGGTTGCATGGCAAGATTATGGAAGGATAACTAAAATGGATTCCATGCCTTGGGTGGGCATCATGAGCTAATCCCACTTAAGCAATGGAAAAAAAATAATCTTATTGATGCGGATGATTATTTGATTATAGGCCCCAACTATGCCCATGGCCAATCAAACTAAGAGGCATATATAGTTTCATCACAAAACATCCCTAGGACACAATGCAACTCATCATATTATTGCAATAGAGATGCTTGGTGTTATGTGGCAACAAAGATTCCTTATGATGGGATAAGAATAATTTGAGCTAATGCATTGAACAACTTGCATATCAACTATCAGGCTAGGAATCGATGAAAAATAGAATAACAGGAATTGATGCGAACCAAAGTTATTGCATTAATGAATGAATGAGAGATTACAATACTTATAGCCAAATATGTGACTATTCATTTCATATTCCAGGAAGACTCTTAAGCTTCCTATAGAGACTATCTATCTACCACAAGAAGACAAAAAGTCTCCTACAATTACTTCTAGGATTCACAATATTATTTATATTAATTTTACATCCCTCCTTTAATCTGTAGGGGTTATCGTGAGATCAAGCGTGCCTCTGAACTTTTCAAAAATTTCCCTTCCAAACGCCTTTATCAAAATGTCTATTGGTTGCTTTGCAGTAGGGAAATGTAGCAATTTTACATTGCCATCTTTTACATAATGTCGAATTGGATAAAATTTGGTGTTGATGTGCTTAATTCAGTTGTAAAACACTTGATTCTTTGCCATTTGAATTGTAAATGTGTTGAGAACCATGAGAGGTGTTGACGAAACCTGTTATTTTTGTAAATCTAAAAGAACCCTTTTGAGCCACAAAATTTCTCTAGTTGCCTCTAAAACTACCATGTATTATGCTCCTCCTGAATAAATTGTTGGCATTGATTGCTTCTTGCACTTCCAACTTCCAACTGTTCCCAAACTCATTAAATACCTTGAAATATATTTTCTAGCTTCAAAATCACCAGCATAGTTAGAATATGAATATTTAATCAGCTTGAAGTCTCCTAGCCAGAAGTATTTGAGCCCAAAATTTTGTGTTCCTTTGAGATATCATATTGACTTTCACTAAGTTGCATGAAACAAAAAATAACACTAACAACATAAGAAATATCTGGTCTAGTTGTGGTCACATGGATCAAACTTCCAATGAGCTATCTGTGTTTAATAACATCTGCCAAATATATGGTATCCTCTAATATTGATTTCAAATTTTGTTCCATGTGTGTACTTAGAGGCTTACAATCTGTCATTTCAAATTTGCTTAGAATTTCATGAATGCATATCTATTGAATGATGAATATATACTTTGATTTTTTAATCATTTCAAGACCCAAATAGTAGTGAAGGTAACCCATATTTGTCATTTCAAAGCCTTTCATCAACTCTAATTTGAATTTGCAGTGTATCTTTCATTATTTCTGGTGATAAGCAAATCATCCACATGCACCACTAGAAATACACTTGTTTTTACAAAAAGAGTTAGATCTTCAAACTCAAAATGTTTTAAGTTCATGTTCAAGAGGTGCTTAGTGAGTTTGTCAAACCATGCTCTTGGGGCTTGTTTCAAGCCATACAATAATTTTTCCAATTAGCACACTTTGTGCACTTGGCCATTTACTACAAAACCTTTGAGTTGAGTCATGTACACTGTCTCATTGAGTCACCATTTAGAAATACAATTTTGATGTCCATTTGGTGAATTTTCCATCTGTTGTGAGTTGTCAAAGCCAAAATTGTTCAAATGGTAGTCCATTTTTATGTTGGTGCAAAGGCTTCATTGCAGTTATTTTCCCTTTTTTTAGCAAATTCCTTTATGACGAACCTTGCTTTCTGCTTGTCAAGTGAGCCATATGCTTTGTACTTCTTGCAAAAGACTCACTTGCAACCAATAGGTTTACATCCGGTTGGCTAATTGGAGGACCAACCAATTTCCAAGTTTCATTTTCGACCAACATATCAAACTCACTCTTCATTGCATTTCTCCATGCATCAAGCTTTTCAGCTTGTTTTAAGGGGGTGGGTTCAGAGTCAAAAACAACATTGACTTTTTCTTCTGGAGGGTCGTTCAAGGTAAGCTTTTCTATCTTATCTTGAATTTCATCTAGGAACTTGTTTGATTGAGGTGCCACTGTGTGTGCACTTTTTGTATCCCTTTTTACAACCTTATCAGGGCTGACATCTTTTAATGCTTGTTCGGTCCATTTTGGTTTTTTTTTTACATAGTTTGTGGAATCACTAGTGCCTCATTTTCTTGATTTGAAGCTCTTTCATTTTTTGACATTGGACCTTTGATGAAGTTTCACATTCTTCTACAGGGGGAGAGTTGTTTTTAGGAGTCAATAGAGATTCAACTATTTCCCAATTGCAGGTCATCCTTCGCTATTTGGAACCTCCTTATCAACCTCCTTGAAAACATCAAATTTGGCATATTCCCCAAGTTGATTCCACTAATGACTGATATTTGTTGTCCTTTGCAGTTTCACAAAAGACAATATCTCTTGCGATGATAAATTTCCTATTGTTCTTATCAAATACCATGTATGCTTTTGAAGACTCTGAGTATCCCAAAAACGTGCATTTATGACTCGTGTTTTAGTTTGTTTCTTTTCTCCTTGGGAATCAATGCATAGCATGTGGATATGAAAATCCAAAAATGTTGCATTGAAGGGAGATGACCATACTAGACTTCATATGGAGTCTTTTTTTGTAGGGCTAGTGATGACAACGTGTTGTGGAGGTATACTACTATTTGAACTGCTTCTACCTAGAAATGTAGATTTACCCCTTTGAAGTACAACATTGTCCGAACCATGCTCATTACAGTTTTGTTCATCTACTCAACTACTCCATTCTGTTGAGGAGAATAAGGGACTATGAGATGATGTTGGATTCCATTTTACTTGAGATAGGTTTCAAACACCTTTGACTTGAATTCACTACTATTATCTATCCTGAGTGTCCCGATGTGGGATTGGGCTTCACTTTCAATCACAGTTCAAAACTTTTGAAACATTTTGAAGGCTTCTAATTTTTTCTTGATAAAATATATCCAAGTCATTCTACTATAGTGATCAATGAACAACATGAAGTACTTGTGATAATTAGTGAAAATAATTGGCAGAGAATGTAGATCAAAGTGAACCAACTGCAACTTCTTGTTGGCTTTCCATTTTGATTTTTGAAACAATTCCCTATCGTGTTTGGCCAATATGCAAGCTTCACAATTTTTATTGTTTTTAGGTAGTGTTGACAAGCCTACAACACCATTTTTATGCATTGCATGGACGCTGTCATAGTGTATGCTTAAAATTGGCATGCCAGAGAAGAATTTTTGGCATTTGTTTTTTAATGAGATGAGCAAAATTTCTCAGCATTGAGTGCCCACTCTTGAGTTTTAACAAATTTTTGTCCTCATATCTAGTTAAAACAACTATGTTATCACATTTCCTTGGGACCTTCACCTCTCCATCATCCAGTAGAATGGAGTGACCTTGTTGTCAAATTAGGACAATAGACAATAAGTGTATTTTCAACTAAGGAAGGTATGGTACATTTTAGAGAATGAAGTCTGGAAGTTTTGGTGACTTGAGTCGAATTGAACCCTTGCCTTCAGGTTGCAGACTTGTTTTATCTGCGAACTATACTGGGCCACAAATTTCATCATGAAACTCCTCAAAGAAGTCCCTTTGAAAAGTCATGTCGTGTGGCACTAGTGTTTAGAACCCAAGCATTATTTTGGGTTGATCTCTCTAAGGCATTATTCATTTCATCAGAGATGGAAAACATACATTCACACGAAAATTGAGCTGAATTTGGTTGAGTTTTTCATTTTCTCATTTTTTGCCTTTTGTTTTCTTTAGGATTTAATTTTGTCCAATGATGTTTTGCATTCATGGGTCTCATGACTCTTTTTCCTTTCACAACATTTCAAAAACACATTGTTTATCATTTTGCTTTTCTTGATGCTAACTATTATTTTTGCTGAATTTGTTGCCTTGTCCTTTGTTTTTCCCTTTGCCTCTATCATTTCTTGCATTCTTTGAAGAATTGCCATTTTGATTAGCATAACAAATGCTTTCTTCTATGGACTTCATTTTTATTTCGATGGCTTTTTCTCTTTTGTTCATTTTCTCAACTAGTTGATCAAATTTGAAAGTCTTCAATAGATTGCTTGCTTGCAAAGACTCCAAGTAGGTTAAGTATATAAAAAGAAGAGCCTCTGTGAGGGTGGTCATAGACACATAAATTTGTATGCCTGCTGCATCAACATCATGTTTGATTGCATGGATTTTAGAAACCAAACATGTGACATCACCATTTTTCAACTCAAGATTGAATAGTTTCAACTGCAACCATATAAACTCCAATTTTGAGAGAGAATCATATAGGTCATTCAATTTATGAAATATTTTCCAATGAGTGTTGCACCCCTATATGCAATGAAACACTTTTGCATCAACTGAGACCCTTATTAAAGCCAATGCTTTTGAATTATTCTGCTTCCAAGATGATATCACTTTTGCTTCTTTAGGTTAGACAGGTTGTTCATCCCTGCCACATATGTGAACCACAAGTCATTGAAGATAAGTGTGTTCTCCACATGTCTTGACCATTCTAACCATATCTTTCCCGGTTAGAGTTTTGTCAACAAAATTTTTGATTGAATGCATGTTTGTTATATTAGAGATGGAATGGTTACTTATCTCTCTAATTTTTTTTTTTTTTAATATACTGAACCTTTCTATATGCTTGCCTTTCCTATATAACCGTTGGCACGTGGAAGAAGTTTGTCCGTTCTATATACCCAACGATACGTGAAAGAGATGTTAAAGCACATGAGAACATAATGGTATGTGGTACCCAAGTAGTACACAAAAAATATTTACTCTATCTATGACACTAGGTTAACGATAAGTCCCTGTACATGGGCATGATAACCCTATATACTCAAAGTATTTTCTGCTTATTTTTGGGATTTACGTCTAGTGATAATTGCAAATGGGTAATGAAGGGAATGAGAAAATGAAAATTTTCTTTATTTCTCCTTGATGGTTTATAGGGACGATGCCACAAACATCGTTGTTGCAGCTATATTAGGCTATAAGTGCAGTAGTTCGATCGCGACAACATGATTCGTAAACGCGAACCAAATACATTATTGATACTAAATGTTGTGAACTGGTTTTTGTTTGCACAACTTGATTTGTTTCCCAAATTTTGCTTAATTTTTTATAACGGAAATAATTTTTTGTTTGCAAATGACTTTTTTTGTTTTGTTTTGAACAAGTCAAAAAGAAAAAAATATATTTATTATTCCTTTGTGTGAATATTCTCTATTCAAACTTGGCTTGTAATTAAAAGAAAGCAAAATGTTTAATGAAAATAAACTTATCTCTTGATTTCCCTTGATCTTTGACACCACCATGTGTGACATAGGCTTTCAAAATCTTGGAATGAACAACCAATTTAATTGCAATGCATGCAACTTTATGTGAATGTCTCCCAACACATTTAAATATTTCAATGTAGCACGCACCACAAATCAGGTTCAAATGCTGCCACGTGATCCAAAACAATCTACTTATATGCCCACACAATCCAAGAACTGCCAAAACGCCTTGAAATACTTGTATACAGTCCCAAATCACCTTGAGATTAGCTTGTATCAACAGCAAGTGCATAGTCAAATAAGATAAAATTTAGCCAACACAACTCTGAAACTTGTTAGAAAACAACAGAGAATGATGCCACACATCCCATAAATAGTCCAAGACAGGTCAAAAGGCTTTTCTTTGGGTTATTCTACACTAATTTTTTTTTAGTGGACAATTCGCATAATTGACGATAGCATTTCCCCTCAAGATGCCCTAAGTGTTATCAACAAGAAGGCATGAAGAGACTATGGATCATATGTTGATTCATATACCTTAGCTCACATGGTATGGAAGGAATTTTCGTTCTGCTTCTTGATATACTAGTCCCCCAAACAACAAGGTTGGATGATGGGCTTGGTTGGATACAAAGTCCATTGATCTTGATCTCCTTTATTATCATTTAAGGGTTTACCTTTTAGCACGATTTGGTTAGGGAAGAATCTTCGGATGTTTGAGGGGACACAAACCAATAAAAATACTCCACATGAAAATCCATCATGTCATTACCTTCACATGGGACATTGAAAGATCCCAAACTAGGATTGAAAACAAATAACATTGATTTCCACTAATTACAGCATTCAATCAATTGGACAAAGATATAAAACCGAATGTAACTGATACTATAGCCCAGATGTTATAAAAGTATTACAGATTGGTCTCGAAACCCAATTATTATAACAACTACTAAACTGGAAATAAAAACCTGGGATTGCGTACTCTCGGCCTGCTGTGTCCAGAAAAACACAGGGGCCGACGTCGGTCTCTGAGGATGCCGACGTCGGTCGATACCCTGCCGCCGTCGGTCGTCTGAAGGTGACCTCTGCCTCTGTCTGACTGCCTGACTGCCGGCGTCGGTAGATAATCGGCCGATGTCGGTCTATATGCCGATGTCGGTCTCTGTATAACCCTGCGTCCGAACTGAGCCCTTTCCTATCCCTGACCCTACTGGTACGGCCTGGTGCCGATCTGTCAATCCGTACGGATTCCGTACCCGAACCTGATATGCAAATAAAATATATAAATCTGGAGGCTAAACAATGAATAAATACCTGGAACCCATTTGCATGAGCTGAACCCTGGTATACTCCGTGAATGGCCTCTGAAGCTTCCGATCTGACCACTATGCACAATCTGGATTCCGTCTCGAATCCACCTCTGACAAAGGGCTGGGTTTTCGTCCGACTCTTCGCCAATCTACTGAAGGGTTTCGTCCTCAGAGATTCCAGCTGAATCACCGATTCAAGCTTCTCAGAATAATTTTTGCAAAAGAAGATATTAGATGATGCCAATGCTTTGCTTTCCCCTTCTTTTTAAAGCCTTCCCAGGAAACTTCTAGAAGAAGTCAATTTTATTTTCATAATAATTTAATTAATTAATTAAACCATTATAATAGAAAATTGGGGACATTACAGACATAACACAAAGGACACCATTATGCTCTAATATGCAAAACTTGGCCATTAGCCATAACTAGCACCTTAAATGTAGATATATCTTTATATCATTCAATATTTTGATTAGGCCTCCCTGGTACCTGTCACCGCTACACCCTTAACCTATGGCTTGTATTGGGATTTGTGTGTTTGATATGTGGCACACATAACCTTTGACTTATTCATTTGTTATTCTCTAGGTTGGATATTGGTAGTAGTAGTTGACTTATTTGGATTTATGGATTCTCCATAGCCTAATTAGGGTATATATAGGAGGTTGTGTTAGGATATTAAGCATCATATATTCGGTATTCTCTTCTTATTGTAAGGACTTGGGAGGGTGCCCTCTCAAAGTGACTTAGTTTTATACTCAAACATTCTACTCTTCATTTCAATTTATTGTGTGGATCTCTTCTTAGTTATAAGTGAATGTGTTATTCTGCTTATGTGATCTATTATATTTTGATCTATTGTTGTGATTCTACTTTCGTGATATAGTAAGTTTACAAGTGGTGTCAAAGCCTTGATTTGTGCAACCTTTTGCAGCACATTATGGTAGCAAGGGGGGATTTCTTTCAAGGCATCATCAATTATCATCCGTTCTAAGGATTTGGCTTCCTTTGACATAATTTGAGGTTGAAACCTTTTGGTTGAATATTTTGTCGATCAGCGTACTGATAAACAAAATAGGTCTGATCAGCCAAAGTAGGAAGATTAGTCGTCCAAATGTGTAGTTTTACCACATCAGAAAGACACTGATCTCTCCTCTCATCAAGGGGAGGTTCCTTGTAGGTATACTATATATATGTATAAACAGAAAATAATACTCATGGGTGGGACAAACCATCCATCTCTCTTCTTTCAGAGATGATGGGCACGGATCAAAGGAAAAACTCAGGGGAAATGATAGACAGTAATCCTCTTCTTTCAAAAGTACTATTTAGCAAACCACAAGAATACGCCTGGCAGTAACAACAAAAATGTAGCAAAGAATGTGATAACCAACGAATCGAGATGCAGCTCAAAGTCTTCACCTGGATTGCTCAAGAGTAAGATACGAAAGACAATGAGGGCACAAAGTCGCCTCAAGGTCCTTTAAACAGAGATGAAAAGAACACACACTAAAGGCAATTATGAGGGCACAAAGTCTCTCCATAGTTGACTCTATAGGATACCTTATTGACTGTTGTCACTAATTCTGCTTGTTGAATTAAAGGAACAGAAGATATATTGAAGAAAAAGACATAAGAACAATTTCTTCAATAACAAAGATATTACAGCACAAAGTCTGAAAAACTACTTGCTTTCTTATTCCAGTAACAAAATATGATTGGCAATCTGAGCTCAAAGTCTCAGTAATGCCTTACAATTTGGGCAGAGTTTCGTTCTAAATGTCAAAAAAGAGATCCTTATTACAATAGAAGAAAGTCCCTTATATAGCCTCTTCAAAAAAGACTTGGGAACAATCAATACATCATTTTGCGTTGGAATCTGTTAAGAAGACATGCTGAAACTTAGGGGCGCTTTACCCATTTGATTTTATCAATGCAAGGAAATAAGTCGCGTTTATTGAAAGTTTGTAACTTTCAATGTTCCACCTGGCGATCTGATCTTATCTTCATCGTTCCTCCTTGTCTGGCTAATTGACTCGGGTCTTGGATTTAATTTATTGTTTTGTTCCTTTTTCGCTTTCTGTTGGCTTTGGCTTTGAAATCTGTGAATGTATTCTGGTTTGTATGTCTGTATGTTTAAAGAATCAACAGCTAATTCACTGTGTTGAATTTGACGTTTTCGGGCGCGTCGTTCCTTTGTCTTCTTTCGGCTTTTCTGTTTGACACTTTTGCGGATTGAACTTGTCCTTTCGGGCCTTTAAGAAATGACCCGTTTTGAGTCGGGAAGAGCTTCCCGCAAGGGTATCTACCTTTCGGGCAATCTTTGAATAGCCTTCAGGGTTCTTTGGGAAACTATATGAACTTTGGCGATGAACCAACTGTTGAATCATTCTATTGAACCAAATGTTTGAACCATTCTGTTGAACCAAGACTTTGAACCATGTATTTGAACTGACCGTCGAACGAAGGCTTTGAACCTTTTCGTTGAACCAAGACGTTGAACCAAATTTTGGTTCAACGGTTCAAACAAAGCTTTGAACCGACTGACGAACCGTTTGATTGAACCAAAGAATGAATCAAAGTGCTGAAGCTGAGTGGATGAACCAAACGTTGAACCTACTGTTGATGCTTGCCAATGGAAATAACTCTTTGAACCAAGGCGATGAACCAATTCTGAAAATGACCAATTGTTAGAAACCGATTCTCTTGATTGAAACCACCTGTAGAAGTCGTGAAGCCCGTTGAACTTGTAGGAATGATCCTGTTTGCAGTCCGTAGATTTCTGAAAAGCTTGAAAAATGAGGAATTTGAATGCCTAAGACAAAATTTGGAAAGGGAAGAGATAATTTTGGTCTGTAGGACCAAAATAATTCAAATGTTGTCCCAAAAATAGCTGACATTTTTGGGGGACAACAGCTGGCTCCAGTTGGGAAACTTTTGTCAATTGCAAAAAGAATTGAAAGGAGTAGAATCCAAAATCTCCAGTGTCTTCATGTGTACCATTGGGTTACGGAGTCATGCTACCCAGAAATGAAAGACTTAAAAAACGGAAACAAACGAAACAAAAATAGAATAAAAAACTGTACAAATATACATATATACATATGCAATGATCTGATACTTCAAGAGTTGAAGTGTTTCAGATGCTGCCCATTGTGGGGCAGAGAAAAGAGTGTGCCATCTTGATATTTTAGTAGAAAGCTATTTTCACCAATGTGCTGATGAATTATAAATGGGCCTCTCCAAAGGGATTCGAACTTTCCATGCATCCCCTTTGGTTCTCTTCTTTTGTCCCAGTAGGATTTGATCTCCAATCTGAAAATCACAATTTCTGGCCTTTTGGTCAAAGAGTTTCTTTATCAGACTTTGATGAGCAGCAATTCTGTCCACCACCATGGTTCTCTGTTTTTCCAGCTGAGTCAGGCACATGATTCTTTTGTCAAGAGAACTCTCATATGTCTGATCTTCAATGGCCTTCGCCAATTTCAAGGCTGGTAACTCTAAGGTGATTGGTATCTCAGCATTAATACTGTAAAGAAGTTGAAAAAAAGACATACCAATTGCCCTCTTTGGTGTGATCTTGTCTGTCCACAGAGCATCAATCAATGCTTTATGCCATGTCCTTTGATTATCATCTGCTAGCTTTTTGATAATAGTTACCAAATTCTTATTGCTAGATTCAGCGTGTTCATTCCTTTGTGGAAAATAATCAGAAGAACGAGAGAGTGTAATTCCATAATGAAAATGGAATTGCGTAATCTGTTGAGAGGTGAAACAAGCTGCATTATCAGTAACAATTTTGAGTGGAACTCTAAACCTGGAAATGATATTTTCTTTGAGGAAGTTGCATACAACTTTTGAAGTAGCATGCTTAGTTGGGATTGCTTCTACTACTCATTTGGTGAAATAATCAGTTGCTATAAGGACATAATCATGTCCAGCACTTGAAGATGGGTTTATTGTCCCAATAAAATCAAGTCCCCATTGTTGGAAAGGTTCCTCTATGATTATTGGCTTGAGAGGCAGGGCAGCCAACTTGGGTCTTCCAACAAATTGCTGACAGAGTTCACATTTTCTCACCCACTTATGTGCATCTTGGAAAAGAGTTGGCCAGTAATACCTGGCTCGCAGAATCTTGTGAGCAGTCACAGAAGCTGAAAAATGTCCTCCACAGGCCAGATTGTGAAAAGATTTCAAAAGCTGGGTTTGCTGCTCCTTGTCTACACAGCGAAGGAATACTCCATCTATGCTTCTCTTGTACAGGCCGTTATCCCAAAGGATAAAATTGGCAGCTTTCAACTTGATAGTCCTTTCTTTGTAAGACAAATGAGCAGGACATTCACCATAAGTCATAAAATAGGCAATCCCTGAGTACCATTCATTGGTAGTGGAGACAAAAAGGACTGTTGGAGTATTTTCTATTTCAGCGTCTTCATGCTGTGTATCTTTTGGCTTATTGTCAGCGATCAATTGGCATAGGCCTTTACCTCTGACCAGCTTTGTCGACTTGATATCCAGATCAAATTCTTGAATCTTTGCAATCCAATTACCTCTCTTTGTGCCAAACTCCTGCTGAGTTAATATAGACTTGACTGTAGTGTCAGGAACTAAGGCAGTAGTATGTGAATTCAGAATATAGAAGCGAAAATGTTTGACTGCTTTTACCAACGCATATGCATGCTTCTCTATATTTGAATACTTTATTTAATGGGTTTTGAGAGGGCAACTCATGAAAGAGATGGGGGATTCCATACCTTCTTTGCCCTGTTGAACAAGAATCGCTGAAAAAGTATGCTCAGACGCATAGCTGTATATGATGAAATCTTTGTGGTAATTTGGACAAACCAAGGTAGGGGCGTGAGCAATGGCAGTCTTGATGTCTTGAAACGTTGATTTGTCTTCTTTAGTCCAGCTGAAGACAGTCTTCCCTTTCATCATGTTCACAATATGTCTAGTCTTCTCAGCAAATTCGAAGATGAATCTCCATAAGAAATTCACCTTTCCGAAGAAAGAATGAACAACATTCTTATTTGTAGGCAGATTAAGCTCTTGAATAGACTTGACTCTGTCTGAGTCAATCTTTATGCCTTCTTTGGACACAATGTGTCTAAGAAGTTTCCCATCTGTTACTCCAAAAGTAGATTTTTTAAGATTTAAGAAAATACCATTCTGGCGGCAGCGCTCCAACACTTGCTGTAAATGGCGTACATGATCAGATCGACGCTTTGAAAAGACAGTCAAATCGTCAAGGTATACCACTATGAATTTACCAATCTCATCTTTGAAAGCCAGATTCATAGCTCTCTGAAAAGTAGCACCAGCATTTATTAGACCAAAAGGCATTCTCATACAGGGAAATGTACTCCAAGGTGTAGTGAATGCAGTCTTGTGTTGGTCTGTTTCACCAACTTCAACTTGGTTATAACCTGAGAAACTATCCAGCATTGATAACATCTCTGCACTTGTCACTGTTTGAAGCACTTGATCCATAATTGGCAAAGGATAATTATCTTTTAAAGATGCTTGATTCAAATTTCTGAAATCGACACAAATGCGAATTTCGTCATTCGTCTTCTTTACAGGCACTATGTTTGCAATCCATGTAGAATGATGGATTGGGAAGATGATTCTAGCATTTAACATCTTTTGTATCTCAGACATAATAGTACCTGACATTTTCGGATTATACTGTCTCGATTTTTGCTTGTATGGCATTGAGTCGGCCTTGAGAGGAATGTTATGGCGGATTTCATCTGGTCTGAGAGACTTCAAGTCTTCATAAGAATATGCTAAGACATCCATGTATTGACAGAGTAAAGAAGTGAACTTGAATCTTTCTTCAGGGGTGCAGCACTTACCAATATTGATCATCTTGGGAGTTTTTTCAGTAGACAGATTCGCTTGATCGAATCCTTGAAAGAAACTCGAGTCTGTTTGCTGTTGTTTAATGAATCTATCATGTTTGTCAAACAGCTTTTCAAGAGAAACCAGGCCTTTGAAAATTTTGTTTCCTTTCAGCTGCAATAATTCTTCATTTATATCTAGCTGAATTCAGACACAGATTCATTCTTCTGAGGTTCGCTGCCTTCAAAACATAGCTGTTCAAAATTATGTTTTCATTCCAAAAAGGCAATGATTTGATGATCATCATTGAATACTTGCCAATGATCAGCATTGCCAGGAACACTTGGTCTATAAACCAGCTCAATGGTATACCTGTCTTTTTTGAAATATGAATGAGGAACTAAGAGAGTTCCTGAAACAGCAAGTGCATCAGCTTTGTCACTAGACTCTCTAGGTATGGCAAAAATGTTGAAAGCATAAAAACTTTCAATTTGGTCCCAAACCAAGTTACGGTAGTGGCGTAATCTTTCATTCTTAGTTTGGTATAAATTCCTCACTTGACAAACTACTAATTCAGCATCCCTTTTGGCATGAAGAAACTTAATGCCTTTTTCTTGAGTAGCCTTCATGCCCAACAACAAAGATTCGTATTCAGCTGTATTGTTAGTATTGCTGAACTGTAATTTGTAAGATGAAGGGAACATATCTCTTTGAGGAGATATCAAAACAATCCCAGCCCCTGAACCGGTAGAAGAACAGCTGCCATCAAATTCCAAAGTCCATATTTCATCTGATACTGACTTTTCTTTAGACTTTCCTTCATCAGAAATGGAGAATCCTCCTTGGTTTATACTGCAGCTTACCAATTTTTCTGCTATTTTTATTGAACTAATTTCTGAGTTGATACTTTCAGGTGTTTCATGCACTTCATCTGTAGACATAAAATAATTACCCATACCTGCGGATTCAAAAATAATTTGAGCTTCGGGGGCTGATGTCTGAGTGACCACAAATTTTGCTTCTTTTTCAGGGAGCAATCTCTTCACGCCTTGGACAGAGATCCTTGCCTCAGATAGATCCATGCTTAATTCGCCTCCCACGTCCTTGCAGAAATTTCGTCCAAGCAAAATGCCATAAGATGCTGGGAAATCAGCCAACAAGACAGTCATCTTGATTCTCTTGGCTGGGAAGGCTGCAAATGCAAATTGGGTATCTTTGATTTGTCCCAGCAATGGTACTTGCTTATTCTCCATGGAGAAACATCTCCCAAATGTCTTGGTCAGTGTGAGACCAAGGGATTCGGCCACTTTGGCAGGGATGACATTGTCTGAAGCTCCAGAATCAATGATGCAATTATTCAGCTTATATATCCATTTATCAGCAATGTGACATAAAAAGGTTCAGTTCTACCAGGAGCAGCAGGGGGAGTGGTGACAAGGTTGTTTCTGGTGGGTGCATTTCTGGCAGCATCATGTGTCACCTTGCGGATCGTTCGTTCAATAGGGATGTTTTGATTTTTAACACATTGAACCAATCTGTCTAACTGCTCAGGATGGGACTGCAGAAATTCAAATTCAGACATTTGAATTGTGGTTCTCTTTACATGGTCAATGATATCAAATCCCTGGAATGAGATAGGAGCAGAGGATGGGAGTTCATCCTTTTGATTTTTTAAAGATGGAGGATTGGACTACGAAATTGAAGTAGAAGGCGTAGGAGCATTTGGGGTATTTACCTTTCTTGAAACCACCAGGTCCTTTGGTTGGAAAGGAAGAGTGGATCCCCGCTTAGCAATTGAAACTGCTGATTGAGGTCACTCCTCTGCTTTCTTTTTATCAGCTTGTTGAGTTGATTGATTTTTATATCGGTTGAATACAGCATACGACCCCTCAGCTGCATGGCCTTCACTTTTGGGTTCATCCTGATAATTCAGGAAACCAATATGGGAGTCGCCAGCGAATTCTTCTTCTTCAGTGAAGAAATTAGCATCATCTTCGGGATTTAACTTGGACTAGAATGAAAAATTCGCTTCAGCTTCAAGATATCCTACTGCCGAGTTGTTTGGAGGTGCTTCAAGGGCGAGATTCATCTGTGGGGGAGGAAGGCGATTTTGCTGTCCCTGATTCCTAGCAGCATTGCCTTGGTATGCTTGATTCTGGAAATTCCTCCTGGGCATATCTCTGTATGCAGGAGCAGATGACATCTCTTGCGCCATTTGCTTTCTCAGAGCTAGCATTTCATTTGCTAGCTTTTGTACCATTGGGTCAGTAGTGACTGTAGGGGAGTACTCAGAAGATGAAGAGGATTTACCTTTATTAGGGTCTCTCCTTATCTTTCTTGCCAAGATAAGGTCATTTTCTACCTCAGTAGCCAAATCTTGGGCAGCAATAAGGTCTACGTGTCTGGCCCGTCTCAGCAAGAAACTCACTTCAAGCAGTTGTGAGTTGATGAAGAAGCATTTGAGGTTCTAAGGTGTCGGTTGGGCGGCCAAGGGAATCTTGTGCCTCAGCGTATCAAATCTGGCAATAAAATCTCTCATAGGTTCATGAGGCTCTTTCTTTATCTGAGTGAGCTGAGCCAGCAAGGCATGTGCATCTTCTGCAGGTTTGAACCTGGCTTCAAATTTGTCTTTCAAAGTATCCTAATCAGTTACTGACCCAGCCTGCAGGTGGTAGAACCAGTCAGCAACAGTGCCTTGTAGTGTCTCAACGAATAGCCTGACCGCTATATCTTCAAATTCCACCCCTATTACCCCGCAGGCTATGCTGAAAGCTGCAATATGTTCATCATGATGAACCTTCCCATCACCGAAGAATTTAGAGAAATTCTTCCTTGAACTGCGTGGAAGCTCACGCAGAGGTGGAGTCAAATTCAGGGGACCAAAAAAATTACCCTAGGGTCCTTGAGCCATGATTTGATTATGCAAAAGTGGGATCAC
The DNA here is from genome assembly GCA_037957365.1 of Torreya grandis. NCBI lineage: Eukaryota > Viridiplantae > Streptophyta > Pinopsida > Cupressales > Taxaceae > Torreya > Torreya grandis. The sequence goes on along the minus strand of JARHVA010001212.1, from coordinate 1,480,565 downwards.
TAATCCAGGTGGAGTGTGGGCAAGCAAGGCTCGACCAACAGTTCGTCTAAGGTGAGATTGTGGAGGAAACAACTCAAAATTATTCTGTTGCACCAATTCAAAAGTAGGGTCTATAACACCTTGGAATTTCTGGCCTCTGGTATATCGTGAAGTTGCCAGATTGCAGAACAAAAATTGGAAAAGAGCAGGATCTGCTTCAGCTTGAAGTTTGAGACTTCAAACTGTGCACTCTTTCTCCAGCGGAGTTGCCAAAAACTGTTGGTTGAATATTTTGTCGATCAACGTACTGATAAACAAAATAGGTCTGATCAGCCAAAGTAGGAAGATTAGTCGTCCAAATGTGTAGTTTTACCACATCAGAAAGACACTGATCTCTCCTCTCATCAAGGGGAGGTTACCTGTAGGTATACTATAAATAAATATATATATATATATCTAAACAGAAAATAATACTCATGGGTGGGACAAACCATCCATCTCTCTTCTTTCAGAGATGATGCGCACGGATCAAAGGAAAAACTTAGGGGAAATGACAGACAGTAATCCTCTTCTTTCAAAAGTACTATTCAGCAAACCACAAGAATACTCTTGGCAGTAACAACAAAAATGTAGCAAAGAATGTGATAACCAGCAAATCGAGATGCAGCTCAAAGTCTTCACCTGGATTGCTCAAGAGTAAGATACGAAGGACAATGAGGGCACAAAGTCGCCTCAAGGTCCTTTAAACAGAGATGAAAAGAACACACATTAAAGGAAATTATGAGGGCACAAAGTCTCTCCACAGTTGACTCTTTAGGATACCTTCTTGACTGCTGTCACTAATTCTGTTTGTTGAATTAAAGGAACAGAAGATATATTGAAGAAAAAGACATAAGAACAATTTTCTCAATAACAAAGATATTACAGCACAAAGTTTGAAAAACCACTTGCTTTCTTATTTCAGTAACAAAATATGATCGGCAATCTGAGCTCAAAGTCTCAGTAATGCCTTACAATTTGGGCAGAGTTTCGTTCTAAATGTCAAAAAAGAGATCCTTATTACAATAGAAGAAAGTCCCTTATATAGCCTCTTCAAGAAAGACTTGGGAACAATCAATAAATCATTTTGCGTGGGAATCTGTTAAGAAGACATATTGGAACTTAGGGTGCTTTACCCATTTGATTTTATCAATGCAAAGAAATAAGTCGCGTTTATTGAAAGTTTGTAACTTTCAATGTTCCACCTGGCGATCTGATCTTATCTTCATTGTTCCTCCTTGTCCAGCTAATTGACTCGGGTCCTGGATATAATTTAATGTTTTGTTCCTTTTCCGCTTTCTGTTGGCTTTGGCTTTGAAATCTGTGAATGTATTCTGGTCTGTATGTCTGTATGTTTAAAGAATCAACGGCTAATTCACTGTGTTGAATTTGACGTTTTCGGGCGCGTCGTCCCTTTGTCTTCTTTCGGCTTTTCTGTTTGACACTTTTCCGGATTGAACTTGTCCTTTCGGGCCTTTAAGAAATGACCTGTTTTGAGTCGGGAAGAGCCTCTCGCAGGGGTATCTACCTTTCGGGCAGTCTTTGAATAGCCTTCAGGGTTCTTTGGGAAACTCTTTGAACTTTGGCGATGAACCAACGGTTGAATCATTCTATTGAACCAAATGTTTGAACCATTCTGTTGAACCAAGACTTTGAACCATGTATTTGAACTGACCGTCGAACGAAGGCTTTGAACCTTTTCGTTGAACCAAGACGTTGAACCAAATTTTGGTTCAACGGTTCAAACAAAGCTTTGAACCGACTGACGAACCGTTTAATTGAACCAAAGAATGAATCAAAGCGCTGAAGCTGAGTGGATGAACCAAATGTTAAAACAAAGCGTTGAACCGCTTGATTGAACTTGCCTTTGAACCATTTGACATTGAACCAAAAGATGAACCAAACGTTGAATCTGCTGCTGATGCTTGCCGATGGAAATAACTCTTTGAACCAAGGCGATGAACCAATTCCGAAAATGACCAATTGTTAGAAACCGATTCTCTTGATTGAAACCACTTGCAGAAGTCGTGAAGCCCGTTGAATTTGTAGGAATGAACCTGTTTGCAGTCCGTAGATTTCTGAAAAGCTTGAAAAATGAGGAATTCGAATGCCTAAGACAAAATTTTCTAAGAGATAATTTTGGTCTGTAGGACCAAAATAATTCAAATGTTGTCCCAAAAATAGCTAACATTTTTGGGGGACAACAAAACCCTAATTCTAAAGAATCACGCATATTGCTTAAGCCATTGTGATTTTTTCTATGATTTTTAAGGAAGTTCATTATTGACAAAATGAAGGTATAGTACGATTTTCAGCGTTATGTGACCATTTTTTATTGAGTTATTAGGATTTTAGAGTTTTTCATAAATTCACACTACACGCTGCAATTTTCATTTTTTTTTCTATTTTCTTACATTTTTGGAAAGCTCACAACTTTGGGTAGGGTTTGGTCATGGACTTTTTGGATTTAAGGTCAACCTCATTCTGAAATCGTTCAATTAAAGCACAACAAGTGGTTCTACCAAAGGTAGGGTTAAGAATATAGTCACACTGGGGAAGATGCCAATCAAAGAAGATACATATCTAGAATTGAATATGTAGGGACTCAAGAAACTATTCCAACTCACTGGGAGGAGTGATCGGATAGGGTAGAAGATAACTTATTCGAAATGAAAGATTTGAAGAAAGATATGCTTGGAAAAAAGAGTTCGAGGTTGTAAAAGATGTCATGGCTACTAAAGATGCATTGATGGGGATGGCTAAGAAAGAGGATATATCTAGGCTGTAAAATAACATGACTAAAAGTATGGATGGGATTGCAACATATGTCAAAGGGTTTCTTGACTTTCAAAAGTTGTTCCAAATTCGTAAGACCCCAGAAACAAGTGTGGCAACTACTCCTAATGGATTGGTGGAACAACCTAGTCTTGACTCAAATAAAAGGGGGACATCAGCCCATGGCTAATATTACTTTGGGGTTTCACAAGTTTCTATCGAAGGTGGATATATGCAAGTTTGATGGAAATGACCTGCTCACGTGGACACCCAAATGGATATTTTTTAAATATCTACATCAGATTCTGTGTGGGCAAAAGGTTACATTGGAATTTATACATTTTGAACCTCAACAATTCATTTGGTATTGATGGCTTTGCGATCAAAAGAAAAATAATACTCTCAACATCCCTTGATCGGTTTTCATGGAGGCCCTGTACGCATATTATAGTAATATACTTTGATGGAGAACTACTTCAGCCAATTAGGAAATTTGTGACAATCAAGACGAGTCAGAGATTATATTCTGCAATTTAAAACCCTATCCTTGAGAGTTGATAAGGTTATGAAGGACAACATGGACGACTTGTTCTTGGGAGGACTCAAGGAAATCATTTATCATGAGGTATGTATATTTAGTTTATGCACTGTATCAAAGATGGAAGAAAAGCTATTGTCAACATGGGACAAACATTCCCTACCATCAAGGATCGTAGCAGCTCCGCACCTCTTTCCCCCAACCAACTAGATTAACGCCTGAACAAATTGAAGTTAACAAATGATAGGATTTCATTTTCAGCTTCTATGCAAACAAGAGAATTTACACCTTTACCATATTAATCTCATCAGATATTAAAGAGGTTACTTCAATTTAATGTCGTAACTTTCCTTGAACCACTTTAGCAAGATACAACTCAACCAATACCTAAAGGCTATAATCCCAATTTCTTTTGTGAGTATCATCGTGCCTCAAGACACTCAACCAATAGATATTTCAAATTGTGTCACAAGATTCAAGACCTAATTGATAGTAACACCATAATTTGCCATAGATGGGCATAAATCTAAACTCAACAAATAGGTAGCAACACCCAATCAACACTTGCACATCTTTAACAAGCCATTTCCAAATCATTATGCTCCAAAGCAAAACAATGTGTATATGGAAACATCTATACATAATTTTACCATGCAACTGAGCATGAGATTGATAACACCATCAACATGGTGTCGAGCTATGAAAGGCAAGTTGCTTCTATTACATTCAATGATCACAAAATACCTAACAATGAATCAAACAATGGTCCAAAATATATATTCATTTATCACACATGACATTATGATCGATAATGGCTTTAGCGAAAATCTTATCTCGATGTCATTAATATTTAGTTGAGGCTATAATCACAGAGACTTATGTGGTGTAATCACAATATCGCACAACTATGATGGACATGAGCATACATCCTTAGGTGGTATTACACTTCTAGTCACAATTGGTCCTGAGACAATCCTAGTTTGGTTCTATGTTATGCCTGATTCATGATCATATAATCTATTGCTTGGACACCTTTGGCTTAAACAAATAAAACAAATATCATCTATAGTACATCAGTGTGTCAAATTGTGCATAATAATGTTGTCCACACTATTTATGGGTCACAATATGAGACATATTCATTGATCACCTAGTGCAACTCAAAAGGTGGAGGTCATTTACCTTAGTGTGGTCCCCACTTCTTTTACATCTACAAAATCATTGTATGCACCTATTATATTTAAACCTGAGAGATCATCATCTATTGTGCGAGCTCCTCAAGCTCCTACTCATATAGTTGCACCTCTAAGACATACATTACCATGACATCTACATCCTAAGGTTGATTTGACATCTAGACTAATCATTTTATCACAATCTGTTCTGACACAATCTTCAACAGCTCCTGCACCACGTTATGTGCATATTATTCCTATGGATAACGACAATTATCACACATCTCATAATCAGTTTTCCAATACATCAAGTGATTCATTTGACTATTAAAGTTCAATTCCTAGTACTATAACTCAGATTACTGGGTAGCCTTGCTAACTCGCATTTCAGGCCTCATCGATAAATACTTATTGTATTATGGTCTTGTACATAACTTTCTTCTTGTATATGTTGTGCCTTACATGTGGCTTTGTCCTAGAGATTGATAGCATTCTTCTATCTTCTATATTTCACATTGGCACTTGCTTTCTATTTTCATTGATATTCTACTTGACTCATGTTGCATGCTACTTGCTATGTTTCACAAGTCTTGATTGTTTGATTGTTAATCCCATTCTTAGCACTTGCATTGGTTTCCCAATGATGACAACACATTTATTGGGACCTTCAATCATAACATACATTGATTTTTGAGGGAAAACATAGGTTGCTTAGAATTCTCCTCATCTTATTTTTCTAGTTTGTGAGTCTTGCTTTTTTCTTTTTCATGTGTAGCCTCATGCCTTCTTTTGTTACTTTTATATTCTTCTTCTACACATATTACTAAAAAATTGAAAACATGGATGCATACATGATCATATCTTTGCATATGGGGGCATCGTACCCACACTTGTTCCTTATTGGTCACATCTATATAACACACTTGCCCAATAGGGGCATGGTACCCATTGTTTCTATCATATGAGTTTCATAGATTACATATTGGCCCAATGGGGGCATGGTATCCATGATTTCTATCCTATATCACATATTTTCCTATGGATGTGTTGTACCCACACATGTTTCTTATCGACATATTCTACATATTGAATATTGAATAAATTGATGTATACTTTAACATGTCAGCATCTATCTTCTTAATCACTTTGTTGCATAGGGCATGACAAAGGTTGTCAAATGTATCATATTCACTAAATATAACTTTGTCTTTAATAGGAATGACAAAACAATTTGAGAATATGCTTTGAAGCTCACTATCAGGTAGCGGTGAAATCTTGGGAAGCATTGTTTTGAATTCAAGCACATTGTCTGCAATGCGTTCGTTAGGTCCTTGTTTGACTTAGGTCATTTTTTTGGCAATTTGTAAAAAAATGACCTTTTGGGTTTGTAATGCGTCCACTAGGTCTTTGTTTGATTTGGGCAATTTGTGAAAGAGTGACATTTTGATTAATGTTTGTTGAAAAAAAAACTAAGAAGAGGTCAATTAGCTAATGAAATCTATGCACGGATCCTTTAGGAAAAAAATAGAACCAATCTAAAGCATATCTCATGAGGTTTCTAGGGGACATTTTGGTCAAGAGAAGATCCTCATGGTGATATCCAATACAAGATGTAAATGAGGTTGTTCTGTGTTGAGATGGATCCCATTTCTGATAAATGTTGTAAACTTGGGTACAAGAAATGGTGGAGGCAAGGAATGAAAAGGCACTTCTTGAGCCAATGGATCGTGTGATATGTCCAAAGATGAAAGCACATGGCTAGCTTTGCTAGATGGTTGCGATAATTGTGAAATTTGCACCTTCACGTCATTGAGGAGTTGTACAATTGAATCATTAGATGTTCCACCAGATATAGGATTACCATTGGTATTAGCATGTCTGAGACCAAGAGAATGAATATATAAATTCCTTGGAGGCACACTGGTCTTTGGATTGCTAGGAAGTACCATAGAGGCATCAAGAATAGTATTATCAACCGACAGTGGTGTGGTACTAGGTGAAATATTTGTATGAGGATCATTAGCCTTACCACCTAATGTAGGAGGGGTAGAACCATTCAGTTGAGGTTGCAAATGCGAAGGTTTCTTGTTTTTAAGAAATTGTTTACTTTTCAATTGTTGTAATAATTGTTGCACACATCTAGGATTTTGTTGAATTGTCATTTTGAAACTTTTTAGAGTTTCCAGCCTATGTAGATCAACTTCTTCGTGATGGCCAGGGTCCTTATAGGTTACATTGCCCCTATCAAAAGTTGTAATAATGAACACCTTATCAGAAAGTGGTCGGGCATTTGCATCTACACTTATAGAGGATTATCATCACGAGTAGCAGCCATCACTAATAAATGTAAGACCCAACTATGAAATTTTTGAAAAGGACCAAAGCCTAAAGAATATGCAAATATGAAAATCAGATTTGGAATGAAAAACTTTAAGAAGAATGAGGGCTTGAAAAACCCTAGGTTGAATATTTGAAAGAGTCGGGGTTCACCATTTATGTTTACCCTAATTCTAGTTTTACATAAAATAAAAAATAAATTGTTGCAATTAACGGATCAAATAATATGTATACGAAAGTACAAAATTCAAATATGAGAAGATGGTTCAAAAAATGGTGGAAGTGTGTGTTATTCGTTAGAGTGCATATTATTCTCTACTGATGATGGTGTGTAAGCAATATGAAACTTGACGCATGGGTTCGGACCATAGATAACTCAATAAAGTCGTCATCAAAGATAAGTGTCATATTCCTATAAATGATGATTCACTAGGTCAGTTATATGTTATTTAGTTTACAAAATTGGATCTTTGATCAATGTATTATCAAATCAAAATTAGAGAGGAAAACATTCTTTAGACAACTTATCAAACACATGAGAGCCATTATGATCACCATTGCAAAACCACCATAGAAAATCACTTATGTTACATCTTGTGAAATGTCCCACCCCAGGGGGACATTTGAAAACTAAAACTGCTGCCTTGTTTGATTGTTTGTTTTTTCTGAGTTTAAGCTCTTTAAGTGATTTTTAAGATATAATGCTAGGAAATAAAATGAAACACATATAATTGCAAAGTAGAAATATACTTAAATTGAAGCATCAACTTTCAAATCTGATTTAAACATAGTTTTGCAAATACAATATAAATATTCAAATCAGATCATAATCTCTTCTGCACAACGACAATAATCATACTTAGGATGCCAAAGTCATTAAAGTTGGTCTGAAAACTTATTATCAGCAATTTCTGGAAATTACATCAGCAACTGGCAGACCCCAAATCTAGGTGTCTAACATAAAATACCTGGCAGCAAATGATGATTTCTCCACATTAAAAATGCATGAATCTGATATCAAATACCAAGCTGCCTCCAATGGTGAAGTTTTGACACAAACCCTAGGCGTTTCCAGCTAGAGATCACACGCCTGCGCTTGAGAGTGTTATGCCCTGAACCAAGAATGTATGACCTGTATCATATGCACACGTGGCTGTCCAAAGTGGATGCAAACAGCAATGTGGACTATCACAGCCAAGATTCTGATCACAAACAGAATTCTTTATAAACCCTTGGATAATCTGATATTTTTTCCTCTGAAATGCACAATTAGATTCCTACATGCCAAGTGATGAAGCTTTAATTGCAACAAATGATCTCCAATGATTGTTTTCACAATAATCTGGAGATCTGCTCTTAATTCCTTGAAACTTCTGATGTATATCTTCTTTGTAATGCACAATGTGACTTTTGAGATAAAGCCACCGATTAACAAACCTTAGATGATCTTTCACACCCTCGGAAAGCTTGAAACAAAGAGAAGCTACGCTCTCCCAGTTCGCTTGCAGCTGAAAACCCTAGTTTCCACCTCCAAAATGCCAAAGCACAAAACCCAGTTGAATGAATGATCAATCAGAATCAATTCCATTTGCTTTTCATGCCTTTATATACTTCTCACTTTGCACGATTTCCAATGAGGCCCCTTTTTAAAACATTTAATAATATCAAACTCATTTGCTTTGCACTTTATTTTATTCCTCGAAGTGGGCGCCCAAATCTTCATATTAAGTTATTGACTTTTATATTTATAATAAAGTCAAATAAAGTCATTTAATGTCCTCACTTTATAATTTGACTCTATAATATTAAATAATCCCCTTTTAATAAAGTCAATAAACATTTAATGATGTGCACTTTATAATAATTAATTATTAGTAAAGCATTACTTTAATAATAATTAAAACTCCATAACTCCATTAATAAACTTCATAAATCAATTCCATCTGTGCCAGGTGGTAGCCCACTGAACTCATTGCTCCCCAGGGTGCCCTATTAAAAATATTAAGGTTGGCCTCTATCATCCAACTGACTTACTATAAATAGTAAGTATATAAAAACGTAACCAGAACACCCAAAATAACATTGCATCAAAATACGTCAAGGATCAGGGGATGAAAACACTACCAACTGCCAACTGAATAACTATCAAACTCCAACATTGGGCCCTCTAATCACCTTGATTAGCCTACAAGGACTCGATGATAGGCTAAACCACTAAACTCTGATGCTCACTCAAAAAGGGGACATTACAGTCCAACCTCCCTAAAATTGTTTATCCCCAAGCAATCGCAACTGAGTAGGAAACACCCCTCCATCAAGGGCCGAAGGGAAGAACTGTTGAATGACCCACATGTCACCATGTAACTCTAGCAGCACCAGCAAAAACACGACTCAAGGATAAACATCATACCAACTATCCACCTCATGCGCACAAGACTTGTGCATCGAAATCAGCTCATGTACATGTGGAACAGAGGTGAAACTGTATGCAAACCACACAATGTACACATTGCAATACTCATCAATAAACCCTAACTGGAATCCTGATGAACAAGAAGGATGCCAAAGTAATTTGTAGTGTCCAACAATATACCCCTGGATCCCAAACCCAGAATGGAAGTCTGCCAGGCATAACATCCTCTGACTTCCGCTGCGCTATTCTGACATCAACTTCACCATGCTGAGAGTGGTGAAGCAACCCAATGGGACCCATCCGAACCATAGTGCCAATCCTGTCACCACTTGGATCCCATTACAATCGAAACTCACATCCATTAGTCAAGAGGTAAGAATATCCACGACATGTCTGCACCACAACATCCCCTTTCATCCTCTGCAAATCTCCCATGGATGTGTTGACTATCCCTTATAGGTGCTAGAAGATATGTAACTGCTCATCCCAAGTCAAGGGAATGATAAAATTTTCCTCCATCACCACTGTAAGGGCTAAACAAGCCATCATGCTTATAGACACCACCATCTCCTTGTAACCATATGTCCAATGGAAATCTCTGAGACAAAGAAGTGGCAACCTCTGTCTGGTACACATCAGCATGATGGTAATCTAATCTCTGACCTTGCAAGCAATCCTCTGAATTAAACTGAGTCAGACACCCGCAATCTCTACTTCCATCTTCTGTAGATGGCAACTCCTCATCCCACAATGGATGGTATAAATATCAAGCCAATCCACACCTACGCATCATCAAATCCTCGGTGTTTGGACTAAAGAAGAAGTGATGAACACTCCTCACTATGCAGTCAAGATAAAAAGCACCTGCTTGTGTCAATGGTTGACTGTCATAATCATGAGGAATACACTCCTCATCACTCTCATCACCCTCATCACTTGAATTAGAAGATGGCTCACATCTCTGATCCCGAATAGCTAATTGGGTAGATGCTTTGCGAACCCTCTCGGTGTACCCAATAGCATACTCTCTATCATGAAACAATTGGAAATATTCTAGTTTTATCTCCTCCAAAGCACCCCTGATGAACTGCAAATCATGAATGTGAGTACCAGTCGAGACCCCATACCATCTCTCCTCAAACTCTGTTGTCCAAATAAGGTACTCAACACACTTATGAGTGCAATCAAAACGAGATAAGGTTGAATCAACCTTCTCTCTTGTAACCTTTCGCTGATCTCTCCATCTCTGTGGCTCAATAAGCTATCAATAAAAATTAGCTACATGGGATGTAATCTTTGATTTGCTTCTAGGAGAGGGAAACAAATCAACATGAGAACCAATCTCCCAACTAGATGATGCCTTGGATACCTCCTGTGAAAAAGATGGAACAACGTTGTGATCAGTCACACAACTCTCTGCATCACCTGAAATGGGACTATCCTCAGGAACACCAGGTGTAACACATTGCTCTCTGCTAAACTCATCCAACATACTCATCCCATCTGTGTCACCTGCACTTCTAAGTGCAATGGATGTTGCCACATCCTCATTATGCACCTTATCACAATCCGTGGATGTATGCTCATCACCAACTGCTACTATAGATGTCTGAACGGTCTCTATAGGTGATGAAGACTGCACCAAGCTCAACTCCATGGTAAGTTCATCAATTTGTGACTTAGACTCTTGAAGGGCCAATTGAGTGCTTTTCAACGAGTCCATGGTAACCTCAAGCTCATAAGTGAGCTCATCAACCTCCTCTTTTCCTTCTAACGCATCATAACATATCCCATCCCACTTGAGAAGATTATCTCTATCAGATAGTAACAGTAGGTAATTATTTTTCATTACCCCCAATGCATCTCTAAGTGCATGAAACTCTGCAAGGGAAAGTCCATTATTACAGTGCTCTTCTATTTTAGGAGTACCCCAACAATAGTTTGCTAACAAATGTCGAGCAACATTAAAATGTTCTAAGGCTGTAGAAATCATGCTTCCGTTCACCTTCAACTGCCCTACTAAGTGAGGAGACCCCTGTGACAAATCATTTCCACACCAATTTTCTGATTTGAAATCAGCACTATGATAAGACGCTGAATCACCATCATTATTTGATTGGAAAACGTCATCATGTGTGCCATCAACATTGCACACATCCACATCATAAGTATTGGTGTTATGAACCTCATAAGATGGCTGGAATGTAATATTAGAGGCTGCTGTTTTGACAACCTCATTACACTCTTCCTCTTCGAGAATAGGTGCATGTACATCCAAAGGTTCATCCTGGAACTCCGCCATACTGACATCATGAGGTATGGTATTCTCGTCACCAACAACCATTGTTTTGTACTCCTCATCTTTTCCCCAACTTCCGCCATACTGCCATCATGAAGTATGGCATTCTCGTCACCAACAACCACTATTTTGTACTTCTCATCCTTTTCCCCAACTGGTAGATGAGGCTCCAACAGTGCTGGATGCACCTGTCCTTGGACTTGACACCTATGGCTAGGCTCCCAAGCTTCTTTGCATACAAAGCAAAGTTTCTTTTTCCAGAGTTCATTTTTACTGCTCCCAATATGTACATCAATAGGTGCTGACCTATGTAGTGTCTCACATTGAAAACCAATCTCATTCCCTGCTGCAACTCCTTTCCCATGATCGCTAGTAAGTTGCAAATCACATTGAGGTAGTTCATTCTCCTTATGCATGTGTTTAGGTTTTGCAAACCTCATTAAATAGCCCCTTTTTGTTTTAGGATCCTTCATTAGGTTATACAAACCCTGCATAAGCTCAAACATAGATTTATCTGTAGCCTTCTTTTAACTTTGTTCTGAATTTCTGTGATACCAACTCTTTGTCACTGATTGAATCCATAATTTAAATCTGAAACTGAAATCTATGAGTGCTGGTCACTCAACAAAGCAAAGATGTGAACCAACTGAATTTTATGATTTACCCAATAGGGTTGCAGGAAAACTATGCTTTGATACCACTGAAGTGTCCCACCCCAGGTGGACATTTGCAAACTAAAATTTCTGACTTGTTTGATTGTTTGTTTTCTCTGAGTTTAAGCTCTTGAAGTGATTTTTAAGATATAATGCCAGGAAATAAAATGAAACACATATAATTGCAAAGTAGAAATATACTCAAATTGAAGCATCAACTTTCAAATCTGATTTAAACATAGTTTTGCAAATACAATATAAATATTCAAATCAGATCATAATCTCTTCTGCACAACAACAATGATCATACCCGGGATGCCAAAGTTATTAAAGCTGGTCTGAAAACTTATTATCAGCAATTTCTAGGAATTACATCAACAACTGGCGGACCCCAAATCTGGATGTCTAACATAAAATACTTGGCAGCAAATGATGATTTCTCCACATCAAAAATGCATGAATCTGATATCAAATACCAAGCTGCCTCCAATGGTGAAGTTTTGACACAAAAACTCTAGGCATTTCCAGCTAGAGATCACACTCTTGAGAGTAGTACAGCCTGAACCAAGACTGTACGGCCTGTATCATATGCGCACGTGGTGTCCAAAGTGGATGCAAACAACAATGTGGACTATCACAGTAAAGAGTCTTCTGATCACAAACAAAATTCTTTATAAACCCTTGAATAATCTGATGATTTTCTCCTCTAAAATGCACAATAAGATTCCTACATGCCAAGTGATTAAGCTTTAATTGCAACAAATGATCTCCAATGATTGTTTTCACAATAATCTGGAGATCTGCTCTTAATTCCTTGAAACTTCTGATGTATATCTTCTTTGTAATGCACAATGTGACTTTTGAGATAAAGCCACCGATTAACGAACCTTAGATGATCTTTCACACCCTCGGAAAGCTTGAAACAAAGAGAAGCTACGCTCTCCCAGTTCGCTTGCAGCTGAAAACCCTAGTTTCCACCTCCAAAATGCCAAAGCACAAAACCCAGTTGAATGAATGATCAATCAGAATCAATTCCATTTGCTTTTCATGCCTTTATATACTTCTCACTTTGCACGATTTCCAATGAGGCCCCTTTTTAAAACATTTAATAATATCAAACTCATTTGCTTTGCACTTTATTTTATTCCTCAAAGTGGGCACCCAAATCTTCATATTAAGTTATTGACTCTATATTTATAATAAAGTCATTTAATGTCCTCACTTTATAATATTAAATAATCCCCTTTTAATAAAGTCAATAAAACATTTAATGATGTGCACTTTATAATATTTAATTATCATTAAAGCATTACTTTAATAATAATTAAAACTCCATAACTCCATTAATAAACCTCATAAATCAATTCCATCTGCGCCAAGAGGTAGCCCACTGAACTCACTGCTCACCAGGGTGGCTTACTAAAAATAGTAAGGTTGGCTTCTATCATCCAACTAACTTACTATAAATAGTAAGTATATAAAAATGTAGCCAAAATACCCTAAATAACATCGCCTCAAAATACGCCAAGGATAAGAAGATGAAAACACTGCCAACTGCGAACTGCCAACTGGGTAACTAGTAAACTCCAAAACTGGGCCCTCTGATCATCTTGATTAGCCTATGAGGACCCGATGATAGGCTAAACCACTAAATTCTGATGCTCGCTCAAAAAGGGGACATTACATCTTGTGCCCATTAAGGGCGGGGATAAAAATTTTACTAATATCAAAATGAACAAGTACAAAAGGGTGTCTAAATGCCATTAACTCTCAACATACAATGGTAAGTCTATTTATTGAACTACCTTGAACATATAACTCAACGACCTCTTATAACCTGTAATATCCCACGCCTGTTTGAGATATCTACTTGTTGAATTTGCTCAATTAATTTTAGTTCTGATGGTTTGACATTTTGTCAAACACTTTGTATGCAAGGTCGTTGTGTCTTGATTTTAGGGTGTTCAGGGGTTTGATTTGCTGTACTTTTGACTGATTTTCAATACCACAACATTCGCCAATAACTAGTAATGATAACCAACAGATTTGCATAACAAATATTAAGCACTCTACCTCAAATCTAGTTCTATTATCACTATGTCAGGTTTGAATACACAGATATTAGGTCTGATACACTTTAGATCAGGGTGTTAACATCATAGGACAGCGGATACAAGATGTAAAGAGTGGAAAGTCAAATTAATCACAACATACCCGTGAGTTATTTCTTCAATAGTGTGACTTCTATGATCAAAGAATGAACGCTGAAGCGGGTTGTACAGACTGAACAATAAACTCCAGACTGCTGAAGATGATTCATGTAGCCGAAAGCCAAAAACAATTATATTGTTTCTCTAAAAAACTTTAAGAGCAAACCAGAAACCCTTTATTGGACGCCTTGCTCAAATCATCAACTTCTCCACCTTTTTTTTGCAGCGAACTGATATCATTAGATTAGCTGCCCTCAATGATGACAAATGCAACTCAAATTCCAAGGCGTTTCAGCCTAGACTCAAAACATCACCTTCAAGATGTTGTACGGCCCAATAGGAACAGACTTGTATGCCCTGGTAATGAGAATGGCACAGCCCTAGCAAGAAGCAATCAACAATTAAACAAACAATCAACAGGTATACTTCTGATCTCAGATGATAATCTTCTCAAAACCTTGGAACAAACTCCTCAATAAGCATAATGTGACTTCTGATATAAAGCCGTCTGTAATAACAACCCTTGTATGGTATCTCACCCCAGTAGGTTGCTCAAATCAGAGAGAATGAACGTTCTCCATGATCAGATTGAAGAAGAAATCCTTGTTTTCTCCTCACAGCCAAAGCTTCACAAATTTCATAAGTATGGAACTAACAATCAATGATGAATTTGCTTGTGTTATTTTATTATTTCACATCTAGTGGGTGCCAAAACCAATGACTTATATAATTTGACTTTATAACATTAAATAAACTTTTATAATAAAGTAAAATAATTCATTATAATATTATGCACTTTTATATTTAATTATTATTAAAGTAATACTTTAATAATAATTAAATTCCATAACTCCTTCAATAATCAACTTTTATTAATTCCATCAACGGCCAGAAGGTAGTCCATTGTTTCCTCTTCTCACCAGGGTGCCTTACTAAAAATAGTAAGGTTGCCCCCAACACGCAACTGACTTATTAAAAATTAAGTGTATATAAACGAGCCAAAGACCCTGGAGATGTCACCTTAGAATATGCCAAGGAACTAGAGAGCTGCAAACTGTGATTTAGAGAACTTATTAACACCCGCATTAGGCCCTCTAATCATCATTATTAGCCTACGAGGACTTGATGATAAGCTAATATGCAAAACTCAGATGCTCGCTAAAAATGGGACATTACATAACCACTTACCCAACTTTGCCTTTTCAACTTGCATACATGAACACTCGTAATGTCTACTAACTTATTTATTAACACACCTAATAACTTCATTAAAGGGGGGGTGTCTTTCTAAAAGATGTATGCCCCTTAATTATTTTAACCCAACTTAAACTACTAATGTTTTGGAGCAAGTCCTTACAAACCCCCTCTGATTCAAAGTCAACTCTTCTGACACATTATAAGCTGCTTTTTTTTTTTTTTATCAAATTTCACATTGCTAAGAGGTTCCGTAAAAATGTCAGCTATTTGATCTATAGTCAAGGAAAAGACTGGTTTGAGAATTTTCTTCGACCCCAACATTGGTAGCGAATGATAATATCTATTTGCTTTAGTCTTTGCATGGGACACTGGGTTCTTCAACATCTTGGTTGCACTCTGATTATCCATGCATAAAGACATGGGAACAATTAGAGACACCTCCAAATTGTGTCATAGATATACTCTCTCTCTAGAGACACCCCATGTTGCATTATATATCCATTTTTTATAAATGAATTTGCTACAATATCCTACGTTTTACAACACTATGCAATGGCAATTGAACCCATAATGTAACTTGTTGTGGATATCCTTTCATCCACACCACCATAATCTACATCACAATATCCAACAAGTTTGAAACTATTGTTCTAGCGGTACTCAAAGCCACATGTTTTTGTTCCTTGTAAGTAACAAAGCACTTGTGTACTTGTTTGCCAATGACTTTCCTTGGGCTCATGCATGAATTTGTATAAAATATTCATTGCAAAAGAAATATCCAGTCTGGTAGTCATCAAATATATCAATCTGCTCTCAATTGTCATTATTTTGTGCCACAAAAAATTCACTGTCATCCTCAGACAATTATAACTCAATTTCCATAGGTGTAAGTGTAGGTTTTCACTCATTCATACCCAAACTTTCTAAGAATTCAGAAATGTACTTAGTTTGTACAATGAAAATACTTTTATCTTTTTGAGTTACCTCTATGCTTAAGAAATAATGAAGACCAATATGTGCCATTTCAAACCCTTCTTTTAGTTCCTTTGTCATGACCATGTTGTGTTTGTCATCACTCTTTGTGATATACAAATTATCAACACAGAGGATAAGAATCACCAACTTATTTCCTTGCACTCGAATTTACAATGTATCTGATTTACTATGTACAATTTTTTTTTTCTTTTGTAAGTAATAATCCATCTTTTCATACCAAGCCCTTGGTGCTTGTTTGAGTCCATACAATGCTTTTACCAATCAACATACCTTGTGTTTGACATCGACCACTTCAAAACCTTGTCGCTGTGTCATGTAAACTTATTCTTGTAGTTGTGGCAGGGATGCCCCCGATTATTGGGGGCGTAGCCCACATGTGGAGGACTTTGGGACATCCTCGAGACATCCTTGGCATGTTGGGGGAATCCCTTGACTATCTTAGCTCTATCAAGACATCCTTAATAGTTAGTAAGGTTAAAAAATTTAAAAAAAAAAACTTAAAATAGGCTTAGCACATGGCTAAAATATGATTGTTATATATATTTTATTTTCATTCTCATGTGACTCAAGACTCTTCTTATATTTTCATCCTTAATAGTTGGTAAGGTTAAAAAAAAAAAAAAAAACTTAAAATAGGCTTAGCACATGGCTAAAATATGATTGTTATATATATTTTATTTTCATTCTCATGTGACTCAAGACTCTTCTTATATTTTTTCAGGACAATCTGATAAATATTTGAAATTCCGTATTCCTCTTTGTCAATATACATTCTTATATTTTCATCCTTAATAGTTGGTAAGGTTAAAAAAAAAAAAAAAAACTTAAAATAGGCTTAGCACATGGCTAAAATATGATTGTTATATATATTTTATTTTCATTCTCATGTGACTCAAGACTCTTCTTATATTTTTTCAGGACAATCTGATAATTAAATATTTGAAATTCCGTATTCCTCTTTGTCAATATACATTTTCACTTTTAATGTTCATTATTTCATTCTCCATGTCATGGATGTTATGTTTATATTTTGAATGCAACTTTTTAAAATGTTTAATGATGTTTAATTTTGCAAATGAAAATATAAAAAAACATTTTTTTCATATTATATATGTAACGAGTTGTCTAGACTCACACGATGTCAAAAAAATAATAACATTATCAGGTTAAAGGTTAAGTGACCAGTTCGTTTTGGGTATGGGTTCGGGTACGGAAAATTGGGTTTGCCTGCACAACATTTTTTTAACCTCACAAACCGAGGTTCAAAAAATAAATAAAAAATAAAAAATATAATAATTCTTGCTTAATAATCAAGAAATACCACATAGTATGCATATAATAAACTAAATAACCACAAAAACACTATTGATAAATTGATAATGTTAACCAAATGCCAAATTTCATGATAAATATTAATTTATTAAATCAAATTTATTATTCTTTGTCATTTTGCTCTTCATTGGGAGCATCAACATCAACATCAACATCATTTTGTTGTTCATTAAAAACCATAAGTGGTAGCACTCCCACTAGCTACTCGATGTGGGTAAAGCCGAAGAAGTCTTTATGTCAAGTAATGAAAGGTGGGAAATGGAAGCATCCAAGTCAACATTCTCTAGGTGGGCATTCCAATGCTTTGTTGCCCCTTGCTTGTACTCCCTCTGCTTGTGCGATAAAAGGTGCAAGTTGGAATGCACATAAACCAATTCCTCAGTGTTTTGTGCTGCGAACTTGTTGTGCTTCATTGAGTGTATAAAGTTGTATATACTCTAGTTGTGTTTAAATGAATATGAACTTGCAACATATCGATGCAAAGTCAATGCAAAATTAATGTTTATATAAGTAAAAACTCAAATTTAAAAGATTAAATAAAAAGAGAGTTAAAAATAAAAATCTTACATTTGATAATATTTTTATTGCATGAGACTACAAGTGTGTCAATTTTGGCCATGGAGGTACCACCATGTATGAGCATCAGTATTGTACTTGTCTTGGAGTGCCAAGTTTGTGATACATGGAGGCTATGAAAATTTCAAACTTACACAACCATTTCTTCTACCTCAAGATTGACGAAGAGCCTAGAAAATGCCATCTTACACCCTTCATTGACTTCAATATCCTTGTATGGCGGCTCTCTTTTGGGCAAAGAAATGATCTCAGTGTTGTAGAATCTAGGAGTCAATGCAAAGGTATAAAGATGCATTGGGGTGGTCATTTTGATTTGTCGATCAATGAGATGTAATGGGGTGACCATTTTATTCCATTGATCAATGAGATATGATTACACTTGTTTGAAAAAAGTTTTTCAAGACCTTGATTTTTTGCATTTATAATGGTTTTTTGCGTCTCAATCATTAAGTTGATGCCATCATTTATCTCTCCCAAACATGGTTGATCTATGTTAGTAAATCAAATCATGCTCATAAGGAGTTTGGTGAAACGTAGCAAGTAGTCTACATGACCCTGCTTGTCATCATTTAAGATCAACATCCTTACTTTTTGTGATAGACTCCATACAACCCAATGGTTTTTGATGACCATTTGCAACATGCCTCTTGCACCTTCACAAGTCATCTCAAGATGATTGTGTACGAGACAAATCGAGTCTCTATTACCTAATAAGAAATTAAAACAAAAAAATTAAACAATGTTCAAAAATCTGAAAGTAATAGATTGAAAAACTTACATCATCTACTTTATTTTTAAAAAAAAAAAAAAAAGATATAAAATTTGAATTGTAAATTAAAATTATTGAAGTAAACAGAAAAGATCATTTCACTTACCTTCAACAGCTCCAACTTTGAGAACTTGAAGATGGCTTGCAACAAGTGATGGTTTGTGACAAAAATCTGAAATTTTTCAGCCTCAACATACACCTTTTTGATCCACTCAATTTTGTTTCCCAACTTATGTAGCATTAGATTGAGTGAATAGACAACATAAGGTGTCCAAAATAACGTGCCCATATCTCGCATCCTCCAAAATTCCTGTAGCTTTGCAATTCGGCATTGTCCATTATGACTTGGAAAACATTTTTAGGCCTCCTCATATCAATGGCTTCAAAGAGGATGTAGGTAATGAATTGGGCACCATTCACATGCCCTTCACAATCAACAACCTTCAAAACTATTGCCTCTTTAGGGCAAGTTGCAACCACAGTAATTGAAGGCCAATTTATAACATCTTTCTATCCATAAATGATTGACACCCCTGTTTCAGCCCACGAATCTGTAAGGGGATGCAATGAATTCTCTACAATTTTGTTTCTCTTTACCAATAACAGTGGTGTATAGCTTCTCATAACTTGGGCCTTTATATCCTTTTGCGGCATCATCGATCCCTCTCACCATATCTTACCAATATGGTAACCTAACAACATTGAAGGACAATGCATTAACATACACACATTGCGCGATGAGCTAGTTGGCAATATCCTTGGACTTGTTTTGAAATGACTTTTCCAATGGTCCTTTTGTTCTCGTGTGAAAGAGGAGAATTACCTGTGTGTGGAGGGTGTCATAAAAACAAGATATGTCGCAGCCACAATGTGGGAAATAGTACGAAATGGGAAAACTAATGGCTTCATCGATCGAGATGCTTTCTTTACCAAAGAATGACTTGATTTCTTTGCAAACGCTGCATCTACTACTTCGTGCTCTTTGATGTACAAAAGAATTGTTGATGTTGGCACCTTTAATTTTTTTTATATATTCTATGGCATGCATTAAGATAACTTATATAAAACTTTGGCAATAAACAAACCTAGAAGGTATGCATGAATTGTTTTCTATTTGTTCCTTATGGAAGATGATGTTGAATTTAACATGAGATATTTATTATGGCACGAGTCTTTTATTTTTTTTGAGATCTATTTTCTTAATCTCGTTTTATATACCTTATGGCATGCAACATATACTATTGGGTTAGACAATAGCTTATGCAACCATTTGTTTGGTTTCTCAAGTCTCACATTGTTTGAGAAACGTAGAATGGTGACAAGGCTTACATTTATAACTTGGGAAAACTCCAAAAATGGCACGAGAAGACTAAAGGATGTAGAGACCATATTCTGAGACAAGAAGTTACACACTAAAGTCAACTCTACCGTCATGATGAGAACAAATGAATGAGAAACATTTTAATAAACTGTAAGAAAATAAAGTATAGAGAAGTGCAATACACGATGAGTAAATTAGCCATAAATGATATAAGGGAGTTGAAATAATCACCTCCCAACAAACATGTTATAAGCTATTATTGGGTACATAAGACTAAGTAGAAGGCTAGATAGATGGACAAAATGATGAAGAAATATGTATCCATATGGTGGCCTACTCCATGTGACTTGTCCATTTTAGGTGGCATGATAACTCACCAAAACATTGGGAGGAGGACGAGGTTAATTTGTTTATCACAAATGACTTGAATGACTTGTATGAGGGCTTTATGTACATTAACATGGTGTCTTATCTCTAAGAAGCATTGTTAATCTAAATGGATTGGTTTATTGTCACCATGCTTTTGGGCTGTATCTTTTGTTCTATAATTTCTTGAGGCTGCCATCTGCAAAAATGACATGTTATGCAATTTTTCTTTTGTGATATTGTATATTTTACTTAATATGTTTTGGTTAGAAATTAGGATGTACATTATAATTTGTAAATGTGAGTGTATATAATGTTCAATTATGAAATTTTATTTTATTTTCGTCAGAAATTAAAGATCTTGTCAATTATTTTTTTATATTTTTGTAGGTGATTGGTTGAAAATTCGACAAACTTACCATCCATGCGACAAAGCCTCTTTAATGTATAATGATTTGTTTGCCACTTATAATGAAGCATACCACGCTCTAAGGTCAATTTTTGAAAAGTTATCTCCATATTGGAAATAAGCTTCATTTATCAATGTAACCAACATGGTATATGAAAGAGACTTTTAAAACAATTGAAGGAATTTCTCGAAGCTTTAATAGTCACATTCCTTTATAAAAGGAACTTCAAATCTAATTTGCGTAAATGAATTTATTTAATTATAATTTTGTTATATAATGACTTTTAACTTCTGACTCTTTGATTTATAATTTTCATCATGTTATAATTATATTATATATTAGAGCCACCAATAGTGGTGGCCAAAAGGGCAAAGGAACCTATCAGTGTAGGGTGGAGACCCCAACATTGTTTTTTGTTGAAACAATAATAGTATATCAAGAATATGGATGGTATTAATTAAAAGGAATGTAGGGTTATGTTACCTCTAATAGTGGAATACCTTGTTTACCTTATGAAGACAAATAAAAGAGTGCAAGGTAAACAAAGAAAGCTTATTATTGTGCTTCATAGCATGCTTAAATTTTTTTAGCATGGTACTTGTTGGTCAAATCTTAACACAAATTTTTTTACCATATAATATTGAGAGTTTTGATTGAGAATATTGTGTACAAAGTCCACCATAGAATAACTATTGAGAACACCACTCTGATGCTATTGAAGGGTATTATGTAGATATATGGTTTTGAAAGCCTTTAACCATACGCAATTATATATCATTCATTGGACAATGTGAACATTTCATTTTATTGTAAGAATTACTTCAGCACAAATATTTTGCTTAATTTTTCAAAAATGAAATTTGTAATGCATCTAACATCAACAATTAATTGATAGCAATTCTTCAAAACTCAGTTCATGAATAATATAATTTTTCTGCCAAAAAGGTTCCTTCAAGGAACATAGAGTTCTAGAGTAAGGAAATTTGTGCACCCTAAACATACGTTTACATCAAATTCCACTATGAATATTTAGATCAATTGGCTATCACAAGGAGTATTATGTTAATTCTAATAATAAACGTGTCTTTGAATTCATTGGTTTTTATAATTCATTCATAACAATGGATGGTCAAAATAATAGTTCACATTGTCAAGAGAAAAAGACGTCATTACTAGATTGGGCAGTGGTTATTAGCAAGTTGTGGACAAAGAAGTATAAGGGGCCATCATAGAAACATGCTAAATATAAAAAATGTATGTAGAAGGAGATTGCAAAAGGAAGGGAAGGGTAGAGTGTGTGTGTAATGATTGATGTGTTTGTTTCTATTAAAAAAAATCTCTATATTATATTTTTGGTATTGCTACCTATTTTTTCAAACCTAAGGAATTGATTTGTTGGAAAGACATGATACAAGGAAATAGTAAAAATGAAAAAGATAGAAAATTAATGGGGAGAGTTTGATTTGAGCAAATCCTATAGGACTAAAGAGTAAGAGTTCGCGATTGATGTGTATAATTTTATAAAAAAAATTCCTCTATATTTTTGGCATTGCTACCTATTTTTTCAAACATAAGGAATTGATTTGTTGGAAAGACATGATAAAAGGAAATAGTAAAAATAAAAAACGAAAAAATTAATGGGGAGAATTTGATTTGAGCAAATCCTATAGGACTAAAGAGTAAGAGTTCGCAATTGATGTGTATGTTTCTATAAAAAAAAATTCCTCTATATTTTTTGCATTGCTACCTATTTTTTCAAACTCAAGGAATTGATTTCTTGGAAAGACATGATAAAGGAAATAGTGAAAATGAAAAAAATATAAAATTAATGGGGAGAATTTGATTTGAGCAAATCCTATAGGACTAAAGAGTAAGAGTTTGTGAGGCATTTGTGTGTCGTCTGATACCCAAACATGACAAATTTAAGAAATTTTTGAACACATACGCCCTCCATGTGTCAAGTCAGGAATGGAATGCCAATAGATAACGAGATTTGGTGCAAACCAAAGTTATTGCATCAATAAAGATTGAAAAATTACAATAATATATAGCCAAGAATGTGACTATCCATTTCATATTTTAAGCAGATTCTTGAGCTTCGTATAGCGACTATCTATCTATCGCTACAAAACAAAATCTCTCCTACAATTACTCTTAGGATTAGCATTATTATATAACAATAATATTACATGCCGCTTTAATCTATATGGGTTATTGAGAGACCAAATATGCATTGAACTTTTCAAAATTTATCTCTTCCCAACACTTTTGTCAAAATATCTATTGGTTGCTCTATAGTAAGACAACGCAATAATTTTACATTGTCATCTTTCACATAATGTTGAATCAAATAAAAATTGGTGTTGATGTGTTTGATTCGGTCATGAAAATCTTGATTATTTTCCATTTTGAATTGTAAATGTGTTGTCAACCATAAGAAGTGTTGATGAAACTTGGTATACTTGCAAATCTAAAAGAAACATTTTGAGCCACAAAATCACTTTGGTTGCTTCTGGAGCTACAATGTATTTTGCTTTTGTTGAATAAATTGCAAAAATTAATTGATTCTTTGACTTCCAACTGAAAACTATTGTTTCCAAAGTTATTAGAAACTCTGAAATATATTTTTCATCTTCAAAATCACTAACATAGTCTGAGTCTGAGTAGTTGACTAGTTTGAAGTCTCATGCTGTGAAGTATTTGAGTCCAAATTTTTGTGTTCTTTTGAAATATCGAAAGTCTCTTTTTGCTATTACTAAGTGACTTTCTTTTGGTTGTTGCATGAATTGAGAAATAACACCAACAATGAAAGAAAAATATGGTCTAATTATGGTTACATAGATCAAGTTTCAATAAGTTGTCTTTATTTAATATCATCTAATAAATCTGTAGTATTTTCTAATATCAATTTCATATTTTATGTCATGGGCATACTGAGAGGCTTACAATTTGTCATTCTAAATTTACTCATAATTTCATCAATGTATTTTTACAAAGTGACAAAAATATACTTTGATTTTCGAATCACTTCAATACTTAAAAAATAATGAAAATAACTCAAATCTATCATTTCAAAACATTTTATCAATTAATTTGAATTTTGCAGTGTATCTTTCATTATTCCATGTGATGTGTAGAACACCACATACACCATTAAAAATACAACTATTTGTAAAAAAAAAGTTGCATCTTCAAACTCAAATCATTTGAAGTTCATGTTTAGGAGGTGCTTAGTGAATTTGTTGTACCATAATTTTGGGGCTTGTTTCAAACCATATAATGATTTTTTCAAATTTTCACACTTTGTGTTTTTAGCCATTGACTACAAAACTTTTAGGGTGAGTCATATACACTCTCTTTGAGATCACCTTTTGAGAATGCAATTTTGATGTCCATTTGGTAAAATTTTCATCCATTGTGAGTTGTCAAAACTAACATGGTTAGAATGGTAGTCCATTTTGCTATTAAGGCAAAAGTTTCATTGTAGTTAATTTTTTTTGTTTGAGCAAATTCCTTTGTGACAAGACTTGCTTTGTTCTTGTCAAGTGAGTCATTTGCTTTGTACTTATTTCTAAAGACCCACTTGTAGCCAATAGGTTTATAGCCGATTGGAGAATCAACCAATATCTAAATTTCATTTTTGACCAATGCATCATACTCACTTTTCATTGCTTTTTTCTAAGCATCAAGCCTTTCAAAATGTTTGAAGGAAGTGGGTTCAGAGTTAAAAATAACATTGAATTCTTAAGGAGGGTCTTCTAATGTAAGGTTTTTTTTTATCTTATCTTTAATTTCATCTAGGAACTTGTTTGGTGGTTATGTGGCTGTGTGTGCACTTCTTGTCCTTATTTTTCCAACCTCATTAGGTTTGACATGTTGCAATGTTTATTCAACCCATTATGATATATTTTTTTGTGTAACTTTTGGAATTACTGGTGCCTTATTTTTTATATTTGAAGCTCCTTCATTTTCTAACATCAGATCATACTATAATGAAGTTTCACTTTTATTTGCAAGGGTAGTATCATTTTCATTTACAAGAGTTAGTAGAGATTCAACAATCTCCCAATTTTTGGTTTCCCCTTCATTGTTTGGAACCTCCATATCAACCTCTTTGAAAACATTAAATTTGACATATTTCTCAAGTCAATTTAATTGATGATTGGTGTTTGTTGTGTCCTTCATAGTTTAATAAAAGACTATCTCTTGCGATAATAAATTTCTTATTGTTCTCATGAAATAACATGTATGCTTTTGAAGATCAAGTATCTCAAAAGCGTGCATTTACAACTTTTGTGTTCCAATTTATTCCTTTTCTCCTTGGGAATCAATTCATAGCATGTGGATTTGAAAATACGAAGATGTCACACTCAAGCGAGATGACCACATTGAACTTCATATAGAGTCTTCATTTTTAGGGTTGATGGTGACCTTTTGCGGAGCTATACTGCTATTTGAGATCTTTCTACTCAAAAACTCAGATTTACCCCTTTGAAGTACAACATCTTTTGAACCATGTTCATCACAATTATGTTCATACACTCAACTACTCCATTCCATTAAAAAGTGTTAGGGATTGTGAGATGATGTTAGTGTAGAATTTTTCTTGTTTTTTGTTTTACCTACACGATTGTTAGCGTGTTTTAGGTTGTTAAGGTCATTATGAGAAATACACTTAATATGTTTTCTAATTTGAGTCGAGTTGTTATTTTTATAGTGCTTTAATATCTCACTATATAATATACTTCCTTTGTATTTTTTGTCTAATGAATCAACAATGAACATTTATGAAGTCCAATTTTTGCTTTGTATTGCTCTCACCTACTCCTAGGGTTTTTGTGCAATCTGTGACATTCAAAATTTTTGGAGTGATCTGATAGATGATGCTTGATTTCATTTGGCTTCAGATAAGTTTCAAACACTTTTGAAGTGAATTCACCACCATTATCAATATTAAGTGTCCCAATGTGGGATGGAGCTTCATTTTCAATCATACTTTGAAACTTTTGAAATATTTCAAAGGCTTCTGATTTCTTCTTCAAAAAATATATCAAAGTCATTATGTTGTAATGATCAGTGAACACCATGAAGTTCTTGTCAACACCAATGGAAATAATTGGTAGAAAACAAAGATCAGAGTGGACCAACTTAAACTTCGTATCAACTTTCCATTCCAAAATTTGAAACAATTTCAATCGTGTTTGGCCAATGGGTAGGGTTTACACTCTTCAATATTTTTGGACATAGTCGATAAGCCTACAATTCCATTTTTTTGCATTGTGCGGATGTTGTCATAGTGTGTGTGCCCAAATCCGGGATGCCAAAGAAGACTTGCTAGCATTACTTATTTATCTAAATGAGCAAAATTTATTGGCACTAAATGCTCACCCTTAAGTTTTAACAATTTGATTTCCTCATATCTAGTTAGAAAAATTGTGTTATCACATTTTCTTGTGACTTTCACCTCTCCATCATCCAACAAAATGGAGTGGCCTTGTTGAATTAACACAAAAGACAATAAGTGTCTTTTCACCTAAGGAATGCATAGTACATCTCAGAGAATGAAGTTTGGAAGTCTTAGTGACTCGAGTCAAATTGAATATTTTCTTTAAAATCACAGACTTATTTTATCTCCAAAAATATTAGACCAAAACTTTCTTCATGAAACACTTCAAAAAAGTCTCTTAGGAAAGTCATGTTTTGTGGCACTAGTGTTTAGAACCCAAATATTATCCTAGGTTGAATACTCTGAGGCATTATTCGCTTTGTCAATGATGGAAAGCACATATTCACAAGAAAACTGAGATGAATCTTACGCTGAGTTTCTCTTCTTCTACAATTTTGATTTTTTTTAATGTAGTTTTCAATTTTGTCCCATGATGTTTTGCATTCATGGGTCTCATGGATCCCTATCATTTCGTAGATGTTGTTTGTCATTATGCTTTTCTTGATGTTGACTATTATTTTTTTCGTATTTGTCACATCACACTTTGTTTTTCCCTTTGTGTCTATCATTTCTTGCGTTCTTGGAAGAATTATCATTTTGATTAGCATAACAAATGCTTTCCTCTATGGACTCTATTTTTTCCTCTGAAGGCTTTTTTATCAACGACCTTCTAAACCAATTGATCAAATGTGAGAGTGTTCAACAAATTTTCTATTCGCAAAGACTCCAAGTAAGTTGAGTATGTAGAAAGAATAACCTTTATGAAGGACATCATATATACATCAATTTTATATCAGATGCATCAACATCATGCTTGATTGCACGGATTTTAGTAGCCAAACTCATGCCATCTCCATTTTTCAACTCAAAATGCTATCTCTATTTTCAACTCAAAATTGAATAGTTTCAACTGCAAATAAATGAACTCCAGTTCTGAGTGAAAATCATACACGGTCTTCAATTTTTGAAATGCTTCTTAAGGAGTGTTGCGCTATTGTATGTGATGGAACACCTCTATATCCACTCATTTCCTTATCAAGGCCAATGCTTGAGTTCTTATGCTTCCAGTATGGTATCTCCTTTGTTTGTTTAGGTTCAATGAGTTGTTCATTCCTGTCACATATGTTGAACCACAAGTCATTGAATATAAGTGCATTCTCCATCTCTCTGAACTAATTAGCCAGGTATATTTTACGATTAGGGTTGTACCATAAATAATTTTGATTGAATGCATATTTTTTGTATATAGGGATGGAATGGTTCGTTATCACTAAAAAATTTCTCATTTTTTATATACTACATGACTGATATACCAAGCCTCTCCATATGTTCTTCTTTTCTATAAACATGTTGGTACATGTAAAAAGATTATTCTTTCTATATATTTAATGATACGTGAAAGATACATTAAATAACGTGAGAGCATAATGGTATGTGGTACTTAGGCACTATGTGAACCAAAAATATCTATCTGTGATATCCGCTTAACAATAAGTCTTTGTATGTGAGTGTGATAACCCTATATACTGAGAGTATTCTTGTTATTTTTTGAGATTTATGTCTAGCGAATATGCAAATGGGTAACGAAGGGAATGGGATAATAAAAAAATTACTTATTTATCCTAAATATCTTATAGGGACAATGCCGCAAACATCGTTGTTGCAACTTATAAAGCTATAAATACAGTAGTTTGATTGTGATGACATGACTCGTAAATACAAACTAGAAACACTATTGATATTAAACACTATGGATTGGTTTTTATTTGCACAATTTGATCTGTTTTCTAAATTTGGCTTAATGGAAAAAATATATGGTTTTCAAATGACTTAATAATTATTTTTAAATAAGTCAAAAATGAAAAAATATTAATTATTATTCCCTTGTGGGAATATTCTCCATTCTAGTTTGGCTAAAATGAAAAAGATGTATTTTTTTAAAAATAAAATGAACTTATTGGAGCTTTAAAGTCTTTTCTTGGTCTTTGACACCACTTGGAAGATTATTGCAATGCCATATTCACCAATGTTAGACCAACTCAATCAAAAGTCCACCTATGCAAGTTTGATGCCACGTAGTGGCTCCAAGATGATTTAGTATGGCATAATACAACTAAATGCCTCACATGGAGTGAATGACATCTACATAGTCTAATGCAACCAAAAAAGGGATAAACAACCAAAAAAAGTTACTATGTAGTCCAAAGAGCCCTTGTAAATAGCAACCAACTACCAAAATTACCATGTAGTCCACAAAACTGGCAAAACTTAGCATAGCTCAATCAATATTAGCTAGTGTGTAGTCCAAAATTGTCATGTAGTCCACAATACTATCAAAACTCAATGGATCACACTCAATATCAACTAATATGCAGTCCAAAATTGCCATATAGTCCACAATATTGCCAAAACACCTTGGTTTTAGAGCAAACGATGTCAAACCATCACACAACAATATGAATTGGCCTTAAATTACTTTGCAACAAAGAAAAACACCACATTTTAGTTGTACATTGGTCTTGGGATTTGAAACACCCTTATGCAAGTTTGAAATCTACTTCAAATAACCGTAAGTTATCAAAAAAATAACGAAAAGCATAAATTATGTGTTACACAATCAAGAGGAGTCCAAACGCCTTCTTAAGCAGTTAATACATAGTCCTTGTCATTTGAAAAAGATTGATTTGACTGGATGAAAATGAGATATGCAACAGAGAGTAAGAATAGAGGAAGAAATTAATTAAAGAAACCTATGCTTTGATACCAGTGTCAGGGCAAGAATGGAATCACAATAAAACAATAAGATTTGGTGCAAACCAAAGTTATTATATTAATGAAGAATGAAATATTACAATAATATATACCTAAGAATGTGACTATTCATTTTGTATTCTAAGAAGACTATTACGCTTCCTATGGAGACTATCTATCTACCACTACAAGACAAAAACTCTCTTACAATTACTCCTGGGATTAACATTTTTATATTACAATAATATTACACCATGGAAGTGGTTGACAACTTGAATTGGACGCGCATGTTGAAATAACTTTTTTAAACCTATGAACCTTCATTGCAATGCATCTTGGCGCTGAAGAGGAATCATGAAGAGTGATAACAATAAGTTGAGAAGCAATGTTTCTTGTAGTGCTATGAGGAATGAGTAAGAAGAGAAGAATAATTTGAGAGAGAGAGAGAGAGAGAAAAACATTGTTTGGGGGACTTATGATCTACAAGTTATGTGCATATATGTAGAGGTTGCTACCAATAATGGAGATGACTCCATTAATTACAATATAGAGGCTTGCTAGAATTGCAAAAGGAGAGCAGAGAATGAGGTTTTTAAGGACAAAGTCAACATGTAAACAAGTGACCCTAACAATATATGAACTATATAAGTGGAGTGATATAATTGAGACCCATGGAACAAAAGATAGAGATTGAGGAAGTGATAACTTTCTCAATGACAAATTAGATAAGTTGCTAAGAGCCTATACACTCATAGGTGGACATGAAGGTGGGAGATCTGTTGAGAGAACTAGTGTGATAGACCCCCATATCAATGATGGGATAACTGTGTATACACAATAAAACATGCTTTTTTCAAAGGACTTGGTGGCACACTATATCCACCATTGATATATTAAGGGATTGGGATGGGCTTGACTAGAGAAACTATTTATCATAATCATGATTAGGTGCCCTTAACATGTCTTATGTACCTTTGCCACTTAGACTTCCTTATATTCATGTTTGCCTTCATATTTCCTACTTTAACCCTTTCTTAGCCTCCTTTTTTTTCCAATCATCCCACTTAGTTCTACTAGCCATAAATGACCTTAGACAATTTTCGCTGACACAGTCATCCATGGATGATTCTATCCAAAGTTGTTTTTTTACAATGATTCAAACCAACAAAATTGAACATGGCTAGTAGTGTTGGCTAAACGGAAATAGATTTGAAACTTGGCGTGTTTAAATACTATAGCCCCATTTTTTTTAGAAATTAGAGCACGTTTGCACATTTCCATGCACATTTACCATGGACATGCAATGACTCACTAAATGTAAGAGGGAAAAGGGACTTCACCAAATACTCATGTACAACATATGATTGAAGACTTGTAGAGTATTTACTACAAATCAAATTAATAGCATACATACATATACTTACCTAATTTGTTATGAGATCAAGAAATGTTTGTATTGTGAGGAAATAATTGATACGTTTCTTTCATGTGATACATAAATTATACTTTCAATCTCTTGAGAGTGATCCATTTTGGATTTCCTAGATTGGGAAGTAAGGTGTTCGATTGTCTTGGTGATAGATTGAAAAGTATTTCTACTATTAACAGTGTTTCCATTAGCTCTAACACTCAAATATATATTATCCATATCACCAAGCATATTACACATTCTTGATTATACATATATCCATACATGGAATCCTTCCGTGAGTCATCACTATTGTTGTAATCAATCCTCTCCTCATGTGGGTAGGACAATGGGAATAGTTGGCTCTTTTACGCCTTGTTATTTCTACTTAATCCTTGATCATTATAATCCAAATTTTAGGAACATTTTGAGTCCAAATCCAAAATTTTGTAATGATGTTTGAACAAGAATAACATTTTTTCCATTTTTATTTATGAAACAAAAATCATCTATCATTGATTATTCTTATCTTGACTTGCTATTTCCTTTGCTTTTATAACAAAATTTGGTATTCCATAATCTTGAAGAGTTGTATAAAGAGCACCAATGTCAAATACAATCATATCATCTCTATATTCTACACGACATAATTGGGTGAAGCTTATCTTAGATAATTTCTCATTTATGTCAATGAATCTATAGTCATTATCCTCATCATCTTTGAGAATGTTTCTACATTCCCCAAATTAAAACATTTCTACTTGTTCTGTTGGAATAAATTTCTTAGGTCCCACTATTGTTGTTTTATCCTTATCTAAATGAGGTACTAAGTTATTTTGAGCCTTAATCATTTTAAAAACTATAGAATGCGTATCATCTATTGGACATGTATAGATAATTTTCTTATGCACATTTATTAAACATTTAAGGCAAAGGTACAACACCCATAACATGAATCCAAGGTCTTCCAAACAAAGTATTATAACTTATACAATTTGATATAATATGGCATTTAGTCACTTATGTTTTTGTCCCATAAATTAAATTCAATGTGATTGTACCAAAATTTCTTTGTTCGTGATTTTTAAATCCCTCTATTCTCAAAGTTGAGTGAGCTAGGGCTTCTCTATCAATGCCCAACAACATGATAAATATTTCACTACAGATATAAAATTTTAAACCATTGTCAATGAGCACTCTTTTGGGTTGAATATTGTGGATTTTTGAAGATGAGCTCTGCAACGGTGAAGGACACAGAGAAGGATGAGGAGAAGGACAAGGTAGAAGGAAATGACATTTTTACAAGTCAAGTAAACACTGAAGTTAATGGGCGGGAAACCAAGATTTAAAAACCCGACTCAGAGAGGTAGAAAAGGGACAAAGATGGAGAAATGGAGACCACATGGGCCACTAGGTTTGATGCACTATCATTGGAAACCCCGACACAAGGAATCTTGATGGAAAAAGGTAAGAAATCTAATCCTATTATCCCCAAGGCAACACTAGGTAAATTGTCTTGGTATGATAGATTGATGGGTTCAATGGATAAGAAGGAAATAAAACCATTGGAATATCTGTAAACCATAAAGAATGGGAAAATCCTACACATTGAAATCACCCCATCACTCATAAACCATGCCTCATCAAGGATAAATCAGGGCCTTGTGGGAAAGTTCATGGGGGCTAGACCTAATATAGATACCTTCAAAGCTTGGGCAAAGGTGAAATGGATCACAAAAGGACATATGAAAACACTCACAATGGTAAATGGCTTCTTTATGATCATATTCAATACCCTGGAGGACAGTGCTAATATTTGGGCTGGAGGAGCATGATTCTTCAAAAAATTGGGGCTCTTTCTCAAGAAATGGGAATTGGGTTTCGAGCCTGAAAAGGAAAAGATAAACCAAATGCCCATCTAGGTTAGACTTCCAAGCCTCCCAATTGGAAGAGGCCCTATTTGCGATCATAGCCAAATTTTTTGGATATCTTATAGCATTAGGTTTAGCTACTAAGGCACGAATGAGACTTGTTCATGCCAGATTTTATGTGAACACTTTTGTCAACCAAGAGTTACCAAACTCCATAGTGTTACATAAACCCTTTGGAGTCAGAACATAGAAGATTGAATTTGAAAGATCTGCATTGATGTGTAAAAAATGCCATAAATTGGGACACTCAATAGAAATTTTTCACGCAGGTTCAAATTCAACAGCATGGTAGAGAAAAGGTGGAGTTTTATTTCAAAAAGATAGAGCCATAGATCTCTCCTCTGAATACAAATGCAAATGTTCATAATATTCAATAGATCATAGGAGAAAATTTGGATTTAGAAGAGGGAAACAGATGGTCCAGTTATAAAAATTGATTCAAATAAATCGAATACAACTCTGCCAGGCAAAGTAGAAAATCCAAACTCATCTGAACAAATAATCCCAGCAAATATGGAGAAGCAAGCTGAAAATCAAGATGAAGACATGAAAAAATATGAAGTTAATCATAAAATAACCACTATGAAAAAGCAGGATAATAAGACAAGCAGTATACAGATCCATAATAAATTTCAAATATTAGACTAGGACATAGATGTGAAAGATTGGAATGCACAAGATTCACATCTATAGGAAAACACACAAAGTAAAGTTGATACTTTGGGAAGGAGTGAGGAAAATAGTGAACAGAAGTAGATAAATATCACCCCAAAGAGCAACATTAAGATGAAGGCAACATCTTCAATGGTTACTGGAAGGAGTGTAAAAGGCCCAGATATAAAAACCCTGCCTAAAGTAGGCAAACCATCCAAAAAGATTCTCTTTCACAAATTAACTCAAGTAGACATATCAAACAGAAATCAAAAGACTCTCCCTTTCAAGTGGGACACTCCATCTCAATAATGGTCTTACTGTTGATCTTATCTTGGAACATAAGAGGGATGCACAATGTAGGTAAGTAGATCTTTAGAGATTTTAGAAAAAAACAATAAGGTAGTTGTGTTGGCCATTCAAGAATCAAAAATAGAGGAAAGTTTCTTTTTTGTAGCATAAAAAGGTGTACTGGAATGAAGTAGAAGCTATTTGCATAAATGCTTCAGGAACCTCCAAAGGATTGATTAATCTTTGGAATCCCAAGTATCTCATAGAACCCATCTTCAAATCAAAACACGATGTGGCGGTTCTTTTCATTGATATTATTGACAATAAACAGTGGATATTCTCAAACGTGTATGCTCTTAACACAAGAAAAATATGCACAAAACTATGGGAGGATATTAGAGACTTTAGAAGCAATTGCACTCAAATCCCAGGGATTATGGTGGGAGATTTCAACTGGCCCCTGTATCTGAGAGATAAAAAGGTGGTAATTCAATTTGTATGGATATCATGGATGATTTCTCCTCATTAATTGCTGACATTGGTTTATTGGATCTTGACCTTAGAGGACCTAGGTTCACTTGGTCTAATTAGAGACTCAAGGAAAATCTTATTCAATGTAAGACTTGATAGAGTTTTTATTTATTTAGATTGGCTGCAACATAAATAACTTGTTCTCAAATCATTGTCAAAAATTGGCTCAGACCACTCCCCTTTGGAATTAAGCATCATCGAGCAATATGCCAAGGAATTCAGATACCCTTTCGACATGGAACACATGTGGTTCACACACCTGGAAATATAGGACAGAGTGATGGAATGGTGGATAAAGTGTGATAGAGTTTCAACCATGTTTAATCTAGCTGAAAATTTCAAGAAGGTCAAACTTAAGTTCAAGCAATGGAACAAACAGGTCTTCGACAATGTTATTGAATTAAAAAAAGTCATCAAATCTGATATAGCCAAGATAGAGGAAGAAATTGAGGATAAGGGGTATGATTTAGATACTCAGAGCAAAGAAAAACAACTATTATGTGAGTATCATACCATTGCAACTAGAGAAGAATCTCTTTGGAGGTAGAAATCCAAGAATATATGGTTAAAAAAGGGAGATATGAATACTAGATTTTTTCATTTGTCTACACTCAAACATAGGAAACATAATGCCATAAGGGAAATATTTAACAATGAGGGAGAACTATCTTTAGACGAGGAGGAGATTAAACAAGCAAGTGTGATTTTCTATAAAAACATGTACAAAAATGACTTAAAAAAACATTGGTTTTGAGCAAGAATTTTTGAATGTAATCGTAGAGTTGATCAGCCAAGAAGACAATGAAATGCTAACTACTGCTACCATGAATGAGGCCCTGAAGTTTGTAATTTCCAAGATGAACCCAGACAATATCCCTGGTCCTGATGGGATTCCAATTGCCTTTTTTAGAACTTTATGGGATATTATTGGAGAAGATGTCATTGCAGCTGTAAATGAATTTCTTGATACCGGTCAATTGTTTAAGGAATTCAATTATACATTTCTAGTGCTCATTCCCAATAAATAAGGGGCAGTGAACTTTTATGACTTCTAGCCCATTAGTATTTGCAACTCTTTCTATAAAATCATTACCAAACTAATTGCTTTGAGGATGCAAATAAGCATGTAAAAAACTATTCAATCATAACAAGGTGGTTTCGTTCCAAGAAGACAAATCCAAGATGAAGTTTTTTTGGTTCATAAATCCATACAGTCTATAGAAAAAAGTAAAAAAAATAAGCTATGATCCTAAAATTAGATATGGCTAAGGCATATGATAGACTGGATTGGAGTTTTCTTGATGGAGTGATGAGTCAATTTGGTTTCAATGACAAATTCAAAAAGATCATTAGAGTATGCATTTCCACTTGCATGTTTTCTATTTTTGTTAATGGAGTGGTGCAAGGGCTTTTCAAAAGTGCTAAAGGAGTTAGGCAAGGAGATCCTTTATTGCCATTTCTCTTCATCATCATGGCGGAATCCTTAAGCAGATTCATATCCAAGGCATTGGTGAATGAGCAATTAAGAGGTTTCAAACTAGCTAAACACATTGAGCCTATGACACATCAATAATTTGCTGATGACACTATCTTGTTGGTTGAAGCTTCAATGCATGAAGCTAGAAAAATAAAAAGGATTCTAGTTATGTATGAAAAATGTTTCAAATCAGAAGATCAACTTTGATAAGAGCTTGGTCTATTTCTTCAACACTTCAGTGTCTAGACACTAGGATAGTTGCATTGTTGCATTGTTGGGTTGTCAAATTAAATAACTTCCTTCCACTTACCTAGGAATGCCGCTCATCAGTAATCCACTCCAAATATTCACATGGAATTCATTAATTGAAATATTTCAAAAGAGATTTGCAAGATGGAAAGGTAAACTCTTATCTCAGGTTGGGAAGGTAGTTTTAATTAAGAACATTTTACAAAGTCTCCTAATTTATATTATATCCTTGTTCAAACTGCCCAAGGGAGTGGAAGATAAACATATCAAGATCTAAAGAAAATTTCTTTGGTCCACGATTTAGGAAAAAAACAAATTTCATTTGATGGAGTGGAACAAAGTCTATAACAAAAAAGCGTAAGGTAGTTTGGGCATCAGAAATCTCCAACTGATCAACAAAGCTTTAATTTCCAAATTCATTTGGAAATTCATAACTAAAAATTATGTCTAGGGAAAGATTCTCTCCTTCAAATACCTAGAAGGAAGGAATCCAATTGTCATGATGTCTGAAGAGCAGTTTGTGAGAGGTTTGCATATTTGGAGTTCTTTAACTGATAACAAAGAGTTAATTATTGAAGGTTCTAAATGGTAATTAGGTGATGGTAGGAGAATATATTTTTGGAAGTATAACTGGAGTACGGAGTTGACGCCCCTCTAGAACGATATTAGTTTACACATCTAGGAAAATTTGAGGCAAACATATGGTGATAACGTCACTGAATATTGGAAAATAAGGGAGGGAATGAGACATTGAAAAGTTCTTAATCTGAATGGCTTAAATCAAATTGATAATTTGAAGCTAGCTAAGCTAAATAATGTTATGTGTATCATTCATATTCTAGGGGTTGATAGAGAAGACAATCTAGTTTGAAAGGATTCTTTTAACGACCAATACAAATTCAAAGTAGGCTACAATCTCATTTCTCAGGAACAAGAAGCTGAGGTTAGCTACAAAGGGGTGTGGGACAAATTTATTACCCCAAAAATTAGCTTTTTCATTTGGGTTGCCATCTAAAACAAGATCTTGTCTGTAGATAACTTGAAGAAAAGAGGATGCATCATTACTAATAGATGTGTGTTGTGTGAAGAAGAAAATGAAACTATTTTCCACCTTTTAGTAAATTATTCTTTTATGCATTAAGTGTGGAGTTTATTCATGGAAAAATTTAATATTACGTCAGTGCAACTTGGTTCTCTTATGGAAGTTTGGATGTCTTGGAGTTGTCATTTCAAAAAATCTCATCTCAAACAGATTTGAAATCTAACCCTGCCACATATTAGATGGGGGATTTGGGGAGTAAGAAATAACAAAATATTCAGGGATAAGAAGTGTAATATCAAGGATACATCAGAAAGAATATTTATGTTTATCAAAGAGAACTATAGGTCAATATGAATCAAGAAATCCAAAAATATGCTCTCCCATGAACATATTCCAACTAAAAACTGGTAAATAGACATTTTTGACTTAGGAAAATAGAACCTAAGGATGAAATAAGAAAAAGAATGAAGTGGAAAGCTCCACCTGAGGGTTAGATGAATCTCAACTTTGATGGATCTTCAAAGGGAAATCTGGGAGTTACAGGGGGTGGGGGTATCATCAAAGACTCTAAAGGAAAGCTTCTTGTTGCTTATGCGGGTGATATGGGTCTGAAAACAAATCATTGGAATGAAGCTTTGACATCACTATGGGGGATTAGATTGGCAAATCAAATAAAAGTTCAAAGTCTTTTGGTAGAAGGTGACTCTCTAAACATTGTTAATTGTTTAAATGGTAAAAATCCCATAAGCTGGTCAATCAGGCATGTCATTGATGAAGCCAGAGACATTTTGAACTCTTTCCATCAGGTGTGTATTCAACACACGTATAGGGAAGGGAATGGGATTTCTGAATGGTTTGAAAATAGGGGAGTCAACAATGTTGGTTTCAATACTTGGTTTCGGCATGAAGACCTCCCCAGGGAGTTGATTTTAAAAGTCACCAATGAAGGTAAAAATCATGTTAATAACACTTAACATATGGATGCTTTCCCTAATGGATAGAGGGGATGTGAAATTATATGTTAGGATTCAGGAAATTAGGCCCCATGAGCCTAACTATAGATTTTTTATGGAGAAGTTTCTAGAAGGGGAGAAGAGCCTTGAAGAATACCAAAACTTTTTACATAGATACAACCCTAATTGGTTGGAATGTGAACACAAAGATGGTAGGAGCAATTGCAGTGTTGACAAGAGGAATTCAATGAGCCTATGGAACAAGATCGAACCTAAGCTCAAATTGAAAGTAAGAAAGAATGAAAGTGTGGAATGCCCTATAGCTTGGGGGCTTCATAGGTTTCATGGAGAGAATTGAAGGGTTCGATAGACATTTCTCTATCTTATTCGCTAATGCTTGGGAGGAGAGGTATGTTACCATCAATGGTGTCATGCTTGACATCATAGAGGAGCTTATTTCTCATGTGATGGGTCTTGAAATTGAGGAGACCAAGAGCTACTACACCCCTAGAGAATTCAAGCCAAAAAATAGGTTTTTATGGAAGATGGTGAATAGTTGGAGCAGCTTCACAATGGTTTCAACAGGGAATCCCTCCTCGGGTCATTTGCTGAGGTAACTTTTCACCTTATTCAGTATATTAATTTAGAGGGTAGATATAATGTGGTGAGAAAGTCTATGTTTATAATGCTTAATAAATTTAGACATGGGCTATCTTTTAGCCTTTATTTATTCTCAAATCCATGGAGACCTCTATTATAAAATTCAAGAATGGGAACTATTCTGCTCCGAGACAAGAGGGGTTAATTTTCCTCATCTTCAAATATTTCAAAGGTATGAACCAAATCATGCATGACATACCTCAAAACCAACAAGAGAAGCCAAAGGAAGGGCCAATGGATATAAGGAAGAGCAAGAAAGTATGGATTAAATATCTAGGTAGCTCGAGTAGGTCTTCTAGAAGTAATAAAAAATCCATTAAGGAATTAGGTAAGAAAGGTAAAGATGTATTTAAAGAACAGGACAAAAAAAAGCACCTCAGAAGTGTCTCTCAAACCACTGAACTTAGTAAAGAGAAATAGGGGAAATAGGGGCACAAGAGATTATAGGAAATGCAAGACAAGAGAGGGGTGGAGAAAGTCATTGACATTTATAGAGACGGTGTGGAGTTGGAAGATATTAGTAACGAGGGAGAGAAGAATAGAGATCTAGATTAGGCACAGATAGGGACTAATAAAAATAAAGAGAAGGGTACTGCAACGGTGAAGAAAGGGGAGACAACTTAGTCTCAAAAGGACAAAAATGAGGGACTCAATCATCTGGTCACTTCCCTCAAAGGCAAGGATAACACATAAAAAATAGTAGAACTCGACCTCCATAAAGCTCTTATGAGGTGGTTCATGTATGAAATTATGACTCTAAAGAGTAAGTTGAACATGCTTCAACAAGAGAATGTTAATTTGTCTAAAATCATGTAAGAGAGAGAGGAGGACATTTGGATCCAACATCTAAACTTTAGAGTGGACTTGCTTGAGCATGCTAATGAGAACCTACAAAACAAGATAAGTTTCCTGGTCAATTTCAACAAAGCCATAATGAATGAAGGTATTCAAAATATTGAAAATCTTAGGGCCCATCTCAGGGAATTATTTGAACCTAGCTATGTTGGTAAAGGTAAGGGCAAAAAGGGGCAAAGTAGTAGTATCCAACACAACATAGATCATGAAAGTTTATTGATGTAGATAGATATGAACCTCAAGAAAATGAAGGCATACTGGGAAGATGTATATGGAGTCCTAGATTAGTATAGTTTTTATGTAGTTTTTGGTTTGTTTCAGGGTTGTTTTGTAGTTGTTCTTGGACTGTGTTATTCCTTGTTTCTTTGTTGGGATTGGTTAGCCTTTTGTCTCTTTTGTACTAGTTCTTCTCCTAGGTTTTGGGGATTCTAGTTCAAAAAAAATCACCTGCCCCTTAACCTTAATAAAAATGAACACTCTTTTGATTATTAGACATATCAATAATAACTTGAATTTGTAAGGGTAAATGTTGTTCAAAATATCTTATATGAGTCTCATTATCTTGAAAAGTTATTGATTTCTCACCATATTTCAAGTAACTAACAATAGAATAAGTGTGAGAGGCTTGAGTATCACTTGATAAGGTAGTTGTCTCTACAGTTTTATATAATATTTGTTTTAAAATGTTTGATCTTGTTAGTAACTAAAATATATATTTTTACTTGAATTTTTTTACTTTGATCTATAATATGGCAATATATTTTCCATTTTAAATATAGGCCTAAGTTCTTGAGGACAATGTGGAGGACAAATTTCATTAGCTCTAGTTCATATCTACATTGTATGATTTACATCATAATAATGTATCATCATGAATTGATTAGCAATTAAATGGAAATTGATGTCTCCACACCAAGTTCTATGTTTCTTGTATCATTTGAGGCCTTACTAAAGGAAATAGGGTATAAATGACACATACATTAAACACTCAATAAATGAATATATGAACCCTAGAATAAATTGTAAAGTATTCAATAAATAATCTTGCTAATTTCTAAAATTTATGGAAATAATTTGAAGGTAAAACAATGAACCATTCAAGCCCATGATCTGCCAAACTTTTAGGAAAGAACTCCACAAAATGTGTATCATCATAAATGTAGTTATGACATGAAACACACAATGAATATAATTGATATTAAGGGTTACCCATTCGTTTATACAATTTAAATTTAGTTGGTTTTATAACATTGTAATTATATTCAAACATTGCATAATTTCCTATATAAGGTCTAGTGCATGATATGCACTTGAACATATACACTAAAATTTTACAAATATATTGAACACTAAACACAATAATAAAATCATGATAGGGTATTGTAATATACACATTTAAAGGAGTGATACATTAGGAGAGAATATTAAATTGTGGTTAATTGACAGGGTTTTCCTATCCATTGTAGAAGAATTTTCACATAATTGAAGCATGGATGTAAAATTGAACAATAATTTTAATGGTGAATAGCTAGGGTTTGAAAAATATTTATATCTAGTTTTTAATGAAACCCTTAGTGATAACAAAATTATGACACATAGATAAGCACACAAGGGTTGTAAGAATGTTTAACAATTGCAATAACCTAGGGATTATGATGCAGGAACATCTAAGTTCACATGCACTCTTACATCAACCAAAAGTATGATAATTTAGTAAATTTGGATAAGTTTTGTTTTTCGCAAGTTTATTATTTAACCTATATTTTTTTTGGTAAGTTTTTTTAATCCTTAAGTTGTGCACAAATATATTTGTGTTATCCATTATTTCTATCCCATATCACATATTTTCCTATGGGGGTGTTGTACCCACACATGTTTTAGATTAAGGTAAAAACAGGTTTTGAAGGGACCCCAAAACCCTGAAACAAAGATAGAAAGATGAAGCATTTACGATCACAGGCAAAACCTAAAACCTACTACAAAGAAGTAACAAAAACAAGTTTTATATGGACCTGAAATCACCGGAAAGACCACAAGTCAAGACCCAGGTTTTACATAGACCTGGCTACACCATAGTCAAAAGATAACAAAAAACCAGGAAACAGGACTAGATAACATAACCAACTAGAAGAACCAGGCTATTCTTCCAATTCCAAAATCATTTTCACTGCTTCCTTACCTTTCACAGTAGTATCCTGAATGGCAGTAGCTGCCGACATGGCTCCCTCTTGCATAGATTTCTTTCTTGAGCTTTGTCTCGTCCTCTTGCTAGGCCCCTCCAAGGATTTGATCTCCTCATGTGTTGTACCCACACATGTTTCTTATCAACATATTCTATGTATTGAATATCAAATAAATTGATGTATACTTCAACATTTTAGCATCTATATTTTTAATTACATTATTACACAAGGCATGACAAAGGTTGTCAAATGAATCATATTCACTAAATATAACTTTGTCTTTAATAGGAATGAGAAAACTATTTGAGAATATGCTTTGAAGCTCACTATTAGGAAGCACATGTGACATCTTGGGAAACATTGTTTTGAATTCAAACACATTGTTTGTAATGCGTTCATTAGGTCCTTGTTTGACTTCGTCAATTTGTAAAAAAATGACCTTTTATGTTTGTAATGCATTCACTAGGTCTTTGTTTGGTTTGGGAAATTTATGAAAGAGTGATATTTTGATTAATGTTTGTTAAAAAATGCTCTAAGAAGAGCTCAAATTAATAATGAAATCTATGCACAGATCCTTTAGTAAAATAATAGAACCAATCTAAAGCATATCTCATGAGGTTTCTAGGGAACATTTTGGTCAAGAGAATATCCTCATGGTGATACCCAATACCAGATGCAAATGAGGTTATTTTGTGTTGAGATGGTTCCCCATTTTTGAGAAATGTTGTAAACTTGGGTACAAGAAATGGTGGAGGCAAGGAATGAAAAGGCACTTCTTGAGCCAATGGATCATGTAATATGTCCAAAGATCAAAGCACATGGCTAGCTTTTCTAGATGGTTATGATAATTATGAAATTCACACCTTCGTGTCATTGAGTTGTTGTACAATTGAATCATTAGAGGTTTCACTAGAAATAGGATTACCATTGGTATTAGCATGTCTGAGAATAAGAGAATTAATATATGAATTCCTTGGAGTCACATTGGTCTTTGAATTTCTAGGAAGTACCATAGAGGCATCAATAATAGTATTATCTACTAATGGTGGTGTGGTACTAGGTAGAATATTTATATGAGGATCCCTAGCCTTACCACCTAATGTAGAAGGGGTATAACCATTCAATTGAGGTTGAAAATGCAAATGTTTATTGTTTAAACTATTGTTTAGTTTTCAATTGTTGTAATAATTGTTCCACACATCTAAGATTTTGTTGAATTGTCATTTTAAAACTTTTTAGATTTTCCACCGTATCTAGATGAACTTCTTCGCAATGGCCAGGGTCCTTATAGGTTTCATTTACCCTATCACAAGTTGTAATAATGAACACCTTATTAGGAAGTGGTTGGGCATTTGCATCTATACATATATAAGGAATATCATCACAAGTAGTAGCCATCAGTAATAAATGCAAGACCCAAATATGAAAATTTTGAAAAGGAGAAAATCCTTAAGAATGAGAAAATGTGAAAATCAGATTTGGAATGAAAAACCTTAAGAAGAATGAGGGTTTGAAAAACCATAGGTTGAATATTTGAAAGAGTTGGTGTAATGTCCCTTTGCAAATGTTTGAGGACCTAGATGGCCTACTCCACCCCTTTTCCTTATTTATTCCCTTGGGAATTGGGGCATGGGAGGAATAAAGAGAATATTTGGACCTTTTGGTGCATTTAAATTTATATTTTTATGTTGAGGATGCCATTAATGCACTTAATTTAATATTTTCATGTTGAGGTGCTTTAAGTCATAACTTATGACTAGGAAAAATGTTATTCCCCCGTCATGGGCATTGGACCCTTAATGAGTATTTATTACTTATTAATTATTATTTTTTAAAGGGGACATTGGAAAAGGTGAAAAATTTAGGGCTTGGAGGAGTTATAAAATGAAAAAAGGAGGGTCATTATGTTCATGGCTATTATTCTCTGAATTTTTTTGGTGAGCCTACATGTTCATTTCTATTGCTCAAAGATTGAAATCCCTTGGGATTCCTAGTTTCAATGCAGAGGAGACTTTGGAAGCTATATAGAAGGGTTATTTCAATGAGAGGATTTTTCCTCAAAACCTAGTATTTGCATTCATCCACATCGAGGATTATTTTCAGCATATTAGTAATTAGTCTGGTACTGGCCATACAAATTGGGAAGATATCATAGGTTATTTGTCATAGAGGGGGCCCAAAAGGTTGACGTCATAGCTAGAGGATTTTGTCATGTTGATTTGGAGGTGGTGTGAGAGCTTTGGGTATAGATCGTCTGATTTCCAAAACCCATATAATGTTGGCTACCACATCACCAGTGGGTTCATAAGTATCTTCGAGGGATATGTGAGTATTGGAAGGGAGACACAACATAAGAAAAATGTCATTTCAAATCTATAAGGATTTGTTACCAAGCTATTTATGCCACTCAAGTAGTTGTCCATCCTTCTACATCAAATTAGCCTTCATGCCTAAGTGTGTTTGATTTTATCTTGGAGGTCAAAAACTAGTATTCTTCATTCATGTACTTTTGATTTTTTGAGACAACACATATATATCATTCTAGCATGGTTTAATGATGAATATATTCAGCAAGATAATGGATGCATACAAAGTGTTTGTTAAAATGTCGATGACTTGTTTCATGCATGAAATATGTTTGTAAATATGCCCTTGATCAATAATATAATTGTAGTCATCTAAGTGATTGAAATCAGAATTCCTTCATAATAGATTGCATACAAATTGTTTGAAAAAATGCTTACAAGTTAAAAAATCAGAAATTTTCAAGTTTGGAACAATATCTACTAGTTGGGGATATTTTAGTGGTATTAGAGCTATGATCTTGCTAGCCTGGAGGATTGCATGTCAGTTTTTCCTGTTGCATG
Organism: Torreya grandis; assembly: GCA_037957365.1. Classification (NCBI taxonomy): domain Eukaryota; kingdom Viridiplantae; phylum Streptophyta; class Pinopsida; order Cupressales; family Taxaceae; genus Torreya; species Torreya grandis. The sequence continues at coordinate 1,435,885 of JARHVA010001212.1, read as the reverse complement.
TTAGTGAGCAGTGCTTGCATGTAAGAATAAAGTTCAAGTGGAAGCAATCTAGTTGAATAACTTTATGCAAAATATAACTTTCATATGAAGTGAAGCACAAGTGTGAACATGTATTATCTACGGAGAAGATCGTTGAATCTGGTAGGTAATATAGAGGGAGTTCCTACTAATTTTCCAGTTGGGAACGTGATTGAAGAAATGGTTGAGAAAAAAAGTAAAGAGGTAGTTTTAAATGATTCTGATGATGTATTCATGAAAAATGTGCTCATAAATATGGTCAAGCAATAGGAGAAAAAAAATTTATACATGATTCAACTTACACATCATTCAAGGGTACACAATAATGATGGTGGTGGAGCTACAAATGGAGAAACAAACCATATTGTCCATTGCACGACTAATTCACCTAGTGTTCTGCCAAGACCATTTATGCCTACCTTTTTGTAATAAGTATCACCAAATAGATCGAAGTAGCTAGAAGATCCATAGGAGGCTATATTTTGGAGAGTTTACCAGTAGTTGGGGCCTGACTTTCAGGCAGCTATGCCTTTTTTGGATTACTACAGGTGGAAGTCCAACATTAAACCATGACAAGATAGAGGTGGTCCCAAGCAAGATATGTATAGATGTTTGGGAAAAATTACCCTCCAAAACTTTAATGGTTTTCTAAAGTGCACAACGAGGGCATGGGTCCAAAATATGGACAAATATTTGAAGTTGAACCCCATGCATGAGATAAAGGCAATTAAGTTTGCTACCTTTCATCTATAAGGAGAGGCACATGATTGGTGGCACGATGGGTTGGTAACCCAAGGGAACAAGTTCATTGATACATGTGGAGATTTCACACATATTTTGATAGATAGGTTCAATAAGAAGGATCTTGAGATGTTTTTTAGAGAGATGACACATAGGAGACAGGTCAACGCACTTGATGCCTACATTGTAAAATTTTAGAGGTTGTTAGTCATGGTTTAAAATGTTTCCAAAAGATGATTGACCTCCTTATTTATCGAGGGGTTAATAGAGACTTTTTGGGGTTGGGTGAAGGCATTCGGTCCACCTTCACTATAGGATGATATTAGGAAAGCATGAGACTTAGATTTCTCTACTCCCAAGGTAATATTTCCATCAAAATTTTTGATTAAGCCTTTTGCATAGAAGTAGGACAAGGGACCTAAATTGACAAAGAAGAATTACATGATAAATGAGGTTAGAGATGAGTTATAGAGGAAGAAACTATGTTTCACATGCAAAGCCCCATGGGAATCAAGACATAGGTGTAAGGGAAGGGAAAAAATGCACTACATTGAGGTGTTTCCAAAAGAGGATAGTGAGGCTTTAGATAGTGATGTGTTAGATGATCATAGTGAGCATAAGGAATTGGAGCCTACATAGGCATAGGAACCCACATCAAGAGGTACTATTGCTACATTGTTTAGTACTACCAGGTATAATGCATTTAGGGTTCATGGTGTACTTTAGGGGCAATGGGTGTTAGTACTGATTGATAGTGGGGCAACCCACAACTTCATTGATGAGGCATTAGTCATGTAGTGGGGACTACATGTTGAAGAATTTGAGGGATTCAACATGGTTATAACTGATGACTTTACTATGACATGCACCAAGTGTGTCCTACACCTTAGTATTGCATTAGGAAATCATATGATGATCGATGATTTCTATGTGGTTAGTATTGGGAATACCAATGTTGTATTGGGTGTTCAATGTCTACATTAACTTTGGGAATTCAATTAGAATTTATAGATTATGAAGATGAAATTTAAAGCAAATGGGAAACATGTGGTGTTGTGGGGAATGTCCAATGGGGCTCTGAGAGTGGTTATATACAAGAGGATGGAGAGGACATTCAAGCATTGTGACATAGATTGGGAAGTTCATTGCTTTGTTTTGATGAAGGATACAAGTAATGGTGAGTAAGATTACGACATTCACATACAATACTTGTTGGATAAGCATAGTGGGGTTTTTGGTGAGATGCCTCTAGGGAGGCTACTTGATAGAGCATTTGAGCATGTGATAGAGATTGAGGAAGGGGACACGACAATCATCACTACTCCTTATCATTATCCTTGATGTTTTAAGGATGAGATTGAGAAGACTATCAGAAAGTTGCTTGAGATGGGACATATCGGTCTTGGTTCTAGTCAATTTGCTTCTTTAGTGGTATTGGTGAAGAAGAAATATGGGTCTTTGAGAATGTGTATTGATTATTGTGTACTCAATAAGAAGCCTATCAATAACTGATATCCTATTCCTAGGATCAATGAGTTACTTGATGAGTTACATGGAGTGGAGTACTTCTCCAAAATTGATCTACATTAAGGATACCATTAGATTAGAGTGCAAGAAGTAGGATATGCACAAGATAGCCTTTAGGTGCCATTATGGACACTATGAGTTCTTCTTGGTGATGTCATTTGGGTTGACTAACACTTTAGCTACATTTAAATCTTGTATGAACCATGTGTTCAATTTTCACCTTCATAAATTTGTCCTAGTCTTCTTTAATGACATCCATATATACAACAAAACATGGGAGGATCACCTTAGACACCTTGATGAGGCCTGGTCTATTATGGAAGCATAATCAATTTATACGAAGGTTTCTAAGTGTGAGTTTGGCATGAAGGAGGTCCTCTATTTGGGCCATGTGATTGGAGCAGGAGGAGTAAAAGTGGATCAAATGAAGATACATGTGATTATTGAGTGGCCACCACCGAAGACTATGAATCATTTGAGAGGCTTCCTAGGAATTTGTTGCTATTACATGAGGTTCGTGAAGGGATACTCTTAGTTGAAAAAACCATTGATATATTTGACCAAGAGGGGGCATTTGTTCAATCAAAATATTCACATTAGGTATTTGATCACCTTAAGAGGGTGATGAGCACATGCCCAGTGTTAACATTCCCATATTTTTTATAGCCCTTTATTCTTGAATGTGATGCTTCGAGGGTGGGTATCAATGTAGTACTAATGCAAAATAGGCATCCCATTACCTATGAGAGTCAAAATTTGAGTATGGTATAATGTGGGTAATCTATTTATGATAAGGAGATGCTGGCTATTTTGCATGCCTTGGTCAAATTTTGATAGTATTTGGTGGGCAACAAGTTGGTGGTTTGGATGGATCACAATAGCTTGAGGTATTTCATGGAGCAAAAAGACCTCTATGATCATTAGCAGAAATGGGCAAGAAAGATAGATGCCTACAATTTTGATATAGAGTATGTGAAGGGAAAGAACAATGTAGTAGTTGATGCATTATCTAGGCAACCATCCCTTTGCTCTATGCCAGAGATTTTAGTTAACTATAAGACTCATATATTTGTTGAGAATTCCATGAACTAGTTTACTTGTGATATTATGGATGGATTGATATAGGATGACATGTATAAGGTTTTGGATGATGTGATATAGTACAAGGATAGGGTATACCTTGTGCCTAAGTCGAAGATGAAGAAGAAGATCTTGAGTGCTGTACATGACACACCATTGGTAGGTTGTCCAAGGTACTTTAAGACTTAAAAATATATATGAGAGAGATTTGCATGGAGAGGATTAAAGGATGATGTCCTTAACCATATTAGAGAGTGTGTGGTTTATCAGCAAAACAAATCCAAACACTCATTCCCTGCGAGATTACTTCAACCATTACCCATTCTAGACCAAAAATGGGAGAGTATATCCATGGACTTCATTATGAGCTTACCCAAGGCTCAGGTTAAGAATTACATTTATGTGGTGGTCAACATATTAACTAAGTATGCTCACTTATTTGTGATGTCATTTGATAACAATGCACCACAAGTAGCAACATTATTCTTTAAGGAGGTTTTTATGTTACATGGATTGCCTAAGAACATAGTTAGTGATCAGGATAGCAAATTCATGAGTATATTTTGACAGGAGATGTTCAAATTAATTGGTACAATGTTGATGTTGAGTACCAGTTATCATTCACAAATTGATGGTCAAATCAAGATCGTAAATAAATTGATAGAGGGTTATTTGCAGAATTATGTAGTAGGGCATCAAAATATATGGGTTAAGTGGTTATACTTGGGTGACCATTGCTACAATACAACCTATCATATGAGTATCAACATGACACCATTCTTATCATTTTATGGGTATGATGCTTCATCATTTGTTGATTTGGTGATATCAGATAGTCAAGCTCCCAAAGATCATGACTTGGTTCAATAAAACTAGGACACCATGAAACCCTCAAGGAGAATATGCAATGAGCACAAAATCAACAAAAGATGTATGCTGATAGTGACTGGGTGGAGAGATCATTTGATGTGGGAGATTTTGTGTTCCTTCGCTTACAACCTTATAATAAATCCTACTTGAAGAAGAGTGGTTCAGAGAAATTGAAGCCATGATTCTATGGGCCTTATAGTATTTTGAGACGAATTAGAGAGTTGCATACGAGTTGGAGTTAATTGAGCATAGCATGATCCACAATGTTTTCCATGTGTTTTAACTCAAAAGGGCACTTGGACAATGTATTGAGCCATCTACTGAGTTACCACCATTGGATGAGGAGGACAAGTTGATTCTAGTTCCAAAATCATTTATTGAGGTAGGAGAGAAGAAGTTTAGGAGCCAAGTCATCATAGAATATTTGGTGTGGTGGAATGATTTGCCATTAGAGGATGATATGTGGGAAGGTGAATAGGATTTGTAGCATCCTAATCTAAAATTTCTTGGGGACAAGCAATCTTGGGAAGGGAGGACTATAATGCCCCTTTCCAAATGTTCAAATACCTAGTTGGCCTACTCCACCCCTTTTCATTATTTATTCCCTTGGGAATTGGGGTGTGGGAGTAATAAAGGGAATATTTGGACCCTTTGGTGAATTTAACTTTATATTTTTATGTTGAGGATGCCATTAATGCACTTTATTTTATATTTTCACATTGAGGTGATTTAAGTCATAACTTATGACTAAAAAAATGTTATTCCCCCTATGGGCATTGGACCCTTAATGATTATTTATTACTTATTACTTATTATTTTTAAAAGGGGGAATTGGAAAAGGTGAAAATTTTAGGGTTTAGAGGAGTTATAAAAGGAGACAGGAGGATCATTATGTTCATGGCTATTATTCTTTTAAAAGTTTGGTGATCCTGCATGTTAATTTCTATTGCTCAAAGAGTGAAATCCCTTGGGATCCATGGTTTCATTACAAAGGAGACTTTGGACCCTATCTAGAAGGGTTATTTTCATGAGAGTATTTATCCTCAAACCCTAGTAGCTGCATTCACTAGTATTGAGGATTATTTTCAGCATACTAGCAATTATTCTAGTACTGACCATACATATTGGGAAGATATCATAGGTTATTTGTCATAAAGGGGACCCAGAAGGTTGATGCCATAGTTGGAGGATTGACATGTTGATTTGGAGGCAACATGGGATATTTGGGTGCAAGTCATGGGGTTTTCAAAACCCATATACTACTAGCTACCGCATCACCAGTGGGTGCATAGGTATCTTGGAGGGATATGTGAGTATTGAAATGGAGGTGCAACAGAGGAAAAGGGTTGTTTCAGATCTATAAAGAACTGTTCCCAAGCTATATATGCCACTTAAGCAGTTGTCCATCCTTTTGCGTTAGATTCACCTTCATTCCTAGGTGTGTTTGATTTTATCTTGGAGGTTAGAAACTAGTATTCTTCATTCATGTAATTTTGATTTTCTAAGACAACATATATATATATATATATATATATATATATATATATATATATATATATATATATATATATATGTATACATACATATATATATATATATATATGTATACATACATATATATATATATATATATATGTATACATATATATATACATATATATGTATACATATATATATATATATATGTATACATATATATATATATATATATATATATATATATATATATATATACATATAGATATATATATATATATATATATAGATATATGTATATATATATATGTATATATATATATATACATATATATATATATACATATATATATATATATATACATATATATTTATATATATATGTATATATATATATATGTATATATATATGTATATATATATATATATGTATATATATATATATGTATATATATATATATGTATATATATATATATATGTATATATATATATATATATATGTATATATATATATATATATCATTCTGGCATGGTTTAATGATGAATATATTCAACAAGACAATGGATGCATACAAAGTGTTTGTTAAAATAGCAATGCCTTGTTTAATGCATGACATCTATTTGTAAACATGCCCTTGATCAATAATATAATTGCAGCCATTTAAGCGATTGAAATCAGAATTCCTTCATAATAGACTACATACAAATTGTTTGACAAAAAGCCTACAACTTGAAAAATCAAAATTTTGCAAGTTTGGAACAATATCTCCTGGTTGGGGATATTTCAGTCGGGGTTCACCATTTATGTTTATCCTAATTCTAATTTTACATAAAATAAGAAATAAATTGTTGCAATGAATGGATAGAATAATATGTATATGAAATTACAAAATTCAAATATGAGATGGTACAAAATTTCTTGGAAGTGGGTGTTACTCATTAGAGTGTAAGCAATATGAAACTTGATGCATGTGTCCATACCATAAATAACTCAATATAGTCATCATCAAAGATAAGTGTCATATTCCTATAAATGATGATTTACTTAGTCAGTTATATGTTATTTATTTTACAAAATTGGATCTTTGATCAATCTATTATCAAATCAAAATTATAAAGGAAAACATTCTTTAGACAACTTATTAAACACGAGAGCCATTATGATCACAATTTCAAAACCACCATAGAAAATCACTTATGTTAAATCTTGTGCCCATTAAGGGCAGGGATAAACAATTTACTAATATCAAAATGAACAATTACAAAAGGTTGTCTAAATGCCATTAGCCCTCAACATACAATGGTAAGTCTATTTATTGAATTACCTTGGATGGATAACTCACTGACATCCTATAACCACTTGCCCAACTTTGCCTTTTCAACTTGCATACGGGAACACTCGTAATGTCTACTAACTTATTTACTAACACCACCTAATAACTTCATTAAAGAAGGGGTGTCTTTATAAAAGATGCATGCCCCTTAATTATTTTAATCCAACTTAAACTAATACTAATGATTTGCGTAAAGTCCTTAAAAACCCCCTATGATTCAAAGTCAACTCTTCTAACACATTATAAGCTAATTTTTTTTCAAATTTCACATTGACAAGAGGTTTCATAAAAATGTTAGCTATTTGATCTATAGTCAGGGAAAAGATTGGCTCTAGAGTTTTCTTCGACCCCAATATTGGTATAAAATGATAACATCTATTTGCTTAGTCTTTTCATGGGACATTGGGTTCTTTGACATCTTGGTTTTACTCTGATTATCCTTACATAAAGACATGGGATCAATTAAAGACACTCAAAGATCTTCAAAATGTGTCATAGATATACTTTATCTCTAGACATACCCCATGCTACAATATACTACCATTTTTTGTAGATGAATTTGCCACAATATTCTACATTTTACAACACTATGCAATGGAAATTGAACCCATAATGTAACTTGTTGTGGATATCCTTTCATCCACACAACCACCATAATATACATCACAATATCCAACAAGTTTGAAATTATTGTTCTAATGGTATTAAAAGCCATATGTTTATGTTCCTTTTAAGTAATGAAGTATGTATTTACTTGCTTGCCAATGACTTTCCCTAGGATCATGCATGAATATGCATAAAATACTCATTGTAAAAGAAATATCCAGTTTTGTAGTCATCAAATATATCAATTTGCCCTCTAATTGTTAGTATTTTGTTCCACAAAAAACTCACCTTCATCATCCCCAAACAATTTCAACTCAATTTCCATAGGTGCAAGTGTAGGTTTGCACTCATTCATACCCAAAATTTCTAAGAACTCATAAATGGACTTAGTTTGTACAATGAAAATACTTTTACCTTTTTGAGTTACCTCTATGCTTAAGAAATAATAAAGACTAAAATGTGTCTTTTCAAACCCTTCTTTTAGTTCCTTCATCATGACTATGTTGTGTTTGTCATCACTCCTTGTGATAAACAAATCATCAACACATAGGATAAGATTCATCAACTTATTTCCTTGCACTCGAATTTACAATGTATCATCTGATTCACTATGCACAATGTTTTTTTTCTTCTATAAGTAATAATCCATCTTTTCATACCAAGCCCTTGGTGCTTATTTGATTCCATACAATGCTTTTAACAATCAACATACCTTGTGTTTGACATTGACTACCTCAAATCTTGGTAGCTGTGTCATGTAGACTTATTCTTTTAGTTATGGCGGGGATGTCCCTAATTATTAGGGGCATATCCCACATGTTGGTGACTTTGGGACATTCTTGAGACATCATTGGCTTATTGGGGGAATCCCTCGACTATCTTAGCTCTGCCAAGACATCCTTAATAGTTAGTAAGGTTAAAACATTAAAAAAATTACTTAAAATAGGCTTAGCAAATGGCTAAAATATGATTGTTATATATTTTTAATTTTCATTCTCATGTGACTCAATACTCTTATATTTTTTCATGACAATATGATAATCAAATATTTGACATTTTGTATGTGTCAATATAAATTTTCACATTCAGTGTTCATTATTTCATGCTCCATGTTATGGATGATATGCTTATATTTTGAATTCAACTCTTTAAAATGTTTAATGATGTTTAATTTTTCAAATGAAAAGGTTAAAAAACATTTTTTTTTAATATTATATATGTAACGAGTTATCTAGACTCACATGATGTCAAACAAAATAATAACATTATTAGGTTAAAGACCTAGTAACCGGTTCATTTTGGGTATGGGTTTAGGTATGGAAAATTACGTTTGCATCCATGACATTTTTTTAACCCCAAAAACTAGGGTGCAAAAAAAAAAAAAAAATCAAAAATATAATAATTCTTGCTTAATTATCAAGAAATACCACATAGTATGTATATAAGAAACTAAATAACCACAAAAACACTATTGATAAATTGATAATGTTCACCAAATGCCAAATTTTATGATTAATTTTTATTTATTAAATCAAATTTATTATTCTTTTTCATTTTGCTCTTCATTGGGAGAATTAACATTAACATCATTTTGTTGTTCATTAAACACCTTAAGCAACACAACTCCCACTAGCTACACCATGTGGGTGCTGCGAAGCTGAAGAAGTCTTTATGTCAAGTAATGAAAGGTGGGAAATGGAAGCATGCAAGTCAACATTATCTATGTGTACATCCTAAAGCTTTGTTTCCCCCTGCTTGTACTCCTTCTACTTGTGTGATATAAGGTGCAAGTTGGAACGCACATAGACCAATTCTTCAATGTTTTGTGTTGTGAATTTATTGCACTTCATTGATTGGATAAAGGTGTATATACTCTGATTGTGTTCAAATGAATATAAAATTGTAACATATTGATGTAAATTCAATGCGAAATTAACATTTATATAAGTAAAAACTTAAACTTAAATTTAAAAGATTAAATAAAAAGAGAGTTAAAAAATAGAAATCTTACATGTGATAATATTTTGATTGCAAGAGACTGCAAGTTTTGACCATGGAGGTACCACCAATGTATGAGTGTCTATCTTGTACTTGTATTAAAAAGTGAAAAGTTTGTGATACATGGAGGCTATGAAAATTTCAGACTCACACAACCATTTATTTTACCTCAAGATCGATGAAGAGCCTAAAGAATGCCATCTTACACCCTTCACTAACTTCAACATACCTATATGACAGCTCTCTTCTAGGAAAAGAATTGATCTCATTGTTTTAGAATCTACAAGTCAATGCAAAGGTATAAAAATTCATCGAGGTGGTAATTTTTTTATAGATAAATGAGATGTAATGGGTGGTCATTTTATTCCATCGATCAATGAGATATGATTACACTTGTTTGAAATTTTTTTTTCCAAGATCTTGCTCTTTTGCATTTAAATGGATTTTTTATGTATCAATCATTAAGTCGATGCCATCATATATCTCTCCAAAACATAGTTGATATATGTTAGTAAATCAGATCATACTCATAAGGGGTTTGGTGAAACTTAGTAAGTAGTCTACATGATCTCGCTTATCATCATTTAAGATCAACATCCTTACTTTTTGTGACTGGCTTCATACAACACAAAGGTTATTGATGAACATTTTCAACATGAATCTTGCACCTTCACAAGTCATCTCAAGGTGATTGTGTATGATATAAATCAAGTCTTTGTTACCTAATAATAAATTAAAACAAAAAAACAAAAAATGTTCAAAAAAATGAAAGTACTAGATTGAAAAACTTACATCTACTTTATTTTTAAAAAAGAAAAAAAAAATAAACTTAAAAATTTGAATTGTAAATTAAAATTACTAAAGTAATAGAAAGGATCATTTTAATTACCTTCTGCAGCTCCAACTTTGAGAACAACTTGAAGATGGCTTGCAAGAAGTGATGGTTTGTGACAAACATCTAGATTTTTTTGGCCTCAAAATACAGCCTTTTGATCCACTCAATTTTGTTTCCCAACTTATGTATAATTATATTGAGTGAATAGACAACATAAGGTGTACAAAATAATGTGCCCATATCTCACATCCTCCAAAATTCTTGCAACTTCACAATTTCGGCATTGTCTATTATGACTTGGAAAACATTTTAAGGCCTCCTCGCCTCAATGAATTCAAAGAGGATGTAGGCAATGAATTGGGCACCATTCACATTCCATTCATAATAAAAAAACCTTCAAAATCATTGCCTCTTTAGGGCACATTGCAACCATATTAATTAAAGTCCAATTTATAACATCTTTATATCCATCATAAATGATTGACACCCCTGTTTCAATGCACAAATTCCTGTGGGGATGCAATGAATTCTCTACAATTTTATTTCTCTTCACCAATAATAGTGTTGTATAGATTCTCATAACTTAGGGTTTTAGATCCTTTTCAAGCATCTTCGATCCCTTTCACCATATCTTGCTAAAAGGGTAATCTAACAACATTGAAGGACAACGCATTAAAATATACACATTGCATGATGAGCTAGTCGGCGATATCCTTGGACTCGTTTTGAAATGAATTTTCCAATGATCCTTTTGTTCTCTTGTGTGAAAGAGGATAATTATCTTTTTGTGTGGATGGTTTCATAAAAAAAGGATGTGTCATAGCCACAATGGGCGAAATAGGACAAAATGGGGAAACTAATGGCTTCATCGATCGAGATGCTTTCTTTACCAAAGAATGACTTGAATTTTTTGTAACCATTGCATCTACTTCTTCTTGCTCTTTGATGTATAAAAGAATTGTTGATATTGGAACCTTTAATTTTTATTTATATATTATATGGCATGCATTAGGATAACTTATATAAAACTTTGGAAATAAACAAACCTAGAAGGTATGCATGAATTGTTTTCTATTTGTTCCTTATGGAAAATGATGCTAAATTTAACATGATATACTTATTATGGAAGGAGTCTCTTTTAAATTTTTGTATATATATTTTCTTAATCTCATTTTATATACTTTATGCCATGCAACATATACCATTGGGTTAAGAAAGTAGCTTGTGCAACCATTTGTTTTGTTTCTCAAGTCTCACATTAATTGAGAAATGTAGAATGGTGATAGGGCTTACATTTATAACTTGGGGAAAAACTCCCAAAATGGCACAAAAATACTAAAGGATGTAGAGACCCATATTTTGAGACAAGAAGAAGTTATAGACTAAACTCGATTCTACAGTCATGATGAGAATAATTGAATGAGAAACCTTTCAATAAATTGCAAGAAAATAAAGTATAAAGAAGTGCATATAAGATGAGTAAATTATCCATAAATGATATAAAGGATTAAAAAGAATCACCACCCAAAAAACATGTTATAATACATTATTAGGTACACAAGACTAAGTATAAGGCTAGATAAATGGACACAATGACAAAGAAATATGTATCCATATGGTGGCCTACTCCATGTGACTTGTCCATTTTAACTGGCATGATAACTCACCAAAACATTGGTAGGGGGAATAGGTTAATTTATTTATAACAAATGACTTGAATGACTTATATGAGGGATTTATTCACATTAACATGGTGCCTTATCTCTAAGAAGCATTGTAAATCTAAATGGGTTGGTTTATTGTCACCATGCTTTTGGGTTATACCTTTTTTTTTCTATAATTTCTTAAGGTTGCCATCTAAAAAAGTGACGTGTTATGCAATTTTTATTTTTTGATATTGTATATTTTAATTGATGTGTTTTGGTTAGAAAATAGAATGCACATTATAATTTGTAAATGTGATGTGCATATAATGTTCAATTATGAAATTTTATTTTATTTTCTTCAGAAATTAAAGATCTTGCCAATTATTTTTTTATATTTTTGTAGGTGATTGGTTGAAAAATTGACAAACTTACCATCTATGTGACAAAACCTCATTAATGTATAATGATTTATTTGCCACTTATAATGAAGCATACCATGCTCTAAGGTCAATTTTTGAAAAGTTATCTCTGTATTGGAAATAAGCTTCATTTATCAATGTAACCAACATGGTATATGAAAGAGACTTTTAAAATGATTGAAGGAATTTATCTAAGCTTTAATAGTTACATTCCTTTATACAAGGAACTTCAAATATAATTTGAGTAAATGGATTTATTTAATTATAATTTTTGTTATATAATGACGTCTAACTTCTGACACTTTGATTTATAATTTTTATCATATTATAATTTTATTATTTATTAGAGCCACCAATAGTGGTTTCCAAAAGGGCAAAGGCACCCATTAGTGTAGGGTGGAGACCCCCAACATTGTTTTTGTTGAAACAATAATAGTATATTAAGAATATGGATGGTATTAATTAAAAGGAATGTAAGGTTTTGTTACCTCTAATAGTGGACTACCTTGTTTACCTCATGAAGAAAAATAAAATAATGCAAGGTAAACAAAGAAAGATTATTGTTGTGATTCATAGCATGATTAAAATCTTTTAGCATGTTACTTGTTGATCAAATCTTAACACAAAAAATGATACTATATAATATCAAGTGTTTTGATTGAGAATATCATATACAAAGTCCACTGTAGAATAATTATTGAGAACACCAACTTGATGTTATTAAAGGGTATTATGTAGATATAAGGTTTTGAAAACCTTTCACCATACACAATTATATATCATTCACTGGACAATGCGAACATTTCATTTTATTGCAAGAATTACTCCAGCACAAATATTTTGCTTAATTTTTCAAAAACAAAATTTGTACTGTATCTAATGTCAACAATTAATTGATAGAAATAATTAAAAACTTACTTCATGAATAATATAACTTTTCTTCCAAAAGGTTCCTTCAAGGAACATAGAGTTATAGTGAAAGGAAATTTGTGGTCCTTAAACATACTTTTACATCAAATTTTCACTATGAATATTTAGATCAATTGGCTATCACAAGGAGTATTATGTTAATTCTAATAATAAATGTGTCTTTGAATTCATTTGTTTTTATAATTAATCCATAAAAATGGATGGTCAAAATAATAGTTCACATTATTAAGAGAAAAAGACATCGTTAATAGATTAGGCAGTGGTTATTAGCAAGTTGTGGACAAATAAGTATAAGGGGATATCATAGAAATATGCTAAATATACAAGAAAACATGAATTTATTCATGTTTAAAATAAATGTATGTATAAGGATATTGCAAAAACAAGGGAAGGGTAGTGTGTGTGTGTGTGTGTGTAAATGTATATAATAAATGATTGATGTGTATATTTCTATAAAAAAAAATCCTCTATATTTTTGGCATTGCTACCTATTTTTTCAAACCTAAGGAATTGATTTGTTGTAAAGACAAGATAAAAAGAAATAGTAAAAATTGAAAAAATATAAAATTAATGGGGAGAATTTGATTTGAGCAAATCCTATAGGACTAAAGAGTAAGAGTTTGTGAGGCATTCGTGTGTGTTCTGATATCTAAACATGAAAAACTTTACTTGAAAGGAATTTTTGAGCACATACTCCCTCCATGTGTCAAGGTAGGAATGGAATGCCAATAAATAATGAGATTTGGTGCAAACCAAAGTTATTGCATCAATGAAGAATGCCAAATGACAATAATATATAGCCAATAATGTGACTATCTATTTCGTATTCTAAGAAAATTCTTGAGTTTCTTATAGAGTCTATCTATCTACCACTTCAAGATAAAATATCTCCTACAATTACTCCTAGTATTAATTTTATTATATATCAATAATATTACATGCCTCTTTAATCTACAAGGGTTATTGAGAGACCAAGCATGCATCTAAAATTTTCAAAATTTCTCTCTTCCCAACACTTTTGTCAAAATATCTATTGGTTGCTCTATAGTAGGACAATGCAACAGTTTTACATTGTCATCTTTCACATAATGTTGATTTAGATAAAAATTTGTGTTGATGTTTTTGATTCAATCATGAAAAACTAGATTATTTGCCATTTGAATTGCAAACGTGTTGTCAACCATGAGAAGTGTTGATGAAACCCGTTATTCCTACAAATCTAAACCAAATATTTTGAGCCACAAAATCTCTTTTATTGCTTTTGGATCTATAATTTATTTTGCTTCTTTGAATTCCAATTGAAAAATGTTATTCCCAAAGTCATTAGAAAATTTGAAGTAGATTTTTTACCTTCAAAATATGGAGCTATAATTTATTTTGCTTCTTTGACTTCCAATTGAAAATTGTTATTCCCAAAGTCATTAGAAAATTTGAAGTAGATTTGTTACCTTCAAAATCACTAGCATAGTCAGAATTTGAGTGTTTGACTAGTTTGAAGTCTCACGCCTTGAAGTATTTTGAGTCCAAAATTGTGTTCCTTTGAAATATTGAAAGACTCTTTTTGTTGCTACCAGGTGACTTTATTTTGATTTTTGCATGAATTGAGAAAGAACACTAACAATGAAAGAAATATATGGTCTAATAATGGTTACATAGATCAAGTTTCAATTAGTTGTCTATATTTAGTAGCATCTATTAAATCTATAGTAGCTTCTACTATCAATTTCATATTTTATTTCATGGGCATACTAAGAGGCTTACAATATGTCATTCTAAACTTGCTCAAATTTTCACTAATGTATTTATGCTGAGTGACAGAGATATACTTTGATTTTTGAATCGCTTCAATACTCAAATAATAATGAAAATAACCCAAATCTATCATTTTAAAGCATTTTATCAAATCTAATTTGAATTTTAAAGTATATCATTATTTCATATGATGTGTAGAACATCACATACACTATTAAAAATACAACTATTTTGTAAAAAAAGTTGCATCTTCAAACTCAAATCATTTGAAGTTCATGTTCAGGTGGTGCTCAGTGAATTTGTTGTACCATGTTTTTGGGGCTTGTTTCAAACCATATAATGTTTTGTAAAATTTTTCACACTTTGTGCTCTTAGTCATTGACTAAGGTGAGTAATATATAGTCTCTTTGAGGTCACCTTTTAAAAATGCAATTTTAACGTTCATTTGGTAAAATTTTCATCTGTTGTGAGTTGTCAAAACTAACATGGTTAGAATGGTTGTCCATTTTGATATTGGGGCAAAGGTTTCATTGTATTCAATTATTTTTGTTTGAGCAAGTACCTTTGTGACAAGACTTGATTTGTGTTTGTCAAGCGAGTCATCTACTTTGTACTTATTTCTAAAGATCCACTTACAACCAATAAGTTTATAGCTGATTAGAGGATCAACCAATATATAAGTTCTATTTTTTACCAATGCATCATACTCACTTCTCATTGCATTTTTCCATGTATCAATCCTTTCAGTGTGTTTGAAGGAAGTGGGTTCAAGTAAAAACTAACATTGAATTCTTCTTAAGGGGGGTCTTTTAATGTAATTTTTTTAATCTTATCTTTAATTTCATCTAGGAGATTGTTTGATTGTTGTGTGGTTGTGTGTGCACTTCTTTCCCCTATTTTTTCAACCTCATCAGGTCTGACATCTTGCAATGTTTGTTTGACCCATTATGGTATTTTTTTGTGTAGTTTTTGGAATCACTAGTGCCTTAATTTATGGGTTTGAAGTTCTTTCATTTTCTAACAAAAAATCATCTTCTGATGAAGTTTCACTTTCATCTACAAGGGTAGTATCATTTTCATTTACAAGAATAAGTAGAGATTCAGTTATCTCCCAATTTTAGGTTTCCCCTTCACTGTTTGGAACCTCCATATCAACCTCTTTGAAAACATTAAATTTTGCATATTTCTCAACTCAATTCAAGTGGTGATTAATGTTTGTTGTGTCCTTTGCAGTTTAATAAAAGGAAATATCTCTTATGATGATAAATTTCTTATTGTTCTCATCAAATAAAATGTATGCTTTTGAAGATTGAGTATCTCAAAAGCATTTATTTACAACTCTTGTGTTCCAATTTATTCCTTTTCTCCTTGGAAATAAATGCGTAGCATGTGGATTTAAAAATATGAATATATCACACTTAAGCGAGATGACCACACTAAAATTCATATAAAGTCTTCATTTTTTGGGTTGTTTATGGTGATTTTTTGCAGAGGTATACTACTATTTGAGATGTTTCTACCCAGAAATGCATATTTACCCCTTTGAAGTACAACATTTTTTGAACCATGTTAATTACAATTATATTCATCCACTCAACTATTTCATTCCAATAAGGAG
This sequence comes from Torreya grandis, assembly GCA_037957365.1. Taxonomy (NCBI): domain Eukaryota; kingdom Viridiplantae; phylum Streptophyta; class Pinopsida; order Cupressales; family Taxaceae; genus Torreya; species Torreya grandis. Next base: position 1,419,034 of record JARHVA010001212.1, on the reverse strand, counting down.
TGTTAGGGATTGTGAGATGATCTTAGTGTAGGATTTTTCTCATTTTTTATTTTACCTACATGATTGTTATTTTATTTAGGGTTGTTAAGGTCATTAGGGGAAATACACTTAATGCATTTTTTAATTATGAGTTAAGTTGTTACCTTTATGGTGCCCTAATATCTCACTATTTAATGTACCTCTTGTATAATTTTTGGCTAATGAATAAGCTAATGAAAATTTATGAATTCTAATTTTTGTTTTACATTACTCTTACCTACTCCTAGGGTTTTCATGCAATCTGTGACGTTTAAATATCTTGGAGTGATTCGAAAAATGATGTTTGATTTCATTTTTATTGAGATAGATTTCAAACACATTTGAAGTGAATTCAACACTATTAGCAATATTGAGTGTCCCAATGTGGGATGGGGCTTCAACATCAATCATACTTTGGAACGTTTGAAATGTTTCAAAATATTTTGATTTGTTCTTCAGAAAATATGTCAAAGTCATTCTGTTGTAATGATTAGTGAACAACATGAAGTACTTGTCACCACCAGTGGAAAGAATTGGTAGAGAATACATATTAGAGTGAACCAACTAAAACTTCCTATCAATTTTCCATTCTGAATTTCAAAATGATTACTATTGTGTTTGGCCAACAGGTAGGGTTTACACTTCTAAATATTTTTGGACACAGTCGTCAAGCCTACAATGCCATTTTTTTTTATTCTGCATATGTTGTCATAGTGTGTGTGCCTAAATATGACATGCCAAATAAGACTTGTTGGCATTACTTATTTATCTAAATGAGCAAAATTACTTGGTGCTAAGTTCTCACCCTTGAGTTTTAACAATTTACCTTCCTCATATTCAGTTAGAAAAATTATGTAATCACATTTCCTTGAGACTTTCACCTCTATATCATCCAAAAAAATGGAGTGGCTTTGTTTTTGAATTAGCAGAAGAGGAAACAAGTGTCTTTTCACCTGAAGAATGTATAGTACATCTCAGAAAATGAAGTCTGAAAGTCTTGGTGACTTGAGTCAAATTGAATATTTTCCTTCAAATCACAGACTTGTTTTATCTCCAAAAATATTAGACCACAACTTTCTTCATGAAACACTTCAAAAATATTTCTAAGAAAAGTCATTTTTTATAGAACTAGTGTTTAGAACCCAAGTAGTATCTTAGGTTGAATACTCCGAGGCATTATTTACTTTGTTAATGATGGAAAGCACATATTCAAAAGAAAACTGAGATGAATCTAATTTTGTTATTATCTTCTTCTCCTTTTTTTTTTTTTTTTTTTATAAATTTTGTCCCATGATGTTTTGCATTCATGGGTCTCATAGATCCCTTTAATTTCATAGTGTTTGTAAAACATATGTTGTTTGTCATTCTATTTTTCTTGATGTTGATTATTATTTTTTTCATTTTTGTTGTATCACACTTTTTTACTCCCTTTGCCTCTATCATTTATTGGATTCTTGGAAGAATTGTCCTTTTGATTATCATAACAAATGCTTTCCCCTATGGAATCTATTTTTTATTTTGAAGGTTTTTTTTTATTAGTCACTTTCTCAACCAATTGATCAAATGTGAGAGTGTTCAACAAATTGTCTGCTTGCAAAGACTCCAAGTAGGTTGAGTATGTATAAAGAATAACCTTTATGAAGGATGACATATACATCAATTTAATACCAGTTGCATTAACATCATGCTTGATTGCATGAATTTTAGTAGCCAAACTCATGTCATCTCTATTTTTTGACTCAAAATGCTATCTCTATTTTTCAACTCAAGATTGAATAGTTTCAACTATAACTATATGAAATCCAATTATGAGTGAGATACACGGTCTTTAATTTTTGAAATGCTTCCTAAGGAGTGTTTCACTATTTTATGTGATGAAACGCCTTTGCATCTACTCATGCCCTTATCAAGTCCAATATTATTGAGTTCTTATGCTTCTAGGATGGTATCTCCTTTGCTTGTTTAGGTTCAATGGAGTGTTTATCCCTATCACATATGTTGAACCACAAGTCATTGAAGATAAATGTATTATCCACCTGTTTGAACTATTTTAGTTGGGTATATTTTATGGTTAGGGTTGTACTAGAAATAGTTTTTATTGAATGCATATTTTTTGTATATGGGGATGGATTGATTTGTTATCACTAAAAAATATCTCCTTTTCTATATACCACATGATTGATATACCAATCCTCTCTATATGTTCTTCTTTTCTATATACATGTTGGGACATGTAAAAAGCTCATTCTTTCTATATATTCAATGATACGTGAAATATATGTTAAATAATGTGAGACCATAATGGTAGGTGGTACTTAGGCACTATGTGAAAAAAAATATCTATATATGACATCTGGTTAATGATAAGTCCTTGTATGTGAGTGTGATAACCCTATATACTCAGAATGTTCTTTCTATTTTTTAAGATTTACGTCTAGCGATATATGCAAATGGGTAACGAAGGGAATGGGATAATGAAAAAATTACTTATTTCTCCTAAATGGTTTATAGGTACAATGCCAAAAACATCATTTTTGCAACTATATAAGGCTATAAGTGTCGTAAATTGATCATACAACATGACTTGTAAATATGAACCAGAAACACTATTGATATTGAACACTACAAATTGGTTTTTATTTTCACAATTTGATCTATTTTATAAATTTGGATTAATGGAAAAAATTTATGGTTTTCAAATGACTTATTAATTACATTTAAATAAGTTAAAAAGGAAAAAAAAATAATTATTATTCCCTTGTGGGAATATTCTCCATTCTAGTTTGGCTAAAATGAAAAAGAAGTAAATTTTTAAAAATAAAATGGAATTATTTGAGCCTTTAAATATTTTTCTTAGTCTTTAGCACCACTTGGAAGATTGATTGCAATGCCTTATTCATCAATGTTAGGCCAACTAAATTAAAGATCCACCTATGCAAGTTTGATGCCATTTAGTGGCTCCAAGATTCTTAATTATGGTGTAATACAACTAAATGCCTCCTCATATGGAGTGAATGATAGCTACATAGTCTAATGCAACCAAACAAGTGATAAACAATCAAAAAAGTTACTACATAGTCCAAAGAGGCCTTGTAAATAGTAACCATCTACCAAAATTACCACACAATCCAAAAAATTGCCAAAACTTAGCATAGATCAATCAATATAAGACAATATGTAATCCAAAATTGTCATGTGGTCCACAATATTGTCAAAAATCAATGGATCAAGCTCAATATTAGCTAATTTGTAGTCTGAAATTGCCATATAGTTCACAATATTGCCAAAACACTTTGGTTTGAGAACAAAAGATGTCAAAACATTACATAACAATATGAATTGGCCTTAAAATGCCTTTTAATAGATAAAAACACCACCTTTTAGTTGTATTTTGGTCTTGGTATTTGAAACACCCTTATGCAAGTCTGAAAAATCCTTCAAACAACCATAAATTATCATAAAATAATGGAAATCATAAATTACATGCTACACAATCAAGAGGAGTCCAAATGCCTTCTTAAGTAGCCAATACATAGTCCTTGTCATTTTAAAAATATTGATTTGAAATATTTGATTGGATGAGAATGAGATATTCAATAGAGAGTAAGAATGGAGGAAGAAATTAATAAAAGAAACATGTGTTCTAATACCATTATTAGGCCAAGAATGGAATGATAATAAAACAATGAGATTTGGTGCAAACCAAAGTTAGTATATTAATGAAGAATGAAATATTGCAATAATATATACCCAACAATGTGACTATTCATTTCATATTCTAATAAGACTATTAAGCATCCTATGGAGACTATCTATCTACCACTACAAGATACAAACTCTCTTACAATTACTCCTATGATCAACATTTTTATATTACAATAATATTACACCTAGGAAGTGGTTGACAACTTGAATTGGATGAGCATGTTGAAATAAGTTTTTTAAACCTATGAACCTTCATTGCAATGCATCTTTTAGCCAAAGAGGAATCATGAAGAGTGATAACAATAAGCTGAGAAACAATGCTTCTTGTAGTGCTATGAGGAATGGGTAAGAAGAGAGGAATAATTTGAGAGAGAGAAAAGCATTGTTTGGGGGACTTATGAACTAAAAGTTACGTGCATATATATAGAGGTTGATACCAATAATAGAGCTGAATCCATTAAGTATAGTCTAGAAGCTTGCTATAATTTCAAAAGGAAAGTAGAGAATGAGGTTTTCAAGGACAAAGTCAAAATTTCAACAAGTGACCCTAGTAATATATGAACTATATAAGTGGAGTGATATAATTGAGACCCATGGAATAAAAGATAGAGATTGAGGAAGTGATAAATTTCTCGATGAAAAATTAGAAAAATTGCTATGAGGCTAGACATTCATAGGTGGACATGAAGGTGGGAGAACTATTGAGAGAAATAGTGTGATAGATGCCCATATTGATGATGGGACAACTGTGTATACATAGTAAAATGTGCTTTTTTCAAAGGACTTGATGGCACACTGTATCCATCATTGATATAATAAGGGATTGGGATGGGCTTGACTATAGAAACTATTTATCATAATCATGATTAGCCTCCCTTAGCATGTCTCAAGTACCTTTGCCACTTAGACTTCCTTATATTCATGTTTGCCTTCATATTTTCTACTTTAACCCTTTCTTATCCTCCTTTTTTTCTAATCATCCCACTTGGTTCTACTAGCCATAAATGACCTTAGACAATTTTGGTTGACACTATCATCCATTGATGATTCTATCCAAAATTATTATTTTACAATGATTCAAGCAAAAAAATTGAACATGGCCAGTAGTGTTGGCCTAAAAAGAAATAGATTTGAAACTTGGTGTGTTTAAATACTATAACCCCAATATTTTTAAATAAATTAGAGTACATATTTGAACATTTCCATGCGCATTTATCATGGACATGCAATGACTCACTAAATGTAAGAGGGAAAAGGGACTTCACCAAAAACTCATGTACAACATATGATTTAAGAATAGTAGAGGATTTATTACATATCAAATTAGTAGCATACATACATATACCTACCTAATGTGTTATTATATCAAGAAATGTTTGTATTGTGAGGAAATAATTGATATGTTTCTTTCATGTGATACATAAATTATACTTTCAATCTCTTGAGAGTGATACATTTTTATATTTGTTAAATTGGGAAGTAAGGGGTTCGATTGTCTTGGTAATAGATTGAAAAGTTTTTTACTATTAACAATTTTTCCATTAGATCTATCACTTAGATATATATATTATCCATATCACTAGGCATATTACATGTCCTTGATTATGCATATATCCATACATGGAATCCTTATTTCCTCATGTGGGTAGGATAATGGGAATAATTGGATCTCTTACGCCTTGTTATTTTTACGTAATCCTTAATCATTGTAACCCAAATTCTGGGAACATTTTGAGTCCAAATATAGAGTTTTGTAGTGATGTTTGAAGAAGAATAACATTTTTCCCATTTTTATTTATGAAAAAAAAAATCTATCATTGGTTGTTCTTATCTTAACTTGTTATTTCCTTTGATTTTGTAACAAAATTTGGTATTCTGTAATCTTTAAGAATTGTATAAAGAGCACAAATATAAAATACAATCATATTGTATCTAAATTCTACATGACCTAATGGTGTGAATCTTATCTTAGATAATTTTTCATTTATGTCAATGAATCTATAGTCATTATCTTCATCATCTTTGACAATGTTTCTACATTCCCAAAATTAAAATGTTTCTACTTGTTTCGTTGGAATAAATTTCTTAGATCCCAATACTGTTGTTTTATCCTTATCCAAATTATGTAATAAGTTATTTTGAGCCTCAATCATTTTAAAAACTATAGAATGCATATCATCTATTAGACATGTACATTTTTTTTATGCACATATTTCAAACATCTAAGGTAAAGGTACAACACCCATATCATGAATCCAAGGTCTTCAAAACAAAGTATTATAACTTATACAATTGGATATAATATGGCATTTAGTCACTAATGTTTTTGTTCCATAAATCAAATTCAATGTGATTGTACCAAAAGTTTTTGGCTCTTTATTGTTAAATCCCTCTATTCTCAAAGTCGAGTGAGCTAGGGCTTCTCTATCAATGCCCAACAACATGATAAATATTTCACTACAAATATTAAATTTTAGACCATTGTAAATGAGCACTCTTTTGATTATTATACATATCAATAATAACTTGATTGTGCAAGGGTAAATGTTTTTAAAAATCTCTTGTAAGAATCTCATTATCTTGAAAGGTTATTGATTTCTCATTATATTTCAAGTAACTAACAATAGAATAAATGTTAGAGGCTTGAGTATCACTTGATAAGGTAGTTACCTCTATGATTTTATATAATATATGTTTTAAAATGTTTTATCTTGTGATTAACTATAAAATAGATATGTTTTCTTGAATGTTTTTAATTTGATCTATGATATGACAATATATTTTCCAATTTAAATATATGCCTAGGTTCTTGAGGACAATTTGGAGGAAAGCTTTGGTTTGCTCTAGTTCATCTTTGCATTGCATGATTTACATCATAATAATGTATCTTCATGAATTGGGTAGATGGAAATTGATATCTCCGCATCAAGTTTTATGTTTCTTTTATCATTTGAGGCCTTACCAAGGGAAATAGGGTATAAATGACACACACATTAAGCACTCAATAAATGAATATATGAAACCCTAGACTAAATTGGAAAGTATTGAAGAAATAATATAGCTAATGTTTGAAATTTATAGAAATAATTTGAAGGTAAAATAGTGAACAATTCAAATGCATGATCTACCAAACTCTTAAGAAATAACTCCATAAAATGTGTATCATCATAAATGTAGTTATGACATGAAGCACACAATGAATTTAATTAAGATTAAGGGCTACCCATTCCTTTATACAATTTAAATTTAGGTGGTTTTATAACATTGTAATTATATTCAAACATTGCATAATTTCCTATATAAGGTCCAGTGCATGACATGTACTTGAATATATACACTAACATTTTACAAAGAGATTGAGCACTAAACACAATAATACAATCATGTTGGGGTATTGTAATATACAAATTTTGAGGAATGATAATTTAGGAGAGAATATTAAATCATGGTTAATTGACAAGGTTTTCCTATCCATTGTAGAAGGATTTTCATATAATTTAAGCATGGATGTAAAATTGAACAATAATTTTGATGGTTAATAGGCAGGGTTTGAAAAATATGTATATCTAGTTTATAATTAAACCCTATAGTGATAAAAAAAATTATGACACATAGAAAAATACATTAGGGTTTTAATAATGTTTAATAATGGAAAAACCTAGGGCTTATGATGTAGGAACATCCAATTTCACATGCAATCTTGCATCAACCAAAAATATGATAGTTTAGTAAATTATTTTTCATAAGTTTATTAATGCACCTATATATTTTTTGTAAGTTTTTTTCAATAATTAAGTTGTGCACAAATGTATTTGTGTTATTTATGCCAATTTTGGGTGTGCACTTATCCTTTATAATTTTTCACTTCCTATGAGTATGCATATGTTTTTAATTTTTTGCATGTTAATTTTTCATGGATTTGTATTTGTGGTTTTTATAAATAAGATTTTGAAGATTTGAAAGATGCTGTGTTAACATTTTTATGTAAGCATAATATTTCAAATATTTTTAGTCTTTTTAAAAATCTATGACATCTTCTAGAAAGGAGAGTTTGATTGCTTTCAACAAGAGAAACATAGTTGATAAGATTCCTTTAAGGAGTTTGTTCTTCAATGCACAAATTATGCACTAATTTTATAATCATTTGGGGTATGTAAGGTAATATGTGATAATGTTCTTGAGAAGACATGAGGATAAAAATGCAAGGTTTTTAATCTCAATTGTTGAGGTCTTCTAACTTCATGCAACATATTTTTGCACATTTGGTTTGGGTGCATATCCTTGTGATCTGTTATGAAAAGATCCATATTTGATTGTTTGAAATTTATTTCCATGATTCCTGGGAATTTGATAAAGATCTATACTATATTAGCCATGATGTAATATTATTTTATGTGTTATGTTGTAACATGTTTGTTCCTTGGAATAGTGAGAGACATTTAACATGTGTGGCATTTTAAGGTGTGTTAGATGTGGGTAGTGGGTGTAAAACACTTAACTTAAGTAGGTAGATATTTCACATATATAAGCATGCCCCTACATGTGTGCAAGGAGGTTTGGATGTGGGTTAGAGTATTAGGACTTAAGGATAATTTTGACTAATTGTTTTAATAATTAAGATACACTTACAAATACTATGTATTAACACAATTTTTTTGGTAGATCTAGTATTTTAACTCATCTCATTGTGACATTTTTTTATCATGTATGTTGTATTTCATATTGTTTAAATATAATAAATATCTATGTTGTGTTTGGTTCATTTTATTACATGTTTAATTTTTTATTTTGAGGGTTGTGTGGTCTATGACATATCTAAATTGAGATCCCTAACCGTGGTTGTCTCATTTGGTATCAGAGCAAGGTTTTAGTCTTTTTTGGTAATTTTTTCTTTCTAAATTTGTGTGTGTAAAAAGTAGCTACAAATATATTCCAATAAGAGTGTTTGAAGAAGGTGTAAGTGAGGTTGTGGATCAAATCATCATTTAGTATAAGATTTAGATTTCAAATAAAATGGCATATATAGGAGGCTTAGGTGGTATAAGGGAAAGAATGGCTGGAGTGCCAAGACTTGCAAATATAGTTGATTAATGAGAGATATGTAAACTTTAATAGACGTTATGGAGAGAACATAATGTTGAGATGTGGTAATTATATATGATGAAAGTGATACTAAAGTTATGGCACAAGTGCCTAAAGGTTAAGATGCAAAAAATGAGGTTGATGAACTCGAAGATCAGTTCTCATGAGTTGCAAGAATGACTAGTAAACCAAATTTATACCCAAAAATTTATTTTGAAGTTTGTTTCCTAAAAATCTCACCAAATGGATCATTGAGTTAGAAAAATGATTTGAGTATGAAAGTATGGAATATATTAAGCGGGTTAAGATTGTCAACACAAATTTGAAAGGTCACACATCCTCATGGTGGGATTTTCTACACCTGATATTTTTAATTTTATCACTTTATTGAAACATTTTATTGTAGGGGATTGTCAGTGCATTAATTTCCCTGAGTGCATGCCTTAAATGGTTTACTATAAATGGGTTGGGATCAACTTGTAGTACTATGTAAAATATATTTGCATAATATTTTATCATACCTTCATTACTATTAGTTTGACCTCCTCTGAGTATTATTTTTGTCTTACCTCTTTGTCTACTTTTTGTTTAGATTTTAAAGCTTCCCTATAACATAATGTATCAAACAAGTTGATACAATTTGTTTTATAATTGTCTTCTCTGTATTGTATCAACTTGGACAACACAATAATGAGTTTATCTTCTGTCATATTAATTATTTCAACTTGGCCCATGAAATATTGTGTTATTTGACATATTTCTAATTGTATCAATGTGGTGAATATAGTCATCTTAGAGTTTCGAGTTAGTTATAGGTATTGGATCCATATATAGGAGTCATATTTCATTCATAAACCATATAACACATCCATATTCTCTACTTTTGCTTGAATTTATGCTCCTAGGTAATATTTGGAGGGGTTATAGGTTTAAAGTCTTATTTTAGAGGTCTAGTCTTTCTTATGGTATTTGAACCTTAATAGGATAAGTAGAACCGAGGAGGTACACATGGTATTTGAAGTCCCTAATTAAAGATACTTAGGTCTTCATCTTTCCATTTGATGTCTTCAAACTATAACATCTCTTGTAAAGTGCCACTTGAGCCAAAGGGGGAGATTGAGGCATTGATAGGTCCACCTAAAGGTAAGTATTTATATCCCTATTCTCTTTCATTTATTTATTTAGTATATTATATGTTTCTTTCTTATTGCATTGCAAATGTATGTGTTTATCCTTACCTATTCTCTTCTTTATACCAAATAAACTAGTATAGATATAGGGTTTTTTAGGATTGAAATTATCACCTTATGTTGCATAGACTGCCCATTGGTTGACAATTTCACCATTCACTTTCTTATTAGTTTAATTTTTGTAGTTATCTTGGATTAGGTTATCCTTGTTCACTAGTTCCTTACATTTAGTATCCTTATTATATCTTTGATACACCCCTTTATTACAACCTTTGTTATCATTATTAAAATCACTCATTTATATTGAGTCCTAGTTAGAGTTATATGTCATGTCATTGGATTAGGATTAAAAACCCTTTCCTCTTGACACTTGAGTATAGATTACCCTCTAGTAGGCCTACATTTATTATAGGTCCCTACCTACATTCCAAGTAGACATAGGATCTAATGTTATAACCTTATTCGAGTTTGATTTTATTGAGAGAAAGATAATAGTTTTAAGTCATCCTAGCCCATGCATACATTTTGGTGAACTTGACATGAATCTTATCCTACATCTGATTGGATAATTTTTCATGTTTTTTTATTTTTTCTTCTTAGCATTTTCTTCACTATCATCATACAATTTAATGAAGCTTTTGGGCCAGCTATATTGACCAACTTGATATAGTTTTTTGTCTTTGACAAATATATCAACTAATCTAATATAATTAAGGTTTTTAATAATATTGTATCAGCTAGTCAGATACAATTTTATGTTTCTTAGTTTTGTTTTATACTACATCATCTAGGCCAATATCATATTACTAATTTTTACCCCATCCCTTTTTTTCATCTTTTTATTTCATAATTTTATCATGGTGTCTCCTCTTATGATATTTATAGTGAGCCTCAACCCATTTAGATTTTATAAGTTTTTATATTTCAATCCTACTTTGTCTACTAATGATGGAAAACACTCATGGTGTAGCTTGTTTCAATCTCAACCTAGATCTATCAAATGTACCATGGTTCAAATTAGCCAAAATTCAAATCTATGAGATCTTAGTTCAATTATTAAGAATATATATGATGACAATATTTATACACCAAATAAGAATGAGAGACTTAGTAAACTTTCACCACCTACTACATCAGCTGGGGTCACCAACACCAATGTTAGGAATCTTCCTCCCAAGACCAATGTGGGAATCTTCCTCCCATGAATAATGTTGAGAATTCTCCACTTAATTTCAATCAAAATAATAATTCCATTCATCCTAGAGATACCTCACAAGTATTTGCACGAGTGGCTCAAAAAATGGCCCTTATGCAAGCTTCTAATAGTAGTCAAATCCTTCAAATGCAAAATCAAATCTTACAAGTTGAAAATCAAGTTTCCTAAATCATCGTGAGTCAACCAAACCAAAATCGTGTTCCTCTTCCCCTTATATATGATAATTTAAGTCTTATTCCTAAACTTCCAATTCAAAATAAGATGCTTTAAAATATTCAAAATGAACTTTTACCTCCCTTCATTGTGTCTATGGATATTGGAAGTATTTATCCAATCATCACATATGATGGACTACTAATCCCACCTTACATATTAAAGCTTTTGGAAATATATATAATGAATTGGTTAAAAATAATAGTTGTGATATTGAAAATATTTGACCAAATTCATAGATATTCTATTACACAAATAGAGGATTTATTCAATGTTTTAGTTAATGAATTTAAACATAATGATATTCTTGATAATATCCTCAACAAATTCATTAATGATAAGTAAATTCCTAATGAATCTTCACTTCATTTCATCAAACAATGGAAATCATTAGAACATAAATCAAACCATAGCATGAGTGATGAAAATATCTTCAAATTCTTTTTTATCACTCTTAAGGCCCATCTTCAATACAAAACTGGGATCTTCTCTCCTCAAACTTTAGATAATGCCTTTGACTAAGAAAAAAGACTATCTTATTATGACTCAATTTAAACCATCTCAAAACATCAAAAAATAATCTTTTCAAACCTCAACCAACATAATCAATGCTAATTCATTTCAAAATAAGCCTCCCCAACCTAAAATAGGAACATCCAATTCAAATAATAAACTTACCCCTTGTCATCCATTCAATGTGTAGGCACATAGGAAGTTACTATGTCCATCTAAAACATACATTCATATCATTCTTCCCCTACCATGGCATGATCCCCATAAATGTTTCTGGTTCCACAGCAACATTGGTCATTCTCATGAGACATGTTATACACTTCATAATTTTTTTTAAATATCAGTTTGGGAGAAAAATTAAATCATGACCTTATTACCAAAGAGCATCATAAATAATACCTAAAAGAATCTAATAAACAATGTAATTACCCTAAATATATAAATTCAAAATCTCAAAAACCTTCTTTAATGTCAAATCCCAATACACAACATTCCAATGAATTTGTTTGCGCTATTAATGAAGACTATGATCACTATTACAATAATTTCCAATTTGTGAATGCAAAAAAAGTTAACTACCATTATAAACCCACTCATAAAATATTGTTAATAAGCCTAAAAAGCCTTCCTCTGATGAATTAATTCTCAAGTATACCATGACAACCATTACATCTTATTCCAATTTTCCACCTAGTGATGAGTATGTTCCACCTCTAGAGCCTCTATGTAGTAGGTCAAATCCCTCTAATACCTTAAATCCTAAGGTCAATCTAAAAAAATATAACTAAATATTGTTATGGTTCTAGTAAAAAATCATAATGGAAATTTCTAAATGAACTTAAATCTATGCTTGCAATATTCCTTTAATGGAACTTATGAAAACCTCACCATATCATTTAAAAATTCTCATACAAAAATTAAAAGTTATAAAGGATTCCCCATCTAATGAAATTAAACCACATACCAAACCTTTTGAAGGTCCAAAATCCATGATATTTAATGCCATTGAAACCATTTCTCATCCTTCATCTTCTAAGAAACTTTCCATAGAGTTTCACGAAGAAGATTTGATCAATGATGACGTCCTTTTAGAGTTGATGACCCACCTCTCTTTATTAGCATCATAATCAATGATACCCTAATAAGGAACATTTTAGTGGATGAAGGTTTGGGAATTAGTGTCACCTCCATTTGGATAATCTAAGAAGCTAGATATTCCAAAACAAACCTAAAAAAAACTAGACTTACATACCATGGATTTGATAAAGCCAACCAAAATCCTCTTGGTTGCATTTGGATCCCCCTCACTGTTGGGCCAAAACTTGTACACATGAATATGATGGTTTTAGAGCTTCCACTATCCTATGATATTATTTCAGGCCATATTTGGACTCATTGAATGAGAGCCATCACCTATTCTAGTAGCTAATGTATTAGTTCAATCATGATGGTAAGTGTTATAAACATGAAGCTAATAGCCACCCATAGGGTCTCAAACTTTCTAATCCTATAACAAAGTATTTCATTCTAAATTTTCCTCACATTAGTAACCCCCCTCTTTTCGAGTTTTTCAACATGCATCTTGATTTTCAAGTCACTCTTGTTGATTCTAATGATGATGAACCCTATGAACTGCAAACCATTCATAACACTACTAAATTACCTCCTTATATATAAAAATGGATTCCCCCATCTCTCCTAACATGATATAAGATAAATCTATTAATCAATGATGACAATGATAGCCCATATCCTTACAATGTTCATGAAACTTCCAATACAAATATATTATTTTCGCATTAAATGACCTTGGGGTGGCTAAGATTTTTTAGGACCCTCTATCTCTACATCCTCAAACATTTAGTCAAATTGGTATGTCTGATAAAGACACTTCCAATGAGAACTCTCAATAACTTACACATCCTTGTAAAATTTATCCATCACATGGCATTAATTACATAGTTGTCCAAGCTAAATCATAAAACTTGTATGCACTTCGTTATTAAAACACCTTGATAAGATGTATGCCTTAAATTGAGATGTCTATCTAGTTCATATTTATTCTTACTCCAAGGATGAATAAATTGAATTAGAACCTCAAGGATATAATTATCTTATTCACCCACCATTATAAAATACTCCATGGGTTGTCTACCAAATTTTTGGTTTTCTCAACAATCTTAACTGTCTCTACCAACCTGATAGAGCTCATAAATTTTCTAGCACTTATGACTATTGACTAGCCTGATATAGTTCAAATTTATTGTTCTCTCAATAGACTAATTATAAATCATTTTAGAGTGCCAATATAGTTCATATTTCATCTTCCAACTATACTGGTGAATTATGATAGTGTGTCAATATAGTTCAATCCTTATTTGCCAATTATACCAACTAATTATGATATAGTTTAGTCCTTGTCACTCGACTGTTCCACCCACAAAGCATTACACAATGCCAATATAGTTTAAACTTTCACTCTCAAATATATTGATCAACCATGATTTTTTTTTGATATGGTTTAGGCATCATCTCCCTACTATACTAGGCAAAATTTACTAAAATGTGTAATACATTTCACCTTTCATCTTCTAACTATAATTGCCACATATTATTGGTACAATTCTAATAACATCCCCAAATTTTTCTAGCGGCATCAACCATCATCCCAACAGTGTCGATATCATATAAATTCCTTTCACCTATCATTTTAAATTCATCACCTTTCTACTTCAACCAACTATATTGATCAACTCAATAGAGTCAAGTCCATACCTATTCCCACTAAATGTATTCATTGGCTTGATATATTTCATTTTAATTATTTTTACTAGGTTGTATTAGCTAGGTTGATACCATTCAAATAAATTTAGCCACTTCTCGTAAAGATCAAAAAATTACCTTTACTACCAAAGCCACTTTAGAGAAGCAAATCCACTCAGAATTTCACAAAAAAGGTAATAATATCATTGATATAGATGTAGATGTTGAATATTATAGCCCATTAGCTACACTTCCTAGTTACAAATCCTTTCTAAAATTACTTCATGCAAGAAAACCTCAACTTCCATGCCAACATCACAAGTTTGGCCACTTTGATAACACTTCTCCTCACTTTAGTAACTTTGTTGTTAGCATTGATCTTAAGCTTGATCCCATTTCTAAGAATCCTTCTGCACTATACTATTTCCAAGATGGAAATACAATCCTTATCGAATAAACTCAAACAATCAACTTTGGTACAGTCACAAATCCTAAATCAATCCTTATCTCCAAGGAGATATACATTTAAGAGAAAGATAACTATAGATTATTTTTTAGTAATTAATGCAAATCATTTGCTTGGTCATATGAGGATATGCCCTGTATTGACCCTAGTATTATTTTTCATAACATAGTTACTTATCTAGATGTGAAACTCGATCGCCAAAATTAAAAAAAGTTACATCCTAAGGATTATAATTTATATCACAAAGAAGCCATTAAGCTCATAGATGCTAAGTTTATCAAACCTATAGATTATTCTGATTGGGTCTCCAACATATTGCTTGTTCATAAGAAAGTCACTAAGGTCATTTATATTTGTATTGACTTTTATAATCTTAATTTAAAATTCCATAAGGAAAAGATTCATCTACTTTCCATAGATTCCATTATTGATTCCAAATATTTTTATGAGATGTTTTCCCTCATGTATGGTATTTTGGGTACAATTAGATTCATATCGCCCTAAGGATTAACATAAGACTAGCTCCACTACTAAGTGGGGTATATATTACTACATTCTGGCCTTAAAAACACTATGGAAACTTACCATCATGTAGTGACCCATATCTTTCATGATCTCATCTATAAAAAAGTTTAAACCCATTTGGTTGGCCTTATAGATAAATCTAAGTGTCATAAAAATCATCTTCATGACTTAGGTATCATCTTCAAGCACCTCCTTAAATCAAAGTTAAGATAATCCTAATAAGTGTGTCTTTGGAAAACTTACAGGATTCTTACTTTCATTATGAGGGATAGACATGGATCCTTCTAAGATTAAAATTATTTTTAACATGCCTATACATCGATCCATTCTTAATATCTGCACTTATCTTTGGAAGCTTGTGAAAATTTGTAGATTTGTTTCTGAGTTAGCTTATTGCATATATTCAGTAAAATCCCTTCTCAATAATATCATAAAATTAAACAAACACAAATTTCCTCAATTTTTAAAAAAAAACATGATTCATGCATGATTTAAAAGTGGTAGGTGAATTGGTTAAAACAAAGGGCATTACCAAAAAAATCAGTGTCTAAAATGACATCTAAAAGCGGTTTTATGCACATCCTTCTTCCTTACCCATATTTGATGGTATGTGGTATTCAAATCAATCTTGGAGAAGTAAATTGACCCATGAAGTTCATCAATACTTATAAATTCTAGGTATGGAATACCTATTCTTGATGGTTTTCTTGTTCAATAGGCGATAATCTATGCACATCCTCATTGTCTCGTCCTTCTTCATAAACACAATTGAGGAAGTAAAAGGGCTAAAACTAGGCCTTATGTGACCCATATCCAAAATTTATTTGATAGCCTTTTAAATTTATTCCTTGTAGACCCTTGGGTGGTGTTAAGGTGTAGTAATTAATGCTTTGGTGCCTGATTCAATTCAATGATGTGCTCAAAACCCCTATCTAAGGGTAGCCCACAAGGAATACTACCAAACACATTTGCACACCTATCAAAGATGGGATGAATATCCTTGTATTGATTCTAATATCCCAAATCAAAAATTTTAGCACTCACAAAACATTTGGATACCTAAACAACCTACCCTTTATGAAAAGCTCTTTCCATCCTATTTCAACTGACCACCATGGTGGCTCTATTGCTCAAGCCATATAACACCACTTCCTTACCTATTGCCTTGAATTTTAGTTCCATTGTTTGATAATTTTGGATGGATTCCCCAAGTGAGTGCAGCCATTATACTCTAAGAATTAAATCAGTTTTTCATATGCTAACCACATATAAATTATCTTCAATTTTATGCTTACCTAATGTGATGTTTAACCTTGGAATATTTTTGGTGCAAGGATGGTGAATCCATCTGCCAAAATCACATTAAAGCCTATAAAATTAGTAGTTTTTATCTCATGTCTTGATGCCAATCCCTTATTAATAAACTTATAATTGGCCCCACTATTAATGAGCATGGTGACCTTCTTACCTTATAAGACCCCTCTTAGTCTAAAGGGGCGATATCTAGGAGCTCTGAATAAGGTGTCAAGGGTGCCATGTAAGTTATCCTCTTATCCATTTACCACTTGTTCCTCCTCATAGGTTTTTGTCTCTACCTCATCCTCCTCTTCTTCTCCATCTGAAATCACTTCTATATAGTGAACTTGCCCCTTTACAAGGCAGTGATGCCTTTGTGTCCAAGGATCCTTGCATGAAAAACACATTTTGTTTTCTTTTTAATTCATTTCTTGACTCTCCCCCATCTTTGTTCATCTTTGAATTTTATATTTTGTTCCCAAATCCTTGATGATAAGGTTTATTTTATTGTCCAAAGGGGATTGATTTTGGCTATTCCAAAATTGCCATCTTGGGCTGCCCAAAAGTGTTTATCATTTTATGTCCAAAGGGCCCAAAAGTATTATTTTTTTGTCATCCAAAAGGTATAAAATTTCCCCTAAGAGTTGTAGATTCAAGGTCAATAGTCTTGTGAATGGCCTCTTGAAGTGTAAGATGGATAAAAGCCTTGACTAAACCCCTAAGTGGGTCAACCAACCCCTCCATGAGCACAATGACAAGTCTTATTTCTAAAACATCTATTACCATAACTAAAACCCTCTAAAAATTAACCACATACTCCATGAAAGTATTTCATTTCAGTGAAGATAATTCCCTAAAATGAAGATCCAGATCAACCCTATCAAATATTTCAATTATTCTTGTAATGAATTCCTCATAGGTGTTAATGAGGTGGTGCCCTTATGTTACCAAACCCTAGTACCACCACTCATGGTAAGTTCTCTCCAAATGTAAAGTACCAAATTTTATGGCTTAATCCTCCATCATAGGTCAAAGTGTAAGGTATGTGTCTACCACTTGTACCCATGCCCTAACTTAAATTTTGGTAGATACATCAAAATTGGAATGTGTGAGCTTTCCCAAAACATATTGAAGATCTCCTTGGTTGTTCTTTGGTTTATCACTAGCCCTCAAAACACCCTTGCCTTTATTCAATGCCACAAAATATGCAAGGCTCATTAGCCCTTTGATTGTAGGTGAAAAATTCATATTCCTCATAGCTTGTAGCCACATCATCTCGTATAGAAGGTTGTTCCTCCTTTTCTATGTTGACTTACTCTCTACAAAGGAAGTTGGGATGATTAGGCCTTTGTGTAGATCTAACCATCACCCTTGGTGGAGGGAAAGGGTTATTATATGTACCTAAAGCATTGTTATCACCATTGTGTAGCTTATGTCTATTTATATTCTTCATGGTTTGGATAAATTCAACCACCATCTTCATCAATTTCTCTTGATTTTGAGTAAAATTTTCAAACCTATCCCTATCTAGATCATTCATGTCACCATGCCTTGGCTTAAATTTTTATACCTGATTTTCTAGGCCCTTTTTCTTTTCCCTTTCATAGTACCTCACTTATCTGTCATTGTTTGTCATAAATCAAACTCAATTCCCCACATCTAGCCAATAATTTGGCTCCGATACACTATAATGTCCCATTTAGACATATTATGCAAATTTGAAAATTCACAACAAACCCTAACATAAACATATGCAATTTTTTTTATTTTTCTATTCTAAGTCCTAACCATAAATTTTCAAAATTCAACAATGTTTCTATGCCTTCAAATTAAAATTTAGGTTTGATTTAGCCTAGAAATAGTCACTTTCAAATTGCAAGGTGGGTCACTTCACTCAAAAGTGGGTTTTTACCCTCCTTAAGCAATTTATTACCCTTTTTGGGCTCCAAAACAAGATCATTTCCCTAGAAATTATTGCATCCTTCTCCAAGATATCGTTCCTTGCTTCACCTCACCTGAAAATAATGTTTAAGCTTCTTAAACTGATCAATTCTACCCTTTGTAACCCCTAAAATAAGGCTACCCAACTGGAGGTTAAGGGTTTCCATCCTTAACTTCAAATTTCCAATGAACATTTTCGTCTTCAATGAAACAAGTCAAGCAATTCATGCTCAAACTTAAGATTTCAATTGGTAAAAATGATATATCCTTCAAAATGAACTTCCTTCCCCTTTTTATATCATTTTCCTATAAAATCCTCTCCAAAATGGGTGTGTTCCACTTGGAGGGAATATTTGAATATTGTAAAAAGCATATGCCTTATAATTTCACTTAAGGGCTAAACTAGGCCATG
This sequence comes from Torreya grandis, assembly GCA_037957365.1. Taxonomy (NCBI): domain Eukaryota; kingdom Viridiplantae; phylum Streptophyta; class Pinopsida; order Cupressales; family Taxaceae; genus Torreya; species Torreya grandis. The sequence goes on along the minus strand of JARHVA010001212.1, from coordinate 1,399,694 downwards.
ATAAAAAATCCCCTCTCAAGTTAAAACTAGAAAAAGACTTACCAAAAAGTATCTTTTTACAACTTGAAAAAGAGAATCAAAGTTTCCCCTTTGATTTTTCCTTCCCTTACCCTATGGGAAACAACAAGGAAATGGGCTAAGGGTCTTCAATTGATCATATTTGATAAAGGGACATAATAGGTGCATACTAGGTATTGGTTCTAGTTCAACACACCTTATGGTTTAATCTGGGTGTGATCTAACCCAAGTACATCCCAACTAGTCTGGATATGTTTGAGTTTATCCAAAGACAAGACCAATCACACTATGTCTGGATGAAAGGTCCCCAAGCTGAACTAGAGGTAGGGATGTTGTTTATTATAAAGAATAAAAAACCTTGTTTGTGCTAGAAGAATAATCTATTCATTAACTACGCTAGAGCTTCATGCAGTCCAAGGCCTGTGAAACCACACTACCTTTACTATTGCACAAATAAAGAGGAATAATACTTGAAAGACTTTGTATTGAAAAAAAAGTAAGAAAAGCTCTACCAAAATTAACTTCATTGTAGCAGTCTCAAAAAGTATTCTTATGCTTTATGTAGGCCTATAATGGGTGAGAGGTCATGCAGTAGGACTAGGGCCAATAGTTTGAGGTGTGTTTCATCCAATGCTTGAATCTAATTGAGATAAATGTATCTTCTATAAATTTTATATTCTCACTCATCAATCTTGTAGTGGTACATTTGCATTTATTTCATGGAAATCTATGGTGTCAAGATATTTTATTTTGGTCATTTGACAATTTATAGTGAACTTTATACTCACCTAGGTTCGATATTTAATATTTAAATATTTATAATTGCCTTTTATATTTATAAGTTTATGTAAAAATGAAGGTGATTATAGTTTTTTTTATTTTCATTGTTTTTACAGTTTGAATCATAGATTATACTCACTAGTTACTCATGTACTTGCTAGAAAAACCCTGAAATGAATAACCATTGCTCAAACTTGCCATAATTTTTTTGATCACTGATTTTTGCCTACGATAAAGTACTCATTATGTAATCATGAGTACCTAAAAATTTCTTAGTGAGTACTCAAAAAGTACTCATATGTAATCTTATATGCATGTTGGGTGTGTCCAGACACTTCTAGCACATGTCCAAGTTGGTAAAATGCTGAAAAACAAGGGGATTTGTTTTATAAATTGAAATACCCCCCCTCATTGCATTTACACAAGATTTGGAGCTTTCAATAGTGAATTAGAAGGATCAAAATTTAATAAACATATTTTCAGGTTAGTATATATTTATTTACTTTTTCCTAGCATGTAAATGAATGTTAACTTAATTATAAACATATTTAATAAATATTCATGCATTCTATTCAATTTCATGAAATTCTATTTATAATTTATGCATATTTTTTTAATAATTTTTGTCTAAAAATGTTATTTTTTTAATTTCTTTAATTTCCATTTATCATTATAATTTATTTATTGTACATAATCTTTTTCAATGCTTTCAATATTTTGTCCTAAGGTTACATCAAGACGTTTAAAATCAAATTTACAAGTTTACAATGTAAGGTTATATTTTTAAATGTGTATTTTAATTTGTGTTAAATGTTTTTTTTTTTTTTTTTTTAATGTTATTTTGAACATGTTTACAGGTTACCCATTAGCAAATCATGACATACACTAGTGCATCAAGGTCAGATTCAATCAGTGGTGGGCAAATGGTTTCCCATAATTCTCTCACTATTGTTTGGAAGTATTTCGTGTAGGTTGGATCATCCTAGATAGGTTTAATTTATTATTTTTATAGAATAACATGTTAAGAGGAATTAATCACATCAAATACCACCTTTCACACATTCTTTACCCATGACATTGCATCTTGTCCTAGTGTCATGGAAGAGGCAAAATGTGAGATGATCGCATAGCTTGCATTACTAGATGAAAATAAATTAGAGAGGGGAAGGATCCAAGAATCCCTAATAACGACCATTACTCCCACATTAATAGAGGAATAAGAGGTAATTATGATATAAATTGTGGGATTTACTCATGGTCCATGCAAGTGCCAAATCACATCTTTATTGATTTCAATCCATATACACTCCTTTTTTGTGCCTAGAAACACAACTAGGGCACAAATTTCACTACAAGGTACAAGATGGAACAAGGAGGCACTTACAAAATCAAATAAAATACGTGCAATTTTTTGGTACTTCAACAACCTTAACTTCAATGTGGTACAAATCTTGTACTAGTAATATTTGGTGACATCATTGAAAATTATAGGGAACGAGTACAAGTCACCCTCTCCAAGAGACTTATGTGGTAGGTTGCTCCAGAATTTAGTTGAAGATTCAAAGGTGATTGTGGAAGAGTAGAAGAGGTTGTGGCATAAATTTTAATGCACCATTATTATTAATGGATGGACAAATAGAAAGAATTGCACCCTCATCAAATTTTTGGCATCTTCAAATAGTGAGCTAGTTTTTTTTAAGTCCATTAATACATCTAATAAGATAAAAAATGTAGAACTTTGAGTTTGAAGTTTGAACAAGTTGTTTTAGAGGTGGGCATCGAGAATGTTGTTCAAGTTATCGTAGACAATGTAACATCATATATGGAAGCTAGGAGACTTCTCAGGGAGAGACATCCATTAGTATTTTGGACCCCTTATGAGGCTTATTACCTTGACCTTATTTTTGATGACATGGGAAAACTTGATTAGGTGTGACCTATTATATAATAATCTAGAGAAATCAAAAAATACATGTACAATCACTCTTAGGTTCTCAACTTGGTGAGAGAGCACACTAAGGGGAAAGAACTTATTTGAGCAAGTATCACCAAGCTTGAAATGAATTTTATTACATTGAAAAGTACTTATAATTTTTTGACTTCTTTGAGGTAAATGTTTGTGTATTAAATATGGATGGACTCATCATATTTTAAGAAAACTGATGGCATCAAGGTTGGGAAGATAGTTTATAGTGAGGACTTAAAAAATAAAGCTACAGAGATCGACAAGGTAACTTGAAATTTTAATTTAAATTTCAAGTTGTTTCCCCTTATTTTCATTTTTTTAAACCTAAAGAATTTATTTTATTTATAAATTTTTAACTTTTATTTATTTTTAAATTTGTAGGTGTCAAAGCCTTTGGTGAGGGTCTTTTAATTGGAGGATGGGGAGCAAAACCTAATGGATTATATTTATGAGGCCATATATAAGGTCAAAGAGGTCATCCAAAACTATTATAAGGGGGATCAATGCTAGATTTGATCCCATTTGAGAGTTGATTGATTAGAGGTGGAATAATGAACTCCACCAACCCATCCATGATCCAGGGTACTACCTTAGCCCCAAGTTTTTTTACTCTAATGGCTTCATAGATGCTAGTGTGGAGGCTATGGAGGGAAAATAAATATTAATTGAGAGTCTAACACCTAACATTGAGGTGAGGGACCTCATTATTTTAGAGTTTAAAAATTATAAGTAGGCTAGGGTGAGCCTCTTTTCTTTATCAATAGCTATTCGAGGGAGAGCCACACAGTCACTAGGTAATTAAAAAAAATCCTTTATTTATACCTTACCAATTACAAATTTATAATTATTAACTACTTACAAAGTTTTGAATATCTTATTTATAGGGTTGTGGTGGGAATATTTGGGTGAGAATACCCCAAATCTTCAAATGTTATCCCTCCACACTTCATCTCAACCTTGTAGCAATTCTAGATATGAGCATAACTGGAGTTTGTTTGACACCATTCACATGAATAATCACAACACGTTGAGTCAACAATACTTTAATGACCTAGTTTTTATGTATTAAAACCTTTGGATTCACAAAAAAAGGTTGGATAACATGTCACATGAGCCTATTGATCTAGATGAGGTTGATCCCTATAGTGATTATGATAAAATAGAGGAGGAGGCCCCCATGTTCACAGAGGATGAGATTTTTTATTTGGAAAGGCAAGCTATAGAGGGTGTAGTTGTAATAAGAGGAAATATTGGATTGGAGGACATCCTTTTAGATGAGGAAAATCCAGAGCTAGAGGTAGATCCATAGACATAGGTGCATTATTCTAGGTAGAGCGAGGATGTAATGTCCCATTCCTTAAATTAATTAAATAAGATTACACATGGCCTATCTTTATTTTCCATAGGCTAAAGGGGGATTTAAAATGAAAATAATCTAATAATAATTCATTAATTTGTCCAAAAAGTTACTTTAATTTATAACTTTGGAAAATGAGACTTAATTTATTATTATTGAATGGAGCCAAAAATAAATATTGGATACATGGACAAAAAGTAATTAATATTCATAAGTTGGAAAAAGATGTATATTTAATTAAAAAATATTAATTTCTTTTAGGGTTAGAATGGAAAAGTGAATAATAAAATAATTTTAGGAAAAAATAAAGTATTATTCAAACATTCAAACAAAAACCAAAACCCTTTTTCTAGAGGAAAATATTGCAACTTCAGCATTACATCCAAGGATGAAAAACCTTAGATTTATAGGTAGGAGGTCAAAACCCATCATACCTATTTGAGAATTCCAAACAAGAATAAAATTTGTGTTACCAATTTAAAGAAAAATCAGTTTTAAATCCCTATTCAATAGGGGAATCAAACTTCAGGTATCTAATTATATTATCATTTTTCTCATAATTCTATTTTATATGTTGTTGTTCCTTTGTTAGTGGTTGGCACCACATTCTTATTGGTTGGGTCATCTTTTTGGAACCTATTTCAACTAGGGTAGACCTCCATTCAACTTAATTCCACCCACAAATAACTAGCATCATTCCTTTTTGGTGATTCTGTTGTGGAATCAGCTCCTTGGGTGTCGGCATCACCATCAAACCCTATTGTACTACCCAAAATTAATAGTGCCAATTCCAATAGATTGTCATACAAAAAAAAAATAAAAATTATGGGACAAATCTAGGTTAGGGTTTGGGTATTTAGGAATAAACTTTAGTATTTTTTCCTATTTTGTCATTTGTAGCTCCAAGTTTTTAATACAAATTTTACTAGGACTCCATCTATCAATTACATTGTGTTAAAATTTATTTGTATAAGATTTTAGTTTCAAATAACTTAAAAATAAATAAATAAAAATTATAATTCAATAATTTATCCTTAATGAAATATTTAAGCAGTATCAGAGAAAGGTTTCTTTCCATCTTATGGGAAAGAATTATTTTGCATCTTTGCCTTCATGTAACGTAGTGATAGAGAAGTCAAGTATTACCAGAGAGAAAGGAAAAAGGGTCTAACAAAACTAGAGGAAACATTAGGGCATCAAGATCCATAATCACTTGCATGGAAATAAGAGATAGTTATTGGTCATAGTAACTAGGATGAAGATGGAGCCTAGATTCAAAGGCTTGTACAAGGCTAGGAATAGTTAGCTAACATGATGACCCAACTAGTCCATACTATGTAAAATAATAAGATACAAAAGCCTCTCAATAGTGGAGGTAGTTCTTTATGGGAAAATAATAATCCACCCATTTAGAGGATAGCCATTAGTTTTATGGTCAAGTCATTCCATCCCAAACTTCATCTACAGGGAAGAAGTGGTTACACATGAGGAAGTTTGACCCTCCATAGGGGAGAATATTGCAGCCAACTATGAGGTATAGGCTCCTACCAAATGAAATTAAGGAGGTTAGATCTCTCACTAATTTCATAAATTTAAATCAAAATAGGGGAGTTCAAAGATATGAAACAAGGCCACCAATAAATCAAAAGGACAAATCTATAAATTACTCCATATATATACAGTAAACCAACTTAGGAAACTTCCTATAAAAAATATGATTTTTGCATGAAATGACCTTCGGGTGGCCAAGATTTTTTAGGACCCTCTATTTCTATATCTTTAAACATTTAGTCAAATTATTGTGTCTGATAAAGCACTTCCAATGAGAAATCTCAACAAATTACACATGCTTATAATAATTATCCATCATATGGCATTGATTGCATAGTTTTCCAAGCCCAATCACAGAACTTGGATGTACTTCATTATTAGAAAATACCTTACTAAGATACATGCCTTAAATTGATATGTCAATCTAGTTCATATTTATTCTTATTCTAGGGATGAATAAATTTAATTATAACCTCAAGGATAAATTCATCCTATTCACCCACCATTAGAAAATACTCCGTGGGTTGTCTAACAAATTTTTGAATTTCTTAACAATCTTGACTGTATCTACCAACCCAATACAGTTCATAAATTTTCTAGCACTTATGACTATCTACTAACTTGATATAGTTATTCAAATTTTCTATTCTTCTAACTTCACTAATTATAACTCATTTTAGAGTCTTGATACAATTCATATTTCATCTTCCAACTATACTAGAAAATTATGATAGTGTGCCAATATAGATCAGTCCCTATTTACCAAATGTACCAACCAATTATGATATAGTTAAGTCCTTGTATTTCAACTATACCAACCATAAAACATTACATAATGCTAATATAGTTCAAACTTTCACTCTCAAATATATTGATCAAACATGACAATTTTTTGATATGGTTTAGTCATTATCTCCCTACTATACTGAGCAAATTTTACTAGAACATGTTAATACATTTCACCTTTCATCTTCCAACTAAACTAGCCACATATTTTTGATACAATTCTAATAACATCCCCAAATTTTTCCAATGGTATCAACCATCATCTCAACAGTGTTGATACTGTATTAATTCATATTACCCATAATTCTAAACTCATCAACCTTTCTACTACAACCAAATGTATTGATCAAATTGATACAGTCAAGTCCATACCTATTCCCACTAAGTGTATTGACTAGCTCGATACATTTTATTTTAGTGATTTGTACTAGGCTGTATTAGCTAGGCTGAAATTGTTCAAACAAAATTAGCCACTTCTCTTAAAGATCAAAAAACTACCTTGGATGTCAAATCCATCTTAGTGAGACAAATCCACTTATATTTTGACAATAAAGGTACTAATATCATTGATCTAGAGGTATATGTCAAATATTATATCCCATTACCTGCACTTCCTAGTTACAAATCCATTCTAGAATTACTTCATGAAATAAAACCTCAACTTCCATGCCAACATCACAAGTTTGGTCACTTTGATAACACTTCTCCTCTCTTTAGTAACTTTGTTGCTAGGATTGATAAGTTTGATCCCATTTCTAAGAATCCTTCTATACCATACTATTTACAAGATGGAAATGCAATGCGTATCAAAGAAACTCAAGAAATCAACTTTGGTACAATCGCAAATCCCAAATCAATCCTTATCTCCAAGGAGATATACCCTGAAGATAAAGATAACTATAAATTATTTTTAGTAATTACCACAAATAATTTGCTTGGTCATATGAGGATATTCCTTGTATTGACCCTAGTATTATTATTCATAACATATTTACTTATCCAAATGTGAAACCCGATTGCCAAAAGTAAGAGAAGTTCCATACTAAGGTTTCTACTTTATATGACAAAGAATTAATTAAGCTCATAGATGTTAAGTTTATCAAACCTATAGATTACTTTGATTGGGTCTCCAACATAATACTTGTTCATATGAAGTCACTAAGGTCATTATATTTGTGTTGACTTTCATAATCTTAACTTAAAATTCCACAAGGAAAATTTCCCTCTACCTTCCATAGATGCCATTGTTGATTCCAAATATCATTATGAGATGTTTTCCATCATGTATGTTATTTTTAGGTATAATTAGATTCACATCACCTTGATTAATAACATAAGACTACCTTCACTATTGAGTGGAGTACATATTATGTTAAGATATTTTTTGGCCTTAAAAACACTAGTGCAACTTACCATCATGTAGTGACCCATATATTTCATGATCTCATCTATAAAATAGTTGAAACCTATTTGGTTGAATTTATATCTAAATTTAAGTGTCATGAAAATCATCTTCATTACTTAACTATAATCTTCGATTGCCTCATTAAATACAAAGTTAATATTAATCCTAATAAGTGTGTCTTTGGAAAAATTATAGGATTCTTAGTTTATTTATAAGGGATTGACATGGATCCTTATAAGATCAAAGTTATTCTTAACATACATATACCTTGATCCATTCCTTATATCTACACTTATCTTTCAAAACTTGGGGTAATTTGCATATTTGTTCATGAGCTGGTTTACTGTATATATTCAGTAAACTCCATTCTCAATAAAGGTGTTAAACTTTTCCTTTGATAACATGATGAAATACTTACTTCATTTCCTTAATTTATGGCCACCTTATAGTTTCTTCCCTCTCGTCTTGTACAATCATCGACCCCTATCTCAGTTGCAACAATGATTGTTCAAAAAGATGAGTCTTGAAAGGATTTTATTGTCGACTAAATTAGTCATGATTTGATAGATTATGAGATCCAATACATTAAAGTGAATCATGATATCACCAGAATTTAATTTTCCACCAAAAATATTCATCATTATATGTTTTATCAAAATACTTATGTCATAGTCCATTTCAACCTTCTTCACCATTTCTTTTCCAAGGCCTTTCTACCTGGAAATCAAATTGACAAGTGGATGGTACTCTTGATAGAGTTTGACCTTAATGTCATAACTAAAAAATTAGTCAAATTACAAGTGATCACTATTCATCTTGTTGTCTCACCTATACCAAATTAATGAAACCTTTAAGATACTCTTCCAAATGAATATGTAATCTTGATTAAAGGTATTGATCAATCTATTGTCCTTAAATACTACTTTCATGATTTAATGACTAACCTTGAGGCGCAAGCCCTTGAAGACCCTAAAATTTTCATCTCTATGTCAAAATATACCTTAGAAAACCTACTCAAGGTCACCATTTACTTGCACAAATATACTTGGACACTTCATTTTGATGGAGCCAAGTTCATTAAAGGAGCTGGGGTAGGATGTGTCCTCACTGATCCTTATGGAAAAATAATTTGTTTAGCCACTCAATTAACCTTTTATGTTTGGAAAATAATTCATTTATCCTTTCAATTTATGTTTAATGTTACTAAAAATATGACTAAATATGAATCTCTCATCTTTGGGATGAAATAAACCATTGATTTAGACATTTTCTACTTATATGTTTTAGGTGATTCATAACTGATATGTCACCAAGTCAGTGGCACTTATCAATGTAAAATAAAAACCTTATAACATATCTTAAGCTTTCTACTACTCTAGATAAATATTTTGTGTATTTACCTTTGAGTAAATTCCATGAGATCAAAAATCTATATATAACTCTCTCACCTCTATAGCTTTCATTTTTCACCCTCATCGGGGATTGCATGATTTGAAGTTCATCATCCATATGAGGAAGTATCCCTCTACATTAGTATCTAAAGATGATTATTTTATTTTCCACATCTAATATTTTTGACAAAAATCATGGTATAAAAATATCAATAGAGGTTGTGAATCTATAAAAATATTTGATAGATAAGTAGTAGTAGCTTTGATGTGAATTTGATTGTACTTGAGGTTGATACCTATGAAAAGACTAGACTCTGAAAGCAAGCCATTAAATTTACTCTTAGACATAATATCCTTTATTGTCATAATGCCAAAGGAATACTAATTTGATGTGTTAATAAAAGAGAATTTCCTTCTCTTCTTGAGTAAGTGCATGGATAAATTGGGGATGGACATTGTAGCAGACATGCTACAACCCACAAATGCCTATGTATGGGATATTATTGGCCTAATCTATAAAATGATGTCATCACATGTGTAAGGAAATGTAATCCTTGATAACTTAATGATTATGTTATTTATTCCCCTATAGTTGATCTTGATACTCTTGAATCTCCCTGACCATTCTCTATTTGGGAATTAGATATCATCGACAAGTTAACTTGATAACAATATGGCCATATCTTCATTATTTCCATCACTAAGTACTTAACTAAGTGGATATAAGATACACCCCTTGTTAATATTATTAGCATCACTATTCAAAAATTCATTTTTAATCAAATAATATGTCATTTTTGGATTTATCACACCATCATATCTGACAATGGTGGGAATTTAAAAAACAAAAACATGAAATAACATTGTGTGAAATTCAAGATTACACATACACACCTTATCACCCTTAGTGCAACGACAAAGTAAATCCAATAATAATAATAATTAACAATATATTTCAAAAGACTATTAAGGTTTATCATATGGATTGGCATCTTCATCTTTATCCAACAATTTTGGCAAATTGTACTAGTATTTGTACTTCCATTGAGGCAACTCCATTCTCTCTAGTTTATAGATTTGAGGTCCTCTTACCACTACAAGTGGAGTTACCCTCCTCATGTATATTTATGCATAACATAATTCACAATTAATTGATTCATGAATTTCACATTCACTTTAAACTTACTTCATGAGTGACACATGAGTGGATTAAAACACAATTGTCAATACAAAATTTGCATTGATAAATAACATAATAAGAAATTCAAAGTTTATAGTTTTAATGCCAGATAATTAGTGTTGAAATTGTACTACACCCATGACAAAGAGGTAAAATATTCCCAAAAGTGGTGGGGTATATACATTTTAAAGGACATCCTTGGACCTAATACTTATAGATTGTAGACAAATGGAGGACATATCTTCAAGGAACTGACCAACACTCAATTCTTGAAGAGTATTTCATATGAACTATGTTATTTTTAGTTTCATTTTATTTATGATTTTCAATTTTATTTACATATTTTTCCATTTAATTTACATATTACTTGCATGCTTACAATTGGTTTATATTCTATTGAACTAAAATTTCTTATAGGTTCTACTTTGACTGTCTTACATTGTAGCTTAGCATTAGTTTATCTACACACCTCTAGGTTTATTTTGAATTATACCTAGTACCTCTACTTGGTCTTTAGGTCTTTTGTAATTTTTACACCTATTGGTTTTTATGCTTTTTATTTGCATGGTAAGACTTGGGATATCATCTAGGCCCTCCTCACAAACAACCTTCTTCTTTATTTTTATTTATACAATCATTTGATTCCTTTCATCAACCATTTTTTCCTTTGTGATTATTTGGTCTCTTTTATCATTATGTACACCCTTTGGGATTTTTTATATACATTATATAATTCTTAGGTTTATAAATTTTATGCTTTATATCTTTATCTTACTTGTGCCTATTAAATCTTTAAATTGTGAATTGCAAAGTAAGACCTAGGAAATCAACCAAGACCTTCCCACAAACATCCATCATTTTTCACTTTGATACATAGATTATTGTTGAACCTAATCTTATATATGTATATTATTATAAAGATAAGGCAATGGCCAAGATTAGTGTTTTCCTCACTTAGATTCATCCTTATTCTATTGTAGTAAAACTATAATAAACTAACTACATAACCTCATCCACACTTTTGATGATGTTTCATATCTACCTATCATTGTACCATCTTCCTTTATACTTTTTTGAAATTTCATGATCTTCCCATGTTTCATTTACTTTTTTTCTCACCAAGATCAATTTCAAGATTGCACTCTTTTCTAATGTGTAATTCTATGAGTCTTTAGGAACCATGGTCGCTAGGTTTTCCTTTTTAATAACTAGGTGTAAGTTTTCTTGTGATAGTCATGTTTTAGCACCCATTGTTGGTTTTTTTGAATCTATATGGAAGAAGAAAATAGAAAAACTAAAATAATTAAAATACATTCCATAATAAAATAAAATTTTATAAGATAAGCTATATCTTAAAAGTCAGATCACACCAAAAGATGTGATATTTTTGGCACATTTGCTATTCTAGTCAAATCTCAAACTCTATAGATGGCCTCATGATAGATCCAAGGTCCATTTGGGTGTGGTATCCATTAGAATGGATTAATATGTCTCACAAAATAATTATTTTTCTATATCTTTTTACATTTTAGTGCCACCTACTTTTTCACACAAATATCCAATCTTCATATTAGATTGATGGATTTGTAAGGGGTTCTAAAGAGCAAAAAACATGTTGTGGGAAGGTAGAATAATTTTGTTTTTAATGCATGATAGTATTCATAGGATGATATTTATACTATAAAATTTATGGGATGATCTTTATACTTCACCATTTAGCCTAAACTTATGTTTGATAGGAAGGGTTCACTAAGGCTATTGATATCAACATCTCTTAGTGGTGCTAACTTGATTTGAGTGTCCTTTTTCCAAAAAAGACCATGTTTTTGCCTTGGTGATGCTTTATTTCCCTCTCTTAATTCCCACCTTGATAAATAGGTTTTATTATAGATCTTTCCCATATTCTATACTTTCTATTCTTCATTTACTTTTAGACATGTTAGTATCATGACAGTTTTAGCTTTTCCATCATTCGAACATAAGCTACATCTTTGAGTTGTTACAAGATGCTCTCTTGGTCATTGATTTATATTTATAAGATTTATATTAATTATATTTGGGACCTTGAGTTTTATATTCACTTTTTTTGGGCCATCCAATCCCATTTTTCCATTTCATGCTCTCATATTTTATCCTTTCATTTTAACATTTGAGGTCTCTAACCTACAACATCTCTTTCAAAGTAAAATTTGAGCCAAAGGGTGAGATTGAGGAGTCAAAAATTCCAACTAAAGGTAAGTATATTTATCTCTAGTCTCTTTCATTTATATTCTTATTATATTATATGTTATTTTCTTATTGTTATTGTGATGTCTATTTTAATTCGTGTCTATACTCTTCCTTATACTAAATAAACTGGTATAGATATGATAATTTTTTTGTAGTATGACACAACATAAATGACATATATATGTGTAACTAATAATTATAGATATAGATCAATGACACAACATATAGGTGATAAAACTTTCAATTGAGGTGAAAAATTCACAGTTGATATTCATTAATGAGAAACACCCCAATACGTAAATCCTCTTCCTCTCACATCTTTGATAAGACTTCACAAAACTATGTACAATATTTTCCAGACATAAAGATAAATAATATTATTCATAAATTTTGTGAGTATCAATATGAGATTTTCCAAGGGTAAAATATTTTTTATATCGACATGTAAACATAGACCATTGTAACCAATAAGTCTAACCTCTCCCCAAGGAACCCCAATGGTAAAATATATTTAATTTATTTATACAAGATTACATCATGATACTAAATTAAATATATTTATTTTATTTATTAACCATTTAATAATTTTAAAGGTAAATATCATCACTTAAACATTATTTGTTCCAACAATGCCCCTTAATGTTAAGTGGATATATATTCCATAATTAATAAAATAATTATACTATGCAAAATTTGAAGGATTTAAAAACTTTCATCATAATAACATCACCTTTTAAAATATAATAAATTATAATACATAAATTACTAAAATTAAGTTTAGGCAAACATCTATGTCTCATAGTTTCTCATGTGTAATCAACCAAGCATATTTGGAGTATTTTATAACATAAGGACCTCCATAATAATACATGCTTCAAAATATTGGGTAAAAAAGTGAAAATTCTACATGAAGTTTAATAAAATCCCAAAATGTGATATATTACAATAATTTACAATGGAAAAAAGTATAGATAAGAAGAAGAAAACACATGGCTGTTAGGAAGTGACATTGTCATTCACACTCCCCCTCAATGTAACTCTGAGAGGTCCAACATTACATGAAACTGAAAAAATTTAGTAGCACCAAGTGGTTTTGTGAAGATTTATGTCACCTATTTATTTTTAAAATAAAACAATAAATTAATATTTCCATTGAGGATTTTTTATAAGATAAAATTCATATAAACTTTAATATGTTTAATTATTTGGTGTTGCATTAGATTTTTTACTAGAGCTATACAATTTTGACTATCACATAAAAGAGTGTTAATTTGAGAAACATTCAAATGAGGTTCTCCTAAAAACCTTGACAACCACATGGATTTTTTAGTAGCTTTCATAACACTTACGCACTCTACTTTAGTAGAAGAGATACAGAGAATGGATTGATTTTTGATTCTCCAAGTGATAACACCTACACCAAACTTAAACACATATCCAAAAGTACATTTGTGATCTCCAATATTAAAAACATGGTTAGCATCAAAATAACTATATAATTTAGCATTATCCATGGAATAATAAAATAAAATAAAATTTAATATTACTTTTATATAATGAAGAATATGTTTCGCTAATTTTTAATGATCCAAATATGGATTCTACATGAATCTAAAAGTAAAATTTATAACAAATAAAATATCTGATCTAATAGTGGTTGGATAAATCAAACTACCAACAAGCTATGTATAAAGAGTGGGGTTAGATTTATCACACACAAGTTTTAGATCAATCTTAACACCAACTTCAATAAGAGTATATGTAGGCTTACAATCAAACATATTAAACTTAATAATAAGATTATATATGTACCAAGATTGTGATACAAAAATTAAAATTTTTATCTTAAAATTTAGTCATTTTTAAAAAATTATGAAGAATACGTAAATAAATAATTTTAAATATTTGACTTAGTTTATCTTTATATTTATGAATTAAACTAAGTAGATCACTAGTAATAAAATGATCATAAACATATAAAAAATTAAAATAATATGACTATTTTTAACTTTTACAAATATATCATTATCATAATAATAGTTAGAGAAACCTAGTTCTTTAAAATAATTAGTAATTTTAGAATACCAAGTTCAAGGAGATTGTTTTAAACCATACAACATTTTTTTTAACTTGCAAACAAAATATTTTTTGTTAGAATTAATGAAACTTTTAGGATGAGTCATATAGATTTATTATTCTAAAGTATTATTCAAAAATATATATTTTTGACATTTATTTGGTGTATAATCCAACTATTTTGAGTTGCAAGAGTAATGAGTAGTCTAAAAATATTCATTTTCATTACATGCACAAAGGTTTCAACATAGTAAATTCTAGGTTTTTGAGTAAAACCATGAATGATTAAATTTTGATTTAAATTTATCAATTTTACTGATTGAATTATATTTAATTTTATAAATCTACCTAAAACCAATAATATGCCTTCTAAGTGGAGGCGGGATAAGACCCTAAGTCTTATTTTAAATCAATGCATTATACTCAGCTTGCATAACAATTTTCTATTTATCATGTTGAATAACTTCCTCAAAATATTTAAGTTTACATTCATATATAGTCATAAAAAAATGATACTAATGTTGAATTATAGTTAATTTATTAATATTTTCAAGATTAGAAGATTGGATTAAGAATTATTATTGGAGAGTTATCAATGATGTCATAGAGGTGTCCTAGTGAGTGGATGAAGTGCCTTGGTATTCTGAGTGACAATGACAAAGTGTGCAATGTGCTTGTCCTAGTATGATAGAAGGAGGCTTGGTTGATTTTTAGTTTTGGCATGGTTAGAAATGATCAGGGATGAGTATGGTGATTTTAGCATGTATAATGGGTCCTATCATAATTCAATATTTATTTGAGTGCTTATTTTCATGAGTGGATTTCATCTGGTTGATCATTGTTTTTATCTAGACATTTTGGGTCTAGTGGCAAAAAATTTGAGTAGGCAGTTTGCTGATGTCACCATTGTCACGTGTAGATGAGTCTAGGGGAGTTGGTAATATGGTTGTGATCACATTTATGCCTAGTATTTATTCACTAAATTTTAGGTGATATGATGAAATACAACATAATATATGCAAGTGCAAAGTTGGGCTCCTAGAAAGTTTGACAGTGTTTTCCCATAGCTAAATTTGTAATGTGATAAGAAGAGTCAAGTAAGCATTTTGATGGTGTTATATTTTGAACATGTGAAGGTGTCAGGAAAAGTTGATAATATGGGTTTGTTCAGTTTTGTGCCTAGTTGGTTTGGGCTAAATTTTAGGTTAGGTGATGAAGTGCAACAAAATATATTCATGTTCAAAGTTGGCCTCTAAGATAAGTTTTTGACATAGTTGGCTCTATGGTAGAAAAATTTGAGTGAGCAGATTAATAGATTTATATCTAGCACATGTGAAGGTTTTAGGAGTAGTTTAAAACATGGATATATTATCTTATGTGAGGAAATCATATGGTCCAAATTTTATATCATGCATTTAAGCACAACAAAACTTATTTAGGTCCAAAAATGGCCTTCCAGATATATAACATTGGTCCCCATACATAGTCTATTTTGTACAAAGTTAAAGATCAAGATCAGATGTAGATTCAAGGGTTTATGGGTGATTATATAATGAATATATATGGTACACATCAAGTCAAATAGGTCAAAGTTTTCAATTTTTAATGAAGTTAAAGATTGAGCTCCTTACAAAAAGATCAACAGAGTGTGTTTGTTTCAAGGTCTCAAGAAGCAGTGAGATAAGGACAAGTGCTTCTTGTTTAAATAGTAAACATGCTTAGGAGGCATATGAGGGTGCTAAGTTTCATGATAATGGGAGTTCTAAGCAAGATAAAATGATGATCATTTCATAATAAGGACCTGAATGATCTATAGAGATCGATGGTGTGTGTTGAGTTAAAATTACAAGATTGCACAAGATGAGGTCAACTATTTGAGGTTTTATGCTTGGGAATGTCACACTATGAGTTAAAGGTAAAACTTTATACAATAATATCAGTGGTGTGTGATTTATATAAATTAACGAGGACATGAGATGATAGCATGGTGTCCAAAGTTTAACTGTGATCATTGGCATTTGAATATTTGAATTTTGCAAAGGGAAAAACTAGTGCTTTGTATTTTGAATATAACATTTGATCTAGGATGAATTAAAAGGTGATATAAAAAGAAAAGTTGAAGAGGACTCCATGGTAAATATAGTGAACCTAATTTGATGACCTAAAATTTTTTAAATTCAAATGTATTGATCTCTAAATTTGATTATCTTTTCAACTATGTTTTACAAGTGACCCTAAGAGGATGTTTGAGCTTGTTTTGTTGTTGTTTTGATGTTTCATGATGACTTAGATATTTGGGAGTGTTTTAGACTACATGATGACGATATATGTGAATTATAAACATTTGAACAATTGTATGTAGTATGAACAAAGGTTTAGAAGTTGACTGTGTATTTGTTCATGGTGATTGTGTGCACATAATGTTATTTGAGCAAATTATGCTTAAGCAAAAAGATATTATAATGATTGTTGGAATTTAAGGGTGACCTATAGATCATGTGGCATGGGTTTATATTTTGGAAAGTGTTCATGTGTTCTTAGTTTTCTCAAATAAGTGTCAAAGAGGTAAATGGGTCTTCATAGGACCTAAAAGGTGACTTAGGCCTATTTGAAAGAGAGTTGTGCTTAAGTGTGACACATATAAGATGCCTTAAAAATTAAGGCATGCTTAATGGCTAACCAAGATGTTGATAATTTATGAATTATCTATAAATGTTGAAACCAAATGTTTTGGTTTCTAGACTTTAGAGAAGAATTGAGAAAGGCTTGTGTGAAAAGAGTGTTCGTTGAAGCAAAGGACATAAAAGAATAGGTGTGCCTAATGAATGGATTGATAAGCAGAGCAGATTGAGGATTATGTGTATGACTTATAGGTCATATTTTTGATATTATAATAGTGATATTATAGTTTGAAGATATGCAAAGAGGTCTGAGTGCGCATATGAGGATAGTTTGAGTGAATAAGGAGAGAGATTATGGCTTGCCTATGTGAGAGGTCTATATGAGATAGAAAAGGAGTTTGTGAAAGGGTTAGATAATCAGATATCCATCGTTAGGTGTTGAAGACATCAATACTAATGTGGAGGTGTTAACTTCAAAATAGGGTCTAAAGGACTTGATCTTCCTTAGGGATAGTTACTCCTTGTGAAATAGGTGTTTCACTAAAGGCCTTTGGTCAGGAGGATTTGATCAAGGTTTTTTAGTCTAAAAGAGTTGACCAATATCTTTTTTGTAATTTATTATAAGACAAGTATTCCATGTGTTGTAGGCTTGAGAGTTATTTTTATTCTCCATGAGGGTTTCTCACAGGAATTATGTGTTATGTGTTTGATCTTGTGTATGTATTGATTGAATGAGTTGTCTTGTTAATGTTGCTTGATCAAGTTGATATATAATGATTGTTTAATAGTTTGAAAAGATTAATATTAAAATAAAAATATTTGGGCTCACTGATTCACTCCTCCTTAGTGATTGTACCTCTAACAACTAGTATAAGAGTAGTTCCTATGATAAAAGCTTGATAGCTTGAAGGAGATCTAAGGTAAAATATAGGTAGTCATCAAGGAGGTTTATATACTAAGGAAGAACCAATGTTCAATGGATCCAAATATGATTTTTAGAGTGAAAATATGAGGACATACATCATGTCCCTAGGTTTTGACAATTAGCAATTTGTTGTGGATGGTTATGTTACTCCTAATACTCCTCCATCTAGTGTTGTAAACAAGAAGCTATTTGAAAATAATTCTAAGGAAATGAATGCTATAATTTGTGGTATTTCAAAGATTGAATTAAAAAGGTAATACATTATAAATCTACTAAAGAGATATGGGACAAAATGCAAATTATTTATGAAGGAGATTCAAAGGTCAAGATTGCTAAGTTGCAGACTCACATAAGGCAATTTGAAAGTCTCAAGATGAAGGAAAAAGATTCTTTGGCATCCTTTCTATAGAGAGTTGATGAGATTGTGAACATCATCAAAGGTATTGGAGAGAACCTTGAAGAGGTTATTATAGTTCAAAAGGTATTAATGTCTCTATTACTCAAATTTGATCCAAAAGTTTTTGATATAGAAGAAAGTCATGATCTTACTCAATTGAATATGGATCAATTGCATGGCACCCTTACTACCTATGAGATGAGGAAAAATGGTGATATACCACCAAAGAAAGAAGAAATAATCTAGACAAAAATTAAGCCAAAGAAGAAATTCTAAGGTAAGAAACTCAAAGAGGATGACATTTATGATATAGATAAGGATGAACTAATTTCTTTGATTTCAAAGAAATTGAAAATAAGTTCAGGTAAGTATAAAGGTAAACTACCACTCAAATTCTTCAATTGTGGTGAGATTGGGCATTTTTATAACAAGTACCTTCATAAATATAAGAAGGATGATGATGAAGAGCATGATCAAATTCATGGTGATGGAAAGAGATCATTGAAGTATGATAAAAGCAAAAAGGGATTAAGAAGGTTTGACAAAAATTACTTCAAGGAAAAGAAGAGTCTCTACACCAAAGAAGATTACAACTTATCAAATGAGAATGAAGCCAATGACTCAGAGTATGATCATAAAGATGATGGTCCTCCTGAAGATGAAGCCCTATTCATGGTTGAGAAAGTTATTCACATCAAAAGGAGTCTACTTTGAGTGATTCAGATGATGATGAAGATGAGGTAGACTATGAGACTGCATTGACAAATGCTCTTGAATAACTATAGATTGAGAAGAAAATTAATAAGATGAATTCTAAACTCAAGGACTATGAGGAACAATTTAGTGTATTTAAGGTAAGAATGAATGAAGATGTCAAGGATCATGAAGATATAATCAAACATCTTAGTTGTCAATTAGAAATCCTATTTACAAACCTGAAAGCTAAAGAAGATGAATGTTCAAGGTATACTTCTGAGATTGTGTCTTTAAAAGATGAGTTAGGTAAGTCTGTAAGCAAGGTCAAATTATTTATAAAGTTTGATAAAAGTTCTAATGATCTAGATGATCTCCTAAAGATTCAAAAGTTAGCTGGTGATATATTTGGATTGGGTTTTAATGAAGAGACCAAATTTGCTTCTTAAGTTGACATGAATGTCAATGAGAGAAAGATGGATCAGCCTTTGAAGACAAATCATCAAACAAAGAACAAAGGTGATAGTAAAATTAAGTCAAATTAGATTAGACAACTAAATGCCATGAGGTATGCAAATTTCAATGGTTATTACTATACTTGTAATCAATTTGGGCATAGAGCTAAAGAATGTAGAAAACTTATTAAAAATGAGTTTGTAAGGGACTATGATGGGGATCATTAGTCAAAAGGTGTAATAAAGGTTGAGTGTTTCAACTATCATGATGTGAGACACTTTGAAAAATGTTAATTGAATAAGGTAAGAAAAACTAACTTTCCACAAGGAGTATGGTTTGATACAACTATGAACATAGAGGTCACATTACTAGATTCTACAAGCAAAGGTCTACAAGTCAGAATAGATTTAATCAAGATCTTAGAGTGAAAATAAGAAGGAAAGTCAACTCATGAAAGCTAAATGTGGTAAGTATGAGTCATGGTGAGACTGCAGGTCTAAGTAATCTATTTGCTATGGTGGATAATGTGACATTAGGTGAAGAGTGCCAAGGGATATCATTGTCTGCTCATCTTGTGAATGAAGCGACCAAGATAAAAGAGAAGACCAAGGTACTAGTTGAGGCTAGTTTTAAGGTAAATATGGATCTAAGTGAACATCTTGTTGTTGTTGAGAAAGCTTTATGTAAAGAACATCAATTGTTAGTGCCTAGTGATGAGGTTCAAAACTGCAAGGTTGATTCTTCAAATGAAAAGGTATGTCAATATTCCATAGTTGTTTTATTTAGTGTCAATTATATCTTAGAAGAGGAGAGTGATATAGAAAAAGAACTAGTTGTCATAGTTTAGACTAAGAAGAAGAAGAACAAGAGCAAGACGTATTATAGCTATAAGAGGATTCTAGTGGTTACTGACGAGATGTGGGCCATTCCTAGCTTCACTTTGTTTTAGAGCATTGTGGTGGAGAAGATGTCTTTGTTTATGCTTCTTAAGAGACTCCTTTTAGTGGAAAATAAAGTATTGTTTTGGTGTTCTTCAAATGGTCCTAGAAGGCTAGAAATGAATGTTTTTAGGTGGAGCAAGTATGCCCAAATGGAAGATATGTTGTGGTGATGTCAGAGTGATGCCATAATTATATGTGGTTAGTTTGTACGGTTAGGTTGAAGGTTTTAAAGTGGAAATATAGAATTTATGATTTTTAAAGATGATATTTTTTCATAGAAAGGTCTGTTGACCTTATTCTAGCATGTTCTAGATGGTTTTGTGGTTTGAATGTATGTTAAAGTCAAATTAGAGATTTTTGTTTGCTTTCATGTTTCCTAGTTTATGCTTAAGAGTATACAAGTCCTAAAATGGGTTATAGGATGTATGGGTTAAAAAAATGTGGAAGCTCAAATCTTGGTCTAGAAATGTGTAATGGTTGTCTCCAGGTGTAAAAGAGGTTTTAGATGTGGATGTTGACTAGAAGGAGGTTTGTTGACTTTGTTTTGAGATTCTAGGGTTTTGGGATATGATAGAAAAATTGTTTTCCTTATGATTTGAGGTCTAAATATTATTAATAGACTAAATGGGCCAAATGGGTTTTTGAATCAAGATTCATATAGATTTGAAGGTTTGTGGTTTTCAAGTTATTCAATTTGTTGTCAATATGGAGGCCTAGTTGGTAATTTAGTTTGTGAAGGAAGTATATTACAGAAGATGAGATATTTTTTGAAAATTGGTGTGATTGAGAGGAAATATGAGAGTAATATATATATTAAGGTTTAGGGATTGATGGTGTGTCTACTAAAAGTTGTGGGCTTTACAAGTTCTAGGTAGGGCAACAAGGAGACTACATAGGTCTAGTAAGAAGAAGAGTGTTTTTTTTAGTTTCTCTAAAATATCAAGGAATGAGTATTTCAAGGTGATTTCTCAAGTTATTTTATAACATGTGTCCTATTTAGTGAGAGGCTTGAATTTCTGTTGGTGGTTTGAGAGAGAAGGCTAGTAAGCTTGTATGGTGATTCTTTATGGTGTATGGAGATCTCAAGATGCTCAAAGATGTGAAATGGATCATATTTTTTAGGGGCAGTTAATTTTATATGTTTCTTGGTTATTTATATCATTTTTTAGTTTTTAATGTGTTCTTTCTTCATTGGTTGCAGTGCTTGGTTGAAGAGAGTGTTGGCATGGAGTAAGAGGAAGTTGTTAAGGAAAGAAGAAGTAGGGTCAAGGTTAGGGAGAGTTTGTATCATATTTATAGTATGGTACTTTCCTATTTTTAGTCTTTTTAGGTCCTTAGGATCAGTTGGTACCCAATTTTTCATTGTGTCAAAGGGGGAGAAAGTTCATATTATAAGAGTGCTTGAAGAGAGAGAAGGTGAGTTAATGATGTTTGTTGACATCAATGAAAAAGGGGGAGATTGTTAGAGAGTTGTTAATTATGTAATGGTGATTTAATGGAGGTGTTGTGGTGAGTGGATGAATTTCCTTCATATTCTAAGTGACAATGATAAAGTGTGTAATGTGCTTATCCTAGTATGCTAGGAGGCTTGGTTGATCTTCAATTTTGGCATGGTTAGAGATATTCAGGGATGAGTGTGGTGATTTGAGAATATGCAAGGGGTCCTATAAAAATTTAAGAATTATTTGAGTGCTTGTGTGCATGAGTGGATTTCATCTAGTTTATCATTGTTCTCATCTAGACATTTTGGGTTTGGTGGCAGAAAACCTGAGTAGGCAATTTACTGACATCACCATTGCCACATGTGGATGAGTCAAGGGAGTTGGTCATATGGTTGTGATAAAATTTGTGCCTATTTTATATGAGATAAATTTAAAGTCATGCGATGAAGTGAAAAATAATATATACAAGTGCAAATTTGGGCTCTCAGGAAGTTTGACAGTGTTTTCCCATAGCCAAATTTGCAATGTGACAAGAAGAGCCGAGTAAGAATTTTGATGGTGTTACATTTTAAACATGTGAAGGTGTAAATCTAATTTGATCATATAGGTTTATTAAATTTTTTCCTAGTTATTTTTTTCTAAATTTTAGGTCAAGTAATGAAGCATGACAAAAGATATGCATGTTCAAAGTTAGCCTCCTAGACAAGTTTTTTACATAGTTGGCTCTGTGGCAGAAAAATTTGAGTGAGCATATTAATGGAGTTATATATTACACATGAAAAGGTTTTAGGATAAATTTGAAACATGGTTGGATTATCCTATGTGAGGAGATCATATGGTCCAAATTTTAGATCACGCATCTAAGTGAAACAAATGTTATTTAGGTCCAAAAATGGCCTTCTAGGGAGATAACATTGGTCCCCATACTTAGTCTATTTTGCATGAAGTTAACTATTAGGATCATATGTAGATCTAATGATTCAAAAATGATTGTATAGTGAATATATATGGTGTGAATAAATTCAAATAGGTCAAAGTGTTCAATTTTTAATGAAGTTAAATATCAAGATCCTTACAAAAGGATCAATGGAGTGTGTTTATTCCAAGGTCTTAGGAAGTAGTCAGATAAGGACAAGTGCTCGATGTTTAAATATTAAAAATGATTAGAAGGAATGTGAGGTGCCAAGTTTCATGATCATGGGGGTAGAATAAATATTTAATGGTGAGTGTTGGATAATAAGGACCTAACTGATATGCAAAGATCAATGGTGTGTGTTGAGTTAATATTGCAAGATTGCATGAGATGAGGTCAATTGGTAGAGGTTTAACGTATGGTAGTGGTGAATTATGATTTAAAGGTCAAGATTCATAAAATAAAATCAATGGTGTGTGATTGATTTAAATTATCAAGGAAATGAGCTGATATCATGGTGTCTGAAGTTTAACTGTGACTATTGGCATTTGAATATTTGAATTTTGTAAAAGAAAAAATTAGTGATCTTTATTTTGTCCATAAATTTTGATCCAAGATGAATTATAAGGTTATATAAAAATAAAATTTTAATAGGACTCCATGGAACATCTATTTAACCTAATTTGATTATTTGAAAGTGTGTACAATCAAATATATTGAGATCCAAAGTTGATTATGTGTTTGACTGTGTTCTGCAAGTGACTTGAGAAGGATGTTTGAGCTTGTTTTGTTGTTTTTTTGATGTCTCATGATGAATTAGATATTTTTGAGTGTTTTAGACTCCATGAGTATTATCCATGTGTATTATTAAGGTTTTAAAAATCATATGCTATATGAAAAAAGATTTAGAAGTCGACTATGTATTCATTCATGGTGACTGTGTGCATAAAATATTTTTTGAGTAAATTGTGCTTAAGCAAAAGGGTACTATTATGGTTTTTGGAACTTAAGAGGGACCTATAAATAATTTGGAATGGGTCCATGTGTTATAAAGTGTTCATGTGTTCTTATTTTTCTTGAATAAGTGTCAAAGAGGTGAATGGGTCTCCATAGGACCTAAAAGGTGACTTAGGCCTATTTGAAAGAGAGTTGTGCTTAAGTGTGACCCATATAAGATGACTTAAGGGTTAAGGAATGCATAATGTTTAAATAATATCCTAATAATTCATGAATTATCTATAAATGGTGAAACAAAATGTGTTGGCTTTTAGACTTTAGAGAAGACTTGAGAAAGACTTGTGTGACAAGAGTGTTTGTTGAAGCGAAGGAAATAGAAGAGTAGGTGTGCCCAGTGGATGGGTTGATATGTAGAATAGATTGAGGACTGTGTGTATGACATGTAGGTCATATTTTTGATGTTAGAATAGTTATATTGTAGTATGAGGATATGCAAAGAGGTATGAGTGTGCATATGAGGATAATTTGAGTGAAGGAGAGAGATTGTGGCTTGTCTATGTGAGAGGCCTATATGAGATAAAAAGGGAGTTTGTGTAGGGGTTAGATAATCAAAGATCCATCATAAGGTGTTGAATACATCATTACTAAGGTGGAGGTTTTCACTTTAAAGGAGGGTTTAAAGGACTTGATCTTCTTTAGGG
Source organism: Torreya grandis (assembly GCA_037957365.1). Taxonomy (NCBI): domain Eukaryota; kingdom Viridiplantae; phylum Streptophyta; class Pinopsida; order Cupressales; family Taxaceae; genus Torreya; species Torreya grandis. Next base: position 1,374,909 of record JARHVA010001212.1, on the reverse strand, counting down.
GTAATTGCTCCTTATGAAATAGGTATTTCACTTAAGGCATTTGGTCAGGAGGATTTGATCAAAGTTTTTTGGTCTAAATGAGTTGACCAATCTCTTGTTTGTAATTTATTATAGGACAAGTATTCTATGTGTTTTTGAGAGTGGGTTTTAATCCCCATGAATATTTCCCACAAGAACTATGCATTATCTATTTGAGCTTGTGTATGCAATAAAGGAATGAGTTGTCTTGTTAATGTTGCTTGATTAAGTTGATATATGCTAATTGTTTAATAGTTTGAAAAGATTAAAATTGAAATTAAAATATCTAGGCTCATAGATTCACCTCCCACTTAATTATTGTACCTCTAACAATTCTACCCATTTATATATTTTAAATTGAACATAAAACTCAACATGTTATTTAGACTCTAAGTTATCCAACAAAGGATCAATTTCCTTTAGGGCTTCAGTTTCATCATAAGAGAAACTTGAGAGCCAAATTTATTAAATGAAGAACATTGAGGGGGTTATATAGAGTGATCATATAAATATTTTTCAAGGATAATGACATTCATATTCTCAATTATTTGTCTTTTAGATGGATTATGCACTCTTAATCCTGTAGTTTTACCTCCATAACCTACAAAGATGCATGAATAGGAGGTATGATCAAGTTTATTTCTTTTAATTTTAGGGACAAAGATGGAAGTAGGACTACCAAAGATCCTAAGATGAGTTACACTAGATTTCTTTTTATACCACATTTTTAAAGAGGTAGAAAAATTCAAAGCTTTAGTAGGGAGTCTATTTAAAATATTCACAACAATATTCATGGCTTCGACCCATAAGAACTTAGGAACATTTGAATTATGCAACATTGTTCTATCCATTTCAATAATGGTGTGATTTTTCCTTTCACTAATATAATTTTATTATGGAGAATATGGAGTTTTTAATTTGGTTTGAATAACAAAAATAATGTAAAAATAACTAAATTATTTACTAATATATTCACCACCATTATCAGATCTTAATCTCTTGATAAAAAAATTATAAATATTTTCAAAAATAGCTTTAAATTATTTGAATTTATTTAATACTTCATATTTATTTTTTATAAAATATGAACAAGTCATTATAGTATGATCATCAATAAAAGTAACAACATATAAAGAACAATTAAGAGATTTAATTGAAGGGATCTTATAATATAATTATAAATTAAATATAAAGGATGTGAGGAATTCACATTATAACTCTGGTGAAAGAGGTTAGTATGTTGATTACTATGTAAGTATCCCTCATAAGCTTCATGATGAGATGAAATAAAAGGAAGACCAACAAAAATATTATGAGAAGGCATACCATATAAACTTATAAAATTAACATGTCATAATATTTCATGCCATAATTGTGATTCATTCCTTTTATGTGATGAAAGGAAACATGCAAAAGAAGTAAAAAATATGTATAAACCTTTCTATTAAACACCTTCAGCAATTAGAGAGCCAAATTGAATTCTAATAGACCATTTATCATTAAACAAAGTTATAATAAAATTATCATTCTTAAGTTGAGAATATGATAATAGATTTTTATTAAATTTAGATACATAGAAAATGTCTTTAATAAAATTTACAAATTTTGTTTTTCCTTGTTTAGTAGCTTCTACAATTGAATCATATTTTAGGTAAATATTTTTAAAAATATCTATAGTATCAGATTAAATAAAATATACATAATTCATATTATGCAATGCACCACTATCTAAAATCCTTTCATTTTTATTAGAAGTAAACAAGACATCATATAAAACAACATTATAATTATGTTCTTGAATGTTATTATGATTATGGTTTTGATTCTTCTGATGGATCTAATTAGATTTCTTACCTTTGTTATTTTTAGAGGTTTTATGATTAAATATATCTTTGTTTTTTTAATATTTTTTTATTTTGTGACCAAATTTACCATGCAAATTATAATTCCCATCAAATTTAGGTTCATGATTCTTATTAACAGATTTTTTTTTTCTCATTTTTTTTCATTTACAGAGTTATAGTTCGAATTTAGGTTCTTATTATTTTCATAAAGATGATTGAGATCGAGAAGTGCCAGAGTGGCACTATTTTTAGAATAAAAAATTGAGATCAATTCTTCTTCTTGAATCAAAATTTCATATAGAGTAGTGAGGTTAGGGATATATTTCTCTAATACCATGATAAAATTCATGTATAATATATCTATGATCACACACACAAGAGATCTATATACGTAATTAATAAGTAAAGATACAAATCAATGACGCAACATATAGTGGAAAAACCTCTAATGGAGGTGAAATACCCACAATTGATATTCATTAGTGAGTAACATCCCAATACACAAATTCTCTTCCCCTCACTCTTTCTTTGAAAAATATTCACAAAACTCTTTGTACAATATTTTCCACATGAAAATATAAATATTATTCTTTACAAATTTTATGAGTATTAATATGACATATAACAAGGGTAAAATGTCTTTATATATTGGGGTGGAGGTGGGTCATTGTAACCAATGGATCCAACCTCTCCTTGAAGAACCCCAATGGTAAAATATATTTAATTTATTTATACAAGATTATCTCATGTTAATAGATTAAATATATTTAATTTATTTATTAACCATTCAATAATATTAAGGGTATATATTGCCACTTAAAAATTATTTATTACAATAAGATATAGGGTTAATTAAACTTTTAATTATCACATTAGGTTTCATAGACCACCCATTAGTTGGCCATTGCACCAATCAATTTTTTATTTAGTCTAATATTTATATCTATCTTGGATTGAGTTACCCTAGTCGTCAATTCCTTGCATGAGGTATCCTTATTATATCCTTGATATACCCCTTTATTACAACCTTTGTCATCATTTTTACACTCATTTATTTACATTGAGCTCTAGTGAGAGATATATCATATGTCATAGGCTTAGGATTTATAACCCTTAACTCTTTAAATTTGAGTGTAGATTACCCTCTACCAAAATTATAGTTATTCTAGGTCCCTACCCACATTCCATGTATATGCAGGTTCTATTTTTATGACTTTATTCAAGTCCTAATCTATTGAGAAAAACATGATAGTTATAGGTCATCCTAGACTATGCATACACGAGTCTATTGAATCTTAAATATTGTGAAAAATAAAACATAAGATAAACAATTGTAATAGATTTTTCATGAAGCTTAATGTTAAAATCATTCACATAAATTATAAAATGAGTTTGTTTGAGAAGCTTCAAAACTTGAAATAGAGGGAGATGAGTGTGAAATATTACACTTAAGAGTATTATATACATACCATCAGAGTGGGTCATGTGGAAGTTAATGTTAATAATATCTCTAGGTATGTAAATCGATTTTGCATGTAAATTTAAGACAAGTTTGAGATGTTCAAATTGTAATATATTGAATAATCCTATCAATGTGCACTAAAGGTGGAGGAAAAATTATCATGAAAAAAGTAATGAGCAACATGAGGGAAATGAAATTTAACATGTGGGCATGGACAAGAAGGAGGAAGAAACAAAGGTTATTCTTCATAAGTGAAATAATGTGTGATGAGTACTTCATAACACAATAATGCTAATACTAATATATGTAGAATAAATTTATAGGTAGAGGATCTTATGGATGAGGTAGAGGTCATGGATTTAATGGTGCATGTTTCAGATGTAGTGAAATAAGACACAGAGCATTTGAGTTTCCACATATTCATACTCAAGGAAATATGAGAGTGCACATATCATGTATGCAGCTAAAGAGAGTGTTGCATCTATTCAAAACATAGATAACCATAAACTAGAGAAGCTCTCATGATGAAGAGGGTATTGTTGAAACTTGCAAAAGAATAATATAGACATGTGTAGTGAAATAATTTATTTAAAACATTTGTAAATTCAAATCTAAGTGTTGACCATTTATTTTTGATAGTGGTAGCATAGATAATTTTGTTTCACAAGAAAATTTAGATAAGCCTGGTCTAAAGAAAATTATGCATCTGAATCCATTTAAGATTTTGTGTTGTTGAAGGGACATCAGGTTCTAATGAATGTGTTGTTGAAGACATCAAAAATTTGAACACAAGGCATAAAATGATCGTCATGTGTACTCATATGCATTGTGTAAAGATGGGGTGACACATACTTTAGATCATTTGAAGGATAAGTGTGAAGAAGTGGACAAGAGTCAAAAGGTTTTGATGATTTTGGGAAAGGAGTTATTGAAAGAGGTGAAAGAATAGAGAAAATGTTATCCATTAATTTCTAATATAGCATAAATGAATGCAGTCATAACAATTGAAGAAATAATTTCACATGAAGTGAATACTATATGAGTTAAATTTATGGAGATTGTGTCTAATGATCTACCAAATGGATTATTGCTAGTGAGAAGCATAATTCATCTCATGGATTTAATACCAAGTTTTAGTTTATTGAACAAAGTGTCACATAGACAGACTTTGAAATAGAATGCAAATGTGTAAATACATGTTCAAAACATGTTGGATAAGGGGTTGATCAAATAAATTTTGATCCCATGTGTACTACCAAGAATATTATCACCTAAGAAGAAAAAAGAATGGAAATTATGCACTAATTCCATTGCCATTAACAATGTAGACACAAAATATAGATTTCCATTTCCATATACAGATGATTTGATGTTTTTCTTAAGTGTGATATTTCACAAACATTGACTTGAAGAGTAGATATCACTAGATTCACATAAGGGAGGGTGATAATTGGAAAAGAAAATTCAAGACACAAGAAGGGTTATATGAGTGGTTGGTCATGGCATTTGAGTTAACTAAATTACCAAGTTAATTTATGACATTGATGAATTATTAAGCCATTTTTTGGTAAGTTTGTCATTATGTATCTTGATGACATATTGATTTTTAGTAGAACAGAGGAAGAAAATCTATGACATTTACATAAAGTGTTAAAAAGTTGCTCATAGATTTGAAGAAACATAGTTTGATGTAAAAATAAATAGTATAATTGGGATTTGTGATTTATCAAGAGGCTTTGAAGATAAATGAAAATAAGGTGCAACCTAATTTAGATTGACTATCATTACAGATTACATTTTGATGCACATAATTTTCATGGACTGATGAGATTTTATAGGAATTTCATTAGTTAATTTATTGGGACATGTATAATAATCACTAATGTGATGTGAAAGGATAAAAGGGAATTTGAGTGGAAATTAGAAGTAGAACATAGTTTCCAGTAGTTGAAGAAGATAACATATTAGTTAGTGTTGGAATTTATATATTTTTGTAAAGTATATGAGGTAGATTGTGTAATGAGTGGCACAATAATATGAGTGGTATTGAGTCAAGAAGGTAAACCTATCACATATTTCAATGATAATTATAATGATGAAAAGTGAAAATATTTAGTATATGACTAGGAGTTGTATGCAATTGTGTAAGTGTTAAATAAGTGGAGACATTGTTTTTTTCCTAAGGAGTTTGTACTATATACAACTAATAAAAAACTATAGTTCATTAGTAGTGATACTAAATTGAATAAAAGGCATATGAAATGGGTTAAATTCCTATAAAGATATCAATTTATTGTTTGAGCATAAGAGTGTAAAATAAATTAGAGTAACACATGTGTTGAGCCACAAAGTTATTTTAATTAAATGAACTGAGGGTGGAAGTCATATAATTTAATTTTATAATAAAAGTATGTAAATGATGAAAATATTTAGGAAAATTGAAGAAATATGCATAAATATTAAGTCAATATATAACCATGGTTAGATTACTTTGTTCAAGATGGATTATTATTTTGAAGAGTGTAGTCGTATATACCAACATGTTTAATGTGAAAAAAATGATGAAAGACAATCATAGTGAAGATTTGGTGGGTCATTTTGTTATGATAAAAAATTAATGCAAGTTATGAATAATTATTTTTGTCCATGAATGAGTATGGATGTGTGAAAATATGTTTAGGAGTGCAAAATTTTCCAACTAGTAAAAGGGAGAAGTCAGATACATGGTTGTATCAACCATTGCTTATTCTATAAAAATCATGGGAGGATGTAAGTATGGATTTTGTTTTAGGTTTGCCTAAAACACAATGAGAAAATTATTTCATATTTTTAGTTTCTTATTGCACTTATGTCTATGTTTATAAGTTTACATAGGCCTTAAGTTGCATGTAAATTTCTATGTTGTTTTGTGACACATTTAAGTGCATGCATATCTTATGTAGTTTTTTTACTTATAAATTCACACATGTTTATAATGTTATGAATGTCTAGTTTTTCACACAATTATATTTATGGTTGTATAAATAAGCTTGTGAAGCTTTGTACAATATGTAGCATTATATTTTTGTGTTAACATAGTTTTGCATAGATATGCAAAGTCTTTTCAGAAGCTTGTGACATATTCTTGAACTGCACATGTGGTAATATGTGGAAATGTTATTTAGATAACATGAGGATAACAATGCTAGTTTTCCAACACTATTATTGAGGGTTTGAAAATTCATGTGCATTTGGTTTGGGTATATATCATTGTGATGTGTTATGAAAATATCCATTTTTTAATATTTGAAATTTAATTTATTATGTCATGGGATGTTGATAAGGATATATTTGGTGTTTATCATAATTTATTATGCTATGATGTGATATTTTGTAATGTGATCATGATTTCAAATTTTTAAAATTTTGGTGCGCTAGGGTGTGCTAAATGTTGTTAGTGGATGCAAAGCACTTACTATAAGTAGGTGGGTCTTGCACCTATATAATAATTACCATATAGTTGTGCAATAATTTTGGGACATGGGCCATAATATTAAGACTTAAAGATAATTTTGAGCGATTATTTTTAGAGTTAGGCTAAACTTGTAAATACTGTGAGTTAACAAGTAGAGATTTATTGATCTAGAGCTTAACACATGCTATTGTGAGATAGTAGTGTTGTTTCTATTATTATACCTAATTAATTTCATAATACTTAGGTATAATAAATATTTTAATTGTGTTTGATAAATTTTATTGCATATTTTGTTGTGTATTATGAGGGTTGTGTGGTCTAAGGCATATCTTAATTGAGACCCCTAACTGTGGATACATCAACTTGGGTCCAATAAAATTAAGCATCACAAAATTTAGGGATTTTATATCTATCATAATAGCCCCTATAAACCTTGTAAAATTTACAATGGAAATATATAAACCTAGATATTTTAAAGAGCATGAAAGGAAATACTAGTTGACAAAAATGTATTATGGATAAATCAATTACACTTATATGCCAAAAAAATAACCAAATTACTTGTTTTTAAGTATATATATTTCAAATCAAAATTTGTTGACATAAATTTGAATCTAAATATGGAAATGCACGTGTAAATGTCAGAAATAACTTCGTTATAAATTTGATAGTGACCAAAGGACATATGTCCAAAGTGTTGTGGACACTCCTAACATGTATAAATCACAGTGCACAATCCTCATAGACAATAAACATGAATAAAATTGATTTAAATATTATTTTCACATAGTTTTTATCTTTTGTTCCTTCACTTTGATATTTACATTATGACATATGTAGCCTAAAAGACATAGTTTCTTCTCCTTTCCCTAGATTGGAAACAATATATAAAACTTAAGGAAAATAATAAGTGTTTTGGGTTTTGTGTTGTAGAATAATTGGGGTTTTGGGTGTCTTCTAATAATCATCCAATAAAAAATAAACAATATATATAAAATCTTAAATAACATAATTGAAAATAATTCTAGTGACATACAAAATTCTAGTCATAAGCTAAAAATGTACTATGGTAAATACTAGCTTTACAAAATGAATAATGTTTTAATGAATTGCTTGATTCCTCTAGAATTCTTGTGAGTGCTCAATAGTTCTCTAACAATATCATGTGTAATATCTATAGCATTATTTGTGTAGTGTCTATATGTTGTTTGAATAATCATTGTCAAATGAATTACAAATATTATGTATTTACACATGAAAAATGAATTCAAATTAGGGCCCTATTAGCACACAAAATGATATACAATGGCTAGACGATGAAATTGACATGAACCAAAAATTAAGTACAATGTGAATTAGAAGAACCTAAATGGTGATCCTAGGAGTGTCATGGGTGATCTAGAATGACCTATGAGAGCCAACAATTATCTAGACAATATGCCTAAAAACATGAACATAATTGAAGTGAAAATGTTAGAACCTCCTACAATTTAAACTAGAAATTACCAAACACATTTAAAAGAAAGTAAATTCACCAGTTACTACTCATCTATAAAAAGCATACATCAACATACCTAAATTATATTTATATGATTATGTTAAATAAATATTGAGATCAAGTAGTAAACAAAAAATGTATTGTGCAAAGTAATTCCACTAAATTAGATAAAAAATAAAAATATATAATAGTCATTAAACACTCATATGTTATGATATTGTAAGAAATAATCACTATGATATTGATAGTCACAACAAATAGTATAACATGATACAATAATAAATACAAAAGTATGCCAATGGCTTTAGATGTAATCAACATTAAGATGAAACTTAAGTATACAACAATATTGTCGAGCATTAATAATCAACTCATGAATAATTTAGTAGCCATGAGTATGCATTATAGATAGGTTCAATTCAACTATGAAGAGGGAGAACATAATTTGGGTAATTTTCCTCTAAATATAGACCAAGGTTCCAATGCACACCTCCCTATTGGTAGTGTCCCTTATTTTAAACAAAGGATAAAAGATTGATGTTGTGAGCATCCAAAAGCATCTAAGAACAAGTGTGAGAGTATAATCACTAATACATATCGCTAGTCATAAAGACCATAGGTATGCCTCTATCATTTGTGATCTCAAACAATCATGTAAACTAAAAATACAATGGATAGACAATGTATACAACTATAAAATCACTTTGGCCAAAACATTTTATACAATTTCAAACTTAAAAAAAATATGGGTCATTGTCTACACATGTATTTCTCTTTACTATATCAACTAATTATTAGCAATATTTTTATATGATTGGATATTGAGTGAACTAAAATTAGGCTCCTTACTTGTCACTTATCATCCCTTGGTAAATAAAAATGATTATACTAATACTTAATCAAATTAAGAATGCATTACAATTGTAACCATATAAACATTTCCTATAAATTAATCATAGAAGGATTATTCAATAGAATAAACGAAGGGTGTTTCATTCATTAAAAAGACAAGGACATATAGTATTTGATTATACACTTCATCCACATAGTTAATTATATTTACAATTCCATAATTCATAAAAATATTCCATATGGTGTAACTTATCCATTTCATAAATCAAAATACTTAATAAGTCTCAAATTATTATTTTTCTATTATACTGCATATATTCGAATCCCTTAGATATAAAAATACTACAAGGAAATATCTCTACCAATAAAATACTATAAAATATATCTCCAATCTCCCAATCACAGTCTTATATATGAATAATACAATCATTCAAAAAAAACACCACCAATCATATAACTTTATTACTATTTAATTATTTTTTGATAATGGTTTATGAATTAAGACTTTCCATTTATAAAATTAATCCAAAGTTGTCCCATCATAAGCTATAGGCTTGTAGGTGGTCAACCATATACAAGATATACCTTATCTAATGGATTATTTATGCAAAATATTTACCATTATGGTCATAACAATTTATTCTTCTTTTTAACATTATTTAATACTATGTGGTTGTAAAATTATTCATCCTAGTCTATAATTTAATGAATTTTTACCAAGGATAAGAAACATACATCACAAATTATAATGTTAAAGCATTAAAACCTTTTAAACCTATGCATAATATCTCAACGGTTCTCCAAAATATAAAAGTGCTCATCTTTTAAGAATCTTTATATCTTATAAATTCAACATCAAGCTAATAACTTAAGGTTCTAAATAAACAACCATTCTTATTTATAGGCATGTGGGTATGGGTGAACCCTCATTTTCATGTCCATAAAGGAGTGATCTCATAATAAATTCAAGATAAAAAATATTTAAAGGTAATCCATATCATAAATACTCAATAGTACAAGTTATTTTCAACAATTGAAAACTGTATTCCTCAAAGGAAAATGTTGATACAATCTCAGGCTTCAAGAAGACAAGGTATTATAGCCTCAATATTAAACAACTTAAGCTACTAATAAAGTCAAAAATATATTATATAATTTAATGGATTAAAAAAAAAATGTGCTATATCCAAATGATTCCAAATCAACAAAATGTACTATATCCAAATGGTTCTAAAATAACCAAATGGCTTAAAACAACAAAAATATGCTATGGCCAAATAGTTCCAAATCAACCAAATTATTTGTAAGAAATAATTAAATCATGAATGATAACAACCAATAGATAAGTAACACATAAAAATCTCTTATTTTACTTATATATCGAAGTAAGCTAAAGCTTTCATAGTTAAACTTCTACAACTATCAATGTAACAAGACTAAACCAAATAGTAAGTTCAAGTATGAATAGAACAAACATCCTAAAATGATAGAATTATCATTTATTTGAATACCATGAATTTAATTGATTTATATTATATTTTAAACAAACCCACACCTATTAAAAAAATATGCCCATACACAAATTCAGACAAAATCAATGCTCAACTTCATAAATTAGTTACTTGCTTGGTTAGCTTGTAGCCACATAAAGGTGGTTGCACTTGGTAAGTTTAACTTGTTTTTTATCTCCATTTTATTTATTTTCACTCCCTCAGTATATATCCTTCTCTAAAAAAATATTTCTTCTCTCTCTCTCTCTCTCTTTTAAATATTTTTAACTTGAAATTTTGACTAATTGAAAACTGTGTTTCCTTCTTACCTACAGGCCAACTTCCCTGCCTATCATAATACGGCACTAAATTTGGGTACACCTCTCTTGTTTTTGATATTTCATGCATTTATTTTAAAATAGAGAGTTTTGGGCTCAATAGACCTTTGATTATATCCCCAAAAATCTCCATGCATCTCTATTCACTGAGCCCAAGTAGGATTGCTCTTTCATTATGTGAGCCCTTCATTTTTAGGGTTTCAACTATAATTTCCCACCATAAAGACTACTCATTTGATCCCCAAAATGTATTTGTTATATTTCATGAAAAATAAGAAACCTTAAGCATATTATAAACAAATGATTAAGTTTATATACCCAATCAATTATGCTTTTATGTTTTCCATAATAACTCATTTATGCCCTCCACCCAATGATGGTCAGGGGTTGAGACTATAATTTAGGATGGCCAGTCAAAATGTTAATAATGGTAATGTCATCCATACTACCTAAGGTTGTAAAACAAGTTATCAAAATCTAAACACTCATTTCATATGAAGGTTTGTCAATTATGACCATCATTTTTGGGCCAATAAAAATAATGCATACTTTTGTATTTAGACCTTAGTGAAAAAAATTATGCAAAAAACCTGAGATAATTGGTTATGAAGCTATTACATTGATGGTATATTTTTATTCAATGTCTATATTTACATTCCAAGGTTAAAAATATTCAAGTATCCTTTTTGATATAAAACTACCAACAAACTAACTTGCGCACTCATTTATAGCAACAACAACCAACATGATCATACAGACTTGTTTCATACTAGACTCTATAGCACACACAAACACTCAAAATACGAATCATCATACCTATAAATAAATGAATGTCATAAAATATAAAAATCTAAGCAATCAATTCCAAAAGTAAATGCAATCCAATCAATCTACAAATGAGGTAGTATGATGTGAGTATGTGAGTGTTTCCATATAGTTTTGTCTACCCCCAACTATCACAATAATAGCTTTATCCCTTATGATTCTCTCCCTTAGGATTCTACTATGAAGGAATGACTAGACTGTCCTGCACCCACCTCAACTAGGTAAAAATGGTAGTCCATTACCAAGCATATCAAAATAACTGAGAGAAATAAATCTTAATTAATGTGCCAAATGAAACCATAACATCAAAGAAAAATATATAAATGATAATCATGATCATCGATTTTATACAACTACAATAATGTTGTAAATAAATATTAAAGTGCAAGATATCACGGTTTAAACTAAATTAATTACATAATAATTGAACTCAATAATTTGAAATCACAAATAATATAATTAATCAAATATGCCATTGTAGTTTCCATTAGGGATAGCATGAGATGTAATAGAAAATGTAAAAATGAACAATAAATCTGATGGTGAATAGATAGGGTTTGTAAAATATATATCTCTAATTTATAATGAAATATTAGAACAATAACACAATTATGACACATAGACAAGTACAATAGGGTTGAAATAATTTTTAATAATGGAAATAACCTTCAATAAAATCAAACACAACAAATATTTTGGATTTTTATACCTAGCACAATAATCCCTATAAATTTTTCAAAATTCAAAATGGGAAACACCTAAACATATAGGGTATAAGGAGCATGGAATGAAAAAAAGGTCGACCAAAATGTCTTCTGGATAAATCAATTACACCTAGATGCCAAAAAAGTAACCAAATAATCTTGTTTTAAGTATATTAAACATGTATAAAATAGTAATATTTCTTAATTGATGTTTCACAATCTAGAAGTAGTGAATTCACAGAGGGTTTAGAGGTGTATCTATTTTTATCATAATTTTTTGACATATATTTGAATCTGAATGTATATATGCATGCATAAAAGTAAAAAAGTCCTTTCCCAAAAATTTGGGGTTCTTCAAATTCTAACATACATAAATAACTATGCAAAATCCTCATGGATGATACACATAATTGAAAATGGTTTGATGATCATGTTTACATGGTTTGGATCTTTGTTTATTTTGTTCTAATCTTCATGTTATAACACCTATAGCCTATAGGTTGTCCTTTCTTCTCCTTTTACTAGATTATAAATAATATTTGTAACTTAATGAAAACAGTAAGTGTTTTGGGGTTTTTGTTACAAGTTAGTTGGTTTTTTAGTGTTTTTTAATTATTAGGCCCATAAATATTAAATAATATATCAAAAATAGTAAATAAAATAATTGAAAATGACTATAGTGAAAAACAAAATTCTAATTCACAAGTTAAATGTGATCCATGGTAAATACTAGCTTTAGAAAATGAAGAATGTTTTAATAAATTTATTGATTTCTCTAGAATTATTATGAGTGATCAACAATTATCTAAAAATATAAGTTGTAATATTTCTATGATTCTTTACTTACTAGATATATTTTGTTTAAAGACTGAGTGTTGACTGAACTATAATGCTTGTGTATTTATAAAAAAATTGAATTCAAATTGGAACCATATTAACATGCAAAATGGCATATGATGGCTAAAAGGGAAAAAAATAGAACCCCAAAAGTGAGTGCACTATGAATTGGAAGAACCCCAAATGTGAGCCTAAGAGCATCATGGACATTCCAAATAGTCCTAAAAGCACTAAAAATTCTCTAGACAATGTGTCCATAAATGTGAACAAAGATAGAGGAGAGAGAAAAGGGGTGAGAAGAAGAGGGGGCATGGTGAAACATGAGAAACATGTCAATCACATCTATTTAGACCCATTGTCAAAAAATTAAAAAGTACCCTAAAATAAAGTAATTTAATGACTATTAAATGACCAGGGGTCATTTTTAGGTTTCAAGAATACCTTTTGTTTTATTTATTTCTCGAAAATTACAATTAATAGGTTTTAAGAATGATAAAATATTTACACATCAAAGCTTGGTCTTGGATAGATTTTACATTATTAATATTTGGTTTTGACATATGTTAACATGTTCAAAGAAATATTTATTTATTGACAGTGATATACAATTTACCATTGTATTGAGGATAAATTGATTACAACTAAATTCACCAAAAATAACCCTATAACATTAATTATGCCAACAAATACATGTACAATACACTAATAATTCCTAATTAATTTTGTAGATAATTTAAGTTGTAGCTCATTCAAATATGGTTTCATTGCTTATGTTGAATAAATCAATATCTAGTTATATTTGACCTAATCTAAATGTGAAAATGCACACTCAATAATGATGGTGACCTAGCTTAGAAATTTGATTAGAAATACAGGTACAAGCCATTGGGGATATTTCTAGCATGTGTCAAACTATGGGTGTCTCTGAAATAAATTGATGATTGTAGTCACATGGCTATGATATATTAAACTTAAGGAAAATACATTAAAATTTAGGGGAATGTGATGAGGGTTATTAGTTTTAAACAACATCATCTAATTATTAGACCCATACTGGTGGAAACCACTCTAATAAGATTTGGAAAATAAGTAAATTGTATAATTAAAAATAACCTAAAATATATGAAACTCTAGGTCATGCATCAAAAGTGTTCCATGAGAATAACTAGCTTAAATCAATGATAAATTATCTACTGATTACTTGATCTCTTCAAAAAAAATTAGTGTTCAATATATTCTCTATGAATGACTATTAGATATTATATGTTAAAATAACTGCAATGTTTTTGTATTTATAAACATTTGAATTCAAATTAGGAAGCTATTGGTGTATAAATTGACACCCAAATAAAAAAAAATGACAAATAAAAAAGGGGATGTGTGCACTCTCACTTAGTGAAGACCAAAATAAGGGCTCAGAAATATTGGGGACATTTTTGATAGGTGTCCAAAATGTTGGACATAAGAAGTGAGATAGGAGAAGGAAATAGAGAGAGGAAAAACTCAATGATCTATAAAATCATAAGTATAATTATTGATATAATTTATCAAATCAAAATATGTTTTTATTCTTCAAAAATTACTTAAAAATATAGTTAAAATACTTAATGAACTTAGAATTGATATGATATGTTAGCCCCCAAATTTGGCCAAGTAAGGGAATACATGTAATTTTATGTAATTATCAAAGGGTGAAAGGGATGCTCACATTTTAAAATAATAAAGTGTGAATAAAATAATCACAAGGGTTTTTATGAATTATAATAGTGCACCATTAGGCTTGGTGGCATGTGAAGAGGTGGTTGTTTAGATGTAACAATAAATCTAAGAGTGTTCAGAATGAAAGGACTTTCTAAGTATCAAAATGAATTGATGATATTAGAAAATTTTATGTAGAACATGGATCACTATGATTAGAAGGAGTTTTCATAGACTGTAGAGTGTAAAATAAGTAGCATCATTTTAGGAAGTTGGTAGAGTAAGTATTTAGGCATGTCATATTTAAGACAAGTCATTACCTAGAATAATTTTAACGAATCTAATACAATGTGGTATGAATATAGGAGTCTATTTGGTCAAATAAATGTAATATAAATTAGTTAAAATAATCTATTTAGAAATTTATTATACATTTTTTAGAGCACACCTTTATTACGTGTAACCGAAAGGTTTTGGTTTGAGCCTATAAAATCTCACCTTGTTTCATATATTGGGTTGTTGGGGAGATTACTGTAAAATTATTATCCTAATCCTCAAGGTGTTATATAAATATAAAAATAAGGTTTTAGTAAGTAATGAAAAGGAATCAGATGATGACTTGATAATAATTGACCCCATAGTTGTCAAATTAGTGGAGAAAAACAAATAACTCTATATTTTCCTCATTTTGTATGCCCTAAATCCTAAGAAGCACAAAGGGGTACCAAACCCAAAAACTATAAGAGTAGGAGAAGACTATAGAGAATAACCCCATAGTAAAACTACTCATTACAAAATAAAAATACCACTCATCGGGCTAGCTAAAAAATCTTTCATCATCCAATGGAGTGAAAAAGAAAACACAAGGAAATAAATGTGTGGAAACCCAAGTAGAGACAAACTAAAGACAAATAGAAGTGTTGCAAGAGGGTTTGGGGTTGGATGGGTTGAAGTATGTCCACATATAAGAATAAGGAGAAGAACATGGTGAATAAAAGGAGGAAGAAATGGAAAATGGTAAATAAAAATAAATGCATGATATTGAATCATTAGAGTATGAACGAATCAAGGTTATATTATAGACATATAGGCCAAAAGACTTGGGGTATGAATCCTCAACACAAAATACATGCATACTAATGAAGAAAGTGGAAGAGAGGTAAAAAATTAATAAGGGAAAGAGTTCAGAAGAATGTGCCTAGTAAAGAGTTATTTGTTTGGAATCTATTGCATGAGAAAATTTCCTTGAAGCAAATGTGTAAATATGTCTCAGTCATTATTGACACACATTTAATTGAACCATGTTTGAAGTTCCAAGAAATTATGTGTATATTGATGAGCCATATACTATGAATGATAAAAGGGAAATGATGCATTGTGACCCAAAAAATATGACTAATATTCATCAAGGTGTGAATTGGTGTGGTTGGATACAAAAGTGTCATGGTATAATATTTTGAATAGATCAACAATAATAAATAAGAATATTATTTTGATGAGGATAACAAAAAATGTGTAGTTGTAGAGCAAATGATAGCAATAATTGAGCTACATGTTTTGATTTTTTAGTGAGAATCCTCAAATAAGAATCAAGCTCAATGGATAAAATTGACCTAGAATTGGTAAGAGACATTTAAAAATTAAATTAATGGTCAACCACTTGTTGAAGTAGAAAGGAAAGATAAATATTGTATAAGAATATGAGTAGGACTAGAAGGAGAAATCTAAGAATTAATTCAATGAGCAACTATAATGTTTTGAGAAATTGCTATTAAACCTCTAGGAAAAGGCAAACCTGGCATACCAATTATTCCAATAGTTTGTGTGCCAAACATTGGTCATAAATGATTGCCTAATCAATGACTAGTTAAAACAAAAGGACTTAGAGGCCAAGGTCTTTCACACTAAGGATATGATTGAGAGGAACCAAATACTCAAAGAGTATGAGTAAAAGTATCAAGAAATGGAAATAAGTTTTAAAGTTATCCAATGCAAGGCCATGGATGAAGAGACTATAGTTAGGGATGTATGTGAAGGGTTATATCTATAAATAAAGGTTCCCAAACTGAAACCAAAACAAATAAAATACCAGCCACACATGCTTAAAATTTTATCTACTAAAATGTTAACAAGGATATAAGTGATTCAATCCATGCTCACCAGATGGAGCATTTTTGAAGATGAGGTATAAAGGTATGGGCTTGATTTTTTAGAGGAATAACAAGATATATAAGGGTTTTCTATGGGTGGACAAAAAAACTAGTGTGGGGTGATGTTGGCCCCCAATTTTTTCCAAGTATGGGAATGTGAGTAAATTTTTCAAAACTCAAAGGGTGCAAGGTATGTACACATATTTGAAAGAATAAAGAAAAAATTAAAGTTTTTTAATGAATATGAATACTATATGAAGCCTTAGATTTGATTACGTATAACATTGCATCATCAGTCTTAGTGATGCGTAAGGAGGTGGTTTCATAGATGACCAATAAACCTGGGAGTGTTCAAAATAAAACTAATTTACAAATATTTGGTATGAACCAAGGATAGTGGACAAGTCAACACAAAAATGGAGTAATATGATCAGGATGGAAGTTGTGAAAACCATGAATTATAAAATAAGAAGCATAAATTAAGGAACTTAGTAGAGCAAGTCTTCAGGGACATCTTATTTAAGAAAATCCATTTCCTAGAATGGTCTTAACGAGTCTAGCATTGTGTGGTCTGTATATATGAGTTTGTGTGGTAAAAGACATTCAAAGGAAAGAAATCACATTACTATCTATATAATGTTTTTGCACATTTTGTGGAGCACACCTTTATTACATGCAGCCCCAAGGTGTTGGCTTGATCTTATAAAATTCCACCTTGTTTCATAGATTAGATTATTAAAGATATTACTAATGTTACATTGTTGAATTATTATTGATTGTGATGCTAAGTAATAAGAAATCATGTAAACTAAAAAATAATGTATAATAATAAAGGATTTCATTATCTGATGTTATATTTTATGTTAACTATTTGGGTTTTTTTTTGTTGAGGTTAAAGGGGGGATTTTTTTGAACTAGGGTCCCCAAACCCTAGGAAAAGTACAAACAAAATAGAACCAGATGTCTACCAAAGACCAAGAGAAAGTCTAGAACAAAACAAGGCCTGAAATAACCAAAACATAGCCTAGATACAACAAAAGACAATCAAAAAGACAATAGAAGAAAAAATTAGATCCTAATCCATGTCTAGGTTAATCGAGACATCCTCCAAAAAAGAATTTATCCTTTTGAGATTATCATCAATTTAAAACAATAATTTTTCTTTTTCCATGTCTTTCTAGTACCTGCTACATTGGACCTTTATACCTTTCCCTTTGTCAATGGTCTTTGTGTTAAATAACTCTCCCAGGTGAGCTTTGAGGCTCTCAACATTATCAATTCCCTCATTCATGGATGCCTTGCTCTAATTTACCAAGAAACTAATATTATTTTTGAGCTTCTCATTCTCATTCTCCAACATATCCACCCTAAATTGGAGACTCTAAAATGTTGATTGTCCTCCTTAGAAACATTGTTTTGGTTCAATCTATCATTCTAATACTATAAAAACTTGACCTTATCTTTTAGGTCTTTTAGTTCCATCATGAACCAACACATGATAAAATTTTTTAGGTCTAATTCCTCAACAATCTTGTCTACATGTTCATTTCTTTTTTAAAGAACTAACTAGATTATTAAAACTCTCATTAAGTTCTTATTGTTGATTACCAGAGGAAGGCTTACCTTTGTCCTTAGAATCATCTCTAGTATTTATTTTTCTAGATTTATGGGGATTTGGCTGAGAAGACTTATGCATTTCACCTAGATCCTCTTGTTGATAATCATCTTGAGTCTCTACCCTATCATCTTCAACTAAAATGGTCTCACGCGTAGATCTACCTATTTTACCCTTCTTACCTAAGATGACCACTAGGACATTGGGAGTCTTGGTTTCACTCCTTAGACCTTTTTTGATATTATCTTGCATTTTAGTGGGTTTAACATCTATAACTTTAGGATATTTCACAACTATTATATTGGAATATTTGATCTTTATATTCCTTATAGTACTACCAGGGTACTTGATACAAACATTATTAATATTCCTAATATCCATTGATTTATCCTCAATAGTTTTATTCTAAGAATGAGAGATATTTAGATTGATTTAATTCATACCCTTGAAGTACTTAATAATTAAAAAAATCACCCCTTCATGTCTAAAAACTAGGTATTTTCTATTTTTATATTTTAGGATAGAGACTTCAAGCAAATCAAGGATGTAGAAAGGGAAGCTAAAAGAAATAACTACCTAAAATAATTCAAGAAAATGAACAGGGACCATTTTAAAAAAATAAACCTACCTTTGAGTGTGACATATTGCATCACATGAAAATTGACCTCTCTATATGGCATGGGTAATGGCTTGTGGTCAAACCCATTATGTAGAGTTTCTAAAGTTTCCCCTTCTTCTAGAAATATCTCCTTATCTCTTTTATAGCCTCTAGCAGATTTTAAGATTTTTAATTATTTGGGTTGTTAATGCTTATGATGGTATTTAGTATTTTTACATAATTTTTAATCACCACTTAAGTGTATTTTTAAACCTAAGCTATAGGATTTGACATATGTAATGGTTTATAATCTCTACTAGTACCCAACCATGCCTTGATGGTCTCTCTCTATGCCTTAGGTGAGCATGCAAGCTCACTTGCATGGTATGTTGATGTGGTGAGTATCATTGTTAGGGTAAAGTGTGAGTGGTGTAGAATAATAGTAGGTGCATGGGAATTTTATTAAAAAAAATTGTTCCATTACTAGCATGCAGTTAAACTAGTTGTAAAAGATAATGCATGGTAATGATTCAAAAAAATCCATTAGAGAATATTGAGATATGGTTAAAGGGACTTGAGATAAATTTTATGAAAAATCATTCTAGTCTAGGAATAATAAACAATAATAAGTGGGTAGAATATTATTTTTATTACTCTTTATATAAAGTATTATTTTGTGAGCTACCTAGACATTTACACACATGGTTGGCTAAATAAGTTATGGGCCAAAGTAGGAGTTGAAGAATAATATATCATTGGAAAGAAACATAGATTAAAAAGTTGTAATGCATTGATACCTCTTGGACCAAAGTAGTAGATGTGTGGTAGAGGGTAATGTTGAATAGATATTAGAGTTTTTTAAATCTCTATATACTATTTCCTAGAGGAAGCAAAACACTAGTTATTGCACAAGCCTAGAGGGTCATATATAGTGTAGTTACCCTTGGAAATCAATAAATTGATGGCATATTGAGGTATTGAAAATACAACCATGGAAAGCTGAATACTCTCATGCATGAGTTGAGTGCAAAATATCAAGAGAAGGGTGGGAAAGGTTTGCATGATTTAGTTGTGAGGGGTGGAGAGCCAAATAATTTCAACATGATGAGCCCTGATGGTTTCAAACTCAAGCAACACAAAATATGATGAAATTTGGTAAAGAGTGATTTCCACCATGGACCCTAAGAAGAGGAGTTGAGTTAGGGAGATTCTATGAGGTCTCACATAGAATAATAAGGGCATGAGGATAAATGTTTCATTAAGGAAGTGGACTCTAAGGAGGAATAAACACACACCAATGAGAAAAATGACATTATGAAGGACTTTTTTGAAGTGACTTGGGACCATATAGACATGTAAAACCACACAATAATTCAATAAATGCCCACCCATAACATACTTGAAGTGTTAGTCCATGCATTTCTTAGCCAAACTAAAGGAAGTGAAGGTAATTATCTGGATTTGTCTTGAATAGTAGAGTTCAAGAGATGAGAGGTTGCTAAGATATTTTTATAGTTGATGATATTGTAAAAACTTTTAGGGCCAACAATAATACCAGTAGCATAGTATAAGAGCCCAACTATGTTGGGCATGCCATAGACTCATGGTGGTAATTGACATGTGTAGGTGAGTCATAATATGTTAGGAGGAACCAATAGCTATGGGCATAGTGGCAACCAACCTAATTGATAACCTAACTTCAGTGAAACCTAGTATTTGGGTTGGTGGAGTAGAATTCCCATTAGGAATAAATATGGGTGGCATGGGAAGAGGAAAGTAAATAGGTAGATATAATTTGAACACATAATAAACCACTAGTTTGTTAATACACAAATACAGATCCCAAAAAAATCATCTATAATATGTCACTAAGTCTACCAAAATATAAAGGAGTGGAAAATGTTGTTGAGCATGTAAAAAATGTGAGTTTATTTAGCATGTGAAGGTTGTCAACACACTAGACTGGGAGGAAAGCCAATTTATGACTACCTTACTAGACCACACACACATGGTATCATAAATTTGACCCATAACAAGATATTATAGATTAGATTAGATCGATGAAGTGCTTTTGAAGGAATTTGATCTACTTGAATTTAATAGTAAATCATCTCTATTTTGAAGGAAGTTAGGTAAGAACTTATAGAGAGCCTCCATGTGTATGATACAATTTTTAATACCTTAATGTATGAGATCTCATATGAGATCCAATCCATTCAATAAACATAATGGATTTTTGGAGGGTTATTGTTACCATTTAGGGACATATTGTCTATGAAAAAAACCATATATCCCAAGGAGACACTAGAATAAACATTAAGGGTGATCCATAAACTAGGTGGATATTCCACTCTAAGTTTCACCAACATAGATCATTTCAATTCAAGGGGTTTATATCAAGTTATATTTCATAGAAAAAAACTTAAAAATGTTGTTTAAAGATGCATTCCAACTCTTATGTCTAAAATTTACAACATAGAAAATAATATGCAACCCTTCACATGTAATCTCCACATACTACATCTTTTGCACACACACACACCCACACACACACACACACACACACACACACACACACACATTCTTTCACACTCTAAATATTTTTATACTCCATACATGATTTTAATTGAAATGCTTGCATGAAAGTGCAATACCAAATGTAAAGTTATTTAACCTTTAAGAAACAATTACTATGATTTTTAATTATGAGTCTTGATTTATCTTAAGTATTTGGTGTATCAACATAATTTCAAGGAATGTAAATATGCAAGCAAAGGAAATAAACACATCAATATCAAAGAGTGATAACACAAGGCATACCCTAGAGAAAAGTAATGTGATAAAAATCCAACAAGAGTGAATCCATGATTCCTCATCTTCACTATGTTTTCCAGTTTACAATATTTTCCCTTCTTGGGTTTACAAGTAAAACCAAAATCATGGGCTCCCATACTTTTAATGATCTCTAAAAGGTTTGGTGGAAGACTTGCCTCTTAAGCAATAAAAACTATTGAACTCAGTTATCTCAACTATGTATTCTTCAACTCATTCACATACATGAAAATAATAAGAAAACAAGAAAAAATACTCAAACTTGAAAATAATAAATATGAATATAACGTTCACACATTTCATTATTTTTATGATGTTTTCATATCTCTAATAATCTCCATTGATTAGTGTTGCCTTTCCAAGACCATATTTATGCTTTCCTAATCTTAGAACTTGCTAAGAAGCTCAAATGAACCACCAAAGGGAAGGATAAAAATTTGTAACCATACCAATACAAGTGGTTCTAGATATATACATATATATTTGGATATTAACATATATCTCTTGATGTCAACAATTGGCTCTTGAGATCTACAGTCTAATGCCAAAGTTGTCTAAATTCTAAAGGCCATACATTTTGCATACAAACTCAAAATGGAATGCCAGTTTTTTAAATTTCATAATTTATATATAGAAAATAAAATATGTACTCAAAAGGTACTTTTAATTCTGACCATATGTTATTTTATCATGTACAACAAAAACTAGCACTTTTCCAAGACTCGACATATTATAAATTACTCATGTTTGATAGTCAATTATTTTACCAACTAAATTAAATGATATAGATGATCAAATTAATGATAAAACCCAATATTTAAAGGATTTTGGGTTCCAAAAAATCTATAAAAATAATATGAATATTTACCTCCTATGTTCCCAAGTGAGAAACCAACATATCATCCTCTTGGATAGTAACTTGTCTAGGTTCTAATCTGATCAAATTTTAGATAGTATCTTGTTTAAGGTCCAATTTTTTAAAACTAAACTTATTGCACTCTTTGGTGTCTTAAAGTTAGTTATGGCCATTATTCTTAGCTGATTTGATGAAATATGCATGATTTTAGTCTATGATGAATCTATTCATGAGGATATATTCATACAACATCTTCCTTGTTGTTCACAATGATTGCAACAACTGAAGAAAACATATTGCATTATATTGGTGGTGTTATAACAATTAAAATTATTAAAAATTGCACTTATCTTAGGTATTACAATTAAAAAATTTAACATACATGGATTGGAAACACAAATCCATTTACAAAGTTGCCCATATGTTTCAACTAAAATTTTGCATCAAAACAATGCAATATACATTAAAGGAAACATATTCAATGAAAGAAAATGGATGCCACAACATACATCCATAAAAATCAATAGTATTCTTATGGATTTATACTCACCATGGATGCACTTATCAACATGTATTAATGATTTTTTATCATTTCATTTCTTCTCCCTTCATGAAAGTACCAATTCAATATCAATTTAAATCTGATCTAGAGTCCCATACAAAATTGGCTTTAGAGTGTTACAAAAAGCTTCAGAGTCCCATATAAAAATGGCACTGATGTGTTATATATAGCTCTAGAGTCCCATATAAAAATTTCTTTGGAGTGTTATAACTAGATTTGAAGTCCCATATAAAAGTGGTGTCAGAGTGCTACAACTATTATGTATATATGAAAAATAACATAGACATGATATCATAATTATGATTTATTAAAAAAAACATATACCTCCATGCCAAAATCATGTGAATTCAAATTTAAGATAAAATATTGATAAAAAATGGACATGCTACATGTGATGTAATTCTAAATTTGTATAGAGAGAAAAATAAAACTAACATGTTGTCACCTTTGTGATACCTTGGCCTTAAAACATGTGGTTGTAACTTTCTCTCAACATAGAGTGGTTGTTATACCTATATTGTCACATTCCATATAAATTGAGAAGGATAACATGTTAACTTTCCAATCAACATGAGCATGAGAATGCAAAAAAAATGATAAAAAATCTTTGATGCAATGGGCTACTCATACATATGTTTCTCAAACTAATTATGTGGTTTCTTCATATATACTTTTAATGAGTGACTTTTCTCCACTTTCTCATACAAAAAAAGGTTATCTTGATTCTTTCAACAAAGGAATATAACAAGAAATTTGGAAGTGCTTATATATGCATTGCAAAAAAACATCTTAGCTATGTAAATACTCTATCCATAGAAATAATAATAAAATATTACAATTACCCACTTGTAATGGTGCAAGGAATAATCTATGGGTTGCTCCCTCTTGATAGATTATTTATTGGATAGGTTTTAGATGTAAATCAAAAATGAAGTTTTTTAACTATTCTTATAGGGATCGATCTCTTATCATGTTTACCTTTTTACATTAGTTTTGGGTGCTTCTTAATGGGATGCTCCCACTTGGATTCTTCCCTATCTAGTTGGGTTACTTTAATTTATATATCTTCTATTGGAGATGATTGAGAAGCTTCTTCATTGGATAAATCTTGATTTATAGGTGCTTGAACAACTTCCCTCTTATTTTCATATGCTTCTTCCTTCTTGGAATGGTCCTTGTAATTCTTGGGGTGAAGTTATGGATGAATCTCCCAAAATTATGCATGCCAATGCCTACTTACATTGTAATGAGTGAAATAATTCATGACCATTATCTTAAACACCATTCCACTATTTTTATTCTCCACATTTTGATTTGGACAATGGTGTTTACATCTTACATCCTTCCGTTTGAAGGACATGGGATTGTTTTGGATGGACTTCCTCTTCTAACACATGTCCACACAATGGTTATTCATTCCACAATAAGTACATGGATATGTATACCAAAAAAATTGTGTTATATGACCATTATTATTACATTTGAATCAAACAATGGAAGATTTATTCTTTCCATACCTTCTTGGGCTGCCCTTTGTGTAAGCATGATGAGGTGGTAATGTGTTTCCTCCTCCTTTTGGATGTTCACCTCTATTTTGATATGATTTTCTTTCATTCACTTTTTCATGGAGTGATAATTTGATATATCCTTCACAAAAATGTTATCCTCTTCTTGGAGAATCTTTGTTGGCCCTTTGAGGTGGCTTAATGTTACCTTCATATTTAAGAGACACTTGAAACTTATTTTGACAATAAAATTCCTCATTATATTTAAAAATATATATGATGTCATTACCTTTAATGGGTTGTTTTTGTAGAGTTATTAGCTTGGGGTCTTTGCTTTTTGAAACTTTCCTTACTTCTAGGGATAATATTAATAATTGACCCCTAAAATCTTACTATGTAATCTTGGTGAATCCTAGAGTTTAGATATAATTCTATTGGTGAATCTTTGGTAAAATCACCATGCTGGTATAAAACGAGTGGTGATTTATATTCGCTCTTTCAAAATAATTATAAATAGCTAGTGAATCAAGCATCATATTCAAATCAAGAATTAATGGTGAAAAATCCAAATTAAACCCCTTTCTCAAAACACATTCATGGGACAGATATGCTTGAGGTGGAATAACAATTATGATCAATGCTTACCCTAAGTTTTTTGGAACAACTATATTTATTTACCCTATGAAATTTGGGACAATCCAACCATTCAAAACACTTTACCGAATGAATAAATCTAATTATGGAAGACATGAGAGACAATGTGAATAATAATTAATACAAATGAATCCCAAATCTAAACCTTAAATAGGTATGTGTGACTCTAAAAAAAATCATCACCAAATCAATGCTCAAACACACATTCACAAGATTTTTAAGGTCTTATTGATCTCATTACTAAGCAAATAATCCCAAAAAACTTCAAAGATCTTGTTGATCTCATTACTAAACAAATAATCCCATGTGATAACCAATTTATTTCTAATATTAAGGGTTTGATATAAGCTAAAAAGGGGTTTCACACTATGAGAAAAGATATAATAAAAAAATTAACATGGCAATAGTTCAAATCCCTTAAAAGATAGGCAAAATTCATTAAAAGGATGAAAACATTTGTAGAAATGTACAACTTGTATTTCTTACTTGATTGTACTTCATTGTTGGTTGCTTAGACTCCTCCGTGGCCTCCTTTTGAAATGTTTGCTTGCTTCATGATTCCCATGACCTGTAGGGCTTGTATTCTTACTTGGATTGAACTTCATTGTTGGCTACTTAGACTCCTACTTATCTTCCTCTTGTAATTTTCACTCACTTCATGATTCCCATGACATGTAGGGATTGCATTTCTTACTTGGATTGTACTTCATTGTTGGCTACTTATTCTCCTCCTTGGCCTCCTCTTGCAATTTTTTCTCACTTTAAGATCCCATGACCACAAAGGAATAAAAATTTAATAGAAATTAATTTATATGAATTTAGATTTTAGGGTTTCATGGTTCTACGATTTTAAGAAATTTGAAACACTAACACATATTTATTTTATAGGAGGTAATTTTTGTTAATTTAATACCAATGGAGAAAGAGGTTAGAATATGAGAAGTCTAAATTTGAGATCTTATTTACAATTCCTTCTTTTTAATGATTAATTTTTTTATTTTTTTAAAATATTAAATTTGTTCCTTTTAAGGGCTAAATTTGATGGCCATATGACTAAGTATAAATTGAGTACAAATCTCTTTAACTCTCTCAAAAGACCAACCAGTTAATATAATAAATTGAGTGTAGCAAAAATTATGACAAAAAATTAGAGTGTAGAGTATAAACCAACTATAGTGCCATAGGGCAAGATAACTATGAAAATCAAGGATGACATAACTTAAAAAATATTCAAAACATTTTCATAGTTTTAAAATTATAAGCTATATAATAAAGTCTACCAAAATGTCTTAACCACATCCATATTGGCCTTTCAAATATTTCTTTATTTCAATTAACAAACTATGTCAACCAATATATAATTATTACCTTAAACATTTAAAAATAAAATACAGTATGATCATGAGGCTCTATTGCATTTATTTAGTTTGTTCTTTATGCATTGTTTAAAAGAAGTATTTTTCATATCATTATTTCTCAGAAGAAATCAATTTATTGTTTGTTTAAAATAAGTATATGGTAAAAACCAACCAAATATAATAAACTGAGTATAAAAAAAAATAGTGATGAAAAATCAGAGTATAAAGTATAAACCAACTATGGGGCCAGAGGGAAAGACAACTCAGAAAAGTGAGGATGACATAACTAAAAAAAAATATTTAAAACATTTTTATAGTTTTAAAATTATAAGTTATATAATAAGGTCTACCAAAATGTCTTAACTGCATCCATATTGGCCTTTCAAATATTTTTTTATTTCAATTAACAAACCATTCCAATCAAAATATAATTATTACCTTAAACATTTAAAAATTGAGATCCATGATTATTTTTTTGTAGTACATGTAGTAAGATCATATGTAGTACTTAGTATAAATTGAGTACATACCACAACTCACATTTTTGATACAGTTGGTCGATCTAATAGACTTAAAGAAGTTCATGTTACAAGGGATCAATTTATTGAGGTTGTATCCTCTGTAAGTTAACCTTAAAGGAAATTACAAAATAATAATAATTTAGAGATTAGATATCATTTTCCTCATTATAAACTACTATAATCCATGGCTATGATGTACCCTTAATATTGAAAAAATGTTAGCTTATCAGTTTTTAGAATAAAATCAAAACCTTGGCCCAACACTTTTGTAAGATTGTAGAATTGAATGGTGAACAAACTTAATGTATTTTATAATTACCAAAGCTAAGGGAATGATCTATTTGATTTGCCACAACAAGTTTCGGACCATGATTTTGAAGATGGCTTGACCACTAGACTATGGACTACTTTGAGTGAAATACTATGTGATGATATCTCAGAATATTTTAATTTTACTAATTTATTCCAAACAATAATTTTGGGCTTAGTGAAATATGAGATAATTTTTAATGTATTGTCATTTTTAAAGTTTTTTAAGAAATAAATTTGACAAAAATTGGAGACTTGATTAAGGCTCTATATAGCTAGATACAATATCCTCAATTTTCCATTTTATAGAGATTTGGTAATTTGGTAGTCAACATATGAAAGAAGAGGATTGCAGAATAATTATTTAAACACAGTACAATTATGAAATACTAGATCTGAGTCTAACTACTTTTGAAGAGAATGCAAATAACAATTATCAAGCACAAAATGAAAAAAATTGGCATGTTGAAATTTGAAATTTAGGCATCTGAAATTTGGGGTTGATCAAGGAAGGAAAATAAATTTTGTGATCGATTTTGGGATTTATTTTATCATAGTTTTGAGAAATATTGTTGAAGATAATTCAAATTATATGAATTATTATGAGGCAATTTGTGTATTTTTTTTGTTTCTGTTTGATTAAGAGAACATGTATATAATATTTGTAAACTCTATTATAGAGATACATAAGTATATTTTGGTGTTCCCTTATTATTTTATACCAAACTTATGTGAGGTATATATAGTGTAATGAACTATTAGTATTCATATTGGACCAACAACTTCAATTCCACCAATAGCTTGCATAAATGACTAGAAAAATAAAAAAAACCCATCATATATGTATTCGAGCAACTTCCATTAATCCCATGAGTGGCATGATAGACCAACATTAAATTTTTCTTTGGGACCCCTCAATATGTCGGTGCCAATTCACCAAAAAAATGGGTCAAAATTTAAACCTTGATCCCCATAGCTCTAATTCCCCCTGCATTGCATTCAATGTTAGAAATAAAATAAACATTAGATTTTAAAATGATTTATTATTAAGTTGTTTAGTAATTAAAACCATATAGAAGGAAGAACATGTTTGTTTTAATTGGTTTCATAAATGTGTTAAGCACCACTTATGACTTAGAACACAATAATCTTAAGGTAATAATTATATTTTGGTTGGCATGGTTTGTTAATTAAACTAAAAAATTATTTGAAAGACCATTATTGATTATGGATATGGTTAAGATATTTTAGTAGACCTTGTCATTATTGATTATGGATATGGTTAATATATTATCATTATATTTAATCATTTCAAGGTATATGATTGTGCATGTAAACAATTAATCTTAGTCTTTAGAACAAAAGCAAAAAAAATTCTTACCTTGCAGTTGCAATCACAAAGAAATCAACTTAAAAATTATCTGCACCTCGTCCCAATATTTTGACTAGTAGAGCTTCGCTTCTGCCAATCGCTGGCATCAATGAATAGAAAAATTGATAAAATGTCAGCAAAAATATATAAATAAATAATTTTCAAGGAACTTATCATTATATTTATTCATTTCAAGATCTACTATTATGCATGCAAATAATTGATCTCAGTCTTTAGAATAAAAGAAACATAAATCCATACCTTGTAGTTATAATCACAAGGAAAACAACTTATAAATTATTAGCACCTTCATTTCTAACCTCTCATCCTAATCTTTCAACTACCAGAGCTTCACTTCTACCAATAACTTTCATTGATGACTAGAAAAATTGAGAAACCATCAACAAATATCTTTAAAGGAATACTTTTCAAGGAACTTATCATTATATTTATTCATTTCAATACAAATGACTATGCAAACAAATAACTGCTCTTAGTCTTCAAAATAAAAGAAACACATATCCATACCTTGCAGTTGCAATCATAAGGAAACAAGCTTATAATTTTTTTGCACTTTTATTTCCAACCTCTTGTCCTAATCTTTTGACTACCATAGTTTTGCTTCCACCAATAGCTTGCATAAATGACAAGAAAAATTAAGAAACCATCACATATGTATTCAAGTAACTAGAAATAATATCATGGATGACTTGTTGGACTAAAATTAAATTTTTTCTTGGGCGTCTCAATATGCTAGTGCTAATTCACTAAAAATAAGGCAAGATCTAAGCCTCAATTTCATAGTTTTAATTCCACCTACAATGCATTCAATGCTATAAATAAAATAAGCATTAGGTTTAAAAATTATTTATTATTAAGTTTTTTAGTTATTAAAACCATATAGAAGGAAGCTCATATTTGTTTTATAAATGGTGCTAAAAAAAATCAAAACATTTTTATAGTTTTAAAATTATAAACTATATAATAAGGTATGTCAAATGTCTTAACCATATCCATAATTGGCCTTTTAAATATATTTTTATTTCAATTAACAAACTATGCTAGCTAAAATATAATTATTAATTTAAGTTTATTGTGTCCTAGGTTGTCCTTATCACATACATATGCATACATACATATATACACACACACACATATACATATATACTTAGTAATTTTATACTGACCTATACATGTCTCATATAATTTCCTAGATAATCGGACCCATACATGCGTAGTAACTTTGGTGAACTGTGTCCTGAAATAGGATTGAGTATTAACTATAAGGTCATTCAAAACCCATGTATAATAAATTGTATAAAATTGAGGCTATTTGATTGATGTATATTTTCTTAGAATTAACCATTTTCAAAATTGAAAAAAACCTACTTATAGCATTTTGGCTATAAATAGCCTCTAAAATTTTCCCTACTTACTTCAGTTATCTTAGAGCATTATCTAATTCCTTAACCACTAACATATCTAAAACCAACATATTGAGGTCTTTCCACAACCATTATGGGATTAGTCATTTCTAGGCTATCGATGCCAAGGCCTTTCCCATCATAACCCATCTTGGTTAGCAACTTGGAGCCAAAAACCTTAGTATGTTTCTCAAATTTACCAAAGGAATCATCGCAATTTTGATGAAAAGAAAGAGCATATGGTGTAGTGACTACTTTACATACCTATGTCATTGTTTGTGCATATTTGGTAGAGGATGGTATCCTTGGCATGGTATAATATTATCTCTCCTTCCCCTCTTCACCACCATCTTGGAAATTTTCCAAAATCTCTTCCTTGATTTGAAACCCATGTTTCAACAATTCAATAATACCCATGAGAAATTTTTGATGGATGATCACTATATATTGTATATCTTTATTCTCATCTTCCAAGTGCCACAAAAAATTTATTAATTCAAAGTTTTTCTCTCGAGTTTATCAGTTTATTTATTCAATTTCTTGAAGCCTTTCCCTTTTCAAAGTTTTACCCATGGTTGAATTTTTGAAACCAAGAGACTTGTACTTCCTTGTCAACAAACAAAAAATAAAAGAATATATATGTGAATGCATAAATGTGTTAAGGAAACCTTCAAGGAAAAAAGGAAAACCCTCTATGATACCAGTTTGATCTATAAACTAAGTGGATATTCTAGTCCAAATTTTACCAACATGGACCCTTTCAAGTAAAGGGGTATCTCTCAAGTTCTATGTCATAGAACAACACTTAAAAATGTTTATTTAAGATGTAATCTAGCTCTTATGACTAGCATTTATAGCATATAAAATAATATGAAACCCTTCACATGCAATCTTTACATGCTACATCAATTGCATATACATATTCATTCATACTCTAAACATGCTACTACTCCATATATGATTTCGATTGAAATTATTGCATAGATATAAAATACCAAATGTGAAGTCATTTCACCTTTAGGAAAAAAGTTTATGATTTTTAAATATGATTATTGATCTCTCTTAAGTATTTTATGTATTATCCTGGTTGCAAGGAATTTAAACATGAAAGCAAAGGAAAAAAACACATCAAATACAAAGAGAGATAACACAAGACATACCCTAGATAAACTCAATGTGGGACCCAATTATTTTTATGTATTTTTGGGGACCCAAAATTTTTAATTTTAGGCATGTGATTATAAATTTGATCTTTTATATCATCCAACTCAGTCAGTAAAATAATTAACTCTAAACATTCATAATTTATAATATGTCAAGTCTTGAAAAAGTGCTAGTTTATATTGTATGGGATAAAATAGAATATTATTGGCATAAAATTAAATTTTTAGTACATATTTGAGTTCATCAAAAAAATTATACAAGTTAAAAAATGGCATGCGATTTTGAGTTTGTATGCAAGAGTTATGAATTCTATTAGTTAGAAGAATTTCTTGCAAGTCAAACTCTAGGGCCAGACTATAGAACTCTAGATTCAGACTATAGAGCTACGGAGGCAACTATATAACTTTAGATCCACATATATTAGGATGGTTAAAAAAAATTATCCTTACCTTTGATGGTTTAGTTGAGATTATTGGTAGGTTCTGAGGCTAGGATAGTATAAAGATGGTTCTTGGCAAGGTAGACATAATCAAATAAATTACGTTTGGATTATGGAGTAATGTATGCAATGAATTTATCATGTGTAGATTGGATGTAAATAGGTTCATATTATTTTTTATGTTTTATATGTCACTCATAAGAGCTGGAATACAACATAAAACAACATTTTGGGTGTTTTTATATGACATAGAATTTAAGAGCAAGCCCTTGTCTCAAAAGAATCTATATTAGTGAAACTTAGAGTGGAATATCCACCTAGTTTATGAATCATATGTCATATAAAAACACCTAAAATTTTATTTTAAGATATATTATAGCTATTATGACTATCATCTATGACATATAAAAGAAGATGCAACCCTTAACATGTAATCTCCACATACTACATACATTGATTATATTCCTTCACACTCTAAACATGTTATTACTCCATACATGACTACAATTGAAATGCTTGAATAAAATTGCAATACCAAATTTAAAATTATTTAAAATTTAATAAATAATTACTATGCATGATAAAGATGAGTCTTGAGATATTTTAGGTGTTTGGTTTATTAGCCTAGTTGCAAGGCATTGTAAATATGAAATTAATAAAAACAAACACATCAACAAAAAGAGAGAAAACACAAGACCTACCTTGGAGAAAATCATCGTTAGAAAACTTTATCAAGAGTGAATCCATGTTTCCTCATATTTGCTATGTTCTATAGTTTAAAATAATTTTCTTTCTTCAGCTTATAAGGAAAACCAACCTTATGGTATCCTATACCCATAATGATATTATCAATGTTCAATGGAATATTTGCTTATTCAAGCCAGAAAAACTACTAAACTCAACTACCTCAATGGTGTAGCCTTCGACTCCTTAAAATACATGAAAACAATGAGAAAACAAGAATAAAGACTCAAACTCAAAAATAATCAATGTGAATCCAACTTCCATAGATCTCACTATTATTTTTAATGTTTTCTAATCTTTACCTTGCCAAAAACTATATTTATGCTTTCCCATCCTCAAAACCTATTAAGAAGCTCAACTGAACTACAAATGGGAAGGATAATGTTTGTAACTATCTAAATAAACTTTGATCTATATATCGACAACTAGCTTTAGAAATTAACAGTTGGATCCTAAGAATAACAAATGGCTCCTGGGATCTACATTCTAACATCATAATTCTCCAACTTCTAATGGCCATAAATTTTGCCTCCAAACTCAAAATGACATGACTTTTTTAAAATTGCATAATTTTAAAAAATGAAATGAAATATATACTTTTTTTTTCCAAAAATATGTTTTTTCCTTACAACAAAAACTAACATTTTTCTAGGATTCATCATGTTCTAAATTACTCATGTTTGATAATCAATTGTCATATCAATTAAATTAGATGATATATATGATAAAAAGGATAAAGTATTTATTATTTTGGATATAAGTATCAACCCATTCAAGGATTTAAAAATAAACTCAATGGTCTCCTATTTATAAAAGTTAACTACAATTAGCACACGATAGGTGAAATGGTTTATGGTGTACCAACTTAGAGGTTGAAGGCCATAATAAGAATAACTGTCAAAGGCATAACCTAAGGTCATTGTTCAAATCCTAAATTTTTTTCTATGAAGATCATGATGTGTGCACTTTTCCATTGCTATATAAGGAAACATATATTAAGGTATCCTTATATTATAAAATAAGTGAAACCTTTATGCACAGTATTGAGGAATGTCGATTGATGAAATTAATGAAGCATATGGTTGAGGAAAGTGGAAAGAAAATATGATACCTTAAAACCAAGAATAAGGTTTATGTGGTGGTGAACACCCTTATAAAGGAAAAGGTGAAGGATTCTATCATGCATGCACATGTTACAAGTGCGGCTCAACATACCATTACCGGATGGATTACCCAAAGTTCACTACTTGTGAGTATTTTTGAGAAGAACATGATCTAGATGAATTCCCAAACCTATGTAAATCTAAAATAAATGGAAAATACTAAGAATGGAGAAATAATGATCTAGATCATATACCTAGACAATCAATTGATACATAAAGTGAACACAAAGTGACTTGGGGCCCCAATGATAATATTATGACACACAATGTCACCACTACTCAACCACACATAGAGGAGACACCAAATTAAAAAATTCCATCATTCAAATCCCTCATCACTTATTGGTTATATTGATGGCCTCAACCAGATACTCATGATGTAACAAGGAATGGATGTGACTTGAAACCTATAATGCGAGCTCCAACATGCAAAGGATATGGAAGCTAAGATAAGGGAGGATATTTATCAAAAGATCAATGAAAAATAATTTGATGAGCTCTTAGAATTACGTACTATATTTCATTTATATGTAATTATCCCCTTAATCAATATCTAGTTGATATAAAACATTGTGGGTCTAGTTAAAAAACCTCAAGAGCCATGCCAAGCAAGGGCACACAAGGTTAAGACTATGAAAAACACTTGACACAATAAATAATTTTTGAAAGGTGGCAATAGTTATGGATGATCGATGTGTGACATCCTAATTAATATTGGAATTAAATTAGATATTTTTGAAAAAATAATCCTAGGGCAAAAGGGTAGCCAAACTTTAAGGCCTTCACCTCTTGTTTTGTTCATGGAAAATAAGACTTATGTGCAACCACTCAAGATCATGAATAATGATTTTTTGAATATTATGGAATTGAAATTTAGAAGTGAATTCAAATTAATCAAGTTGGATAAAGAAAAAAATTACCCATCTTTGCTTGGTAAGCCTTGGTGATTTTAAATACTAAAACCTAATATTATACCCTTGAAAATATAAATTTTGACTTACCTTCACCCTACATGGCTTGTGCACACATATTTGAATCTAATTATAAACTATCTTACATCCACATGCTATCTATGGGTCTAATCCTTTTAAATTTATCATATGTGCCTACATGAAATGTAAAACTCTATGTTAACCCAATTATTTGTCTTACACATCTCCATATCATCATATCAATGTTCTTGTCTCCTGGACAATAAAATCATAATTAGAACATACCATTTGATAGTACCACATGAGTTTGATGGTTTTTTACCTTGCCAGACAGTGGTCTCATTTCAAAATCATTCTTATGGGTTGAATCTTTCTACCATGTTAGTGGTGTGAAAAAATACCCAAAGAGTCCCATATAAATAAAAAATATTTCTAAGCTTATTGATCATCTAGCAGTTATTTGGTATACATCTATACACTACTACACATTCAAAGGGACTAACCTATTCTTCTCAATTTTCAAATCAATCACAAGGATTAGGTCTTATCAAAGTTTGAAGCACCTCAAATCTAATCCAAAGTTTCCATTTTTCAAGTGTTGAAAGTTAGATCAAATGTTGCATATATTCATAGAACACTTATTGTACACATACACCTAATAGGAAAAATACATGCAATTTGACTTACCTCTTTGGAGTATTTGATATGTAGGAAGTGCTCAACCCATCTTTCTTCCCATTTTGTAGGCCTATTTCTATCATTGCAAGTGGAACTAGGGTTTTAAGCAAAATAGATCAATTTTTATGAGTCACACACATAATTAGACCTCGATATCTCACACAAAGATAAAATAAAATTAGGATCACCTTATATCAAAACAAAGGATCAAAATATATAGAGATAAAAATATTAGACTCAAAACACAACATTTGATGCTACCAAACTGAAGATGGCAATACCTTTTGGGTGAACACCAAAGGTCTAGTTTCCAATTTGAATGCCTTGTAGTTTCCTATTGTATTAGTCCTTGATGGAGTAGTCAATACTAATAAACCTATCCCTTTATTTTACTTTCCATATTTAGTAAGTTGGAGCATCAAACTAGTTTGAATCTTTTACATTCAGATTTTACTTACTTGTTTTAAATTATAATATGAATTATTAAATTAGTTTATATATTATTTAGAGTTAGAATTAATCCAAAATAAGGTAAAACATATTGGTGAACCCATATATTGGTTGAACATTTCCAAACCCTAGGTTTCCTATAGTATTTCATCCTTATATTTAGGGTTTTAAAGTTTTTTTCTTAGGGTTTCAATTATGATTTTTTATTTCCCCATATAAAATACAATAAATATTTTTCACCTTTAGCCCTATATTTTTGTATACTTGCATGATTTCATCCTATGCCATTCAAGAAGGATAATTTCATGTCCCTCTAAGGTAGATTTATAGATTAGTTGGTACACATATTTAGAATAATCATATTTCTTTGGATTCATCTAAAATGGCTAAAATAAATGAAATGAATGTTCATTAATTCTTCTTCTTTTGATGTTATAATTATCAATGAATATGTAAAAATAAATGATTATACTAATATGCCTAATGCATAACACATTAATCACTATGATCATGAATATCAAGATAGAATTAATCCTAGTGACCTTAATGGGGTGGTTCTTAACCAAGTTAAATCCTTGTCCAAATTTTGAAATTGAATTCTAAAAAATCCTCAATAATTGGATAGGATCTTAAATTTAATCCTAACATATGAAGTTTCATACAAAGCTAAGGTTGCAACATCTAAGTCACAACAACAAGAGACCTTTACCATTTCCAATCAACATTTTAGAGGTTCCAATCCCATCACAAGTGTTTATATCACTACTATATCTAATATTCATATGTCTACACCTCTAATTACATATATGATGTCTACCCAAGGTACACAAGAAACACAAAGATTCCCTTAGATTTCCATGCATATTACTACATATTAAACCTATTCCAATCCTACAATGAATACACATATTACATAATCAACCTTTCCTAATGCATGTTCCCTCTAACAAACTATTTTAGCTCTACTGGAACTAAGGTGTTACAGTTAGAGTAAGGTGTTTCTAGATTTAGTCATTCAATGAATTCACATTTTTTGATTCATAATTCATTAGCCCCCAAGATTTTAACCTACCCCTTATATATATGTTTTATATCTCCTAGTATTCCATTATATGATGGTGAAGGTGATCAAGAGAAACACCATCAATCCTTATAGGTAACATGCTTGGATTATGCATACAATAACATATTATTGACCAATTTATTTCCAAGAAGCCTCAAAGACTTTGTTTTGAAATTATTCTATGACTTCCCTCTCCAATATGTTTAGAAAATTCAACCCTTTTATATATCAATTTATATTTCACTTCTCTATCAACATTGATGATAAATTATATTATGCACAAATTCCCAAACTAAAGGAAGGATCCAATGAGCCAATCAATGACTATATACTTTGGTATAATCCCATGTTATCTAAGATGGAAAAATCTTATGGAATAAATTGAGTTACAAGATATCTTCAAGAAAAAATTTCTTTCACCACTCCATGAGTCCATATTATTCAATAAATTAAAGTCCTTTGATGTGTTATGTTATATAGTGAGAGACTAAGAAGTCAAGATCATAGATTTGAACAAACTCAAGAATGAACCTAATGTTACAACTAATTTAACAACAAAGTTTCAATGAAAATCAAAATAAAAGATTAAATATAATGATTCCAATAATGAGGAAAAGACAATGGTTAATGTAGTATCACAACCTACAAATCCACTTCTCTTATTTGCTTTGTAGAAGAGGTAGTTCTCATAATTACCTCAACCTCCTCACATACTTTTATATAAGTTACTCAAGTGTAGCTTCATATCTCTCCCTCAAACAAAATAGGTTGATATGAGTAGGCATAAACCTAAATTATCTAATATTAATTCCTACTATAATTATCATCAAGCTATGAGTTATTATAAAATAGATGCTTCAAGCTAAGGCACAAACACTCAAGATCTTTATGATGAAAATATTATCATGATTAGCATACCTATAGAGGATTATAAACCACAACCAAATAGAAATAAAAAAATGAATTAAATTACACATAAATATAATTAAGAAGGATATTACACAAATAATTCATGTTCGCTTGTCATGACATATGGTCACCCATTAGATGTTATTATTAGCACACTTACAAGAAAATCAACACAAATACCTATGATTACATTTGATGAAATTGAGGTTGTCAATGATGATTCAGATCTCCATGAACTATTCATATAAGATTATATTAATATACACCCTATAAATAGTGTCAAGTTTGACAATGGTTCAAGTGAAGATATTTACATGACACATCTTAATGTTCTTGTATACACAAAAAAATATTTGCAAGATACATCAAGAATTTAAGGTATTATATGGATGGATACAAGATACTCTTAGGTTCATTTGATACATCTTCATGTGGGATTTTCAATAGTGGCTATTATATTCCTATTTTTACTAATTAAAATGACCTTTGGCATGTCACTAGGACACCTTTGGATATAAAAACTTTGCATAGTACCAATTTTAGTGCATCAATGAGTAAAGTATGTACATTGAAAATAGGTAGCCATAGTTTCAAGAATTATATATGAGTATCCTATTCAACCTATGGTATATCCTCCTCTACCCCCACCACCACCACACTTAGATATTACACCTATGTAATATTATTATACACAACTAGTTTTTGCACCAATTCATTATAATTATATAGATATGCTTGTTACACCTATTCAAGATATTTCTATACACTTAGTTTAGAGAAGAGTTGTTGAATCATGTAGATAACCCATTCTTTAGCACCCATAATTTCACAAATTCATGCATGACTCATAAAGGCCATTGTCTATTATAACATACACCAAACTAATTTAATGGATAGTTTAGTATGTTCCATAGAGAACATAGGCACTGATACATTCTTGTATTATACATTGGAATCCATAAATTTTTGGGATTTATAAAGGTACCCATCATACACAAGATCCTATGAGCGATGATGATTATTACATTACAACACCTGATTGCTTCCAAAATTATTATGAACTACCTTTGACACTTTACACTCATGAAATGTGACCTTACACCATACGATACAAGCAGTTCCCATGATATTGATGGGATAATTTGTTAACAATTTTTACACTTGAAAATAAATATATTTAAAAAAATATTAAAAACATTCAAATTTAAAAAACTAAGACTTAAACATGACATGATTTCTAGTTACATTATCTACATATATTATTTTTCACATGTTTGGTAGATGGCATATTATTTTTCATACACACATGTATTTAATGGTACATAAGTGCAATGTGAGATAGGCATATCATATATAAATACATATATTTTTGACTTTCCTATTCCTAAAGGCCAAACCAATTTAGGGGAATCTTATTCTATAAGTTTTATTATCAAAAGTTATATATTTTTATGACCTTATACCATGTTTATCTATATAAATTATTACACATGTCTTGCTAGTTACTCATAACTTACACTATGTTACATTTATATGCTAATTTACTATGTTGTGATATTTACATATAGGCTATTCATTTATTGTATATTGTGTGCAGCCCATTGAATTGTGTGTGAGACATGTATTTGTCCCTTATTTATGACATATTCATGTACCATGTATGCAACTTGTGGGTATGCTTATTGCAACACATTTATGGCCTTGTTTGTGTTCCATTAGCCTTGATTGTTGTGACACCTTCATGTCTTTTATTTACAACCCTTGGATTTATTTGTTGCAACATATTCATGTCCATTGTATGTGTCCCTTGGCCTTATGCATGACATTGATTGATATTATGTGTGTTATATCTATATCATTGTTTATTGAGCTTATTTAGCTTGTTAAGATTGTTAAATTTTTATTTATGGGTCATGATACATATTACACACCTCCTCTTTGTGTGTGGTGCCATTATAACTATAATGAACGTCTCTTGTAGTGTAGTCTTATTCAATGCTTATATTAGTGATGGTTACTAATGTGTCCCTAATTGATACATGTATATTGACATGGCACTTATATTTATTAAACCCCATATGTTTCATGCATGCATTAATAATATATATAGTACTATGATGATATATTTTCCACATGTTGACATGATTCTACATGATTACATATTAATGCATACATGATATGAATAACTCTTTATTTTGAGATGAGTGGCTTGTATGATGCATCCCTCTCCTCAAAATGGGGGAATATTCTTGGGATTTTCATATATTTTTAACCTTCATGAGCATAATATTTAGATTTTGAGATAAAATAAATGATATAAATATTTTATATTAGTTTAGGTATTAGTTTGATTTAGATATGTGATAAATATTTACATATTAAATGGGGGAATTTCCATGAATAGGAACTCAATTTTTAGATCCATGAGTTACATAATATATATTTAGATACACTTGGATGCATATGCAATGCATATGTACACAATTTTACAACAATAATAGTTACATGTTTTCATATATAGATACATATGCCATACAGGTTTTGAGATTTTAACATATATATTAATAAAATTATATATTAGTTGGAACTGATTTTAAGGGCATGGACATTGTTCATTCACTATTATATATATTAGTTAGTGATGTGGTGGCCAAAACACTATTCACACAACACTATTCATTGATGATGTGGCAGACACTATTCATCTTAGTGAAGTGTTAAACCACTATTATTTATTACATAGGTGTCATGGATTGAATTTATCATGTGGGTACAAGAAAGAGTGGTAAAAAAGGAACATCGAGGTGGCCTACCTTGTCTAAAGAAGATGTTCTTTTTTTTGACCTTACACATGTGACTTGCCTTTCACTATTCATCGATAATATTTCACATGTGAAGGGTGGTACCTATTTTAAAATATGATTATATTTATAAATGATTAACCTAAGTGGAAAACATGGCATATCACTTCCTTTCTCTTTACTCCTTTGTCATGATTCCCCTCCATGTGGGATGTAGTTGTTTTGTTGCCTTCTTTCTTCCTTGAATTTATATAAAGGTTATATTCATTATTGGATTAGGGAAGTGAATTTAGGAGAGGGATAATCTTAGAGATAATATTGAGGGATTCATTGGTATGTTGCCCAAGTAAAGAGATATTTTTATGGCATGCATTGGTGGCATGGCCTTTGTATTGTAATGCTTTGTTAAAAGCTTCATTATTTGATGAGAGAATTAATATGAATTGAGATATGTTTTAATGAACATTAATATGTATTAATGATGTGTTTGTGATTGTTATGAGAGTTTTATAGTATGATGTGGATTTTTGAATCCATTATGTGTTTGGATGCCACATCGACTGGTATCATAACAAGTTCAAATCTTGCTGGGAGGAGGAGATGTTAGAGTGCATCCTTGTTTGTGTGTTTTGAAAGTATGAAGATGGAAAATAATAATGGAAGAGAAGAAATTATGAATGTGTTGATTAAGACCCAAGAAAAATTGTACATGATGATGGATCATATTTAATAGGAAGATAACCAAATATTTGTCATAGTGATGAAGTGGCTTGTGAAGCTGCTTGTTGAGAGAAAAAAGAGGCAATAGTTGAGACTTTATTTAAGGAAAGAAGAGGAGTTTTTGAGGGGATAAAAAGAAGAGATAATATGTGATATTGAAGATGGAGGGATTAAATTAGAGGAATAGATTATGGATTCCCATGAGTGGGAAAATTTAGTTTTTTTTTTTTTAATTGTGTGATGGAGTTTGAGGTGGAAGAGAATTGTAGCCCTGAAGGATTGCTTGAGGATTAATATTGCATACATATGGTTTTGCATGAGAGTGAATAGTTAAGACTTGAAGAGTTTCATGTGTGTGAAGAGTAGAACAAAATAGAGTTTTTTGTTTCCATGGTGGAAGCATTGGATGGAGAGATTGTGCAAGCTAGTGCACAAGAGGAGATTTTGGTGAAATTTCAGCCATGTGTAGAAGCTAAAAATGAGTGTGTGGATTAAGAGATTTAAGCCTTGGAAGTTTTTTATAAGGATATTTTTAAATCTCATTGTGAGAGTATAGATCATGAGGATCATGCAATATGTGGAGAGGATTTGAAAGTTTCCATGAAGGAAACAATAGATTTGATTTTTATGAAAGTGAATGCACATGAGGAGAATGAGGAGGATATTTTTGTACAAGTATGTGCATAATATGAGAGTTATAAGAATGTTTTTGCATCCATGGGAGAGGATATGTAAGTTAATATGTTGTGTGATGTGGATAATCTAATAGGTGGTTGGATGAGTGAAGAAAGCCAAGTGGGCTTTAGGTGGAGGTGGATGGTTCATGGTGGGATAAAACTCACATGGAAGGATAAGATGCATGATAAGTCATATTGGTAAGGGAGGGTTCTCTATGATGGTGGGATTTATACCACATATAAATCCATTAGACTATGGATATGTTTTTGGAGGAGGATGGTTTGTGATCCCATAAGGATCATTTTGAGACCAGTGCATAGATGCTGGAAGTGGAGAAGGAAAAAGGATATTCTCTAGGTACATTAGTGTGTTGGAAGGGGATGTAATGGTAATTATTCTTGGTGACCAAAATAGTGGTTCTACCACTTGACCCATCTATGTGATTAAGAGATCACATTATTTACCTTAGATGTCTAATGCAAGAGCATCCAAGGGATTGAATAATCTTGCATCACCCAAAAATAGAGTGGTGTGTTTTATTTTTTTTTAAAAATAAATGTAATGGGTACAATTAGGAAAAATCATGGGAGTTGATTTTTTTCAACTAGAGGAGAATGATGTGGCTTCCAAAATACTATTCATTGATGATGTGGTAAACACTATTCATCTTGGTGAGGTGTCACACCACTATTATTTATTGCATAGGTGTCATGGGTCAAATTTA
Source organism: Torreya grandis (assembly GCA_037957365.1). NCBI lineage: Eukaryota > Viridiplantae > Streptophyta > Pinopsida > Cupressales > Taxaceae > Torreya > Torreya grandis. The sequence goes on along the minus strand of JARHVA010001212.1, from coordinate 1,331,668 downwards.
TCATTTGGGGACAATAAATATTGGTCAAAAAAGGGACACAAAGGTGGCCTACCTTGTCTAAAGAATATGCTCTTCTTTTTGACCTTGCACATGTGACTTGCCTTTCATTATTCATCAATTGTGTTTCACATGTGAAGGGAGGCATCTATTTTCAAATATTCTTATCTTTATCAATGATGAATCCAAGTGGATAACATGGCATATAACTTCCTTACTCTTTACTCCTTTGTCATGATTCCCCTCCATGTGGGATGTGGGACGTAGTTGTTTTGGTGTCTTATTTCTTCCTTGAATTTCTATAAAGGTTGTATTCATTCTTGGCTTAGGGAGATGAATTTAGGAGAGAGATAAGCTTAGAGATAATCTTGAGGGTACCCTTGTAATGTTGTCTAAGTAAATAGAGAGTTTTATGGCATGCATTGGTGGCATAGACTTTATATTGTAATACTTTGTCGAAATCTTTATTATTTGATGAGAGAATTAATGAGAATTGAGAGATGTTTTTATGAGAATTAATGTGTTTATGATGTGATTTTGAGTGTTATGATAAGTTGAGAGGATGATATATATTGTTAAATAAATTATGTGGTTAGAGGCCACATCATTTGGCCCTAATTCATGGGACATGAAGTGGGTTCATGTTCATGTACACTATTTTCTATTTTGCAAACATATTAGATGGTACTTAGAAGTGAGAAACCTTGAATCTATAAGTTTGTCTACACAAATTAATTCATGTTTATATGATTAATGTGATTGAGATTCAATGCCCATAATGGCTTAATAATTAATCTATGATCCTAATATTGGATCCTACCTTTCATCTTGAGGTTCAAAATTAGTACAAAATCACTTATTTGAGTTAGTATGGTTGAGGTTCAATGGCACTCCATGGACTTGACATTACTACCTATTCATGAGGGTTTTGGAATTTATCTTGCCAAATGATGACCTTGCATTAGTTACATAAAATTTGAAATTGATCACCACCAATTCTCCAAATGGATAAAAATAAGAACCAATTTTCAATGATATAATAAGAAATCATCATCTCCAATAAGTTGCAGGGAAAATTAGTTTCACCCACATACATGTGTTAGGGTGTGTGGAGCTAAAAGCTTCACCAAGGAGCATATTAAACAGGTTCGGGTCTACACAGACACCGGCGTCGGTCAAGAGCGATTGACATCGGTCAGTTTCAGTTACAGAGGCGCCGACATCGGCAGTAGGGTCGGCCGGCGACGGTCACAGGCGAACAGGCAGGAACCGACGTCGGTTACCTGTGTGTCTAGAAAGCGATTTTTGAGGACAGAAGCGAGTGTTTGCATGATGAGTTTGAGTTGTAGACTCAAGCTCGCATCTCTATTATTAGCAATGTTATTTTTAGAGCCCTTGTTCAAGTGGCTTAACTGTTTGTTGTAAGAGCATGCTCAAGTTTCCTAATTCTATATGTAGGAAAGATCTTCTTAGCTTAGTATGTTGAATGTGTGAGCATGAGTAGAACATTGTGAATGTTTGAAGGACAGTACTGAGTTGCATCAATCCAGGTTGTTGGATTTGAGTGTACTTGAGAGAGAGAGCTCTTGAGGAATAGAGATCTAGTGAGAGATCTTGTGTGCATCTGAGAGAGGTGTGGAAGAAAGAAGTTTCTTCATTGTATTCCTTTTGTAAAGAGTTTTAATACAAGTTTTCAGGGTGTTTTCTTGTATCTCTTGTTCTCTATTGTTTATCATTCTAGTTGCTTATCTATCTGATTTATTTCCGCATTTATTGCTTTCACAAGTGTAATCCATTGTTGGTTGATCCCCAACAAGTGGTATCAGAGCTCAGGTTCACTAATAGGTGGTTCAGATCTGTGTAGTGTGTTTGGATTACAGGTTGCTCACAGGGGTTTCTGCAGGGATTTCTGTTTGAGTGGGAGAAGCAATGGCAGAAGAAAGTAAGTTGAGAATGGAGAAGTTTAATGGCAAGAACTATCAACATTGGAGAATGTAGATAGAGGACTATCTGTATCAGAAAGATCTTTACTTACCGTTAGGTGGGATTGCAAAGAAGCCCAAGGACATGGAGGATGAAGAATGGGAAGTTCTTGACAGAAAGGCTTTGGGGTCTATAAGACTGAGTCTTGCATCCACTGTGATATCCAATTTGTCACAGGCTAAAACAATGGTAGAGTTAATGACTACGTTAGCAAATTTGTATGAAAAACCCTCCGCTTCTAATAAGGTATATCTTATGAAGCAGTTATTTAATTTTCATATGCAAGAAGGTGGATCTGTTTCTAATCACCTGAATGATTTCCATGGTATTGTTAACCAATTAAGTTCAGTCAATATTGTATTTGAAGATGAAATAAAAGCTCTTTTAATATTATGTTCTTTGCCTGAAAGCTGGCATGGCTTGGTAATGGCAGTTTCCAATACTGCTTCTGCTTCGAATATTTTAAAAGTAGAGGATGTGGTTAGTGTTATCTTGAATGAGGAAATTCACAGGAAAAGCACAGAAGAGACATCTGGGAATGCTTTAAATCTCGAGAGCAGGGGAAGGCAAAAAGAAAGGAGCAAGAGGAGATCAAGATCTAAATCTAAGGGAAGAGGTAGATCCAAATCTAGAAATGTCAGAAGGCCACAATGCTGGAACTGTGGAAAGTTGGGGCACATAAGCAGAGATTGCTGGTCAAAGCCTAAGGAGGAGAATCAGCACGAAGGAAAGGAAGAGACAAAGGTTGCAGGTATTGCACAAGATGCTCTAATTTTCTCTTTGCATAATAATATAGAATCTTGGGTATTAGATTCTGGTGCATCTTTCCATGCTACCCCTAACAGAGAATATTTCAGTGACTATATCCATGGAGATTTTGGAATAGTGTACTTAGGGGATGATGAGCCTTGTAAGATTATTGGCAAAGGTAAAGTGCAGCTGAAGATGCAGAATGGCAACACATGGGTGTTGAGAGATGTGATGCATGTTCCTAGTTTGAAGAGAAATTTGATTTCTGCAGGTAAGCTAGGTGATGAGGGTTGTACAGTAACTCTCACAACAGATTCTTGGAAGGTGACCAAGGGTGCACTTGTTTTGGCCAGAGGTAAGAGAGAAGGTACTCTCTATTTGTGTAATTGTGTTACTAACAAATCTCCTTCCATTTTATCTACTTCAGATGTGGATGCTAAATTGTGGCACTCAAGGCTTGGCCACATGAGTGAGAAGGGGATGTCAATTCTTAAGTCTAAAGGTATGCTTTCAGATTTGAAAAGTATGGATCTAGAATTTTGTGAGCATTGTGTATTTGGAAAACAGAAAAGGGTTAGTTTTTTCAAGACTGGGTCTACTAAGAAAAGGCAGAAGTTGCAGCTTGTTCACACAGACGTGTGGGGACCGGCTCAGGTAGCCTCTATTGGAGGATCACGGTACTATGTTACGTTCATAGATGATGCTACAAGGAAGGTATGGATCTACTATATTAAAAATAAATCTAATGTTTTTGAGACTTTTAAGATTTGGAAAGCTATGGTTGAGAATGAAACAGGCAGAAGATTAAAGTGCTTGAGATCTGATAATGGCAGTGAGTTCTGCAGTCTTAAGTTTAACTGGTATTGTTACACACACAGAATTTGTAGGCAAAGGACGGTTCCAAGGACACCTCAGCAGAATGGTATTGCTGAAAGGATGAATAGAACAATCATGGAGCGTGCAAGATGTATGAGATTGCATGCAGGGTTGCCCTTAGAGTTTTGGGCAGAAGCAGTTGACACCGCAGTGTACCTGATTAACAGAGGACCCTCTACAGCTCTGGATGGTGGAATTCCAGAAGAGGCATGGACAGGTAAAAAGGTAGATCTCTCATATCTCAAAGTTTTTGGTTGTGAAGCCTTTGTGCACATAGATAAGGAAAATAGAAAGAAGCTTGATGCTAAGTCTATGAGGTGCACGTTTATTGGCTATGGATCAGATGATTTTGGTTTTAGATTTTGGAATCTAGGAACTAACAAGGTAATTAGGAGCCGTGATGTTGTTTTCAATGAAAGAGTGATGTACAGTGATCAGATAAGCAAGCTGGATCAATCTGGGCAGAGCAATGGAGAATTGGACGAAGTTATGGTCCAAAATGAGCTCGCGGGAAAAAGAAATAATCACTTACAGGAAAACACAGAGACCGACGTCGGCAGGTTAGGAACCGGCGTCAGCAGTACAGAAACTGATGTCGGTCATACAGAGACCGACGTCGGCAGAACAGGCACCGACATCGGCCAAGAAGAACCAACGTCAGCCAGTAACAGGTCTACAGGTGGCCGAGGTCGGTCACTGTCAGAAAATTTGGGTGGACAACGTTTTGAGAACGAGTCCAAGACACCCATCAGGAAGTCAGAAAGGGTAAGTAAGCCTCCAATTAGATATTCTCCTTCCTTATATTATTTATTGCTAACCGATGGTGGAGAACCAGAGAGTTTTGAAGAAGGATTACAGGTGGAGTCCAGGAGTAAGTGGGAGCGTGGCATGGTTGAGGAGATGGAGTCCTTAAGAGAGAACCAAACATGGGATTTGGTTGAATTTCTAGCTGGTAAGAGAACACTGAAGAACAGATGGACCTACAGGTTGAAGGAAGGTGAGGATGGACAGATGAGATATAAGGCCAGATTGGTAGTGAAAGGATTTGCACAAAAGCCAGGTATTGATTTTGGTGAGATTTTTTCTCTTGTTGTTAAGATGACTTCTATAAGGGTTGTATTGTCTTTGGTTGCTTTTGAGGATTTGCATCTTGAGCAGCTAGATGTTAAGACAGCATTTCTTCATGGAGATTTGGATGAGAAAATATACATGGAACAGCCAGAAGGATTTGAGGTCAAGGGTAAGGAGAAGTTAGTGTGCAGGTTGAAGAAAAGCTTGTATGGCCTCAAGCAAGCTCCTAGGCAATGGTATTTGAAATTTGACAGGTTTATGACTGAGCATGGCTACAGTAGGTGTCAATCTAACCATTGTGTATATTTTAAGAGATTTGATAACGATAGATATATTATTCTATTGTTGTATGTAGATGATATGCTGGTTGCAGGATCTCACATGCAGGATATCTCTGAGCTTAAGGTGAAATTAGCTCAAACGTTTGCTATGAAGGATTTGGGAGCAACAAAGAAAATCCTTGGCATGAGCATTAAGAGAGACAGGAAAAATCACAGGTTGATATTGTCTCAGGAGGATTATGTGGACAAGGTGTTGAAACGGTTCAATATGCAGGATGCTAAACCGGTAAGCACACCTTTGGCTAGACATTTTAAGTTGAGTAAAGAACAATGTCCTAATTCACATGATGAGGTAGAGTACATGAGTAAGGTTCCATATTCTTCCGCGGTAGGAAGTTTGATGTATGCAATGGTGTGTACTAGACCGGATATTGCCCAAGCAGTGGGAGTAGTAAGTAAGTATATGGCCAATCCAGGAAAGGAACATTGGAAAGCAGTTCAATGGATCCTTAGATATCTGAGAGGAACCAACAGTAGACACTTGTGCTATGGAGGTTCAGATACTTCTCTACATGGTTATGTAGATTCAGATATGGTAGGGGATTTGGATGGCAGGAGGAGCACCACAGGTTATGTTTTTACTGTAGGTGGAATGGCGGTTAGCTGGATATCTAAGTTGCAGAAGGTTGTTGCCTTGTCAACTACAGAAGCAGAGTATATTTCAGCCACAGAAGCTAGCAAGGAGATGATATGGATGACACGGTTCATGGAAGAGCTTGGAAGGGAGCATGGAAATTGCAGATTGTATAGTGACAGTCAGAGTGCAATCCATTTGGCTAAGAACTCAGCTTTTCACTCAAGAACCAAGCACATACAGCTAAGGTACCATTTCATACGACAGGTATTGGAAGATGGTGAGTTGACGCTGGAGAAGATCCATACAGACAAGAATCCTGCTGATATGCTAAAAAAGCTGGTTACAAAGGAGAAGTTGAATCTTCATTCAACTTCTGTTGGTCTTCATGATTGAGTTGAAGATGGAGGAGCTAGAAGATGTTGCTGTATAGGTACTGGTGCAGCTGTTTATCTCCAAGTGGGAGATTGTTAGGGTGTGTGGAGCTAAAAGCTTCACCAAGGAGCATATTAAACAGGTTCGGGTCTACACAGACACTGGCGTCGGTCAGGAGCGACCGATGTTGGTCAGTTTCAGTTACAGAGGCGCCGATGTCGGCAGTAGGGTCAGCCGGCGACGGTCACAGGCAAACAGGCAGGAACCGACGTCGGTTACCTGTGTGTCTAGAAAGCGATTTCCGAGGATAGAAGCGAGTGTTTGCATGATGAGTTTGAGTTGTAGACTCAAGCTCGCGTCTCTATTATTAGCAATGTTATTTTTAGAGCCCTTGTTCAAGTGGCTTAACTGTTTGTTGTAAGAGCATGCTCAAGTTTCCTAATTCTATATGTAGGAAAGATCTTCTTAGCTTAGTATGTTGAATGTGTGAGCATGAGTAGAACATTGTGAATGTTTGAAGGACAAACTGAGTTACATCAATCCAGGTTGTTGGATTTGAGTGTACTTGAGAGAGAGAGCTCTTGAGGAATAGAGATCTAGTTAGAGATCTTGTGTGCATCTGAGAGAGGTGTGGAAGAAAGAAGTTTCTTCATTGTATTCCTTTTGTAAAGAGTTTTAATACAAGTATTTAGGGTGTTTTCTTGCATCTCTTGTTCTGTGTTGTTTATCATTCTAGTTGCTTATCTATCTGATTTATTTCCGCGTTTATTGCTTTCACAAGTGTAATCCATTGTTGGTTGATCCCCAACACCTTGATCTTAAAAATTTAAATTTTAAATATAGCCTAGATTTTAGATTTGTTTTAATAGACATTGAATAATACATTGTTATTTTAAGTTTTCTTAGAGCAGGTTGAATATTCAGAGCATCTCCCAAAGATAAAGTGTGTTCTTCACACTTAGAATATCTTTATCCTTTTACTCTAGTGTGTGTGTGTGTGTGTGTGTGTGTGTGTGTGTGTGTGTGTGTGTGTGTGTGTATATATAATTTAAATACTAAAATAAAGGGTAATGAGGGGGTGGGTTGAGGAGTGAGGGCATTTTTAGATATGAAAATATGGTATTAAAAACATAGAAATGTTATTTTTGACCTACCTTCACCTTACATGACTTATGCATACATATATGAATCTAATTTCTACATTATCTCACATCCACATACTATTCATGGGTCCAATCCTTCCGATTTTCTCTCAGTCGCACATAATAAATACCACAACATAAGTCAAACTAGATATTTATCTTAATCATACATATACATATCATCAATTTAGTGGTTTTTTCCTTCTATACAGTAATGTTAGACTCATAACATACCATATGATGGTATTGTTTGAGTCAAATATTTTTGTCATGTGCCAAAAATGGTCATATTTAAAAATCAAATCATTCATATGGTTCAGCCCATCCACCTAACATGTTGGTGGTGTGATAAATTACACAACGAGTCTCATATAAATATAAAATAAATTTAAATCAGCGATCATCTAGAATAAATCTATACACTATTTCAAATTCAAAGGGACTACCCTATTCTTCCTAATTTTACAAATAATCATAAAGATATGTTCTTAACCGAGTTTGAATCACCTTAAATCTAAGTGAAAATTATCATTTTCCAATATTTGAAAGCTAGATAATAGGTTTCATACATTGAAAGATCACTAATTTCACACATACACCTAATAAGGAGAACTACATATGGTTTGACTTCCCTCTTTGGAGTATTAGATATGCAAGTAATGCTCAACCATTTAGTGGGGAGTGGTTGGGGGTTCAAATTGCATATAATACCTTTTTAAAGTTATAATTCTTCATTGCAAGTGGATTTAGGGTTTTAAGTGAAGGAAATCTATTTATGTAAGTTTTATACATAATCAAACCTTGGGATTGCACACAAAGCCAAAATATAGGTAAACACACATATTTGTATAAAAATAAAGAAACAAAATATGTAGAAATAAAAACATTAGACTCATAACACAGTGTTTAACAATATTGACTTGAGGTTGACAATAACATATGGACACACACAAAGGTCCAATACCTAATTTGAGTAGCTTATAGTTTAATTTTTATTCATTCATGTTGCCTAACTAGAGTCTCAATCCTCCACAAAGAAGTCAAGTGTTAAGCATCATATTCCTTTTTAGCTCTCCATATTTAGTAATAGAGTGTTAAATCAATTTTAGTTATTTACCTTCAAAATTTTACTTAATTTTTATAAATTATTATCTAAATTATTACATTATTTTATATCTTATTAATGGTTAACATTAATCCAAAATAGGGTTAAATAGTTTTATACCAACAATGTAGATATGTGATTTAAGAGGTGTTATATGAGTTTTGAAAATGGGAAGTAATGCATAATTATTCCCTTAGATAATGATCATGGGCCTAAATATGTTGAGATCATTGATATGGATGAAGAGTTGAATCATATATTCAATATCAATTTACAAGATGTAGAGTATTCAGAACCTAAGTGTGATGGAGTACCTAATTTAAGCTATGCAAACTCCATTTATGACACTAGTAGTGTAACTTGTGATTAATGGGTCTAATAATAATATGAGGTGAGTAGGAATAATTATGGTTCCATAAAATCATATCCCAATTAGTATTTTGCATGAAAGTTTAAATAGCACCAATTTCAAGACCAATTAGACTCCAAGCACAAAGAACTAGGTTTCATGTCAAAATGAAAAGATTATTCATGCTCAACAAGGAGAAGATTCCAATACTTCCCAATTATGATGTATTTGAAATTTATAATGCATATTTAAATGATATCAAAGGATGTTTACCAAATCATTACTAGTTTCATGCCATGATATACACTTTAAAGAGTATAATTACGTGTTGATGGGCGATGCATATACATATTTTACCAACATGCAATTCCTTGAAGGATAAAAATTGCATTTGTTTTGAGTCAAGAAACATCAAACACAATTTTCATACATATAGGGTGAATTCATCCTCAAAACATCATGTACATAGCTGTAAATAAGCATGGACAAAAAACACACATAGTATTCTAGTTGGATTATGGGTCCATGTTTTTTATGGGGCACTGAAGATTAGGGATCTTACTTGGTATATTATTTTTTAAACACATAGAGAGATAAATAACTAGGAGGAATGGTGTTTTATTTTTTCCATACATTTTATTTTTATTCATCCAAGACTATACTCTCTAAACCCCTATAATGGATGCATTGTGCCATCATGAAGGATGATTCTATTATGAAAAATAATATGCTAAAGTTTCACAATGATAAATGTATTGTGATGCCAATGATTTTTATGTTTAAATATCACAACAAGGATAGTGACTCTAGTGAGAATGATGAGGAAGTTGTTTGGAATGAAATTGGCATTTTAATCACACAAATGATAAGTTGATTTTTTAGGTAGATGAAACCCAACTTAATGATATGATAAATCACTTAAAATAAGGATACTTCACATGGAGAGTGAAAATTTATATATGTTCAAGGAGAGAAAAATAAATACTAAATTGGGTCATTAAATACAATTAAGGTAAAAGATAGCACAATGAAAAAACCAAATATTTCCACCATTGGAGATTATTGGTCTAATGAAGAGTTAGCTTGAATATTTGAGCTCATGTGAAAATTATAGGACATATTTCCACACAATTATGATTAAATGAAGGGTGTACACCCGTATTTTGAAAGATGAAGATTAAACTAGTCGAAGGTGCAATATCAATTAAGAAGATGCCTTACAAAATAAACCCAAACCTCCACACTAAGATAAATGAGGAGATCAACAACATGATTGATATTGGGGTAATATATCCTATTGAGGACTCTAAATCATTTATTCCAATGGTTATAATCTTTTAAAATGATGGGTGCATCCAAACCTATGTGGAATTTTGAATGTAGCATGTGACAAACCCATTTCCAACTCTATTTAGCGAAGAAATTCTATAGGGTGTTACATATTATGAAATTTACACATTTAATGATGGTTTCTTAGGATACCACCAAATCCAAATTGAGCAAGATGATAAGCCAAAAAAAATATTTTTGACTAATTCAGGTTCATTCTCCTACAATGTGATACCCTTTGGGTTGAATAGTATGCTAGCTATGCTTTTTGAGGTTGTGGTCATAAAATTCAAGTAATTATTCCTTCAATTCCTCTAGTATTTACCTTGGTTATTTGATAGTCTATGGATTTATGAAGGACCACCTCATATACATCAAATTAATATTTGAATGATGTTGTCAACTTCAAATATCACTCAATATAAATAAATGTGTCTTTTCAACACCATTTAGAATGCTTCTTGGCTATGTGATTTATAAAAAATGGATGCTTATGGATCCTAAAAAAAACTTTCATCATTCCAAAACTTAAATCTCCAAACACACAATAGGATTTGTACACATTTTGAGGCCATACCATTTATTGCCATAATTTAATTATGAGTTACAAAAAAATTATCAGACATTTTGAATAAATTTTCCACAAAGATGGATCATTCATCTAGATAGACAAATAATAAGATGTCTTTAACACTCAATAGGAAAATTTTACTAGTGAGATAATATTATAGTTTATAAATTTGAATACTCTATTCCATGTGCTTGTTGATGCCTCAGGGTTGGCCATTGGTGTTATCTTAGAGCAACCATGGAAAGATAAGGTGGACCATCCCATTTAATTTATATTTTAAAGGTTAAATTTTTTTAATATAATTACATGCTAATGAGTGCGAAGCACTTGGGATGGTATATGCACTAAAAATAATTGACAATAATTCATATATGCAATGGGTTAGGATCAACTTAAAACTATCCTATCTATAAATATTTGAACTCAAAGAAGGTTAATAAAAGAGAACCCATTGACACTTAATGATTCAAGGAGTGATCAAATGGATTTGCAAACCTAATAATATGAAAATATACAACACAATATCAAAGGAAAGGGTTCCAAAGCCTTTACGACAATAACGCAATGATGTAGCTATAAATAGGTATTTGTTTATAAGTAATCAAATATTGCAAAAAATTAATGTAAGGGGGAAAGGTTATAAACCTATCAAAATGGTTAAGGAGACATGATAGACAAATGGGGGCCTATGCTACCTAAAATGAATAAATGAAAAGTTTAAGAAATTTTATAGACACACTAAGTATAAGTACATCTCAAACAAGGATACACACACATTCATTTAATAATCAATAATCAACTTCTATCTACTAAATGAAATAGCTAAGATTAGAATATACTTATCTTAATGAAGAACCCATTGAGCTTCAATCTCCCCCTTGGCCAATGGTGATTTTAAAGATATTTTTATGGTTGTGAAGAATCCAAATGATGTAAAATAGGTTCTAATCCAACTAATAAGCTCCTAACAAATCTCTAAGATTTCCACAAGACAAGCTTCCTTCAAGACAAGGCTTTAAGCAATAACTCCTCCAAATGTGTATTAGGTCAGAAGTGTGAGTGAAATGAGTGTATGTGATCTATTAGAATGAAAGGTTGACTTACATTTATAATGGTTAATATCCCTAGTCCTTTCTAAAATTTGATGCCATTGGATAGTTTGATGTAGTTCGAAAGGAGTTAGTTAATACAAAATGGTATTGAGCTAGCTAATGGTGTATGAATTTATCTTCTTGGATGATACAATATAAATGATGGTATTGTACATACTGATACCATAAGATAATATGGAAAAGGTGTCACACACACACACACACACACACACACACACACACACACACACACACACACACACATAAACACTTAATTATAGTTTAAATTTAGTTATGGACATATTGTTTCTTATAATTACACACACAAATAAATTATAAGAAACAATATGTCCATAACTAAATTTAAACTATAATTAAGTGTTTATATATATATATATATATATATATATATATATATATATATATATATATATATATATATATATATATATATATATATATATATATATATATATATATATATATATATATATAAACACTTAATTATAAGTTTAAATTTAGTTATGGGCATATTGTTTCTTAAAATTTATATATATATATATACAAATAAATTATAAGAAACAATATGCCCATAACTAAATTTAAACTTATATATATATATATATATATATATATATATATATATATATATATATATATATATATATATATATATATATGTATGTATATATGTATGTATGTATGTATGTATGTATGTATGTATGTATGTATAAAACTTAATTATAAGTTTAAATTTAGTTATGGGCATATTGCTTCTTATAATATATATGTATGTGTGTGTGTGTGTGTGTGTGTGTGTGTGTGTGTGTGTGTGTGTGTGTATACACACACACACATATACATACATACATACATATACATACATACATATATACACACACACATACATATATGCATATACATATACATATACATACACATACATACATACACTTTTAGGATGTTTGAGAGTGATTTAGAACCTCTAGGAGTTATAATGCAAATTTTGGATTTTAGAAGGTCTTACTGGATTTTAGACTTAGCCATATTTTAGGGTTTTAGGATTTTAGAGAGACATCATAGGAGGTAAATGGATAAACAATCTAAGGAAGCTGGAATGATTTAATCATGACATGGATACCAACATCTCTTGCAAAGCACCAAAGGCCAACCCATGCCTTTCCTAGTGCACCATTTAAAGTGTGCACTTAGGGATATTGAAGCTCGATAGGGTGTTGCAAGATAAAACATTAGTAAATGATAAAACTAAAAAACTTATGTGTATACATATTCCCCACTCAAAGCTCATCACATGTCATAATAGTGTAACATGGGATGGTGTTTTGGGAAACAATATGGAAACACAATAATTGAGCTAACTCAAATGAAGTATGAAAATAAATGTTGAAATTAATTAAAGTAATTTAAGACACCATAAACATAATCTGACTTACATTTACACTAAATGAATGCATGTAAATATCATACTATCGATAGTGGAGGGCACAATGTGTGTATTTCAAAAACCCTAGGGATATAAGGCTAAAAATAGAAGAAATGCATGTGTATGCAAGATGGTCAAAGTAGAAATGGAAAAATCTGAAAAATGATTGATTAGACATATAAAATGAAAATTTGGGATCATAAAGGATAGGTTAAAACTAATAAATCAAGCATGCAATGACAAATTGATGAAAAATTAATGTATAACACACTAAATCATGTGAAAAAGCATGTAAAACATTGTAATTAAATGAAATATCAATGTAATAAAAATCCAACAAAGATATGTAAGTATGAAATGTAATATCATATAAAATAAGCATATCAAATTAAGCATGAATAAAACATAAGTGATTGAAAATGAAATTGTAAGTCAAAATGTAAGACACACATGTCAAGTCAAACATAAAGAAAAACATGTTAACATACATAATAAATAAATACTTATGAAAGAGAGAAGAATCAAGATAATTTGGAATAAGACTAATGTATTGAGAAAATTATTTATAAATAATTGATTATAATCATATCATCGACTAAAAAACCACTATACAACTGAAAGTCTAGTAATCTATCATAAAGTACAAAGTGTTCATCATTATTTAGATGAAGTGTAATGGTTTATAAACATATGAATGTGTATATTCAATAATTAAATGAATTAATACCTAAAAACATCATATAATTATTTATAAACTAATTAAAAAACATGGATATACTTTCATTATTCAAGTAGAAAACTTCATCACTAGACAAGATGTTGTCACCCTATATACAAGTGATGATCGATCTTAGATATGTTTGTATAAAAAATGAAAGAAGTGAAAGCTTTGAAATCAGAGAGTTGTTGATACATGTATATTTTCTCCTCTTTTTTGTAATCTCATTCAATTCTTCTTATAAATTATCCTCATAAGTAGTGGTCATGTTTTGAAGTTTTAACTAACCTTTAGTTAGTTAATGTTATAAAGTTTAATTGATTTCTAGATAGAGGTAATCACTTTATAATCAAATGATTTACGATTTTACTTATAACTTAACTTTTGAAATTTATTAAGAGATTTCATATACTCAATAATAAATTTTATATAGATGAATATAATAATATCTAATGGGTGGGGCCCCTCATAACTTGTTTAACAACACTAATAAATTATTTACATACAAATATAATTAAATGATAAACAATATTATGTTGATGGTTTAAAAAATACATAATAATCATAATTCATAAAGTGTAAATACATCATCCAAAAAATAATATTATCAAAATGTTGCGTAAATAAACAAATCTAAACAATAAAATATCACTATAGATGCACATTGAAACCATCATTATCAAAACTGAGCATGTTATCAAAACTAAAAATACTAAAATTCATCATCAAATAAGTGTAAAGACTAAAAAAAACCTATAAAAAATGTACCAAATGTCTCAAAAAACTAAAGTATCTAGAAATATAAACATTATAGCTAAATAGAACAAAAATCACCATACTCTAAATTACATCAATCAAAATCAGCCTAAAAAATTAGATCTATCAAAAGGGGCTCCCTTATCTATTTGACATTATATATACTCTAGCAATGAAGTGGACAAATCAATTATATTAGTCCCACCAAAATCATCATCTCCCTTAATATTGACTTTCTTCATAACCCGAGTGACCATAGGTTGGGACATAATACTTCAAATATGCTTCTTTCTAGACTATGTAAAATTATCAGGAATCAATGTAGCAAGTCAAGGATAAATAGCTAGAGGAGGATTAAGATTTTTGAGATTGGGGTTACGATCAAGAAATAACTCCACCTGATTTTAAATAAGGTTGGTATTAAGTATATAATCAAGGGTTGTATGAATACGCTGAGAGGATTCACTTGGCATACCTCATCCAAACAAATGAGATCGCCAAATGAATCATCTCAGGTTTCTATAAAAATCATTATCTTGCATATTAAGAGAGGAAGATAGTATATTGTCCAAAAAATTCCGACATTCAAGTCATTCAAATAAAAATTAATAGAAACATGGGTTCAATGGTGAAAGGGTTGAGAGAAGATATTGATATCCCTACATCCTTAAAAAATCCTATCATAGTGATTAATCCAAGAAAGAGAAGCACCATTTTGCTGTGTGTTGTCTCTACTCCAAACATTTTTTTCACATTCCCTCAAGTTTGGAGTGCATCTTGACACGGTTCTTAAATTTGAAAGAAATTAAAATAATAATTTCTTTATATTATTCCATCTCAAATTATAATTATGTAATTAGAATTCATCCACAAGAATAAAATTGGCAAAGGCAAAGGAATCCTTATTGCATAATATCTCAAATGGTATACTACCAAGGAACACCACTTTAGTAAATTACTGACTCATCTCTGCATTAATTCTCATTTCCACATTTAAAATCTAAAAAAAATAATTCATTTTCAATATAACATATTGAAATAAACGTGTTATATGAACAAAGTATTTCAAATTTTCAAACAAACCAATCAACTGAAAATCCTTCAAATAAAAACTACTTGTGAATATTTTTCCTTATTCAGAATTGCATTCATGTTACTACCTTCAACTTTTAAAAATATAACAAGTGAAATAAAAAATTAACATATACACCATGAAAATAATGTAATTAACTGAAAGTTCATGCATAACCCTTAGTTAAATTTTTAAAGCATATGACTCTTCACAAACCATTTAAAAATCTAAGTTCATTTCACCTTACATCACCTCATTAATTATGAGCTCATAAAAAACTATTGAAAGGATTATTTTTGAATACATAACCATACTATTATTAAAATAAAATTTTTCCATATGATTGTAGCATTCCTTCAAAGCTCAACAATTTGTCATTCCACTAACTAAATATAAATGATACATTATTGTATTCAAATACCATTTAATACTAATTACTTTCAACAAATAAATCCATTAACCAAATAAGCTCACCAACAACCCATATTGTATATCATTCCAAACTTATTCTTTGATTTTCAGCACATAATACTTATGGGTTTAACTTGAATGACCTCAATTTGAAACAAAATGCCTTGAAATAAAAATAAACTTGATATATTTATTAAGGCTAGGATTTTGAAGGTGAGCTGCATAAATAATTTGAAATAGGAAACCCATCATTTATTTCATGAAACAAAGCTTGGATTGTAAAAAAAATCAATAATAAAACTTGAAATTAATGACTGAGACTTGTATAATCTAAACAATCATACATATAGAGTTGAACAATCCTATTTTCATAAACTATGAACTCAAATTATTATATGAAACTAACCTAGAATTGAAATGACCAAAACAATGTTTTCATTCACATTCAATGAAACAAAAACCATTGCATGCATTATCAAGTTATGATATACATTTACACCAAAGCATTATATTAGTGTGTGAAAACACAAACAATAAACAAACCTAAAAGAATCAGATAAATCTGCTCATATTGCATACTAAAAAAACCTTGCTTGATTACTTCAAAGCCACATACTCAAAATTAAACCTTCAAGTTCATGTTTTATCAATAAAACATAGTGCACTCACAATAACACATAGGTCTTCAAAAAAATCTATGATATTTCGAAAGAATGTTGAAACCTTTATAAACTGAATAGATTATTATAAATAAGCTCACTATTTTTCAACTTATTCACATATTTACCACATAAATATCATGATCTGTGAATAATGATACATGCAAAACAAATGCAAAGTAAACAAAACCTTTTATTTCAACCAATATGTAACTTATCTCACCCAAAACAACAATAGATTACTTTTCCATACATGTTAGACAAGTTGGTGGTATAAATGAGACCACTAAACATTTTTATAAACTATGCATTGAGGTGTTAGTTCTAACACTTATAAATTCAAACTTAACTTTATCAAATCTCTCCACTGTATCCTTAGTCGAACCACCAATAACCAAATACTATGTCCCCAACCAAATCTATAGTCACTCAAAATTAATGCAAGGATGCAATTCATTTAATGCTAATAAATCCTAAGAAATATTTATGATCTTGAAAATGAATTTGTTTAGATTCAAATACCTTCGTATTAAATTGATTTGGATACCAAATAAACAAGTTCATACACCAAAATATTAACTAAGGCAAGTATTAAATGTATGCATTTGATCACCAATGTTTATAACCATCTAAACGTGGTCCCATTTATAAATATTAAGTCATATATAAACAAATAACATGGTGATAATAATCTAACTAACTATGAAAATTCAAATCATAACTTTGAAAATTACACAAAATATATGCCATGAATTAGTTTCCAATGTGATCTCAAGTTGCATAGTCCAAAATATGAATTGGCGAGTGCAACATAACATTTGAAATATGTTAATAAAAATTATTACCAACCTTGAGTCTAAATTTAGAAACTGAAAAAATAGATTCAGGTGTCATAGGTTTGTAATTTTTTATAATGTATTATTACATGGATATTGTTAAATGATATGACAATTATCAAGACATCAAATGCAATCTTGTTGCCGCAAATAATGTAATGACTCACACAAATTGATCAAAAATTATATGTGAAATATAATTCACTTAAATGAAATTATAGACATTTAAAAATCAATGAACACAATGACATATCACATTCAACCATATGTAAAAGAAATAATTGTCATGTGTTTACAAACAAGTTATCTCCTGTCAAGAAATTTTAGATTTTATGGCATAAACCATCATATGTGAGAATTTGAGGAATTGAAAGTTTAAAATTAAGGTTACTATAATTAATTATAACATGATACACGTTTAAAACTATACACCATAGATTACCTTTGTAAAATGTGGTAAGAAAAAGTTTAGAGAAACCCAAAGGACAAAAATATATAGGAAATAGAAGGGTATGGTTTCTACTAGGATTCATAGCAAAAAAATTATCATATTAGTGAAGAGGGGAAGTAAAAATCGGTGAATAACACTCCCCTTAAATAAAAGTGAAGAAAAAGTATGTCTCCTCACAAAGATAAAATTAGAGAAAAAGCTAAACAACGTGCATAATTAAATTAAGAAAAAATAAGTAGTTAGTGGGAAATATAAAAATAGTTAGAAAAGAATGTAAGAAAAAAAATGACATAAAGATAAGGTTAGGAATGAAAGAGGAAATATAAAAGTAGAAAATTAACTAAGATCAAAAAGGAAAATATGTTAGGTAAGAATGGTCAAAAACATCTAATGAGGGTAAAAATATTTTTGTACCTACCACATTCAATAGTCAAATTCATAAATTTATAAAAAAATGTTTATACTTTCTAGGTGAATTATACAACCATCATAATAATGCCACTCAACTAAAATTTCTTATGAACAAATACACATCATGTTATAAAACCCTAATCCTCATAGAATAATAAATACAATTAATTAAGATAGTTGGCATGAATCAGATAAAGAGATTGAAATATAAGAAATACTCTAAAAAATTTGATCTCTCATATCCCCATGGAGAATTTTTAGGTTTCCCTACTTTGGTATCACATTATGAGAACACACAAAATTACATTAATTTGAAATTGTCCAAAATTGATCACCATTACATGGAGCCAAATATATTGGTGATGATGCAAATAAACTCATAAACTAAACAACTAAAGTATATGGTAGAATATAACATTATTTCAAAAATGCATCTAGATGTATGGAGCCTATTCACATACTTTGGAATTACAAAAACTAAAATCAAGGTATTACTAAGTAGATCACATTAAGATGTTTTGTACCAAGATAGATTTTATAAAATCACATCTATGGTCATCCATACAATTATGAGGATGATGAATCAGGCCCATATCACCCATAAGTATGATAATAATAAAGAAGTAAGTACAAAATTAGTAGCAACACTCACTAATACATTTCAAAATCATAGAGCTCTCTCAATACAAGGAATTGGGAATCCTAAGGTTTGAGGAATTGGGAATCCTAAGGTTTGATATTAAACAAAATCATAGCATGGAATATTTACTAAACAAATTAGGAGGAATCTACTATTGCCAATAGTGTTCAGATTTTTGACAAGGTCACTACTAACATGTAGTATGACCTTGTAACTACTTATAGATACTAGATATGAATTATATAGTAGCTCAATTTTGTACACTTGTAAAATACCTATCATAGATGTACCCTTCATCTCTAAGATCTTATCACTATCAAAAGGCTCATGTCCACTATCTATGTGTGTCAAATTACTTATCTCTTAGTTTAACCATATGTTATTTTGATGACTAAGCCTTCTATGTTGTGAAAAATGCTCCAAACTTGATTATTATCTTTCTCTACCAAATTTGGACCTGTACCTATTTTGTAACTTCCTAGACACTTGCATTTCATCTAGATGCCTATGTCGATGAATGTTTCCCTTTTCCAACTAAGTGTCTAGTGCCTAAAAGTCATCCTATTTGAAAATGTAATATGTCCTTATGGTCATCATCAGTGCTTTAGTGATAGATATTTCCCCCAAAGGATTGGTATATATACAAGATCAATTCTCATTCATAATTCACCTAGAAAATTCATACCTCTTGTTAACCAAATTTTGGCTACCATTAATGATGCAGGAGCATCTACATACGTCTTGGCAAGACGTGGTCATAATTAAATTGAAATTTGAATTTATTGTATTTTCCTCTAAAATGTTGAAATTGAAGAGTAATTGTAAAAAGATAAACGTAAAAAAAAAAAAAAAAAATGATTGCTGGGCTGTTGAGGGAATAATGAAGGAATGATTGAAATGGTTTCAACCTTAGTAAATTGAAAACTGTTTCTATTTTACCTTCAGCCCAAGTTGGCGTAGAAGTTAGAGAGAGGAGGTTTTTAAAAAACAAGAAAATGAAATATAGAAGAGGATGAGAGGAAGAGCAGGACACAGAAAGGGAGAAGAGAAGGAAGTAAGGATTGGAAGAAAGGGAAGGTGTTGTGGAAGTCGGAAATAAGGCCTTCAAAGGCCAAGAAACAGTTCGGTCTGCTAGTTTGTGGAAGAATGTAATAGTTTGTTTTAAAAAGTTTTGACAGAACTGCGAGTTTTGTGGCTGTATGGTGTGGAAAGTGCAAAGAATTTGTTGAATCCTTGACTGAAGGGAAAGCTGTTCCGGTTGAGTTGAAACAGCTGAGACAAAAGGAATGGTAGCCGTTTGAAGTTTCAATGAATAAAGCCTAGTGACGTTTAGAAATTGCAAGTTGTAGCGCCGTGTGAGGAACCGCCAATGTGAATGCAAGCTGAGTGAGTGGTGGAGTGATGCCCAGGAAGCCAAGCAGACATTAGATTTGATGTGACAGTGGGCACCAATTGACGCTACATATGCATTAGAGCTCTTGTCTCCTGTATTCAACAATTAAGAAGTACGTGCCTATGCAGTAAATGTCCTTGAACAGGCAGAGGATGAAAAACTGTAGTGCTATTTACTTTAACTTGTGCAAGCCCTCCGATTTGAGCATTCTGATAAATTGCGGCTTGCCTGTTTTCTTGTTCAACGTTTTGTGTATAATATTGATCTTGCGAGTTTCCTTCGTTGTAATATTTCCGAAGACAGAACTCTGAAATGCCAAGTTTGTCAAAGCTTACACCTTGGAAATCGACTGGGTGTTTGTTTGAGGCTGCATCGGTTCTTAGAGCGTACATTAACAACAGAATACGCTGAAAGGAAAATGTCAGATCTTGTCAACAATAAAATGCGCCAATAGCCTAAGGAAGAACCCGAGTTCATATAAGTCTCTGTACAAAAGGATCGAGCTTGAGCAATAGAGGGGTCGAGCTGTAGTGGAGCCGAGATGAATATAGAAAAGGACCAACGTCAGATGCTATGCCGTTAATGGAGAGCTTCCTCTTTCCCTCGGTAAGTTATCTAACCTGAATACTTTTGTCCTCTCTGGACGCGGAGATAAACGCATATTTATAGCCGATTGTTTCATTGCTAGTGACGTAGCAGAACAACAAAAAAAGTTACGGATGAAATACAGATTGAGAACAAATGTATACAGAATGTGTAAACATTCAAATAGCAGGGACTTGGTAGTGAAAATAAGAATGCCATTTCTGATCTGTTTGTTTCATTCTTTGCTCAGTATGCCTCTGTTTCAAAACAAATAGTTAAAAGGCTTGTCAGTATGTCTTTGAGGACCCACACTCTCAGATTTCTTGTGGTATTTTGATCAATAATAGCTTTGATCTGTTTAAGTCTAAATTCTTATACTGGTTAAGTCAAATAGACACAAGATGCAGAGAACTGGTTTATCTGATAAAATACAGCGACCCTCCTTAATCATCATTATGAAATTTTAAGAATTTTGCATATAATAATGTTGTTGATTAGAGAAAACCTCTTGCTAAATGAATCAGAGTCAATACACAGGAAAAGTGCATCTGTAATTATAGCCCAACATGCGAGTACTTTGGTTCCCTGCATTGTAGCACTTTTATCTCTGTTGGATTATTGTGTATTTCAGATTGTGTAGAAGGACATATTCATCATTTGTTATCAGAGCTTAAAGCTCTTGGGATTTGGCAAAAGGATTAACGGGACAAAGCACTAGAAGACCCTGGAGAGAAAAGGTATGCATAATTGTGCTATTTGATTTAAGTTATTGTGCTGAGAAGCAATCAAGTGAAGAAGTTTCAGGTTCAAGGCAGTCAAGCCATTGAGGCTTAAAAAGAGAAGAAGCCAAGGAAGGCTTAGTGAAGATCCAAGAAGAAGCTTGGATAGTTTGCCAAAAGACTAAGGTGAAATAAACTTAGGTGAGTTAAAGGATGAAGTTTGCAGAATTGAGAAGAGAAGCTTAGAGAAGCTTAGTAGAAGAGCAAGTGAATGCTCAAGAGGAAGATCCAAAGCAAGGTAAGCTTGGATTTATGATTTGTATTTGATGAAGTGTTGTATAAGAGTTGCTGCAGGATTGAGAAAAGGATCAAAAGACTAGGATGCAAAAGGCCTAGGTGAGATCAAGGAGATTGTCAAAAGACCAGTCAAGGAGAAAAGGCTTGGGTGAGACAAGGGATCAAGAGACCAAGGTGGAAAAGACTTGGGTGAAGATCTCAGAGATGGAAGCATTGTTGAAAGCACTACAGAGCAGCAAGGTATATGAGGGCAGCAAGAGGAAAGCAAGCATCAAAGGTATGACTAATGTTGATTTTGATAAAGAAATTGGTAGTTTGTGGAAATATTTAGCTAAGATTAAAAGCATGTTTGAATCTATAATGCAATCAAATGAGACAGTGTGGGTATGGCCAATAAAGAAAAGGATGAAGTGGCCAATTGATCCCCTAATGAAGAGGAGAAGAAGGCAAAAGGATATTGCCATGAAGAGAGAAGCCCATAGAGGCTTGAAGAAGATAAGAAGGTTGCCAAGTGAGCAGCAAGAGGAAGAAGTTGAGAAGAAGGTTCTCATTGAGGAGGACAAGAGAAGAAAAGAGAGAAAAGAGGAAGTGCCAGGAAGAGCACTTGGAAAGATGAGAATGTCCATTAAGAGGATACTCATGGAGACATTATGGTCTTTTGTTTTTGTAATTAATGTTGTTTTTGAGTGGGTAAATGTAGGTATGAGCAGCCTTATAAAGGTCAAGAGAAGGGCCTTGGAGAGTGAAGAGATTGGTGTAGACGACACCAAGTGCACAAGTGAATGTGCAGAAGAGAGAAGTAAGTTTGTTGTTGTTGATAGGGAAGAAGAAGAGATGCATTGGTTAATGCATGAGAGAGGAAAAATGGAAGATGAAGATAAATTTCATGATGCCATTGAATACTAGGAAGAAGAGGAAAGAAGACAGCCAAGCACAAAGGAAGAGAAAGATTGCTCCGTGGAACAAGCTATCAAAGAGGTAAATGAAGTGTTAAGTGCTGATTTTAATTGTTATTGTGAGTATAAAGATGTTAATACATAGGTTAGAAGAGGCAAGAGGAGGATGAAGTCCTCACGCAAAGCAGTCAATCATGGCGACATAATGCCTAAGTGGATGGTGAAGCACACAAGCAAGCAACAAGTAAGCAAGTAGGCAAGTTTATCTTATAAGATTGATTTTTCTTATATGAATGTAGATGTGCAAGAAAATAAAAGGACAAACAAAGTTGGTTTTTCAGTAGTATCACAAGAGCATGGTTATAGGATGCCTAAATGGCTTGTGAAGTCAATTGATAAGAGAAAGAATCAAGTATGGGTGCCTAAGAAGGCAAAGAGAGAAGATGTGAGTGTTGAGATAGCAACACCAAGAAGTCAATGGAGAAAGGTGAAGGATGACACAAGTACATGGAAATGTAAGTCAATTGCTTGCAATAAATGGCATAATGATGTTTTTGAATCATTTAATAATCTTTTCATGGAAAATGAAGAATGAAAAGTGGCTATGAAAACTAATGTGCAGCAAGGAGAGAGTTCAAAATGGATGGATGATGGGGAAAGGAAAGAATATGCAGCAGAACAAACAAGATGGCTTCAGGCAGCAATTGAAGATAGTAAGGAGACACAAGGTAATGGTGTTCCTATTGTTTTTGATAATTATATTGATATTGGTGAAGAAGCTGATTTGTATGAAGAAACCACAAAGTGGATGAATGTACTTATAGAGGATGAAAGACAATCTGGTCCTAAGTTTGATATAAGACATGAAGATTTGGATGAATTTGTGTTGAGTGATGAGATGAAGAGTAAGGCTAGTAAGGAACAAGCAATCCTTCAGGTTGATAAGCCCAAGTTTGATGAAGATTGTGAGATAGATGAGATCTCACTAAAGGTAGAGTTAAAGATGTTGGAGGAGTTGTTTGGTCATCCAAGAAAGATGAATGGAGATACAAGCCATGGTGAAGACACCATTAGGAAGAGTGAAGCAAGAAAAGAACAGAAGAGCAATGAGACCAAGGTAGTTTTGGTCAAGAAACAAGAGCATGGATGCAGCCAAGAGGCTTCATGGCCTCAATGTTTTTCTACTAAGGTGGCTTTTGATGTTTTGAATGCAGGTATAGAATGAAGGCTAAAACATGGAGGCAACAGTTCATTTGAACTAAGGTTCAAATTGTTTCTAGAGGGAAAGTATGATGCAGGAGCATCTACATACGTCTTGGCAAGACGTGGTCATGATTAAATTGAAATTTGAATTTATTGTATTTTCCTCTAAAATGTTGAAATTGAGGAGTAATTGTAAAAAGATAAACGTAAAAAAAAAAAAATGATTGCTGGGCTGTTGAGGGAATAATGGAGGAATGGTTGAAATGGTTTCAACCTTAGTAAATTGAAAACTGTTTCTGTTTTACCTTCAGCCCAAGTTGGCATAGAAGTTAGAGAGAGGAGGTTTTTAAAAAAAACAAGAAAATGAAATATAGAAGAGGATGAGAGGAAGAGCAGGACGTAGAAAGGGAGGAGAGAAGGAAGTAAGGATCGGAAGAAAGGGAAGGTGGTGTGGAAGTTGGAAATAAGGCCTTCAAAGGCCAAGAAACAGTTCAGTCTGCTAGTTTGTGGAAGAATCTAATAGTTTGTTTTAAGAAGTTTTGACAGAACTGCGAGTTCTGTGGCTGTATGGTGTGGAAAGCGCAAAGAATTTTTTGAATCCTTGACTGAAGGGAAAGCTGTTCCGGTTGAGTTGAAACAGCTGAGACAAAAGGAATGGTAGACGTTTGAAGTTTCAATGAATAAAGCCTAGTGACGTTTAGAAATTGCAAGTTGTAGCGCCGTGTGAGGAACCGCCAATGTGAATGCAAGCTGAGTGAGTGGTGGAGTGATGCCCAGGAAGCCAAGTAGGTATTAGATTTGATGTGACAGTGGGCACCAATTGACGCTGCAGATGCATTAGAGCTCTTGTCTCCTATATTCAACAATGAAGAAGTATGTGCCTATGCAGTAAATGTCCTTGAATGGGCAGAGGATGAAAAATTGCGGTGCTATTTGCTTCAACTTGTGCAAGCCCTCCGATTTGAGCATTCTGATAAATCGTGGCTTGCTTGTTTTCTTGTTTAGTGTTCTTTGTATAATATTGATCTTGCGAGTTTCCTTCGTTGTAATATTTCCGAAGACAGAACTCTGAAATGCCAAGTTTGTCAAAGCTTACACCTTGGAAATCGACTGGGTGTTTGTTTGAGGCTGCATCGGTTCTTAGAGCGTACATTAACAACAAAATATGATGAAAGGAAAATGTCAAATCTTGTCAACAATAAAATGCGCCAACAGCCTAAGGAAGAAACCAGAGTTCATATAAGTCTCTGTACAAAAGGATCGAGCTTGAGCAATAGAGGGGTCGAGCTGTAGTGGAGCCGAGATGAATATAGAAAAGGACCAACGTCAGATGCTATGCTGTTAATGGAGAGCTTCCTCTTTCCCTCGGTAAGTTATCTAATCTGAATACTTTTGTCCTCTCTAGACGCGGAGATAAACACATATTTGTAGCCGATTGTTTCATTACTAGTGACATAGCAGAACAACAAAAAAAGTTACGGATGAAATACAGATTGAGAACAAATGTATACAGAATGTGTAAACATTCAAACAGTAGGGACTTGGTAGCAAAAATAAGAATGCCATTTCTGATCTGTTTGTTTCATTCTTTGCTCAGTATGCCTCTGTTTCAAAACAAATAGTTAAAAGGCTTTTCAGTATGTCTTTGAGGACCCACACTCTCATATTTCTTGTGATATTTTGATCAATAATAGATTTGATCTGTTTAAGTCTAAATTCTTATACTGGTTAAGTCAAATAGACACAAGATGCAGAGAACTGGTTTATCTGATAAAATACAGCGACCCTCCTTAATCATCATTATAAAATTTTAAGAATTTTGCATATAATAATGTTGCTGATTAGAGAAAACCTCTCGCTAAATGAATCAGAGTCAATACACAGGAAAAGTGCATCTGTAATTACAGCCCAGCATGCGAGTACTTTGGTTGCTTGCATTGTAGCACTTTTATCTCTGTTGGATTATTGTGTATTTCAGATTGTGCAGAAGGACATATTAATCAATTAATGAGGTTCACAAAAAACTTAACTTGTCATGTATTTTGGCCTTGTTCATATCCTTTCCATGCCTTGTAAGGTCTTCAAATGATCTATTTAAGGTCTTATTAGCATAGTTTAAGGTAGTTTTGACAAATTTAAGGTAATGTCTTAGGTTTGTCTTAGGCTAGTTTATTCACACCATGATATAAAAAGGTGGAAAAAAATGATTTCAAAGGTTATTAAGTGTCTCTCACAGTCATATCACTCTTTGACCACCTTGCATGAGCATTTTATACATGTTTGGAAAGGTTAAGGTTATTTTGTAAAGTTTAAGGTAAATGTCATGAAAAAGAAAGGTGTGTGTGATCATGTCCAACACATGACACATATGACCAAGATGAAATGTACATACAAACACACTTATCAATTTTTTTAAGGATTTATCTAACTTCAATACATGTTAGGAATGTCAGATCATGTTAGTTTTGTAGGTTCAATGTACAAATGAGAGAAAATCACTCCAAAAAGGGTATTTTTAAGCACTTGTACAGACTTGGAGGATCCATATTTAGGTGAAAACATATTCAGAGTGTCTCTTCACCTTCCTCAAGCATCTCCAAGAATATAAATTTTTTATAACTCCTAAGAAGCCAAACTTTGATTTAGAACCTCCATCAACTTCTTGGTAGACTAGCAATGGCCAATTTCATGTTGTACTTGGTATAGATGGATGAGAGAGAGTGATGAACTAAGATTTTGGATAGAGGAAGGGGGTTCAATGGAATTTATTTTTGTGGAATTGGTTTTGATATTAATTCCTTCTCCTTTATGAATAATCATTAAGACCATCAGGTGGTCTTAAACCCTATATAATCCCCATAGGCTCAGTTTTACATAAGATTAATGAAATTTTGAGATCATTAGAAAAATATGAACATAGTTTAAGGTATATATGGGTCTTTATAACCATATCAAATCATTCTCCATTAGGTTCAAATGTGTGAATAATTAGGGATCAAGAGGAACCTCCATGAAAGGCCTTCATAAGGTGAATTTATAGGTTTAAACTTAGGTTTTGAAGTTATTTTAGGGTTAAATGTTTAAAAATTATTCTAATGTTTTTCATCATATTATCATTTCATTCTTATCTCTCCAACATGACTGGTCACTCCATACTAGTTCTCCAAGAAGTCACATCATGACTCATTGTAAAGATTATGTGTAGGTTGCCTGCATAAAAATGGCTTAAAATGTCCAACCCTAAATTATAAAATATGTATAAGGGCTATAAACTTTTAATAAATGTAATTATGAAATTTAGGAGTTTTCTTACGTTTGAGATTATCAAAACCAAACATCATGAAAGTTTCAAGCAGTGAAAATGCAGACCTATAAGTCTCTCTCCCATATGAAATGCAATAACCCTTATGTGATGATGGAGTTCAAAAGTTAAATAAGGTGTGGAATATAAGGAAAAAATTATAACACTCTATAAAATTTATCAAGGTTATAATAATCCTTTTCAATATTCTAAACCCTCAAGGTGATAACCATAAGCCAAACTAACACCTAAAAACCCACCTATACCCAAGCATGTATGAAACACATTGTTAGTTTGATTATGAGGTCAGGGGATAAGTGAGATATGACAAAAAGGATGAAAAGATAAAAATATATCTAAAAATATTGAAGATGGATTGTATAATCTAAGTCTATGAACAAGTAAGAATGAAACCTTATCACAAATTGTCACACATAGCCATGTCCTTGACAGATATAATAGAGAAAAACATACTTGTGGAGTCAATATGAAGGTTTAAAACACTATTAGAGGTCATATAGAGAATATATTAAGTATTTATCCATACTATAAGATCAAAAAAGGTCAAATCCAATAAGGAAGTCTCAAATCTCAATGTCTAATAGCCAAGGAGTCAACACTACCACCTACAAGCCCAATGGGGATGTTCAGGCTTTTCTATGAAAGTTTGATGATTTTAAAAGTGTGACTTGGGTATGAAGAATAAAGGGGCATGAAATTTTTTTATAACTTGGATAAATACTCCCACAAGATTCAAACTCAAAGGAGTTATTGAGAAAAAGGGTAAATACAATCATTAGGGTCCCTTACATTATTTTGCTTATAAACCCTAGAATGAGCTAATGGGTGTTAAAAGAGGTATAATGAATAATAGTAATAATACCATTTTAATATGTCAATATAGATGATACAGACCTCACCAAGGTTTCTAAAGATCAAAACTAAGCACTGTTGACTCTTTTCACTCATTTGACTCTCCTTGAACTCATAATTACAAGGTTACTAGCCCAAGAGGCATCCTCTTAAGATCAAAAATATACAAAGGATTTTCATGGGATCAAAATATCATTGGGTATGTTATGGGCCTTCGTATAATTATTTTTTTTGGCATTATTTAATTTATTAAGGCCCCAGGCTTTATGAATCATTGTTAAGATGATAAGCATGTTGTTAGGAACCCGTGGAAGCACACAATTGATTACCATATACAAGCAACTTAAGATGCAGAATTAACCAGAAGTAACAAGTAACTAGAAACCAGAAACAACACAGAATATGAGAGACAATACACAACTTGTATTAATACTCATCCAAAAAAGAATACAATAAAGAAGATGCCACTTCTTCTTCACCACCTCTCAGAGGCTTCCCACACCTCAAGTGAATAGTAATTCTCTCCTCAAAGCTCTCTCTCTTACAGTCCCAACACACAACTCAAACACTGAGTTGGTGTTCACCTCCAACTAGTCAGTATCCACTACTGCCAGTACACCAGTGCTCCACGCACTCCACAAGTGCTCCATGCACTCCACAAGTACACAATCGTACTTCAAGTAGATCTACCCTAAATTGCAACAATCTGCAACCCAAATGATCTCACTTATGGAAGGAACTGCCCTGCCTTCCTCTTTGCTCTCTTTCTGAGTACACACTGTACTCCAAGTAGATCCTGCCTGATCCTGCTCTCTATTGTGTTGTTGTTCTCCCTGATCTTGCACACCTGCAAATAAATTTGGTTCTGCACACTTGCAAACCTAGATCATGCACACACATACACCTGCAAATCAATGATCTTACTTACCATGCAGATCTCCTAACGTAGCCATGCACCCCTACTGACCAAGATCATACATATATGAAGAATCCTTCTGACTCTCCAAACCAGCACCCACACTTGGCACTATGGCACTAGGAGGAACACACCATGCTCTCTTCACACACAGAAGGAGCTAATATTTGCTCTCTTACTCTCTAGCACACTTTACAATACAGCCTATGAGTCTCTTAAATAGATCTCATGCAAACAATAATTAGACACCTAATTACTATAATTAGATCCATAGCTTCTAGTCTAAATTTGGCTCTTGACATGCAAACACTTGGTTCGTTAACTAACTGCCCATAAAACTCATAGTTTCAAACTGCACAGGTGACCGACATCGGTCCCGGTCTGCCTAGAGGTGATCGATGTCAGCCGATCTCTAACTGACATCGGTTACTTCTCTTCACTAACCTGACCGACATCGGCTGATCAGACCGACGCCGATTGCTCTGCAACTCAACAACCTTCAGCAACCTCCTCCCTTATTTACATCAGTGAAGTTTTTAGCTCCACAACCTAACAATCTCCCACTTGGAGATAAATAACTGCACTGTACCTGTACCTATACCTGTACCCCATCTAATCTATTTCCTGACTTGTATCTCTCTTCAAGCTCAACCCTGAAGACCAACCACCATACAACCTATGGTGCACCTCCTGTCATTCGAGTAACCTACCACATCTGAACCTACAAACCCATGTAGTGAAGTCCTGACCCTGCATAGCATGTATACCTGCTGCTGGTCCCTCTCAAATACCTGAGAACCCACTTCCCCGAATTGGCTCCTAACTCTCTAACATCACCCACTGCTTGGGAAAACTCAAGTCTATACCAGAGCTCATGTGATTTCAGACACTGAACTATCCAGCCCTTGGTGTGCTCCGGTTTTGCATCCTGCATATTGAACCTTGCCAACACCTGATTCACATCAGCTCCCAATGGAGACAAAATCAACCTATGATCTTCTATGTCTCCCATGCCAAAGAATTTCGCTGCTCCAAATTCCTCATGACATGCCACTAAACTAACCTTACCCTTAGCTCAACAAAACCCTGTATGTATAAACTTGCTAGCTAGCATACCATCCACATACAGTAACAGGATAATGTCGCGACCATCATCCACCTGGTAAGACAAACCACAGTAGTTACCCTGACATTGACTAAAGCCATGCTTTGTCATCCACTTGTCAAACCTGTACCACTGTCCTGTAGCTTCCTCAAGACCATATGACTTGGTCTTCCATCTCATGTGTCCATTCTCTCTATTCTTTAACTAAGGTATCCATTCGTCTCTGTGCTTTCATACCAGCTGACAACCCTACCAAATCTCCTACTTAGTTTTGCATTCTCATCATGCCATGCTCCCACTGTTTCCTGGATCCTTCTTGCTCTGTAGTGAGCAACGAGTATAAAGAAGAGGAACAACGAATTTGAGGCTTACTTACCCCTTCAGTCCTCTATATGGGCATTTGAGACTCCTTAACAACTTGATGTCTGCCCAAAATCTATTATAGTGACCGACCTCAGTCACTACACAGTCTGCATCTGATTGATGTTAGTTTCCATGCGCCTGTCCTGACTACCAACTCTACCGACATCAGTGTCCTATTGTCAACATCAATTCTCATGACTGACGTCGGTCTTACCTATTGCTGACGTTGGTCCTCCTGACCGACATCAGTCTTACCCTACCTGACATCACCGGCTTCGGTCTGCACATGATTGACATCGGCACCTGTCTGTTTGACACCAGTTCTTCTTGATCGACGCCGGTACCTGTGTTCGCCTGTGAGTGATGACTTTTTACCCGCGAGCTCCTTTGAATCAAAACCCATATCCAAACTTCCCTGCTCAGAAGTATCCAGCCCCATCCACTGCTCTCTATCCATCATCTCCTCCAAGAACATCAAGGCTTTCTAGTTCTTAAGTCTATCAAACACATCTGTCTTCCGCTTAAGAACATGCATCTCCTTCTTGCTCATGTGACCAAGCCTACAAAGCCACATCTTCGCAACAGAAGAAGAATCAATAATATAAGTAGATAGATAAAGGATACCTACTTTCTTACCACCCGCTAATTCAAGTGCATCTACTATGAGAGTTCTTGTGCATCTCTCATCACCCAACTTTCCTGAAGCAATTAGCCGCATCTCCAAGACTGGGACCTTCATACCTTCTTCAACACCCATGTGTTGGCCGCCTGCAATTTCAGCAAC
This sequence comes from Torreya grandis, assembly GCA_037957365.1. NCBI lineage: Eukaryota > Viridiplantae > Streptophyta > Pinopsida > Cupressales > Taxaceae > Torreya > Torreya grandis. Next base: position 1,300,281 of record JARHVA010001212.1, on the reverse strand, counting down.
ACTTCCCCTTTGCCAATACTATGACAAGGCTCACCAACCCCTCTACCTGGGGCTGCATGGAAAGAGGCAACATAATCTGTAAAACAAGATTCAACTTTATCCAAAGCATCTTGTGTAACAACCCCTGCAACATCTACTTCTTCATGTTGATCTACTACAAACCAACAATTTTCTTTTACCTATTCTTTCTTTCCATAGGATCGTAATTGACCATTCATGCTTTTTAGTTTCTCCATTCGTAGCTTACTTTCTTCTGCCATTGTTATACTCCCACTCAATCAGAAACCCCTGAGAGTGACCTATAACCAAACACAAACCCTGCTCCCTGCAACTTTAGCTTTGATACCAACTGTTAGTAACCCGTGGAAGCACACAATTGATTACCATATACAAGCAACTTAAGATGCAAAATTAACCAGAAGTAACAAGTAACTAGAAACCAGAAATAACATAAAATATGAGAGACAATACACAACTTGTATTAATACTCATCCAGAAAAGAATACAATAAAGAAGATGCCACTTCTTCTTCACCACCTCTCAGAGGCTTCCCACACCTCAAGTGAACAATAATTCTCTCCTCAAAGCTCTCTCTCTTACGGTCCCAACACACAACTCAAACACAGAGTTGGTGTTCACCTCCAACCAGTCAGTATCCACTACTGCCAGTACACCAGTGTTCCACGCACTCCACAAGTGCTCCACACACTCCACAAGTACACAATCATACTTCAAGTAGATCTCCCCTAAACTGCAACAACCTGCAACCCAAATGATCTCACTCATGGAAGGAATTGCCCTGCCTTCCTCTTTGTTCTCTTTCTGAGTACACAATATACTCCAAGTAGATCCTGCCTGATCCTGCTCTCTATTGTGTTGCTGTCCTCCCTGGTCTTGGACACCTGAAAATCAATCTGGTTTTGCACCTACAAACCTGGATCATGCACACACATACACCTACAGATCAATGATCTTACTTACCATGCAGATCTCCTAACGTAGCCATGCACCCCTACTGACCAAGATCATACATACATGAAGAATCCTTCTGACTCTCCAAACTAGTACCCACACTTGGCACTGTGGCACTAGGAGGAACACACCAAACTCTCTTCACACACAGAAGGAGCTAATATTTACTCTCTTACTCTCTAGCACACTTTACAATACAGCCTATGAGTCTCTTAAATAGATCTCATGCAAAAAATAATTAGACACCTAATTACAATAATTAGATCTGCAGCTTCTAGTCTAAATTTGGCTCTTGACATGCAAACACTTGGTTCGTTAACTAACTGCCCGTAAAACACATAGTTCCAAACCGCATAGGCGACCGACGTTGGTCCCTGTCTACCTGGAGGTGACCGACGTCGGCCGATCTCTGACCGACGTTGGTTGCTTCTCTTCACTAACCTGACTGACGTCGGATGATCAGACCGATGCCAGTTACTCTGCAACTCAGCAACCTTCAGAAACCTCCTCCCCTATTGTCATCAGTGAAGCTTTTAGCTCCACAACCTAATAATCTCCCACTTGGAGATAAATAGCTGCACTGTACCTATACCTGTACCCTGTCTAATCTATTTCCTGGCTTGTATCCCTCTTCAAGCTCAATCCTGAAGACCAACCACCATACAACCTATGGTGTACCTCCTATCATCCAAGTAACCTGCCACATCTGAACCTACAAACCCATGTAGTGAAGTCCTGACCCTACATAGCATGTATACCTGTTGCTGGTCCCTCTCAAATACCTGAGAACCCACTTCCCCAAATTGGCTCCTAACTCTCTGACAGCACCCACTGCTTGGGCAAACTCAGGTCTATACTAGACCTCATGTGATTTCAGACACTAAACTATCCAGCCCTTGGTGTGCTCCAATTCTGCATCCTGCGCATTGAACCTTGCCAACACCTGATTCACATCAGCTCCCATTGGAGACAAAATCAACCTGTGATCTTCCATGTCTCCCATGCCAAAGAATTTTGCTGCTCCAAATTCTTCATGACATGCCACTAAACTAACCTTACCCTTAGCTCAGCAAAACCCTGTATGTACAAACCTGCTAGCTAGCATACCATCCACATACAGTAACAGGATAATGTTGCGACCATCATCCACCTAGTAAGACAAACCACAGTAGTTACCCTGACATTGACTAAAGCCATGCTTTGTCATCCACCTGTCAAACCTGTACCACTGTCCTGCAGCTTCCTCAAGACCATATGACTTGGTCTTTCATCTCACATGTCTGTTCTCTCTATTCTTTAACTAAGGTATCCATTCATCTCTGTGCTTTCATACCGGCTGGCAACCCTACCAAATCTCTCACTTGGTTTTGCATTCTCATCATGCCATGCTCCCACTGTTTCTTGGATCCTTCCTGCTCTGTAGTGAGCAATGAGTATAAAGAAGAGGAATAACGAATGAGGCTTACTTACCCCTTTAGTCCTCCATATGGGCATTTGAGACTCCTTGACAGCTTGTTGTCTGCCCAAAATCTGTTACAGTGACCGACTTCGGTCACTACACAGTCCGCATCTGACCGACATTGGTTTCCATGCACCTGTCCTGACTACCAACTCTGTCGACGTCAGTGTCCTGTTACCGACGTCGGTTCTCATGACTGATGTCGGTCTTACCTATTGCCAATGTCGATCCTCCTGACTGACGTCGGTCTTACCCTGCCTGACATCACCAGCTTCGGTCTACACATGACCGACATCGGCACCTGTCTGTTCGATACCAGTTCTTCCTGACTGACGCCGATACCTATGTTCGCCTGTGAGTGATGACTTTTTACCCACGAGCTCCTTTGAATCAAAACCCATGTCCAAACTACCTTGCTCAAAAGTATCCAGCCCCATCCACTGGTCTTTGTCCGTCATCTCCTCCAAGAACACCAAGGCTTTCTAGTTCTTAAGTCTATCAAACACATCTGTCTTCCACTTAAGAACATGCATCTCCTTCTTGCTCATGTAACCAAGCCTACCAAGCCACGTCTTTGCAATAGAAGAAGAATCAGTAATATAAGTAGATAGATAAAGGATACCTACTTTCTTACCACCTGCTAATTCAAGTGCATCCGCTGTGAGAGTTCTTGTGCATCTCTCATCACCCAACTTTCCTGAAGCAATTAGCCGCATCTCTAAGACTGGGACCTGCATGACCTTCTTCAACACCCATGTGTTGGATGCCTACAATTTCAGCAACACTTCCCCTTTGCCAATACTATGACAAGGCTCACCAACCCCTCTACCTGGGGCTGCATGGAAAGAGGCAACATAATCTTTAAAACAAGATTCAACTTTATCCAGAGCATCTTGTGCAACAACATCTACTTCTTCATGCTAATCTGCTACAAACCAACAATTTTATTTTACCTGCTCTTTCTTTCCATAGGACAGTAATTGACCATTCGTGCTTTTCATTTTCTCCATTCGTAGCTTACTTTCTTCTATCGTTGCTATACTCTCACTCAATCAAAAACCCCTGAGAGTGACCTGTAACCAAACACAAACCCTGCTCCCTGCAACCTTAGCTCTGATACCAACTATTAGGAACCTGTAGAAGCACACAATTGATTACCATATACAAGCAACTTAAGATGCGGAATTAACTAGAAGTAATAAGTAACTAGAAACCAAAAACAACATAGAATATGAGAGACAATACACAACTTGTATTAATACTCATCCAGAAAAGAATACAATAAAGAAGATGCCACTTCTTCTTCACCACCTCTCAGAGGCTTCCCACACCTCAAGTGAATAGTAATTCTCTCCTCAAAGCTCTCTCTCTTACGGTCCCAACACACAACTCAAACACAAAGTTGGTGTTCACCTCCAACCAGTTAGTATCCAATACTGCTAGTACACCAATCCTCCACACACTCCACAAGTGCTCCATGCACTCCACAAGTACACAATCATACTTTAAGTATATCTCCCCTGAACTGCAACAACCTATAACCCAAATGATCTCACTTATGGAAAGAATTGCCCTGCCTTCCTCTTTGCTCTCTTTCTGAGTACACACTGTACTCCAAGTAGATCCTGCCTAATCTTGCTCTCTGTTGTGTTATTGTCCTCCCTGATCTTGCACACCTGTAAATCAATTTGGTTCTACACACCTGCAAACCTGGATCATGCACACACATACACCTGTAGATCAATGATCTTACTTACCATGCAGATCTCCTAACGTAGCCATGCACCCCTGCTAACCAAGATCATACATACATGAAGAATCCTTCCGACTCTCCAAACCAGCACCCACACTTGGCACTGTGGCACTAGGAGGAACACACCATGCTCTCTTCACACACAGAAGGAGCTAATATTTGCTCTCTTACTCTCTAGCACACTTTACAATACAACCTATGATTCTCTTAAATAGATCTCATGCAAACAATAATTAGACACTTAATTACAATAATTAGATCCGCAGCTTCTAGTCTAAATTTGGCTCTTGACATGAAAACACATGGTTCGTTAACTAACTGCCCATAAAACTCATAGTTCCGAACCACACAGGTGACCGACGTCGGTCCCTGTCTACCTGGAGGTGACCGACGTCGGCTGATCTCTAACCAACATCGGTTGCTTCTCTTCACTAACCTGATCGATGTCAGCTAGTCAGACCGACGCCGATTGATCTGCAACTCAGCAACCTTCAGCAACCTCCTCCCCTGTTTGCATCAGTGAAGCTTTTAGCTTCACAACCTAACAATCTCCCACTTGGAGATAAATAGTTGCACTGTACCTATACTTGTACCCCATCTAATCTATTTCTTGGCTTGTATCCCTCTTCAAGCTCAACCCTGAAGACCAACCACCATACAACCTATGGTGCACCTCCTGTCATCTAAGTAACCTGCCACATCCGAACCTACAAACCCATGTAGTGAAGTCCTAACCCTGCATAGCATCTATACCTACTGTTGGTCCCTCTCAAGTACCTAAGAACCCACTTCCCTGAATTGGCTCCTAACTCTTTGACAGCACCCACTGCTTGGGCAAACTCAGGTCTATACCAGACCTCATGTGATTTCAGACACTGAACTGTCCAACCCTTGGTGTGCTCCAGTTTTGCATCCTGCATATTGATCCTTGCCAACACCTGATTCACATCAGCTCCCACTAGAGACAAAATCAACCTGTGATCTTCCATGTATCCCATGCCAAAGAATTTCGCTGCTCCAAATTCCTCATGACATGCCACTGAACTAACCTTACCAACACATGTCACATGTTGCCAGGAAGACTAGAAATGACCCGATGGAAGGAATTGGTATCCTAAGTGATTTAAATAAATTAAATCAATATTTAAAACACATAAAAATAATTCCTAACTAGAGTAATACCCTTACCATGATATTTTCTTGTAATTGCACTTATACAAATGCAATAAATGTTATGTTTTTGTGAGGTTTTAGGATGGAAATAGATTATTTGATCTCCTAAATAGATGTAAACTATTAGAGAAGGTGGATTTATGTGTTTTATATCTCCTTAGTAAGAACATTCAATGCATTTTACCTTGGAATTACTCTTAAAAGTCTATTTCTTGAAAGCAATATGAAAAGCCTTGTGAAAGACTAAGATTTTGACTATTTATTGGTTCATCCACCTACACAAGGTTCCAAACCTTAAAATTTGAAATGGATTATGATTGATGGGTAATAAAATTTAATCAAACACTTACTTGGAGTTTCACATGTGTGAGAGAGGTAAGGAGCCAAATCTCAGTATTTAGGTCTAGAGACCTAATTGAGGCCCATTTAGAGAGAGAAAAATAGGTGGATTAAGTATATTTACACTTAAGGTCTGGTCATGAAATTTTTCATAGCACTATAAGATAATAATAGGCACTAAAAACTATTCTTTTTTTTATAAAATCATATGTGGATTTTTATACCAAATTTTTGTGTGTTTTGAGGGCTACAAGAAATTAAAGGCAAGTATAAGCTTTAGGTGCAAAATGGGGTCTTTGATAATGTTTGATGCCTCTAAGAGAGTTTATTTAGGTTTATTAAGATATATAGAGGTCCTTAAATAATATATATTGTATTCATGAAGATAAAATCAAAATTTGAGGCTTCCAAGAAAAAAGAGGTGTAGTGAGACTAATGGGCTTCAAGACACCTAAGAAGAGATGATTATCATTATAAAATTAGTATATAAGATTCTTAAGTAGATAAAAGGTGTCAAGAATAAGGTTAGAAGGTAACTCAAGATGACGTGATGACCAAGGAGTGCCACTTTTCACTTTCCAATCCAAAAATAAGGCAAATTAAAGAAGAAACAAGAGGTGTTAAGCAAATGGAGAAACTCCTACACCATTTCCAAGATGATGCATCTTCAAGAAAGCAAAACATGTATTTAAATATCTTATGAAATGATTATTCAACATATTTCTTTATTATAAATATTACTTGACACTTGTCGTTACTCTCTCCTATGCCCTTTCTCTCTCTTCTTCTCTCATTCTCTATAATTATATCCTTGTTTGGATTTGTAAGGATCATCTACCTCAGTGTGGCAAATCCATTCCCATTTGTATCTTTGATCAATGAAAGACTATAGGTTTTACCTCCTCTTTTGACTCTACTTAATGTGTGTGCATGAATAGTTGATCTTGTCAAGTGATTTGCCTAGTATTTCTTGGCATGTTATCCTTTTCTAGCACCTACATGCAATTTAAAAGCTTCTTTTACAGGTCATGTGAAGTGTTCTATTGAAGTGTGAAGGTTGAGTGAGTTTGTCTACTCATTAGTGTCACTATATGACCTCTTTATTATTCCTCCTAGCCCAATCATCTATCAAAACCCTCCACATTAAAATGCTAATGTAAGATATTTAGATTAGGAGTAGTGTATGTTAAGGTTAGTCTCATGGTCTATATGTGCATATGAAGCTAATTGGTAGTGATCAACTGATTTAGTGTATCACCCCTTAGTTATTTTGATTTCATGTTATCCCTCTCCATTTTTTTAAGTTATTAGTATAGTAGAGATTAATTGATACATCAAAGGAAGATAACCCTATAATCTAGAGGTTTGGTCCACCTAAAAGTCACCCATAACCTAGGACCAGTCCCATTGCAAAGTTCAAGTTTAGAGTACTTGAAACACTCTCAATGGTACAAATTTGAGTTATAACACCTATCACATACAAAAAAATAAATTAACTATCAATCAAACATTAAAGTGATAAAAAAATACTGTATTCATTTCTATTTACATATCAGTCATAAGAGTAGTCTATTTACAAGTTTAAAGCACTGAAGGATTATTCCAAGAGCTATATTTTCCAAGTTAAAAGATAGTTCATTATATGTACTTGATTATCACATATTGTATCCTTGTGAACACAAAAAAAAAATTAGGGGATAAATATAGAATTATGAGGCCCTCTTCGATGTATTAGCTATGTAGGCAATGCCCATTGATAGAGGGGTCCAATCCCATTGCATAGTTCAAGTTGAGAGGACTTGAAACACTCTCAAGGGTGAAAATTTGAGTTATAACACCTCTCACATACAAAGAAATAAATTAACTATCAATAAGACATTCAAGTGATAAAAACTACCTTATTCATTCCTATTTACATATCAGTCATATGAGTATTCTATTTACAAGTTTGAAGCACTGAAGGAGTACTCCTTGAGCTATATTTTCCAAGTTAAATGATAGGTCATTATATGTACTTGTTAATCACATATTGTATCCATGTGAAAACACAAAAGAAATTTAGGGTAGAAATACATAAGTATGAGGCCCTCTTCGATGTATTAGCTATGTAGGTAGTGCCCATTGATAAAGGGGTCCAATCCCATTGCATAGTTCAAGTTGAGAGGACTTGCAACACTCTCAAGGCTAAAAATTTGATTTATAACACCTCTCACATAAAAATCAATAAATTAACTATCAATCAAACATTTAAGTGATAAAAACTATCAAATTCATTCCTATTTACATATCAATCATAGGAGTAGTCTATTTACAAGTTTGAAGCACTGAAGGAGCACTCCAAGAGCTGTATTTTCCAAGTTAAAAGATAGGTCATTATATGTACTTGATTATCACATATTATATCCTTTTGAACACACAAAAAAAAATTAGGGGAGAAATACACAAGTATGAGGCCCTCTTTTATGTATTATCTATGTAGGCAGTACCCATTGATAGAGGGGTCCTTGGGGTAGCACAACAATGTGAGCCAACTAACTCATTTTTTCTATAGTCACTCAAAGGGTGAATAAGTTAGGGTTTAATTATTTTTTTAGTGCCCAAATTTTTACTTAGTAATTTATGAATTTTTTATGAAATATTAGTGCATGAATATCTAACTATTACCTCTTATTTTCAAGTGTTCACCCAAGTTTAGAATCTAGCTTTTGCCTTATGAAAACCTTGTGTAATCCCAATTCCAGCTAATGCTCAACATTTTTATATTTTTAATGAGATTTTAGGGTATATGATTAAAATAAAGTTGGGAATATCAAATAATGATAAGTATGATGTTTTTTGTTTTCAAAAAGGCTTTGAAGTGGTAGAATTCTCAAGCTGGTTGCAAGTTTGCATCATTGCAAATTATAGTTGGGATGAAAAGGTTTACAAGAATATATGGAGAAAAAACATGTTGCAAAAGATGCAATTTTGAATTTTTGAATTATTAAGTTTTTTGGAAATTCTTAATTTCAAAAATTTTGGTCAAACTTTTTGGTCAGAATTTTTGTTCAAAAATTCTTAAGTTTGAATTTTTGAACTTTTTGTTCAAAAATTCTCAAATTCAATTTTTTAGAAAATTTTCAAGTTGGAATTTTTGTTCAAAACTTTTGGTCAAAATTTGTGGTCAGACATTTTATTTATAATCTTTGGTAAGACATTTTATTCTGAGTTTCCCTTGCTTCAAATAATTTTGGTTGTCACACCTTTTATTTGGACTTTTTGTGTCGAGCTTTTTGTTCAGAACTTTTGTGTTGGAATTTTTGTTTGGAGACTTTATGCTAAGATCCTTCAATTCAATCCAATGTCATCCACCCACCAATAAACATGTATTCAAAAGAGATATGGTCCAAAAGGGAAGCAATGAAGTTTCAAAGGAAATTAGAGGTTGATGTGGAAAAACAAGTAAGGTCATGTAAGCATTCAAGAGACCACATCAATATTTCTGCTCATTCCAAAATGTATGACATGTCCAAGTGGAATTTAAGTTTGTAAAATTTTTTAAAGCTCAATATTTTAAGTAGAATAAATCCATGCTATTAGTACAATCCATGTGGAGGGTCAAATAACAAAACCAAACTTTTAAAAGGGTAAAATAATGCATTTAATTATTATAAAGTTTGGTGGCAACCCTAAAAAGGTTAAAGGAAAAATAGAAATGTGGAAGGCATGGAAAATTTTAGCATTAAGTAAAAAAAGCAAAACAAATCTAAGTATTGCCATTTTTAATAATTCTCTTGTTTCAAAGACCTCCTTGGAGGAAAAATATCTTGTAGGGTTTATAAGGCCAAGGTGGGTCATTCCAAGCATATTTTCCAAACAACCATGGATATTTCTTTGCTTCTATCATAGCTATAATATTACTATGAAATAATTACAAGGAAAGGGTGTTATTTGACCTACACAAGGAGAAGGGTAGTTGTCCAAAAGTTTCCATCTATGCAAATGATTAGTTGAAGGCATGACCAAGTGGCTACACATGAAGACAAGGAGTTTGTTTGGCTCCCAAGGGAATATTATCCCTTAATCCCAAGTGAAGCACATTTCAAGCCATTAATATCAAGGTTTTATTTGAAATCTTCATCATGACAAGGATAGGTAGTTACCAGAATGATTTTCTTATATAATAGGAGCTTTTAGGCATGATAAATGGCATCTTCTAGCTAAAGCATATTCCCAAAATATTCTAGATGAAAGAGTTGTATAAAAAGAGGGCTTGTCCTCTTTTCAAAGATTGTTGGTTCTTTGGTTTTCTTAGTTCTAGGATTTTTAATTTTTGGGATGCATTGTTATGTGTGAATTTTATATATCTTGTTAAGGTGGTTGCAACTGTACAACCATTATCAAGCTATGAGAGCATTGTATATGTCTCCCTTGTTCAAGGAGCAAACTCACTATGCTTGTCCCCATGGTAGCATTCTAAAATAATGATGTATGTAATATTTACTTTCAAGATAATGGAAAATAACTATGATTTGTGTTCTTTCTTGTTAATGAAATGCAATAATATGTTTTACAAGTTTTTTTGATTGGATATCTAGTTTAATGCTTATGAATGGTTGTCATCTTGGGCATAGATCTAGGTTATAAACCCCTTTTTGCATTATGATTTAGAAATATGTTGTTGATAAATTCTTAAGGGAACCTTGGGTTTATGTATTTGATAGGGAAAATCATCTGAATCTCTAGTTGTAATGTATGCTCTAGGGTTTCAAGAATCATTTGAATGTTTACATTGTATTGGAATCAATGGATGTAACTCATTCTTGTTAGTTTCCTTAGCTTGTATTTTAGTTTTTATACATCTTTTCAAATGAGTGATGTCATGTATATTGAAATACTTCCTACTATTTGAAAAACAACACCACCACACCACTATTTATATTGACCTAAATCATCCTACCCTATTTTACCCTAAAAATAATACACCTTGTTACATATGTTAAATGATATTTGACTATAGATGCATAAATATTACATATACAAAATGTGTCTATGTTTTTTGTCCTTTAAAGAGCAATATTGTAGTCTTCCATTTGGCCCCATGTTTTTGAAAATTTATTTAGAAATAAAGGTTTTAATCACATCCACATCTATTTTCAGTAGCTTGTGTCTACCCTAGTGCATTTGTTCATTCTATGTGACAACCCTTCCCAGGTGGAGTGTGCAAACTTGGTTATGCCCTTATCAAATTTGTGTTCTTATGTGCCAATAATCTCCATGGAGATTTAATTGCATTATCCCTCCATGTGAGAAAGATACCCCATAGGTCCTCTCACCTTAGTTTAGGTAGAGCCATAAGTAGCAGGGAACTAACCATACCCTCTATTAGTGTCTTCTAGTCATTATTTGCATTCAATTCATCTTGATACCAAACCCTTCCCTGATTATAATGACATATTTGTGGGTTTTTCATCTTCATTTTCCATTTTCTCAAGTGTACAAGGTTGAAAAAAATAGGTTTATAATTGGGAACCAACACTCAAATGGCATCATTACTAGATATTAAACATTGATCCTGGCCCTTATGTTATTGAGGAATCTTACAAAGGGCTTGTATAAGTTCAAGTTTTAAAGTTCTCTGCCTATTAGAATATTTTATGCATTAACATTAGCTATGTATTTTTAGACAAATTTTATTCATATTTTCTCATGAGTTTGAAAGTTTAGGTTATTTGAGCGTGTTTTTATAGTTTGGGCCATCAACTACACAACACCCTGCTAGGGACATTACTAGAAACTTGAAAGATTTGATAAATTGACATCTACTAATTTCTTGCAAAGGGATGTAACTTATTCATGTTTTAAGGTGTTTTCTGCATTTGAACATGAATATGGATTTTTATTATCTTTACTTTCATATCTCATCACTAATTTTAGCTAAGTGTAATTTTAGTGTGTATCACAACAAGTTTGTTAACTATTATATTCTAGAAGTTTTCTTCTAATGGAAAATCCAACATTATCTCTAGTTTCAAGAAAGATTAGTGCCCGTTTTTAATATCTTTATTATTTCAACTTTGAGTGTTCTTTTTCTTTCAAAGATGGAAGGACTGAGATCATCCTTCAAAGGTGACTCATCAAAGAAGCTTGTCTCACCCTTAAGTGTTTATCAAAGAAGAAGGAGACAAGTATGGATACCAATTGAAGGACAAAGTTTAGTAACAAAAGAGTGTTCGAACTATCAAGATTTTGGTACACTTAAACTCTCATTTGTTGAACTTCCTTTTATTGAAAATTATCATAGTTCTTATGATCATTTAGAACCTTACAGTTTAATTTATTACCCAATACCTTATCAACTAGTTGAATCTCCTCCTAAAATTAATCCACAAGTACACCTCACTCTCCCCCTCATAGCCCTTTGCCATTTGATCTTGAACCCACCATTGAAAAAATTATGAGGCATAGGGATCAAGATGAGAATGAGCATCTTGAATTTAGGATTCCTAGATTTAGACCAATTAATTTTGATGAAATGGAAGGTTATCCAAATGAGGTAGCAAATGAAGTAAGGAACTGCCTTCCTAAGTTTAGGGACTAATGTAGTGATTGATGACTAGAATTTGAGGGTTTTCACATTATCATTTAATATTATGATCTTGAGCATGAGGATGTTTTAATTAAGTTATTTTTTCACATGATAGAAGATGATGATCATGAATGGTTCAATTCCCATCCCCATGGATGCATTGATTCATGGGAAGAAATGAAAAATGTTTTCAAAATACAGTATGGTGATAGAATTGATCTTAGGTTCCTTCTTGATAAATTTGAAAACATTAAGAAGAACTCTACTGAATGTGTGCAATATTTTAATTTGAGGTTAAATAAGACTAGGATGAGGTTACCTAAAAATATTAGGCCTAATGATACAAATTGCCTAATTAAATATTGTGTTGTCTTTGATAAGAAGGCAATGTACTACTTGAGGGACAAGGCTCCTACAAACATGAGATTAGCATTTAACATGGCCATCCAAATTGAAAAAAAACATAAAGGTTATGGGTAAACCTTTGAATAAGTGGGATAATGTGAAATTAGTTACTCTTGAAATTTTCTAGTGCACTAAGAATGCCAACCTTGAGGAAACCGTGAAAACTTTGGCCACTGCTATCAAGGAGATGTCCTACAAGCTAGCTAGAAATGAAAAGGGGATACCTCATGAGTCTAGAAGTTAGGAAAGAACTCAAAATAAGAATAAAACACAAGGGAGACCCCCTTTCCACATTAGAGATAATGATAGAGGTAAAAGGCCTACCCATGATGAAAGAAATGATAGAAATCATAATAGAGGGGCTAGAAAGGAAGTGCTTGATACGTTGAATGCCAAATTCAATGATGTAAATTATGACATCAACATAGATTGGTGTGATAAATTCTTCCTTCCCCATCCTCCATGTGATATTGCTAAATAAATTGATGAAGATGCAAAGGAAATTGAGTCAGCATCTAATGATGATGAGATTTTAATGATTGATTATCAAGTCTCCCAAATTAAATTATTTGCCTCCATGGAATTGTTGAGTGCTACCACTGTGGATCAATTTTTAGAGTGTAGTACAAAAGGTACATGTCCCAACTTTTGAAGTTTTTTATGATGTTAACATGACAAAATAATATGAATTACCCAATCATGATTCAAAATTTTAAGATCAATGATGATTAAGAAATATGATGGGGGAATTCCTTCAATTTAGGATAGGGAGTTGTTAATTAATGTAACAATTTCACAAGAGAAAGAATATAGCCTGAGAAGTAGGCAATAGGGTGTTGCTCCTCAAGAGACTACCCCTAAAAATCCAAGGGTATGGGATGCAAGTAAGGAAGTAAATAAAACTACATCAGTCCCTAATTCTTTCAAACTAGTATTGTTTCCCAAGTTATTAAACCAAGAGTTGTTTCAGCTAAGAGTAGAGTACCCATATTGTCTAGTATTCCTAAGGGTGTGAATGATGTTAGAAAAAATACACCCTTCAAAACTATTGTTAAACATGAAAATTCATCCCAACCTATTCCACTTCAGACTTTAAATGGTTGTATTCTAGCTAAAGATATTGTTAATCTTCTTGCAAATACTCTCCTTCCTTAGTATAACATGTTTGATATGGCTCAAGTTTTGAGTCAATTGAAAATCATTGTGCCACTTGTTGAATTATTACGAATACTTGAACATAGGAAGAGGTCATTTGAATATTTAGAATTTGGTGAGAGTATAAATACAAATGAAATGACCTCACCTTAAACACTCCAGGAAGATGATGAAGTATCAGATGAGGTTATTGAACCAACCCTATAAGTTTATTTGGGGACTACATTGGTAGAAATTTAGTTGAATGTGGATCCATTTTACATAACCCTATTGATTAATGGTCTAATTTTTAATAATTATACATTTGATTTTAGATCGTATTACAATGTGATGCCCCTAGTTGTCCTTAATAAGCTTGGAGTGAAGATAACATCAGCCTTTGGTAAGTGTTATGCCATGGATTCATGAGAGGTATCAGTTGTTGGACAAGTTAAAGGGTTAGTAGTATAGTTGGCAGTTCATCTAGGTAAATAGTTGAATATGGATGTGGTGGTTGTGGATTTCTTGCCTAAGTGGGGGATGTTGCTATCATAGAAATGAGATGCCAACATAGGTGGAAGCATGGAAATAGACTTGTCTTACACCACCATTCCTTTGGAGGGTAGGATGGTTAAACTTTATAGAGAACCAAAGATGTTGCATGTAATTGAAGATCTGAAAAGAGCTCTAAATGAAGTGTTGTACATAGATGTGGAGATGAGTGGCTTCATTGGGAACGTGGTTATTATTGAATAGTCTATTGTTCTTGATGTTATGTTTGATAATGAAAGTGTTGATTTTTGAAAGATGTCTTTTGATAGGGCTTTCTATAATCTTAGAAATGGAGTTAGGGTTATCTTGCATACCCCTAATGGAAAAAAATTTCAATTTTATTTCAAGTTATCCTTTAAGTGTATGAACAATACTGCAGAGTATGAGGCACTCTTGTTTGGTTTAATAATTTCTCATGAGCATGGAATCACAAGCTTGATTTTAAAGGGTGATTCATAACTAGTGGTTAAGAAAGTTAGAAATGATTTGTCACCAAAAATAAAAGGTTAAAACAATATAGGAATGTTGTATGTGATTTGTTAAAATTCTTTGATGCTTTTAACATTTGTTATCATGATAGAAATTTCAATGAAGAAGCCAACAGACTTGTATGGTTAGGTGCTTAGTTTGATATTGAAAATACGAACCCTCACTGTCAATATCAGGTAAAGGTGCTTGTTAGGCCTTCAATCCCAGATAATATTCATCATTGGCAAGTTGTTAATGATGATGAACATATTAAAATGTTTATAAATTGTGAATCTAAGTTTCAAGATTAGCTCATAGATTTGGAATCCATGATTGAGACCTATGATGGGAAGGAAACCTTGATTAGGAAGGATATAATTCAATTGAAGATAAACATTCTCCTTAGGGGATTGGTGAGTTTGGAAGCATCTTTTGATGGAGCAAAATAAAATAAAACTAGAGACTCATTTATCTCAAAAGATGTAACTGAGTGTAATTTGGGTTCTCATGATAATATAAGGAAAGTTTGGCTGGGTAATCACTTAAGTGTAGTATAAAAGCAAACTTATATGTAGTTTATAAAAAAATAACATGATTGCTTGGCTTGGTCTTATTCTAAATTGAAAGCATATAGGGAGGATTTGTTTCTACATGTCATCCCATTATAGCCTGGTAGTAAGCCTTTCAAGTAGAATCAAAGACCTATCAACCCCATCTTGGCCTCCAAGATGTGGGAGGAGTTGAAGAAACTAAGGGACAGTGGAATTATTCAGCCTATCAGATATTCATCATGGGTGGAAAACTTAGTTCCTATACAAAATAAAAATGGCAACATCTGATTATGTGTGGATTTTCAAAATTTGAACAAAGCTTCTTTGAGATATAATTACACCCTACTTAATATGGATAACCTGATGCAAAGTGTTATAGGTTTAGAAATGTTGTCCACTTTAGATTGATTCTCATGTTATAACTAGGTCATGGTGAAAGAATTTAAGAGACCCAAGACTACATTCACAACACCTTGGGGAACATATGTTTATATGAGGATGCCTTTTGGGTTAATGAATGTTGGTACAATGTTTTAGAGAGATATGTATGTTGCTTTGCTTGGGTAATTAACAAGTTTATAGTTTTGTATTAGGATGACATTACCATGTACTAAAAGAATAGAAAGGAACATTTGGAGCATCTAGAGAAAATGTTCATTAGATATAGGGAATTTGACATTTCACTTAATCCTAAGAAGTGTCACTTTGGAGTATAAAAGTATAATTTTATAAGACATATAGTGTCTAAGGATGGTGTCATGATTGATCCTAAGAGAGTGGAAGCCATTTACAAAGTACCTATCCCATAGTCTAAGAAAGGAATCCAATCCTTCTTTGGACAAATCAACTTTGTAAGGAGGTTTGTGTCTAACTTTGTAGATATCACTCTACCTATTACTTCCATGTTAAAGAAAGACAAAACCATCAAGTGGGAGGAGAAGGCCATGCAATCATTTAATGACATCAAAGGAGATTTAAAATATGCTCATGTATTGGCCAGTCTTGATACATTAAAGCATTCCAAATATTCTCTTTTAAATCACATAATACCATACCTATTGTCTTGTTGAAAAAGAATGATGACGATCACGAGCAACCCATAGATTTATTTAGTAATGTTATGTAAGGTTCTGAACTGAACTACACCATTATGGAAAAATAAGCTTTTGCTCTTTTTAAGGTTGTTAAAATGTTTAGACCTTAAATTCCAAGTTCAAAGATTGTTGCATATGTGCCACATACACTGGTGAAGGATATCTTGACTCAGATTAAAGCATACAACAAGAGATGCAGGTGGGTTAACAAGTTTCAAGAGTATGACATGGATATTTAGACCACCAATTTAGTGAGAGGGATGGGTCTAGCCCAGATGATGGCTAAGAATTTTTTTTAAGCTATTGAGGTAGACACTATTATTTTTAATGTTGATGATTATTTGAATGAATTAAATATATCTCCATGGTGTAGAAAGACATTGTTTATTACTTGCAAAATCTGAATTATCCCCCTGACTTGGATAAAAACCAAAGAATAAATCTTAAGCTTACATCCCAAAAATATCTCTTGACTTAATTGGATTAGCATGGAAGAATCTAAATGGGGTTCTCCTAAGATGCTTAGTAGAAGAAGAAATTGCCAATTTGATTGCAGACTTCCATAGTGGAGTATGTGGTGGTCACTTTACACCTAAATTCAACTTATAAAATTATGATATTTGGTTAATTGTGGCCATCATTGTTCAAGGACATTTCTTAGAAATTTATAAAGTGTGAGAAATGTCAACACTTTGATAGAAAGTTAAAAGCTTTTGGTTCTGTTCCCTTGTAGCCTATGATGATTGAAGGCTCATTTAGACAATGGGGAATAGATTTCAATGGGAGATCATTGATTTATCAAGCATTGGACATAGATGGATATTATTTTCAACTAATTACTTCATTAAATGCTTGAGGTGGTCCATATAAAAAAAGATACATAATAGGTGATTATGGACTTTCTATTAAATTAGATTATTTGAAGGTTTGGTGTGCCTGTTAAGGTAATTGTTGATAATGCCATGAGCTTCAGAGCTAAACCTTTGGTGGCATTGTGTAAAGAGTATGGGATCAAATTATATTATGATTCCAATTAAAACCATTAGTGGAATGGGAAAGTAGAATCTAGTAACAAGAACTTGCTCAAAATCATTAGACAAACTTTGGAAGCAAACATGGAGAAGTGGGGTGAACAACTTAAGTTTGTCTTGTGGGATGATATGATCATGCCTAAGAGAGCTATAGACAAAATCCATTTTGAGCTTGTTTATGGAGATAAAGATATTTTACCTATAAATTTATATTTTCCAACCTATTAATTTATGCAAAAACTAGAGGAAGAAGAGCAAATCAACCACTATGAAAGCAAAATGAACCAAATTGTTGACCTTGATGAAACTAGAAGACAAGTTCATGAGAGACACCTCAAATTAAAGGAAAGAATCAAGAGAATATTCAACAAAAATCTTGCTCCAAGAAATTTTTAGGTAGGTGATCTAGTTCTACTTTGGGATAATAGGGATGAGGAGAAAGGCAAGCATGGTAAATTTGATGCCTTGTGGATGGGTCCCTATTCCATTGACTACAAGATTAGGGAACATACTTTCTTATTGAGAGACCTAAATGGTGAAATAATAGAGATATCAATTAATGGTATATATTTGAAACATTTCCTTGATTAAGTCCATGACTGTGTAAAGTATTGTATAGTGTATAGTTCAATTATTTTTTCCCCCTTTGTGTTGGGCCTTTGTTTGCACAGTTCATTTTGGTGTTTTTATGGTGTGTTTTCATTCATAGATCCTTATGATATATTTTTGTTATTTTTTATTTTGTCCAATTGAGTTTCCATGGGTGTTTGATATAAAATTTATAAAGTGTTGACTCCATGTCCAAAGGGATTGGCACCTAGTCTTGTTTTCTAGGGTTCTTTGCACACCCACATGGGGTGTCCATCCTCAGGCAAGAGCCAATGTTAGTGTTTAAAATTTCACTTAGAAATTTGTGCCTTTTTATGAAATATTAGTGCATGAATATGTAATTTTTACCTCATATTTACAAGAGTTCACTTAAGTTTAAAATCTAGATTTTTCCTTGTGAAAATCATGTGTAATCCTAGTTCTAGTTGATGCTTAACATTTTCATATTTTAATGAGATTGTAGGGTATATGATTAAAATCAAGATAGGAAGATAAAATAATACTAAGTATAATGTTTTCCAACTTTGAAAAGGTTTTGAAGTGGTAGAATTCTCAAGGTTGATTGCAATTTTGAATTATTCCAAATTACAGTTGGGATGAAAAGGTTTTTAGGAATATATGGTGAAAAAACTAGTTGCAAAAGATGCAAGTTTAACTTTTTGAATTCTTAAGTTTTTGGGAAAATTCTCAAGTTTAAACAAGTTGCAAAAGATGCAAGTTTAACTTTTTGAATTCTTAAGTTTTTGGGAAAATTCTCAAGTTTAGAAATTTTGGTCAGACCTTTTAGTCATACTTTTTGGTCAGACTTTTTGTTCAAAAATTATTAAGTTTGAATTTTTAGACTCTTTGTTCAAAAATTCTTAATTTCAATTTTTTAGAAATTTTGTAAGCTAAACATTTTTGTTCAATTTTTTTTTAGAAATTTTGGTTAGACTTTGTGGCTAGACATTTTGTTTAGAATCTTTGGTCGAAAAATTTATTCTAAGTTTCCCTTGATTCAAATAATTTTGGTCATCACATTTTTTGTTTGGGATTTTTGTGTCAAACTTTTTGTTTGGAACTTTTGTGTCAAACTTTTTGTTTTGGACACTTTGTGCTCAGAGCCTTCAATTCAGGCCAATGTCCACCACCCACCAATCAACATGTAGTGAAAAGAGAGATGGTCCAAAATGGAAGTAGTAAAATTGTAAATGAAATCAAAGGTCAACATGGAAAAATAAGTAAGGCCACATAAGCATTCAAGAGGTCACATGGGTATTTTTGCTCATTCCAAAATGTATGACTTGTCCAAGTGGAAGTTAAGTTTGTAAAAAATTTAAAAGCTCAAGATTTTAAGTGGAATAAAGTTATGCTATTAATACAATCCATGTGGAGGTTTAAATGGTAAAGCTAAAATTTTAAAAGGGTAAAATAATGCATTTAAGCATTATAGAGTTTGGTGTCAACCCTAAAAAGGTCAAAGGAAAAATATAAATGTGGAACACATGGGAAAGTTTAGCATTAAGGAAAAAAGGTAAAACAAATCTAAGAATTGCCATTTTTAATAGTTTACTTGTGTCAAAGACCTCCTTGGAAGAAAAATATCTTGCAGGGTTTATGATGCCAAGGTAGGCCATGCCACGCATATTTTTCAAATGGCCATGGATCCTTCTTTGCTTCTATCATAGCTGTAATATTCTTTTGAAATCATTACAAAGCAAGGGGTGTTATTTTGCCTACACAAGGAGAAGGGAATCTATCCAAAAGTTTTTAGCTATGTAAAAATGATTAGTTGAAGGCATTGTCAAGTGGTTACACATGAAGACAAGGAGTTTGTTTATCTCCTAAGGGAATATTCTCCCTCAAGCCCAAGTTTAGTGCATTTCTAGCCAAGAAGATCAAGGGTTTGTTTAAAATATTCATCATGACAAGGATAGGCAATTACCAGAATGATTTTCTTACAAAGTAGGAGTTTTGAGGTGTGATAAAGGGAATCTTCTAGCTAAATCATATTCCTATAAAATTTTGGATGAAAAAATTATATAAAAATAGGGTTTGTCCTCTTTTTAAAGGTTGTTGGTTATTTGGTTTTCTTAAGTCTAAGATCTTTAATTTTTGGGATCCATTATTGTATGTGTATTTTTTCTCTCTTGCTAAGGTGGTTTCAGTTGTATAACCATTATAATTATTTGAGAGCATTATATATGTGTGCCTTGTTCAAAGAGAAAACTCACCATGCTTGTCTCCATGGAAGCATTTTGAAACACTGATGTATGTAAGATTTAATTTCAAGATAATTTACAATAGCTCAGATTTATGTTCTTTCATATTAATGAAATGTAATAATATGTTTTACAATTTTTTTTATTGGATATCTTGTTTAATGATTATGAATGGTTGTCATCTTGGGCATAGATCTAGGTCATAAACCCCTTTTTTCATTGTGATTTAGAAATATGATGTTGATAACCTCTTAAGGGTACCCTAGGTTTATGGATTTGATAGTAAAAATCATCTAAATATCTAGTTGTAGTGTATGATCTATGGTTTCAAAAATCATTTGAATGTTTGCATTGTATTGGCACGAATGGATGCAACTCATTCCTATTATTTTCCTTAGCTTCTATTTTAGTTTTTATACTTCTTTGAAAATGAGTGATGTCATATATATTGAAATAATTCATACTATTTGAAAAACCACACCACCATACCAATCTTTATATTTATCTAACTCATCTTACCCTACAAATAATACACCCTATTACATATGTTGTGTTATTTGCATACAGATGCATAAATATTGTATATACAAAATGTGTCTATATTTGTGTGCTTTAAAGAATAGTATTGTAGTATTCCATTTGGCCCCCTATTGTTGAAAATTTATTTATAAATTAAGGTCACAATCACATCCACATCTATCTTTAGTAGTTTATGTCTACCCTAGTGCATTTATTCATTCTATTTGACAACCCTTCTTGGGTGGAGTGTGAAAAATTGGTTATGACCTTATCATATTTATGTTCTTATGTGATAATAATCCCCATGGATATTTAATTTCATTATCCATCCATGTGATCAAGTTACCTTGTAGGTCATCTCACATTTGTTCAGGTAGAGTCAGAAGTAGTAGGAAGCTAACCATACCCTCTGTCAATGTCTTCCAATCATTATCTACATTCGGTCTATCCTAATTCCAAACCCTTCCCTAGATATAATGACATATTTATGGATTTTTTATCTTCATTTTCCATTTTCTCAAAGTGTGTAAGGTTGAGTGAAAGAGGTGTATAACTGGGAACCAACACATTTAACAAAGAACAATAGTTTGTGCATGTGATCTACATACATAAAAAAATGCGATAAAAAACTTAGAAGGATCTAATTGGTTGTATCTAGATCAATTTAATATTCTATACACGACACCTGCATAAAAGATAAACAATTATATTGATGCAACTATCCATATTTGATAGAAGCATATAAGGCTATAGAATACAAAATTCCAACATTTAATGATTGTTCCAAGATCTTAATTCAATCAACTTCCAATTTGTTTTAGCCTAGATTTGCATGTGCATAAAAAACCAAGTAATCATCTTTCTAATTTATTTCAATATCAATCAATAATTGTACTTTCTATCTTTTTATATCTCAATATTTAAATTTAGAATATTTTTTATCTAATTTTATAAATTAATTGTCATGTTATAGATCTTTTGATTACCCTTGTACTTAATAATTTATATTTTCTTAACCTTATTTATCCTTGTATCATCATTTTAGGGTTAAACATTTGGGGAACCCAAAGTGAACCCCAACTTTGGTATCAAAACCCTAGAATTGACCTAGGGTTTATAGATTTGTTGTTCTTGATTTTTGAGTTCAAATTTAAAAATATTCAAAATTTAAAAATAAAAATTCCCTTTATATGATTATGATCAATATGAATACATATATAGGCCACTTTGGGCTCCAATTTGTAATTATAGTTTAGGTTAACTTTTAGGATTTCTTAACCAAACCTACCATTCAATGTAATAAATGAATTCATCAATATAATGAGAGTGTTTTAGAACAAAATCAACATTTAATCTCTCTTTTTAACTCTTTTTGTAATTCAATAGAGTCGATATCTATATGCCAACATGCATGCTCTCAACCATTTGTTCCACCTAGATCCTATTTGAGTGACAATTACCATCCCACACCCATTATTCACCCATAAGCTATATTGCATTCTATTTTCCATGTTATCACTACACATAAAGATAAGGGTGCACAACCTAGTTCATTACATATTAATATACAACAGGTACCTCCTAAACCTAAACTTGTGATCAAATCTAATGGATATGACCTTATTGACCAATTGAGAAACATACATGATAATATATCAATCTTCAAACTTATAAAATAATATACTATTTATAAGGATACCATATATGAAACATTGCATGATACCCAAGTTCCTTATGATATTGAACCAACTTACTTAGCGGATATTATGTAATATATTAAAAAAATGCAAAAATCATCACCTTTGATCCAAAAAATTTACCATCCAAGGATACTATTGACCAGGATTTGCCTTTGTTCACACAATTAAGTATGTATAAAAAAAAGAATCAAAAGGGTGCTTGTTGATAATGGATCAGGCCTAAACATTTGTAGCACATATTTCTTAACCACTATGGGCATTAATACCAATCTTATTCAAAAGTGCATATAAAAAGGTTTGATAAGTCACATAGTTTTCTAGTTGACCAAATCACATTAGATTTGATGTTGGGGCAAACAACTATCTCAACTACATTCCAAGTAATGGCTCAATCATTACATTATAACATGTATTTGGGTAGACCATGGATACACACAATGAAACCTATACCATTTACACTACATCAACATGTAAAATTCATACATGATGGGACCTTATTGATAATTCCTGTAGATGTTGAACTCGTCAAATTTTTCACAGTGATACATTTCAATATAGAGAGTATCTCTAAAGTGGTGCCACCTAAGTAATATATTCCTCTTAATAATATACAAACCTATGAAATGGGTAAGTCAAACATAATGGATGATTTACCTCTAGATACAAATAAGGAACTAACCACTAAGGTGCACATGGATGCACATCAATAACAAGAACCATTACCAAAGGAATTAATGATACCAAAACCAAAATAAAATCAAACATTTGAGATTCTTTTAGTGGTCAATACTAAGTAACAAGATGGCCATGTTTGAGATTACTATGACAATGATCATGATCTATCCCATGATATGATAGACGAGCAATTTAAAAGATTAAATTTTAATCCACTTGAGCATATTTATTATACCCTATTGACACCTACAGGGCCTGGTACATATAAGCTAAATCCATATTTAGAGGATACAAAACCAAATCAAGATAAGGGTAAAGTAAAAATAGAAGATGAGCATGTACATGCTTGTTATTCTATATATTCCTCTTGGATACAAACATTGAGTCAACCTTACAAGGGTAAAATTTAGATACATCATGTAAATAATGTGGAGGTATCTCATAAGACTCCACAACATATGTTACATCTCATAAAAAACTAAGATATTCCAAATACAATACTTTCTATGTTACTTGAACACAGGATGGTATCTTTACCTCTTAACAAACAAAAAACACGCAACAAACTTCTTTTTAAAGAGGGATTACCATATTGTAACTATAATTGATCATTGTCTATAATACAAATCGATGTGAGGCATTGTAAAAATAAACTCAAAAATATAAGAGTGAAGGACACATACAAATTGTGCCTGAGAAATGAAAAATACATAGTACTTCCAAAGTTTTAAAAGAAATCCATCCTTTAAATCAGCCAAGGCACAAATATATAACTATTATTTTTAATATTAATGGTGTTTATTTTTAACATCTCAAGTTTGATATCAGCAATTGGGATACAATTTGTAGCACCACATTTCTCAAATAGCTAGGAAATAATACAAATGAATTAACATAATTTGTATTGATGCCAAAATCATGTGGGTACATCAAACTACCCATTGCATATTGATCATAGGTGGTGACCATGATCATATGGATATTAAATTGGGATCCACATTTGACATTCAAATTTTGGTAGCATTGGTCGGCTGATTGGAATGAAACATTGAATACTAAAAATATGTGTCTCACCTTTACTGTTATGGATAGGGAGAATTGTATACAACATGATGGATATGGTGATCTTCCCCTACCAATGGATTCTATTAAATAATTACATGGGAAAATTAAGGAGGTGACAATTCATCAATACAAACAAAGGCTAAATTTTTTATCAAGTGATCCTACACCTTTTGATGATGAGGACTTCTTGGATTAGTCCTTCCAAAAAAATACAAAAAAAAATTATAAAAAAATATCAAAAAAATAAAAAAATATATTCAACATTTCCATGTTTTATTAGATCCTTGGCATCTATGTTTTTGGCTCCATGTTGGTAGATATCATATAATTTATTTAAATATACACACATATGGCTCATGCATATTTTGAGTGTGATACATGCATACCCAAACACATGATATACATATATACAAATGTTGGGCCTTCACTCTACTCATGTCATTAGTATGATGGGGGCATATTTTTTTTGTATCATGATACACTTAGGCTATATTATTCTATGATCACTTTATATTATCATGTTTTATCTTATGTAATTACACATGCCTTTATCCACGTTTATATATTTCATAGTGTACTTGATATGCCATGTACTTAACATTTTTTCTAACACATATATCCAGGGACTAGTATGATATGCTTATGTTGGTTGCTTATGGTTCCATGCTTTCCTTTATACATTTACTTGAGTGTATTTCCTAGAGTGCTCTTGTGTTATTTGTTTGAGCATTTGAATATGTTCTATTTCTTTTATCCCTTGTACCTTTATTTTCCTATTGGGACATTTGAACATGTCATAGTTTATCGTATGCAAAAATTTAAATGTCATTTTATGCTTTTTAAACATTTTACTAAGTCATGTCCCTTTAATTGTGTATCATTTGAGCATGTCCCTTGTATAAATCCTACTTGGACCATTGTCTTTTGTTTTTATTTTGAGTTCTTTTGGGTGTGTGATTTATTATTTGTTGAGCTTGTATTGTTATTCTCTAGATGTTTCCATGATCTATATCATGCATCTTAGAACTTGATGTGATCATAATTTTCATGCTTTAATGATATATCTACCTAGATATTTTCATCATATATGTTACATGATTCATTCACAACTTATGACATGAGTAGTGATATCCATGGTATAGGCATAGGTGGTAACACTACAGGGGTAGGTGGCTACACTATAGGGTTAGCTAGCTACTATGATAGGTGTATAGGCATAGGTGGTAACACTACAGGGGTAGGTGGCTACACTATAGGGTTAGTTAGCTACTATGATAGGTGAGAGGGACTAGGATAGAGCTACACTATCCAAGTCACCCAAGAGTGAGATGCTTTGAAATGGGCTAGAGGAGAAACAACAACACCAGTAGGTCTAATAGGGACTATTGATATGTGGAGGTACATATCCACCATAGAGGAGCTGAGGTAATATGAGGTGATAGTCTTTACTCACTACCTAGTGGATCCTTAATGGGGCAAGTACAAACCTAGCTTAGTAGATAGCACCAATGTGGCTACTCCAGGTTAGTGGGTAGAATTTTTAGGTGGATAGATAAGTACATCTAGGGGATAGGTAGGTACTATAGTGGGGTAGGCATTAGGATCTAGTAGTGCTCTATGAGATAATGGTGTCCTTTGGGTATATCCATGACATAGTTTAGATATATTTATATAATATTGTATATCATTTTGATTCTAACCTACGACCTGATGTGGTGAGATGTATATTTTGAGAGGGAAAGAGAGAGATGTATATCTATTGTAAACATTATGATGGTATTTGATTCATGAGTTATATATATGGTCATTTTATATTACGCATGCTCATGGTCTATGATTTTCTTTGATATTTTATGATGTGATGTTTATATTGCTTATGGATTATGATTAGGTTATGGATGATAGACACTAATTTAGACTCACCTATATATACATGAGATGGATTTTATTTATGGCTATGCTTCTTGTTTGCTTATGACATGCTAAATTTTTATGAGTATATGATTCATTATTTAGATTTAGACATGTGATGAAAATGGTTGGTTGATTTATTTCTCATGGATGCTATGATTTACTTATGTTTTTTATGTTTATGTTTATGATTATGGTTATGCATTTGCATATGAAACACATGCATATGCATGGGATGATTATGGTTGTTTTTATTCTACTTAGGGTAAAGCACATGAGGTAAGTTAACTAACAATGCTAGATGGGAGAAAAAAATATAACTAAGAGACAAATGCCTTAGTGAAAATATCAAATAGTTATGATAGTATAGGAAGAGGGAACGCTGCTTCTTCATTGATAAGAACTAAAACAAAACTGAAGTTGGACTATCCTAATGAATATAAACCTTTCAAATAATTTGCATTAGCATTCATTAGTTGGTTAAAAAGGTGTCTTGACCACATAATATTAAGTAACCTCAAAATCCCTTGCTTATAGTGCAAAGGGGAGATGGATAAAAATAGAACCTTCTTATGAGACTAGCATGCCTCTTTTGTAGGTTTTTGAAGAACCAATATAAACAAGTCTATGTCATACAAGGTGTAGACTTATCAATGTAGGAAGTCTAATTGTGAAAGCTGATTGTGACTTCCACCTGCTTTTTCTGTATGAGAGTTGATTGTGGCTTTCAAAATTAGTTTGCTTTTTTTGTGATTTTAAAAATGGGTCTTTTTCTTTGATGATGTATATGGGAAGACGATTGATGTAGGAAGCTTCCAAGTAATTGATATGCTTTTGACAAATGCTTTACTTAACCATCCTTTAAAGGAGTGGTCTAAGTTTATTTGCTTTGTTTAAGGATTTTAAATAGTTATCCTTTGAGGGTGTAGTCTAACTTATATTTATACAATTTTAGTATGCTTATACAACTGTCTTTTGAGGGAGTAGTCTGTGAATTCTTAGGAATGACCCATGATTGTTATTGGTTTGGATTTTTATTTTTTTTACTTGTTTGATTTTTTCTTGACATAGACTTGTTTATATAGGCTTAAGGGTTCACCTTTATGAAGGAAAAACTAAAATCACAAGGAGGTTGAGTTGGTGTAAATAGGTTTAGGTGACAATGATCATGGGAATCTATCCTAAAAAAGGGTAGAAAGTACCATGCGAATCATGCCATGGATAGAGCCATGGTACCCATTATTCAACATTAGGCTATGATTGTGATGGATAATCACATGATTTAGTTTTAATCAATTTCCCCAAAAATAAGATGGAATATGGTTGAAAGCAAAGGATGAGCTTAAGTTAAAACAAAAGGTGAACTTGATCCTTCTTAACAAAAGAATAGACACAGATGCAAAGCATTGAAGGGATTAGGTTCTAAGGTTCCATCAAGAGAGGATAATTGGTAAGATCTTAATCCATACTTGTGGGTTATGATATAGGGTTCAAACTAATAGAAAGCAAACTTTCCCCGCTTGTTTTTCTTCATATAGGTGACATGTTGATTTTCCTTTAGAACAAGGTCTTCAATGTTGAATTATCACACTTTAAGGTGTTTATTATAGTCATGCCTGATTCTCTCTTGATAGACATGAATATGGTAACGGATACTAAGCAAAGCTCATCAAGTAGCTCAAGCTGGGCTAAATGGTGTTGATGATAATCATCCTTAGAAATGAGATCTTACAAAGATATGCAAAGAGAAGGTATTTAGACTTCAAGAGGCAAGACAACCTCTACTCCAAACACAAGAGAGAAATTTGTACCACCTATAGGGGTTATAATGCTAGTATGATATGTCATAAGGTAAAGGGGATGTGTAAATGCCAATCCTGACCATATGCATTAACCATCTTAGTTAGCATGTTGTTAAGATTTTTTTTAGAGGCCTCAACCTATTAATTTGATTGAGGGTGATAGGGTGAGGAAAAGTTTAACTTAATGTTGAATTCATCACGTAGACCCTAGACTTGGATTTTCTTAAAATATTTACCATTATCGATGATAATTTTGTGAGGAACACTAAAGCAATAGATGATGTAATGGTTGATAAAGTTGATAATCTTCTCTGCTTTGGTTGAGACTAGAGGAATAAACTCTACCCATGTGGTAGAATACTAAGTCACAGTGATGATATAATGGTGTTTCTATGAAGAATGGGGATTAATTTCACCAATAAGGTCTAGAAACCATTGTGAGAAAACCTAGAAGTTGATGGAAAAATGAAGACTATGACTAGGTGTATGATGCAAATTGGCATGTTATTGGCATTTAACACATATTTTCACATAATCACAATAGTCTTGGTTAAGGGTAGGCTAGTAATAGCTAAGGCAAAGGATGTATTTAGCTATATTGAGGCCACTAAAATGTCCCCCATAGATGCCATTGTGCATTTCCTTGATAGCATGAGAGGCTTCATGACTACATAGGCAATAAAAGAGGAGCCCATCAAAATTGTATTTTTAAATAATTCCTCCCATAATAGTATAACATGAGGTACTCTAGATAAACACTCTTTAATAATTCCTAGAGAGGGAAGAAGGAACGATGACAAGGCTGAGATAGTTGAAGGTCTGCTAATACCAAAGGCTAATTTGGGTATCCTTCATATTGAAGATGGTGGGAAAGTTTGGTTTGACATAGGAAGGCTAGGTAAGTTTGTGGATAACAATAGATAACTTATATTTAGAAGGTGTTGATGGGATCTAAGAGTTGAGGGAAGCCATAGTATTAATGAACTTGTTGGTAGATTATGGGGTTGACTAGATGTGGTAGTGTTCAAATAAGGCTAAGAGTCATCAACTAGTTGTTTTTACTATTACAAAACATCATTCTTATACTGGTAAGATCTATTGATTTGATTGACCACAAGTCAGGAGTCACCAAAGATGTTGATTGTTTTGAATCCCAAGAATAAATAAGTTTAAAGGCCTATGACTAAGGCTTCATATTTATCCATATTATTAGTACATTCAAAATCAATCTTGAAGGACAAAGGAAGAGGCTCACCATCAAATGGAATAAGGATGATACCATCTCCCCCACCACATTGACATTTTGATCCATCAAATAACATGGTGACATGATAGGTGAAGTCTGATTGAGAGAGAGTCACGATGGACTCATCAAGGAACTCAAGAGGAGGTTAATTGTCTACTAATGGTGCTTCAGCCAATTGGTCATCAATAACCTACCCCTTAATTGACTTTTTCTAAAGGAAATCAAGGTAAAAATTTGATAAAAGCATGAGCCATTTGGCCATACATTGGTTTTGATATGCCTTGGAGTGGATGTACATGAGTAGGTCGGTACCGGTTATGACATAGGTTTTATGGTTAAGAAGGTAGTGGTGAATCATGGTGACCACAAAGACTAGAGATAAGCAAAGCTTCTTGGTGTGGGTATACTAGGTCTCAAACTCTATAAGCATGTAGCCAATATAGTAGATGGATTTATCTCTATGTTGTTCATCCTAATGAGCAAGCATTGCCCCTAGGGAGTGATCAATGGTGGAGATGTAAAGGTAGAAAGGATGGTCATCCTTGGGAGGGGTGATGATAGGTAGAGACAAAAGGTACATTTTGAGTGAATCAAAGGCCATTTAATAGTTGCTATTCCACTTAAAATTGACATCCTTCTTTAGAATGTGGTGGAAGGGTTAGCATCGATCTAAAAGTTGGGAGATAAAAATATGAATGTATCAAAGCTTCCCCTACAAACTATAGAGTTGCTTAATGTTGATTGGAGGAAGCATGTCGAGGATTGATTTGATTTTGGTTAGCTTCAATTATATGAAGGGAGATAATAAAACTAAGAAACTTTCTTGACAAGACCCCAAAATGCACTTTTTGGGGTGGAGGTGGATATGGTAATAGATAAGTCACTCAAAGATGATCTTGAGAATGGATAAATGATCTTTTCAGAGTTTGGATTTTCTAAAAAGGTCATCCACATAGTCCTCTATAATATTGTGGATTAGATCATGGAATATATAATTCATGGCATGTTGGTAGGTTTCACTAGCATTTTTTAATTTGAAAGGTATGACTCTGTAGCAGAAGGTTCCCCACGGGGTGGTAAAGGTATCCTTATTTTGATATTTTTGGGTAATTAAGATTTGATTTTAACCCAAGAATCTATCTATGAGAGATAACATCTTATGGCTAGTTTTAATATCAACTAGCTGGTCGATACTCAATAGAGAAAAGTCATCTTTAGGGTAAGCAAGGTTGAGGTCATGAAATTCCACATAAATGCATAGTCCCCTTATGGATTTGGTGATAGGTATAAAATTTTAGACCCATTGGGAATAGTCAATGGGTTGAATGAATTTGATAGATAGAAGACATTAAAGCTCCTCTTTGATGAGAAGGAATATGTGAGGGTGCATGCATCAAAGTTTCTACTTGATGGGCTTGGAATCATGATTGGTGACAATGTTGTGGGTGGTAATAGAAGGGTCAATTCTAGGTATGTCACTATAAGACCAAGCAAATGCTATGCTATGGTATTGAAAGAAAGAGGGGAAGTCCTACAGTTCCTTGGAATACAATGATTGGCCAATTTTGATAATGCAATAGTTGTCTAGAGTGCCCAAGTTGATATCCATGGTGGATTCATTCAACATGGTCAAAGTATCAAGAGGAAGGGTTTTATGGATGTAAGATATGATGTACCAAGGTAGGTGAGAATAGAATCATCATCTTGGCATTGAATAGTGATAATGGCAAGATATTCATCTCCTATAATTTTAGGATGGGTCAAAGGGATAGTTACAGTAGACCCCTCCCTTTGATAAGTTAAGGGTCCTAAGCTAATCATGTGATGAAGAAAATTTAGGTGGAATGATATCATCATTCACACATGTAGGTGGAGAAGAGGTTGGTGAGGAAGGGGTGTCTTCCTCGATAATGGTGATGATAGGTGGTTTGGTTGGCTTCTTGGTGGGTAGAATGAACCAAAGCCATGTTTTTCATGAGAATTTTTGGTCTGAATAGAAATTAACTCATGTGGGCCATGCTCATATCTCCCAAGACCAAATCCTTTCCAAGCACACCTATAGAGGTATGTCTTGACAAAATTTAGTTTCTCTAGGTAGGAGAAGCTAGAGGTGAATGATTGAGGTGAAGAGGAGGTGGTAGAAGTGACAAGGGGATTGCCAATTTCCTCATAGATGAAATAGGTTTAATAGTGTGAAGGTCTAAATGGAATAATGGCTCTGACATTGGGGTCATATGCAAGTTGGTGGTCAAATTTCCCATACTTTTGGGGAGTAGGGAAAGCATCAAGGACATGGAGGCAATATTACCCCAGTGAAAGATGTTAGAATGTGGATTTTAAGTGATCTAAGGTGGGGATCTGATCATAGGGGATGGATGAGCTAGTCTATGCCTCATTAGTATAAGGAGGTATGATTTCCTCTTTCATGGTTAAGGGCTTGTCTTTGGATAAGGAGGTTGTGCTAGATGGAGGTAGGAAGATGTCTTTGGGTTGGTAGGTCATGTTGCATGTTGAGAAGGGGCTTGGGTCAGCTTGGATGTTGATGACCTAGCCTTCATGGTCAAATTTAATGCAATGATGAAGGGTAGAGGGGACACAACCCATAGAGTAGATCCAAGATCATCCTAACAAAACATTATATTGGAATTCACCTTCCAATACATAGAAGAGTTTAGGGAGATTTCAAGGTCCTAAATAGATATGAAGGATAATAGTTCCTAGGGTAGTGGTCATGGTGTTGTTAAAGAATTAGAGGATGGCTGAGGTTTTGGACATGACATTATATGGTAGGTTGATTTGGTTATAGGCATAGATGGAGATGATATTAATACTAGCCCCCCCATCAATCATGACCCATTTGATACAAGTTTGGTTGATGTAAGAAGTAATAAAGAGAGGGGGATTAGGGTCATCGAGATGGATAGAAGGTATTTTTGAATCCTTGAAGGTGACAAGATTGGAAATTTGGAGAACACTGACAAAGGTATCTAGAGGTTGAGGGTCTTTAGGTTGGACCTTTATCAATTGCAATACCTTGATCATTACTTGGTGATGATGAGGTGAATTTGTAATCAACTCATATAAGCTCATCTTCATCAAGGTTTGGTGAAGTTGTTTGAGTACCACTCTCTTGATGGATTTAGAGGGGTTGCATTAGGAGGTACCCAAGATAGATACCTTGGGTTTGGATGAAGGTGAATATGTTTGGGTAAGGTTTGGTGGGGAGGTAGAAGATGGATATGTCTATAGAATGGACACTTTGGCCTTACCCTTATTCTTCTATTGAGCTTGTGATCATGTGACCACATGGTTAATATGGATATAACAAAGAGTTGGGGTAGGAGAGTTATTTGGTTCCTTGTCACTCTGAGGTGAGAGTGGAGGAATATGTAGGTTTTGGATAATGGTTATTAGTTGTTGGATTGGTAATCAAATTGTGGGAGGTTCTTCTAATAATAGATCATCCTCATCATAAATCTAATGGATAATGGTTTGGATAGCTTTGTAGTTCTCCATGACATGGCCTAGCATCCTATGATAGGAATACACTTGGTGATCATTATAATAGATAGGTTTTGAATCGAGATGGTCAAATGGCCTAATAGGGGGAAAGGTCAATCAAGAAGCTTGTAATAACCTTTGAAAAAAGGTAGAGTATGATTCAAATAAAGGTGGAGAGGGTTTAGGGGTTTTGGTCTTGATTGGTAAGGTGGAAGCCCTTTTGGGAGTGATTTTGGTGATGGATGGTTTGGGTAAGGTGGTGTGCTTGGTTAGTGGTTTTGGTTTTGGTACGGTAAAAGTTGATATATCATAGTGAGGAGTTTTTAAGGTAGGTATATTGGTCATTGATGGTTTGGTGAAAATAGGTATGTTAGAAAGCAAGTGTGCTGATGTAACTACGAGTGGAAGTTGTGTTTTGGTTAAGACAAATGACTTCCTACTCAAAGTAGAGGGATGAGGTCCCAAATTAAAGGGAAAGGTTGATGAAGGTAAAATTTTGGCTCTCTGGCCTTTTGGTGGCTTTAATTCCTTAGTAAATTTATTTTTTGGTTGGTTGTTGGGTTTGGTGAGGTAAGCTCCACTTTCATAGATGGGTGATTAAGGCTCTATGTAGGGAAGGTGCCAAGGTTTTTGGCTGGTTTGGTTAGTTTGGTTGGAGAATGTGATTTGGTTGTTTTGGGTTTAGGTTCTTTGGATGGTTGAGGAATTGTTAGGTTGGTAGAGGCTTTCATTGGTTTGGTTAGTAAGATAAGAGTGTGGATAATGTAAGGGGTGTGTTGGTCTACCAATGTTGTGGTTTGAGGTTCTTGCTTGGTGATATAAGGTATCCCTAATTGCTTCTAAAAGGTGGCTCAATCCATGTCATGGTTAGAAATAAATTACAACTTATACACTAACCTAGAGAATAGTTTATATACTAGTTTTGGTCTCTATATAGTGGACTTGAAAGATAAGCCCATAGGTTGAGATAGAGGGATGGTAACCTCATCCCTTTCCTCAATCAAAGGATGCAAGGTTTGAATGGGTGAATCCTTTGTGGGAAGTGTAGACATGGGGGATTCCTCTTTGAGAATTATCTCTAAAGGGGTATTAAATTTCTTAGTTCATGAAAGAGAAGGCAAAATGGTTGTTTGTTCTAGTATACCCTTGGAAGGAGGGGTTGATGGCAGGTTTCTGAGGGAAAAGGTAAAATGAGTTGATGGGGGTTGATGGTGATGAATATATAGGTATGGTGGTAGGTTTTTATAAACAAGTGTGCCAAAAACCATGTTAATAGTATGGGCATCATGAGAACACTCAACCTTGTTGCTCTCATTTTTGTTAGGCATATGATTAGGGAAAGGTTGCCTAAAGATGTCAAGGGCTTGGTTTTGAGGTGCATTAGGGTTATCCAACACAATCTCCCCCTTGTCAATGAGAGATTAGATAATGTTCTTGAAGGTATTACACCTACTAACGTCATGCCCTACTACTCAGTGAAAGGCAAATAGATCATTCTCATTGTACCAACTAGGTGCAGGACTAGAAGAATCAAATTACTAAAGTGGTTTGATAGGAGGAATATGTGTGATGTTAGCATTTAATAATTTCTCTAGGATTGAAGTATAAGATTCTTCAAGTGGAGTAAATTGATTATGGTGTTCTAGCTTTATTTCTCAGGTCTTTCTTTGATTAGCTAGAGGAATTTGGTTAGTTGATAGATGATGGAGAAGCAGATTTAAGGATATCTAAAATTATAGTTCCCTTGATTTTGGTCCTAGTGTCGATTTGGTTGTTCATTTTAGAGGAAGAGGCCTCATTGGTTTTGTATGTAGAGTTCTTGTTTTTAGTTTTAGCGTTCCTTCATCAATGGCTCTATTTTCTAGCTTACATGCCATGGTAAAATCCTCATCAAAGGTTCTAAATATTTGAACATGTAGTGTAGAAGAGATGTGTTTGGCACATGCCTAAGCAAAAAGTTCTATCAGTTTAGGTTGGGGTAAAGAAAAGGAAAGTTGATTGATCAGGCTCTTCCAATGAGCTATAAAATTGGAAATAGATTCATCATAAAATTATCAGATAGAGTAGAGGTCATTGATGGAAACCTTCTTGGAGATATTTATTGAAAAGTGATCCAAGAAGGTTTGGGCCAACTGGGTGAAGGAGAACAAAGAGTGTTTAGTTATGGCATTGTACCAGTCTAATGCCAATCCTAAGATGTAAGAAAGTGTGGAGAAGGAGGGTATCATCATAGGCAATCAAATAACATGAGTGCCTAAATTCCATAAGGTGATATAGGGGATCCTCCTTACTCTAAAAGTTGGATAACTTGGGAATTTCCCATTAGGGAGGATAAAGTCTGATAGGGACAGATGGGTTAATGGGTTCATTACAGATCTAATCATATGATAAGATTTTTTGAGCTCCAAAAATGGATGACTCTAAGGTAGTCATCTTATCTATGAACATCTTCATTAGATCTACTTGAGGTTGTGCACCCAGAAGGTTGTAAGGTGCATACTATTATGGTGGTTGGGTGACATATTGATAACTGGTAGGAGGTTGAGGAGCTACCACATATTGGTATGCAAAGACCAGTTGTTGGGAGGAAGATATGTAAGAGAATGTGGATGCAGGTGGTTGGGTAGTAGGTAGAGGTATATGCCTTTGTGGGTTAGGGATGTAACTTAGTTTGGGTGTAATGGGAACCGATTGGGTATAAGTGGTGGTTATGGTGGTTATCAAAGGAAGGGTAGTGATATTTTTTCCAACTGGGGGTAAGGTAGAAGGTATAGGCACCACAATATTTTAAAGTGGAGTAGTGGTTAGTGGATAGGAAGTAGATGAAGGAAGGTTGAAAATGCTATTGGTAGGCACTCCAGTGGTGAGGGAAGTATAGGTGGATAGTGGTTGGGTTGCTCATAAGGTGGAGGAGTTTTTGGTAGGGGTGGAAGGTATAAGGGTGTTCATAGGTTGGGTAGGTTGATTTTTCATAGTAGTATCAAAGGGATTATTGGTGGATGAGGAAGATTGGGTAGCTAATAGCTGGGTAGTGATTGTGGAAATAAAAGTGTTTCCCATAAGGTGGGAAGGCATGCCATAAGGTGAGTCAATAGGTAGAACTAAAGCAGGGGTATGGTGAAGCATAATGCTAAGGTAGTGCTAAAAAGCCATAGGATCTAAGAAGGTGGAAAATTTTATATCTCTTTGGGGAACCTCTTGAGGGAAAGGAGGACTTATTGAAGGGTGAGGAGAGTCTACTAGTTTAGAGACATAGTCCATGGTGAAGGGGTAGAAAAATTTGACTAGTTTGGTGATGGGTTTTGCTTTGTTATATTCTCTTGATATTGGTGAGTTAGAACCATCCAAGGTAAGGGGTAGAGAATGCACAAACAATCTAACCACTCAAATAAAGATAATATAAGAAATGATCAAGGAAAGTAATCACACTCTAAAAAGTATGTTAAGTCCTAAAGGTTATTTTTAATCTCTCTTTTGGCTTATAACTTCAACTTTCAATAATTTGTGTGATTAAAATTGTCTTGTAGAGCAGGTAATAGAAAGGAAGTCTATGGTTGGTTTCAAGTTATTCAGTCTCTCAAAAAGTATCTATATTGGGAATCAATACATGGCTTGGTATTGGGTCCTACCCCCTCACTTCACACATAGTAGTGATAAGAGTATTGGGTGCCTAGCCAATATATATTGATTTCTAGAGTTTATACTCAACCAGAGAGCTGAGTTGGTTCTCCTCTTGGTAATGACCTCCAAGTAGGATTATCAAGAAAGGGTAAGGTGACTGTTAAGTGATGAAATCCTAGTTGGGCCTTGTCTCAAGTTTTTTTATGTTTAATTGATGAAGGTGGTTTGGTTTAGTGTGTGAAACAAAAAGTGATGCTACGATAGGATTACTTTGCTTTACTTTATACCATATGAGCTAAAATTGCAAGCAATTGATGTATGTAGTCAATTTTAATCCCAAAATGAATTTTTAATTTTGTTTATGAGCATAAAATAGAGAGAAGAATATAAATGCAAATAATAGAAAATCTAAGTAAAGACTCAAGGTCCCACAAGACATAATGGAATGTTTCAATGAATTTTAGCTTATATTTTGAGAAAGGGAAGAAAAATTAACTAAATATAGGTATGGTTGAAAAACTTATCGGATTGTGTGCACATTGAATCAAAAGATTGTGAAGAGCTCTTCTTTGGCTTGGGAGGATGAATTACAAATAAGATAACACTAAAGAAAATGGTTGGTTAGATAGATAACTGAGTGGATTACTTAGCATTAGCTAGATCCTAAAAGTAAGATCTTCCTCTAGGGTTGTCAATCCACACATTTTAAACAATTAATTTTATAAACATAATAGAAAGTACTTACAATAATAATCAAAAGGTACTAAAATTGAACATAAGAAATACTTACTAAAGTCATAGACTAGAAATGACCAATATAATGATAAACAAGTCTATACTAATGCTAAATGGCTCGTGTTTGCTTCAAAAAATTAGGCAGGGGTCTGTGAATAAGTAGGGACATAGAAAACTAGATTTGGTTGGGGGTAAGAGGGTGAAAATAACTTCTTGTTATTTTCTGCCATAGTGACTATTGATGGTTAGGGTGACTGTCAGCAATTAAGGTGACCATCAACGATTGTCCCAACCATCGATGGTTACTATGTGTAGGTTTGGGTTGGTAAATATCTAGTTGATGGGATCACACAGTTGGATTTTGAGAAATGGGTTGGTGCTTGGCTGAGTGCAAAATAAAAATAAAGTAAATGAATATAAAAAAATAAGTACTTATCTTGCTAGAGGTTGATCAGGTGGGTGCTTGAGGTGGATGACTCATTGGTGGAGTCTGACATGATTCTAGAAGACTTATGGTGCTTGGCTATTTGTAGAGAAATGGAAACAAGTAAGATCTCTAAAATGATAGCTAGATCACTACATTATTGAAGATGATTGACTTGCAATAAAGAAACTCTAGATGCACAAGTTCTTGATAACAATTGTAGATGGATTTCACCTCCTTACTCATCTCTTCTTATAGGCAAGGAATGAGAGT